>BLBF01000040.1:34767966-34870482 GCA_015471245.1 Laticauda colubrina
TATTCTATTCTATTCTATTCTATTCTATTCTATTCTATTCTATTCTATGGCATAGACATTGCTTAATACAATCAATATATGAAAAATCTTGGCAACAATTTGCCTTAATGAACTTAAAATGGAAATCAACATAGAATAAGGTATATAACAAGACAATACCATATCACCTATCTTTTTCTCAGACTGCCTTGAAGAAGTATTTCGCAAACTAGACTGGGCAAAAGATGGAATAAAAATTAATGGAGCCTGTTTAAATCACTTAAGATTTTCAGATGATGTTCTCACAACACTCAGAAGAGCTATAAAGGCACATACAAGAGCTGCACAAGTCAGGAGAACCATTTGGCTTAAAAATAAACCTGAAAAAAGACCAGGTGATGTTTAATACATTCACCAGAGAAAGAAAGAAATATTATATCTGTCTCTCTCTCGAGGAGGCTTGCTGAAAGAAGCAGCCAGAGTCACTCTCATCTCTCAAGAGCCCAGCTGAAGTTTCCTGTGCTGCTTCTGTGAGCACTCCTCAAGAAAGGGGCAATTTTGCAGATAGTTTGGCCGGACTCCTGTCCCTGGGAGTCAAAGTGCAAGCGACGCAGGAAACTTCAGCCGGGCTCTTCGAGCGAAGGTGGAATGCTGGTGCCATGCAAATTCAAGTAGCACAGCACTGCCGCACCTTCCAGCTATCTCCATCGCTGTTTTGGCATGCCTGTGCCGCCATCACCCTCTTGCCACAACAGCACCATTACCTCATCCTGGCCAGCGAGGGCTGCACTCTTTTTGCACATTGCACCACCCATAGGTTTGCACATTACATGTGCCACCCTCTATGGTGGAGATTTCAAACCCCACCATGGGTGGGTTCCATATCCCAGAGCTATAGTAGCACAAGACTGGATAGTCTTGTGACTATCCCAGATATCCCAGAGCAGCTCATCCATGGCAGGCCAGTCCTGTGTTTACTTCAGCTCTGTCGTATGGGACCGACTTTCTCACCAATGTCAGCAAGCCATTCCGGGGCAGATTTCCCTCTCCCACCATTGGTCTTACCTTCCAATTCTAGCTTGCATGGCTTTACTCAAGGTAAGGTTTGCGCTCGGCCGAAGAGGGGCCAGGGGGCACGGCCATGTGGACAGCGCAGCCTTGTGTTCCCGCACAGCCTGGATTAATTGCTTTGAGGGGACATTTCTCTGCAGACCACCAAAATTTTCTCGTGGACCACCAGTGGTATGCAGCCCACCGGTTGGTGACCACTGGATTAGAGAACAAATGAAAGTATACAATATCATCAAGAGAGTAAAAGAATTCAAATGGAAATGGGCAAAAAAACCTGATGGCAGGTAGACCAAGGCTCGGATAGAATGGATCCCACTTGATAAAAAGCGTCCATGAAAGAGACCTAAAATAAGATGGATTGATGACACAGGAAAGTATTGCAGGTCTAGTTGGGAAAACTGAGCTCAGGATCATATTGGTTGGAAACATGCGGAAGAAGCCTTCATCCGGCAATGGATAGACAATTATGACAATGATATGATATATACACTAGTATATGTACAGAGAAAGAAATGATAGGTCTTAGATGTGCCTTGAGCACTTCAGTTACTGTGTATATATCAGAGAAGTTGATTTTTACATTTGTTTGAGATTCAAAAGAAACAAAGTCGATAATGTCCCATAACAATTATTGTATCTAAAGAAACAAAGTAGATAATGTCCCATAACAATTATTGTTAAAATTGTTGAGTATATATTGTGGGCCTGTTAATTTGTAATACTGTGTGAGAAAAAAATAGCTGAGTGCTTAAGATTTTAAATAAATAGAAAAGTTGGAAAGTTATTCTATTTTTTTCTATATCTATTATCCAGCAGTTGAATGGAAGACAGCATAATAATACCAAAGCAGAAAAGCAGGGTTATTCCAGTTCTCACCAGAAAGTAACCTATACAAGTAGCCATCAGAAATGCAAAGTAAGTTGTTTACCTGCTACTTTAGGATAAACGGTTTTGGGTTCTGTAGGAAGTCTGTTTAAGTTTATTTGTCAGTTGGCTTTTGTTAAAATAAGTAAACTGAAAAAAGATTATATATTATTTGGAACATTTGTATTAAAAATAACATTTCTAAATAAGATAATCATAAGCAATGGAAATGAAATGAATGAAACAACAAACAAATGCAAATGAAACAACAAATAAATGCAAATAAAACAACAAATAACACCAAGCAAAGACAATAATAAATTGGACATATATTCCAACATGTAGCACATTGCAATACATTCAAGAAAAGCACAAAATAATTTACATACACATTTCTTCACAACACATGTATAATGCTGCCTATCTCCCCAAGACACACTTTTATGTTTACAAGTACTGAATTGATTTGTGAGTTATATATCAAATTATCTAAATCTTGATAATATTCTGAAATTAATGAAAACTTAATCTTTTTTATTTGTTAATCAGTTGCATTAAACCCAATTTCTTATGATATCTCCATGAAATCAATTCTACAATATTACTTGTTTCTTGTTCACATTGCAGTGCTGTAGTAAGTGACATTTTGACAATCTAAGATAAAAGAGAGAGATCAAATTTAATTTTTTCCATTTATTTTGGTGAGTCTGCTTTAAATATAGCTCTATTGTGTCACTATATATTCTTAAAAATTGAATAGGGTGGACCAATAAATTTCCAATTTATCACCCATTGAATAGTTCATAATGTCATGGAAGCTCAGAATCGAAAAAGAATTCTGTTTTTTGATTATTATTATTATTTTAAAAGATCCTTCCCATTCCCAAATGTCTAGGATGAATAGCAACAGCGGAAGTAATAGCTAACTGTGAACCAGTTTACTTTTATAAAAAATGGGAGATGGAAAACAATTGGCATATTGTACTATATGGTATTGAACAGAATTGAAAAGCACAAATGAGAAATTCATGAAAGCTTCTGAGAGTTTCTGTATGAAAGAGGAGAGGATTGATTTTGTGGATTGAGGCCATGGGACATGTCTGTGTGTTGGAAATTGGGGGAAATGTAAAAAAAAAAACTCTTGGTGTACAATTTAGAAATACTATCTCTGCAATATAATATAACAATACTCCATTATGGGGCAACTGTTTGTGAAAAGATGAAAACATGCCTTCATTTCTATCATTTGAAATCTGAATGGCTACTTTATTCACTGAAGTACCTTGTTTCGTCAAAAATACGACTGGGTCTTATTTTCTTTTGACTTCCGAAAAAACAGCTTTCTTTTCAAGGAGTGTCTTAATTTTTCCCCTACATGTTTGACTTGACCACCAGGCCACTTCTTTTGTGGCCAAAAAGAGTGAGTGGTGCCTCACCTACCAATGCCCACCTCAGTGATGGCAAACCTTTTTATTGTGTGATGAAAGCATGCATGTGCTGGCACCCACAATGCAATATGCCCCCCCCCCCGCATGCTCATGCAACACCCTATTCCTTTACCTGCACTCCGCATGTGTGTGCCTCCCTGCTGATTTTCGGCCCATTTGACGCCTTTTTCACCCTTCCGGAGGCTCGAGGGAAACCTCTGCAGTCTTGGGAGGCCGAAAAATGAGCCTTCCAGAAATACCAAAAGTGCTGAAACAGGCCTGTTTTTCGGCCTCCAAAGGCTGCAGAGGCTTTCCTCAAGCCCCCGGGAGGGCAAAAATGGCCTCTCCCGAGCTCCAGAGGCTGAAAACAGGCATTTCCGATATTTCCAGAAGATCCATTTTTCGGCCTCTGGAGGCTGCAGAGGGCAGCTTCTGGGAGGGCAAAAAGTGCCTCAAATTAGCTGAAAATCAGCTGGGAGGCACGTGCATGTGTAGTTCAGGTAAGTTTGGTTTGGGCTCACATGCCCACACAAATGGCTCTGCGTGCCACCTGTGGCACACATGCCATAGTTTCACCATCACAACCCTATCTGTAATGGTAGCTATCCATCCGAAAAGGCCTGCCGTCGTACACTCCAGCAAGCCTGGTCACCGGGCTGCTTCTTTTGCAGACAAAGAGTGTATGGGCAAGTGACATGCCCCACGCCGCCTGAAGTACAGAATGGTTTTTTGAGTGTTTGTTTGTCCTGACCCACGTGGCCCAGCGCAGCAAATCCTTTGTTAGGTTTCGTTTTAAATAATTTTTATTAATTTTCTTTTTTTTTTTACATCGTAAAACATCATGGTATCAACAACGTTCTTGGCATCCATACAAAATTTTGATTTAAATGTCATAATACATTATATTGCATTTATCTGCTATTAAATAATATCTAGCTATAATTACTATTCTTATATCTTTATATAGTTTACAAAATTTTATTTTACTTTCTTAAGGGTTGTTTCAATTAACATTTTTGTCTCCCTTCTTGGTTCTGTTTTTTTAGCCATTTATACCGATTATTCCAAATTGTAAAGAATTCAGAGTCGTCTTTTTCTTTCAATTTCATTGTTAGCATATTCATCTCAGCACTTTCTGTTACTTTGTGTATTATTAGTTCTTCATTAGGGGCATTTGGTGTTTTCCATACCTGCGCAAAGGCTATTCTGGCGGCTGCGATAATATGTAACACTAGGTATCTTACTTCTTTCAGTAGTCTTTAATAATTCCTAACAGGAAGGATTCTGGTCTGAGCTCAATCTGATAGCCAGTAATCTCTTTTAACCAATTTTTAATTTGGATCCAGTATGTCCTGGCCTCGGGGCACATCCACCACATGTAATAAAATGTACCATCAACCTTTTTGCACTTCCAACATTTTGGACTCATATTGGAGTAGATTTTTGCCAATCTTGTTGGGGCTAAATACCATCTATAAAACATTTTATATATGTTTTCTTTGTATGCGGCAGATACTGTTAATTTACAATTTGTGGTCCCTATTTTTTCCCATTCCCTTAATTCTATTAATGTATCCAAAATTCTGTGCCCATGCAATCATTGTACTTTTGACTATTTCCTCTTCTATTTCAAAATCTAATAAATATTTATATATTTTAGTTATAAGTTTTTGTTCCGGTCCCATTAATATTTTATCCAATTGGTTCTGCCCTTTGCAAATCCAAAATCTTTTGAGTCTTTTTTATATTTATTTTGAATTTGCAAATATGGCCCCCAATCATTTGTAATTCCATTTTCTTTCAGTTCTTGATTTTAATTTGCCTTAGCTTTCTAATAGTTCTTCATAGCTTACCATTTTCCGTTGATCTAATCTATTTGGATGTATTATGGCTTCCATGGTTGACAGCCATCGTGGGATTTCTGTACAGTTGATTTTTTTCCAAATTGTAATCAATGAATCTCTTATTAGGTGTTGATTGAAATAGGTATGCATATTGCTTTTATTTTCTCACAAAAATGCATGCCAACCTATCATGTCCTTCTAATGTTAAGATTCTCTTGTCTCTTAATTTAATCCAATCCTTAATCCAACTCAACACTGCTGCCTGATAATAAAGCTCTCAATCTGGTAGTCCTAGGCCGCCTCTGCTCCTATTATCTTGTAACAGTTTCATTTTAATACATGGCTGCTTGCCCAACCAGACAAACTTGGATGTCATTTTATTTAGTTCCATAAAAAAAGATTTCTCTAATTTAATTGGAATCATTTGGAATAGATTCCCTAATTTAATAGATAATCATTTGGTAAATTATTCATTTTCAACATTGCTATTCTTCCTAATATAGACAGTTTCAATTTGGCCCATAATTCCAATTCTTTTCTGATTTGCTTAATCAGTTTGACATAATTGTCTTCTTTTAATGATGAACATCTGGGTGATACCCAAATTCCCAGGTATTTCACCTTTTTTACTATTTGCAATCCTATTGTATTTTCTAATTCTACTTTCTGCTTTGTTGTACAGTTTTTGACTATAATCTAAGTTGTATTTTTATTGATTTAAAATCCTGCTATTTCCCCAAATTTTTCTATTTGTTGCAACAATATTGGTCCCTAATTCATTGGATCGTCCACTATAAATACCAAATCATCAACAAATGCCTGAATTGTATATTCCTCATTTCTAATCTTAATTCCATAAATTTCTGGGTTTTGTCTGGTTGCAGCTAGCAACACTTCTAAAGACAAGATAAATAACAGAGGCGATAATGCAATTTCAAAATCTTCAGTACGGTCTCTATTAAATAATACACTTGCTTTTTGATTTGAGTATATTTCTTGTAGTGTTTTTTCTATATTAGTGCCAAAATTCAGCTTTTTAATTTGATATAGCATGAATTTCCAATTAAGATTGTCGAATGCTTTTTGTGCATCTAAAAAAAATTAAATGCCTGTTTTTCTGGATGAGCTTCATAGTATTCAAGTCGAATTTAGTACTGTCCTAATATTGTTTTTAATTTGTCTATTTGGCAGGAAACCATTCTGTGTGTATAAGTTCACTCAAAATTGGTTTCATTCTTTCTGCTCATTTTGTCATATCTTATAATCTGTATTTAGTAACGAGATTGGCCTATAGTTTGCAATTAATTGTTGATCAGTGCCATCTTTTGCAATTAAGGAGATGTATGCCTCGGACCAGGACCTTGGAAGTCTAGCTTGCATTAATGCCTCATTATATAGTTCCAATGATATTGGTTCAAATATTTCAGATAAATTTTTATATAGTTTGCTTGGTAGACCATCCAGGCCTGGTGTTTTATTATTATTTTTGTTTTTTATCACCTTTTGTAACTCTGTTAATGTTATTTCTTTATTAAGTACTTCTCTGTTTTCTTCTGAGATTGGGCTCAGACCGTTTCCCTCCAAGTAGTATCTAATGTTTTCTTCCCTTACATCTTCTTGCTTATAAAGCTCGCCAAAATACCTTTGCGCACTTCTCTTTTTCTCCTCCATCTGATAATACACTGTCCCTTCCTCATCCTTGAGTTGCTGAATTAGTCTTTTCTCTTTCTCTATTTTTAGTTTATGGGACAACCATCTTCCTGGTTTATTTGCTGATTCAAAAATTATGTTTAAGAATTTTTAAGTTACTTGCATTTTCCTCAATATTTATCAAATTTAGTTCATGTCTAATCATCCCTATTTTTTTCTTAACTTCCATATTCTTTGGGTCTTTTTGGAGCTCATATTCAAATTTTTTAATCCTTTCTTGTAATTCGTTCTGTTTCTTTCATTTTTTTTTTCTTAGCTATATAAGCTATTGATATGCCTCTCACGAAGGCCTTTGTAGTGTCCCATAAATTTTGTAAACTAGTATGTTGCTTTAGATTAACCTTAAAGAATGTTTCTAACTCATTTTTCATTCTTGTGATATATTCTTTTTCCTTTGTCATTTGTGAATTTAATATACATCTCCTTTTCCTTTTACTATATCCTTTCCATGTAATTTTAACCGGGCTGTGGTCAGCCTATATATTAGGCATTATCTCTACTTCATTAATGTCTTTCTCGATTGCCCCATTAACCCATACCATATTGATTCTGGACCATGATTTTTGTGGAGTAGAATAAAACATATATTTCTTCTCATTTGGATTCCTCTTCCTCCATATATCTTCCAAATTGGTCTTATGTGTTAAATCAAATTTTTTTTTTCTAAAATTCTTTTTTTTTTCCTAATCCCTTTCATACTAATCGAGTCTTTTTTAACATCAACAGTGGCATTAAAGTCTCCTATCAAGCAAATATTTTGTCACCTACACTAATTATTTTGTCATACAGTCCCTTATAAAACTTCTTCTGGTTATCATTAGGGGCATATATCCCCACTAATAGTAATTGTTTTTGATGTGAATTAATTTGTATCATTAAAATTCTGCCTTGTTCATCTGCACTGATTTTTTTTGCACTTATCCCTTTTTTTACATAAATTGCTACCCCCTTTTTCTTTTGATCTACCAATGCTGTAAATAATACACCCAACTTGGGATATTCTAAATATTTTTATGCTGTTTTTGGATATGTACCTCCTGTAGGCATATAATATCAATGTTTTGTTTAGTTAGTTTGGTTAATATTTGTTTCCTCTTGATCTGGGAGTTTAATCCATTGATGTTTATTGAGAGTAATTTAATGTCTTCTTCCATTGTTAATTCTGAGTCTACCTAAATCTTCTGTTTGCTCTTGCTTCTCTTTGGGGTCTTGTTCTTAGTCCTTCTCTCCTTGGGTATTCTCTCTTTTCTTTGCCTCTCTCTTCTTGGCCCATTTCCTGTATTCCCTGTTGCTGATCTTGTTGGTCCTCCTGACTCTTGCTTTCTGACTCTTCTTTACTGCTCCCCTCTTCCTCTGTTTCTATCAACTAATCGTAAGGTTCTTTGAAAATCAGTACTATCAATTTTTACTCTTCTTTCTTGCCACGTCACCAGCATTCCTTTAGGGACCAGCCATCAGAACCAGATGTTTCATTTATTCAGTAGTAACGCCAGAGATCTGTAGTCCTTCCTCAACTCTCTTATCCGCCTCGGAATTTGTTTCAAGTAGTGATCTCTTTTTCTTTATACACCATCGGCTTGTCCTTTGTGATTCTATATACAATGTCTTACATTTTTTTCTGGCGAACCTGATGTGGACCTCTCTACGCAGCTTGTTTTGTCTGGCATAGTTTGTATGGATTCGGTAGATCTCATCTAATTCTTTCACTATTTCCTGCTGATCCCTGAGTAATGCCTCTGCTATTAAGTGGGACATTATATCTCCCAGGTCTTCATCTTTGGATTACATTCCATTTTGGAACCTCAAATAGAATGCTGCACGTTCCATTTCGAGATGGATAATCGAATCTTCTAAGTCTCTCTTCATCTCTATTACTTTCCTGTCCATCCCTTCCAATCTCTTATCTGTTTGTTCAGCTTTAGTTTCTATATTCTTTGTTCATTATTCTCCAGTGTCTGTTGGATCGTTCCCATCTTCTCTAAATTTTGAATCTGACCCTTCATTTCTCCCATTTCCATCTTCATATCTGTATGGTTATTAGCCATTGTCTCCTGCATTTTAAGCATCGTTTCCTGAATAGCTGTTAATGTTGCTTACATCATCTGCATGTTGGCCACGTTGCTCATCTTTTCTGTATTCAACATTCCTTCTATAGTTTTTTGGCCCGCTGGAGATGCAATAGACATTGATGAACCAGACATCGGTTTTTTCTCTTTCAGGTTCGCTGTTGTAGTACTGGTCATATTCCTAACTTTATTGTAAATATCTTCCCACTTTACCATTCACTGTTTAATTTTTCTTTTGTTATTAGTTCTATTCAGTAGTTTTCCTTAGAATATAAACATCTTTTCCCACTTATGATATTCTAAATTATTCAGATTTGATTCAATCTTTTATAGAATCTGAAAATAGCTGAATCACCAAAATTAAAGAAGATAGAGAAAGGAGAGAGCTAAAGGGATGACAGGAAGGATAATATAAAAATGAGAGAAAAAAGAGAAAAAGAGTGTACTTGCTGTAAATTGTTCTTATAGAACTATTTTATATTACTATATTATGGTATATCAACTGTATTCTTTATCTTTAACTGTAAAGTTCAGTTTCCTTTAAACAATTCTATATTCCACTTCATTCATATATATATATATATATATATAGTTCTGTTAAAGTTGTAGCAACGTTTCAGCAGAATCTCATCTGCCATCCTCAGGCTTCTGTATAGAGTTAGTTCCTGGTTTCAAATTTGAGGCTGGTCCATTCTGATTGGCTGGGAGCCTGGATCTGTGTTCATTGGACTTGGAGCTTGATTGATTGGTATTTCTGGTTTCTTCTGTCTGTTTTGTGGCTTTGATTGGCTGGCAACACTCTGTTCTTGTGTTGGAAGCTTTCAGTGCAGCTTGGCTCCGTGTGAAGGGACGGCTGCTCTTCATTAGCAAGCTGCTATTCATTAGCAAGCTGGGTTTCACCTGGGTGCCTGGTGGGTGGGTGTTTGGGTTGGAGCTATCAGAGGGAGTCTGTTTTTGCCCAGGTGTTTGCCTGGCTTGTGGCATGGAGATCTTTCTATTTGAGAGTGCAGGCTTCCAAATGATTGACAGTCTGGTGGAATCATCTCTTCTATTCATGCTTTCAGGTCTTTTTTCAATCTCTATGGCTTCTCTGATGATTCTGTGGCTGGGGTTTTCTATAGTGGCTAGGGTTTTAGTGCCATTGAAGTTGATGTTGTGACCTGTGGTTTTCATGTGTTGGACTAGTGAGGAGGTGTGTTCCAGCTTTTTTACTGCATTTTTGTGTTCATCTAGGCGGGTACTTATTCTTCTATTGGTCTGTCCAATGTATGTGGCCGGGCATGATGTACAGGGAATTTCGTATATGCCTTGGTTTTCCAGGTCAATTTTGTCTTTGGGGTTCCTCAAGATGGCTGCTATTTTTTTGTCTGTTTTGAAGGCAGTCTTGATGTGATGCCTGTGTAGTATCTTACTGATTTTATCTGTAGTACCTCTTATGTAGGGCAGGACAGCTGTTCCATTGATCTGTTGATCTTCTAGGTCTCTGTTATGTCTTGGTGTGTTTTTGTGGATCAAGTTGGTGATTTTGTTTTTGTGGAAGCCATTGGCTGTCAATACTTCAGTCAGGGTGCATAGTTCAGTCTTTATATGTGCCTTATCTGCCAGGCGTTTGGTTCTGGTAATTAGTGTTTTCGCTACGGAATTTATCTGTGCTGGGTGGTGGTGGGATTGGGCGTTGAGGTAGCGGTTGGTGTGTGTTTTCTTTTGGTATATGGTGTGTCCCAGTGTGCCATCTGTTCTTTTGTAGATTTGTACATCCAGGAATGGTAGTTGTTTGTTTATTTCCGTTTCCATGGTGAACTTGATTTTGGGGTGTGTGTTGTTTAGGTGTGTTAGGAAATTGTTTAGGTTTTCTTTTCCATGGGGCCAAATCACAAATGTGTCATCGATGTATCTTAGCCATAGTTTGGGTTTGTGGGTGGCATTAGCCAGGGCTCTGGATTCGAATTCTTCCATGAACAGGTTTGCAATGACGGGTGACAGTGGTGATCCCATAGGGGCTCCTTCAATTTGCTTGTATCTTTGTCCTTTGTATATGAAATATGTGTTGGTTAGGCAGTGTTCTGTTAGTTCCATGAGGTCTTTAGCTGGTTATTTATTTTTGATGATTTCAAGAGTTTCTTTTATTGGGACTTGAGTGAATAGTGAAACCATGTCGAAACAAGAAGATCTGCTTGTAAGTTTCGACGTGGTTTCACTATTCACTCAAGTCCCGTTAAAAGAAACTCTTGAAATCATCAAAAATAAATACCAACCAGCTAATAGAAAACAAAGAAACAGCATGAATAGAAGAGATGATTCCACCAGACTGTCAATCATTTGGAAGCCAGCACTCTCAAACAGAAAGATCTCCATGCCACAAGCCAGGCAAACACCTGGGCAAAAACAGACTCCCTCTGATAGCTCCAACCTAACCCCCCCACCAGGCACCCAGGTGAAACCCAGCTTGCTAATGAATAGCAGCTTGCTAATGAAGAGCAGCCGTCCCTTCACACGGAGCCAAGCTGCACTGAAAGCCTCCAACACAAGAACAGAGTGTTGCCAGCCAATCAAAGCCACAAAACAGACAGAAGAAACCAGGAACACCAATCAATCAAACTCCAAGTCCAATGAAAGAGGTCCAGGCTCCCAACCAATCAGAATGGACCAGCCTCAAATTTAAAACCAGGAGCTGTAAGACCCATATCCATACAGAAGCCTGAAGATGGCAGATGAGATTCTGCTGAAACGTTGCTACAACTTTAACAGAACTACAATGACGTGGGATAATACCCGAAGGAAGCTGAACAGCACACATGTAAGTACCCGCGAAAACCTAAGAAAACATATATATATATATATACATATATATATATATATGACCTTACTTATTTCATTAGTTGTTAGTAATCAATCAATCAATAATCAGCAAAATAGTATTTCACCAGTTTTCACAGTTTCATATCATTTAAACTTTTAAATTCTTAATAAATTCAATCAAACCTTAATCAAAATGTTATTTCATTAATTATGTTCTATGAAAAGATGTCCAGTAATATTCAGTCACTTTCCTTTCCTTGTCCGTTCACGTTTTGTTCAGTCACAGTCTGTTACATCAGCTTCTCTTCTCTCTGTATAATCTCAACATGTCACTTTCATTCTCAGGTTTAGACCTGTCTCTTACTTTTTTCTACTGTTCTTCTTTTACAAGTCACAGATCCATCAGGTTAAACTCCAAATTCCTAGATTATCAGTCTAAATCAACTCCAAATTTTTCAGAACAAGTCCAAAACCCCAGTCAATCTTTAATCAATTAAATCGGCTTTGATCTCTGTCTTAAGAGTTCCTTGCTTTCACCGCCAGATCGCCATTTCCCTTTGGACTTCCGTCCTCTTATTTAAGATTCACAGTTCTGCCATCTCTCTCTGCTGTTCCTCTCCTCAACTTTCATTTCCGCCTCCTTCACTCCAAGTTCAATCCATCAATTGATGCCAAAAACGCTGTTTGTGCTCTGGTATCTTCCTCATTGGGCTAAAATGCTGCGACTTCAGTCTGCCATCGAGATGGCCGATTACTCACACGTCAGAAGAAAAGAGGTCTCCCTCGAAGCTGTCCACAGCTGCCGCTGTCAAACTTCTCCTCGGGCTTCCTCACACTTTCATCTTCCCCTCCAGGGTCTATGTGTCCCTCACCAGGACCTCCAAACGCGCAGATTGGGGATGAGAGAGCAGAGCTTGCTCTTCTCTCCCCACTACAGCGCTGCAACCGCTGACCTTTGTTAGGTTTCAAAGTGATGAAATCCATTTAAAAACAAAAAACCAAAATCCATCTTCCAAAACAATTTCTTTTATTTAGGAAAGCATCAGATTGGCAAAGTCCATGGTAATACCAGATCTGACACAACCCGGAATTACCCCACAAATCAGAAGTTAGAAGCAACCCCCAAAAGTCACATTTTCCAGTAGAAGTAATTCAATGTTGCTTGATGTCATAAATCTCCACCTCAAGGGGCCGGAACTTGGTCAGCTCATTTTCCCATGGGAAGAAGAATCACCTAGCCTAAACAACTCTCCCTACCTTCACTCCTTCCCCCCTTAGGAATATGGCACACCCAGAATTCTGGTTTGCAGGGCTTCAGTGGCAGGCAGGAATCCGCGATCATGCATGGTTTCTGCCTGGGCTCGCCGCTGGAGCGCCCCAAGCCAGCTGGCTTCGGGGCTAAGCCCGAAGAGGTCGGTGAAGATGAGGGAGACTCCAGCAATGTCGAGGAAAGCCGCATCTTTCCTCCCCAGCTGGCTAAACTCCCTTTCCTGAAGGCGGTAGAGCGGCAGTCAGAAATGGCCACCTCAAAGAAGCCCTCATCCAGAAAAGAATGTGCAGGATGAAAAAAGTGGTAAAGTGAAAGTTTTGGTTGACCGGGATAAGAAGAAACAATTAAGGCATCCTGGAATTTAAACTTTTTTTAAAAAAAAAAGATACATTGCTCCCAAAGAAGACTCAGAAGCAGTGAATGAAAGTGAAAAGGGAAAGTTGTTTTTTTTTTCGCTCTCCTTCCTTACGTTGACAGCGAACAGAGATGAATGAGAAATCGGAAATATCTGCTTTGGCATCAACAGGTATTTAAACTTGAAAATTTAATGCCAAGGGGATAATAAAGATTTCTGAATATAAAAGGGAAAAAAAAAAAGAGAAATAAAATTTTCTTTTGCTATAAGTGGGAAGGGAGAAGGAAGAGAATAAGAATAGGATTTGGAAGGAGGAGATAGCCTGGAATCTAAAGAATCTAAAGTTAAATTTTAACAAGACTGCTAAAAGATACATTTTAACCGGAACTTTGTAAAAAGTAAAAAAGTAAAAAGGAAGAAAGTGTAAAAAGAAACAGCTTGTGTGTATTTGGATTGTTTGGTGACTTTGGGACTTTTGGAATTATATTGGAAGGATTAAAAACACCTGGGTGGTTGTTTTAAAAGAAGAAAAAAACTCTACAATGGCATCACTTGTGGACGAACTGAAAATAGAATTTTAAAAATATAAAGAAGAGGAACAAGAAGGGAAGGGCTCTCTTGGTTCCGTTTTTCAATACTTAGAAATGGCGATCTTTACCTACAAGAAACTACAAGAAAAGACTACGCAACAAGAAGATTGGGACAAAGAAGAAGCCATCTTTAACGAACAAGTAACTTTACTTGGGGAAGAAAGGAGAAAGAGGGGAAAGAGAATGGAGAATTTGAGACCTAAAAAAACAAGCAAAAAAGGGAAAAATAAGGTGAAAAGTGGATATAATATGAGAAAGCAACAGAAAAAGGGAACACAGAAAAGGGAAATTGAGGTGGAGAGACAAGGGGGTAAAAAGGGCAGAGAGAAGAAGCAAAGGAGGGAAGAGAAGAGAAGCTACAAGGGTGTGAAGCAAGATGTAAAGAAACAGGACTTATTTAGAGATAATGGGTAAAAACGTAATTGAAAAAGGGATTCTGCAAAGGAACATAAGATTGTATTGTTATATTTGTATTTAGAAATAATATTAGAAAATTGGAAACAACGTATGATTTAGTGAAACTTTTCTGAATAAAATAAATGGAATGAATTAAATGAGAGAATTAATTTAGAAAGGAATGGGAACATTTTAATGACATAATGTTTTAAAATGCAAGTGAAGTGAGGGGGAAGTAATCATGGAAAGTTTACAAGCATTCCCATAGAAGCATGATACCTATTTAAAAAGTAATGTGCTAAATGTTTAAAATTTAAATGAATATTAACATTTATGATATAATTGAATTGGTATGGATCGTTGTTTTAATTATATATGTATACCTTTCTTTTCTTTTTCTTTTTAAAATGTAGTGTCTAGCTTTAATGTACTATGCAGAATCCAAATGGAAGTTATGTTCTATATTAAGTGTTATAATTTTAGGGGAAAGATATAAAGGCGTCATACTCCAATTAGTGACTGCAGGAGGAATTTTGTTTAAGGAGAAAAGATAATAGATAGCTGAAATGGGACAGACAAAGAATATAAATATAATGATCTGATTTGAGATGAAACAAATAAAAATAAAATTAAGAAAGTTAAAAGAGGGGAGAAGCTATATAGAAAATGTAGAATGGCAATAAGATATGGAATGGTATATAAAAATGAGCATGAATTTGAATTGGTGTCTGTACAAAGAGATGTAACCCGGGATCAGGCTGCTTTCAGAAAAGAGGTTTTATGTTTTCATGTTCTGTGTTGTGTTTGTCTATGTTTGTTTCTAATAATAAAAAAAAAAATTCAAAAAAAAAAAAAGGAATATGGCACGCTCGAAACCCTTCCCCCATGACCGCCAAAGAGAAAGTAAGAAAAAGAACATACACTAAACCTAACTAAAATGGCTGCACATATGTTAATTTTGGGCTTGATAACCTTTTGCATAAAAGGTCCTATTGCAGATGGTTATAGCCCTGGGTCAAGTGATCCCCTTTTCTGACCTGACAGGCAAAGTCATTGGGGAAATCCAGATTGATTACAATCCAGATTGATTGTAAACAACCATTTCATAACTTAATCCCAGCCACCACCCCAGATAGCTTGATAGATTGTGTTAATGCATGAATGGACTTAATGATCTTAAGTCTTAAGATCTTAATGATAAACAACCCTTCTGTACCTTACCAACTGCATGTTAAATCCAAGCCACCACCCCGCATGAACTTAAATAGGGTCAAATTTGGAGGGTAGGGCTTAATTTTAACGCATGTGCACAAAACAGTGCTGGGCTTCTTTTTGGAGTGGGTTGTGTTTTAGGAGAAACATAGTAACTAAAATATATGCCTGCAATTTAAATTACTACTTTGATGAAAATTAAGGCATGGCTAGTTCTTGTGATAATGGAAACATTGTGGGGGTGGGTGGGGGTGGGAGAAATATGACTCCAGATTTTTGTTCTGCAATGAGTTTTCATGGCAGAGTTATTTGTTTTGTTTTTCTTTCCTAGCAAGCTCACAATAAAAAAGATGATGAATTTTGCAACATTTGGCAATCATTGAAGAACCCTGGAAAGTGTCAGCCTTCCATACAAAATAAGGATGAAATGGTTAGTATATGTCAACAAGGGGCAATCTCATTTGTATCCATCCTATATATGTTGATGATCAAACCCAGATCGTAAATATTTTGAGGGAAGGTCACGAAGCAATTTAGTGTTAATGAGTCAAGGTCTCCCTGAACCTTTGTCTCAGTCCTTTGCCAAATTGAAGCCAACCAGTTTCACCCTATTCCATCTGGGTAGTGGCTTCCAGGTCTGTGTATTGGTTAAGGGTTGTTTTGATATTTTTGGCTGTCTCAGTTGTGCAACAACTTAGCCTTTTCTATGGCCAGCTTGAATATTTCAGTTGCCATGGAAACACTATGTTGATAATCCTAAGCAACTTGCTAGGATGTAAAATTAAATACATTTGTATGACAATTTATACACATCTAACAGCTCAAAGTCTGAATATTTCTGAAAGTCTTGCCATATACCTCTAATAAATATTTCCTAAATATTTATTTTTCAACTTTTTTCTGGTCTTTATTTCTTTCAGAGAGCTAGAAACTGTCTCCAATTTGACAGAGTGCTTTGCACTGAATTTAAATGACAAAGTTTAGGAAATGGGGGGGGTGTTTCTTCTGCAGATCATATATTACCCTCTTGTGTTTTATATATTCTAAAATATGTGGTCTATGCAAAATGTTACTCTTGCAAAACTTGATTTTCTAGGGTGAAGTTTTTTTACCTCAATATGTAAAATTCGGTGCCAGTAATAGGTCCTGCAAACCAGGTTTCAATGAGAATAGCTTTAAAAGCCAGCAAAAAGCCCAGGACTCATTTAGGAAATGTAAGTACTATAGAGTGTAAGTTCTTTAACTTACTTTAAATATTTTTTTAACTTTTAACTTTAGAATCCTCTTTTGAAAACAGCTGACTTCAATGGGTATCACTGAATCCTATGCTAAAAGAAGGACATAGTCAATGGCTGTGGATCTTAATTCTTTAAAACTCACCCATAAACACAACATTTTTTAAGTTTTCCACTGCAGCTTTGTATCCTGATTCTATCTACTTTGTGATAGTACAATATCTGAATAGATAAACCATGAAGGAAGCTAGGAAAAATATATTGAGCTGTGTGAAGAAAGCTTACAGTTCTACTTAACAATAAATTCTACTACAATTAATGGATTTTTTTTTTGGTAAACGCATACAGAAATTTTATTTTTCATTGTATTTTAAACTGGTTGTATAATTTTTTTAATTCCAGCCAAAGAAGATTCTAAAGAGCCAAGAAATGAAGGTCAAACACAAAAAATAGCAAACAAGCTGGTAATTGTTATCTTTCTGCTTGCATATGACTACTCATAATTGTGCTTTTGTTATTTACTTTTACTTTTTGGAGGTCTTTTCTGGAAATCAGTTCAGAATTTTATTAAGCAGATTTGCAATGAGCAATATAGTATTGCTTTTAAATGGCTTACAAGAGTTATTCCAGTATTTTCCTTCATGCACACTATAGCTTTGCTAGGAATTTCTGCAAATTCCCCAAAATGGCATCTGGAGGAGTCCTGAAAGATTTTTTTTTTTCATAAAATAATAGAAATATGAAAAGATTACAATTTCACAGGATTTTAATATTTACACACACACACATACTTTTGCAAGAGAATGTCAACACTTTTGAAATTTTAGTTGTTCCTAATACTTTAGAAATTACTTTGTCATTTACTCCAAGACCAATGGTAATCCCCAGGTTACAGGTTAAGAACCATTTGTCTTCAATTTGACTATTGGGCCTTATAAAAATATGAAGAGGGATCCCAATCACTATATAGTAGGACTGCAAAACCAAGGGACCTTTAATATGATTTCCTGAACAACAGTATCCCTAACATCGTTTTGGGCTGCATGGTCCTTTACTTCCGAGAGCAGGAAGCAAGTGAAATATCCCTCTAAACCTGCTACTAAAGTTTTGGTGTGCTATGTCCTCTTGAAGGCTCGCTGAGGCTACTCTGAGGCCTTCCCATGTCATTTCAGTATGTATGTGCATACGTAAAAGATGCTTGTATGAAGACTTCAAGCAGTGAATTTGGAAAATTGCTTAATGAACTACTGTATATACTCGCATATAAGCCGACTTTAGAACGCTTTTTTTCCCCCTCAAATTTGGGGGTCAGCTTATACGTGAATAAATCTGATTTGCTGGAGCAGCGACTTAGCGTGGCGGCTTCGCGTGATGAGAGTCTTGGCTCTCATCGTGCGAAGCTGCTGCCCGGCGAAGCCGCTGTCCTCCGCTTCCCTGCCTCCCATCAAGTCTCCCAGCTGATTGGCTGTACAAGCCGCGGCCCGGCGAAGGCGATGAGAGTATTGGCTCTCATCGTGCGAAGTCGGGCACTTCGCGCGATGAGAGCCAAGACTCTCATCGCCTTCGCCGGGCAGCGGCTTGTCCAGCCAATCAGCTGGGAGACTCGATGGGAGGTGGGGAAGCGGCGGGCAGCGGCTTCGCCGAGCAGCAGCTTCGCGCGATGAGATCCAAGACTCTCATCGCCTTCGCTGGGCAGTGGCTTCGCGCGATGAGAGCCAAGACTCTCATCGCGCGAAGCCGCCACGCTAAGTTACTGCTCCAGCAAATCAGATTTATTCGCGTATAAGCCGACCCCCAAATTTGGGGGGAAAAAAAATCATTCTAAAGTCGGCTTATATGCGAGTTTTTGCAAAATTCCTCATTTTGGGGCAGTTTTTTAAGGGTCGGCTTATATGCGAGATCGGCTTATATGCGAGTATATAAGGTATTTACCCTTGTATGTATAGCTTTTAGATGGGTCATTATAGAATTCTACAGCTTATGCTTGATTTTAAAATATTTGTAGTTGTTTTTAGGACAATTATTTTGTAATATTTTCACATATAAGAACCATTTGAATGAAGAAACTTCTATTAAATTGCAGGATTTTGCAGGTATAAGTAAGAGTAATGTAAAGCTTTTGAAGAGAAATGAAGGCTCAAGTACACAAATAGAACAAAAGTCTGCAGTTCATGATCCCAGTATAACTGCAAAGGTAGGAAATGTCTGATTAAATAGAAATATATATTTGACTGTTCCCTGGAAAGAAACAGTTTTATTAACCCATAATGGAAAGCTGGGAAATTCCACCACCCTCCATTTGTTATTGAACAACAATTTCAATCTACCTTCACAATTGGCCATGATTAACTGGGATTGATGGGAATGTAAATGGATCAACATCTGGGAATTATGGATTTCTGCTTTTGCCAAAGTAGTTAAATACAGTATTTAATTTTGTTTGTGGCTGTTTTTCTCTATAGAATTATATTTATTCTTATAATGAAAAGCTCTGGACCTGAAGTGATGTTGGCCCTATCTCCCTTTCTTAAATATAAATCAGAATATGACCTGATTGCCCGTGAGATTGATGCCTTCCATCCCAGTGGCTGGTTGGAATATTAACTTGATAGAATTGTTGAGTTAATGACACAAAATTTAAACATTGCTTACATTAGCATTATATACTTATGCTACATTAATTGATTTTTATATTGTAACTGCCCACTTTGCACAGGATTCAGAATTGGATAATTAATAGCTTAATAAAACCAATACAATGAAACAATAATTTTAAAAAACCTGTAACTCCAAACAAAAACACATAAACACAGGAAAACTTATTCAACGGGTCATACTTTTGAAAAGCAGGCAGGGTTGGAGCCAGCCAAATCTCAGGGAGAATGCTATTTATTATATCAGTTCTTACACTGTTTTTGTTTTGTAAACTTCTTACCACTTTCTGATGTTCTTGTCAATTCTATTCAAACCTGACTTTAATTACCTTCTCCTTCCCCTCAGCCCATTCACTGTTCATTTGCTTTGTTGTTTGATTTTTATTCATTTTCTCCTTATATCAGGCACCTGATGATTGATTGTAAACTTCACCAAACTGCTATTAGTATAGATTGGTTGTGGATTTACTCACACTGCTAGTGCTGGATGAGTTCAACCTCACCTCTCAAGACTTCTTTGAAGTTAATGACTGTTATGACAAATATAAACGTGTCCCAGGTCATCATTGTCCCAACTTATGTCAGGTCAGAGTTTAGGTGTGGTGTTCACCTTGAACCAACTGTATCATGATCTGATTCTAGAAGATTTTTCCATCAATCTGTTGGTCATAGGCAGATCAATTTTTCCTGACAGTGAAGTTAACAGGAACTGCCAACTTTCAAAAGGAGGAGGGACTTATTGAGATGCCCCATATGTTTGATGGATTCAGCAGGCTTTCTGATAACACTTGAGGAGTTTCCAATGAGCTGGAGAAATCTTACTAGTCTCTGGAATATAAGGGTGCCAATAGGCCTTGTTCACTGATCATCTGGCTTTTCTTTGTTCACTAAGGAACTCCTGGAAATGAAATGGGTGAAGAGATATCTAAAATGACACTGGCAGAAATAACCCCACATATAAGAACCCAGATGCCTACTCTATGGCCATAAGAGTGGCAGAATTATTTTTCTATTCTTATTGCTTCCCTGGAGCATTAACTAGCTACACTATTCAAAATATACTAGATGGTAATGGTACACAAATTAACCTTGGGAGATAGGAAGAGAGAGATAGCGTAGATAATGGCCCGATAAACAAAATCTGTCTGATAGAGGGTGGGGGTACAGAAAACATCTCAGAAGCAGAGGTGGTATTCAACTGATTCGTACCGGTTCAAGAGAACCGGTAGTGGTGATTTGGCATGTGTCATTGAACCAGTAGTGATTTCTGGCGGGCCACACCCCTAACCCGGTTGCCACTCGCTTGCTCTACCCATCCGATGCTCCCACCGCCTGCCCAGCCCCGCCCAGTCACTCTTCCCCTCCTATGCAACACACTGAATCCTCATGGCTTGCCTTTCGAACTTCCCTTCCCACGTAGTGCCTGCACCCCAACTGAGCAGCCCTGATCTGCCTGCTCACAGGTAAGCATACAAGCCATGCTAGTATTGTACATATACATAAATATATGTAATTAAAACCCTCATTCTATTCCAATTCAGTTCTATCATTAATATTCATTAAAGTCTTAACATCTTTAACATTTCTTTTCAATTAAATATGCTTCCTTGAAGACACGTATAATCTCCATAATTAATTTTTACCTTATTTCTCTTCACATATGTTTTATAAATCATTAAGTATTCATTTTATTACATTTATTGACAAACATTCCACTAAATTACAATAACTATTTTATCAAACATTTTAACCATACATTGTTTCATATTTTCTGAAATTATTTCTATTTCTAATATAACAATACTATCTTATGTACCTTTGCAGAATCACTTTTTCAATTAGATTTTCACCCATTATCTCTAAATAGGCCCTCTAAATGTTTCTCTATATCTTGTTTCTGTCCATTATAACTTTTTTTCCTTTCTTTCTTCCCTCTCTTCTTCTCCCTCCCCGTTTTACCCTCTTGTCTCTCTATTTCTAATTCTCTCTTCTGCATTTCCCTTTTCTGTTGCTTTCTGGTTTTATACTTATTTTTCAATCTTTTCTTTTTTGGGGTTGTTTTTCCCATTCTTAAACTTTCCATTCTCTTTCCCCCCTTTCCTTTTTTTTCCCCACCTAAGATTATTTGTTCATTAAAGATGGCTTCTTCTTTGTTCTTCTTATTCTGCAGGCATTTCTTATTGTTTCTCATAGTTCCAAATCTCCATTTCTAAGAACTGAAATACGAAGCCAAAAGAACCTCTCTCTTCTTGTGCATCTTCTTTGTACTTTTTAAGTTCCATTTTCAGTACTTCTAAGAGTGGAGCCATTTTGGACACTTTTAAACAACCACCCAATTGATTTTAGTCATTCAAATGCGGTAACCAAGAATCCAGAGATCATTAAGTAATCCAAATACTCTGGAGCTGTTTCTTCTTATTTCTTTTTTCACTTTCTCTTCCTGAGGTTTTACTATTTTGTTGCCATGTTTCAGTTAAGATGTATCTTTTAGAAGTCTTGTTGAGATTTTACTGTAAGTTCTTTTTAATTCCAGGCAGTCTCCTCCCTTCCAGATCCTGCTCTTTTATTCTTTTTCTCTCCTTTCCTCTTTTCATCTTTTCAGCATTAAATGCCTATTAATGTCAGAATGGATTTTTTTCCAATTTCTTGCTTAAGTCTCTTAGCTGTCAGTATAGGAAAAGGAAAAGGAGAAAAAAAAACAAATCCTTTCCCTTTTCTCTCTCCTTCGCTACTTAAAAATCTTCTTTGGGAACAGTGGTTTTTTTTTTTTTTTAATAGTTTAAATTCCAGGGTACCTTATTTGTTGCTTTTGCTGTTTGACCCGGTCAACCAAAACTTTCTCTTCTTATCTTCCTCCTGCACATTCTTTTCCGGTCGAGTTCTTCTTTGGTGGCCATTTCTGACCACCACTACAACCGCCTTCAGGAAAGGGAGCAATGGCCAGCTGAGGAGGAGAGATGCGGTTCTCCTCAACCCTGCAGGCAGTCTCCCTCTTCTTTGCCTCCTCTACAGGGTGGCTTAGCCCCGAAACCAGGCGGCTCGGGGTGCTCCAGCGGCAAGTACGGATCAAAACCACGCAGAGTCATGGTTTCGGTCTGTTGTCAAAGACACTCAAACCAGAAGTCAACTAAAGTCCAGTTTTATCTCAAGCACACTAATGCTATTTTATGCAGGCTAGGATCTTTTAATTTAGACTAGGGGCTCCCAAAGTGGGAGGTACCGCCCCTTGGGGGGCGGTGGGATGCCTTAGGGAGGCGCTAAGAGGCAAGGGGGATGGCAGGGGGACGCTAACAGGCAAGGGGGGATGTTCGAGGCACCAGCCCTGCAGGTTCACCCATTGACTGTAGCACCACTTGAGCCAGCGCTTCCAATGCAGAAGCAGTGGCACATTACACCTCTTAGCGCCCCTCTGCTGGTCCCCTTGGGGATGCTAAGAGGTGGCAGGTGGGCGTTCGAGGCGCCAGTCGGCCCTGCAGGTTCAACCATTGACTAGCACCGCTCCGGAGCCAGCACCTCCAATGCAGAAATGGTGGCATGTTACATGCCACTGTGGCTGCATTTGACATGCCACCTCCCTGCCGCCTCTTAGCGCCCCTCTGCTGGCCCCCTTGGGGATGCTAAGAGGTGGCAGGGGCTTGTTTGAGATGCCGGCCCTGCAGGTTCACTCATTGAGTAGTCATGCTCCGGAACCAGCACATCCAATGCAGAAGCAATGGCACGTTATATGCCGCCGTGTTTGACGCACCGCCCTCCTGCCACCTCTTAGTGTCTCCAAGGGGGCCAGCAGTGGGGCACTAAGAGGCAGCAGGGGAGCATTTGAGGTGCCAGCCAGCCCTGCAGATTCACCCATTGAGGCGCCGGCGCCAGAGTCAATGTTTCCCAACATGCTGGCAGGGGGTGGCACCTCGAATGCAGCGGTGGTGGCATGGCTTTGCTCTACTTTTCCAATGCTGCACCGCTGCCTGCCCTGGGCTTCCTCAACCCTGCCCTGTACTGGCTCCAGGAAGCAGGGAATAGCGCCGCCCTCTATGACGTGAGTGCCCTGGGAGGGGGGGCACTTGGGAGGCTGAATTATAGTGCCAATTCTGAAGAAGGCAAAACGAAAATGTCCTGGTAAATTACCAGGAGAACACAATCACACACACTCCCTTCTAACCCTACTGGAGCAGATGATTGGACTAGAATAGATATCTCATTATCTTTCTCCTCCTTTTTTTTTCTTTCTGTCCCTTCCTTCCATTACCCCCTTTCTTTGTCCTTTTTTCTTTCTTTCCCTTTTCTCTTTCTTTCTCTCTCTCTTTCTTTCTTTTCTCTCTTTCTCTTTCCCTCTCTCAGGCTCATCCCATTGACTTGATGTACTGCTCCACTTGGACTTGCTTGGGCAGGTCCCTCTGGTGCAGTGGGCTCAATGGGGTGGACCTGCGGGGCCGGCACCTAGAACGTGGCAGTGCTGGCACTTTTGAAAAGTAGAGCAAAGCCAGAGGTCAGTAATTTTTGCTGCAAAGAATAACAAAAGCTTCTAGGTTGTGAACAAGAAGGGACACACATGTCAATGCAATTCAGCAACATAAAATAAAGAAATACAAATAAAACAAATCAACAAGAATCACTATTCATTACTAGAATCTAATCAGAGATGCTTTGCCGATTCTAGTCCAATGACCTGCTCCACAGGGTTGGGAGTGTGCGTGTATGTGTGTGCATGGCTATCAAAATTCCAAAAACAGATCAAATAGCTCTGGGGAGGCCGGTCATAAATTAGAACACTTGTTAAACAACCGGCCATTAAGTGAGGACCACTTGTATTTGGTTTGCCAGTCACCTGGCCATGCCCACCCAGTCACATGCCCACCAAACCACACCTACCTGGTCATGTGGCCACCCACCCAGTCACATGATCAGTAAACCACATCCTCAAATTAGGCCACGCCCACAGAAATTTGAATCCCATTCCTGGGTGGGGGGCACTGAGGATGAGTTTGTAGCACCAAGGGGGCAGTAGACTGAAAAAGTTTGGGAACCACTGATTTAGATACTATTCGCTACCCAACAAAATACTGCCTGTATACAACAAAATTGTGGACATTGTCCTTAGGTCACAATGGCAATTGGGACTGGAATTTCTGTCACTAAGCAGTGTGGTCATAAAGTTCAATGTCATGTGATCGTGGGTGGACATTACAGAGTGCAAGATCCCCATGTCATCCATTGGGGAAGAAAGTGGCATGAGTGATTTGTGAAGTCTGCCAACTTCCCCCATTGAGTTTGCTTATGGGAAGCCATCTGGGTAGGTTGCTAATAGTGACTCCATGACTGTGGGACTCTGCAAGTATAATTGTGGCTGGTTATCAAGTCCCGGAATTTGATCACCTGAATTACAGGGACATTGTGATGGCATGAAAGTCGATGCATGTAGTGGCAGAAAAAATATCTGCTGGGAACTCTGTATAGGCATCAAGAAGAGCATCAAACCAACCCAGTCACCCTGATTCTACTCCTAATTAAGGGAGTACAGGGTTGTAAAAGGAGTTTTATGATGTCTATAGTAAACCAGGTCACTTACATGTTTAACATAATAAGATCAGCATATTAGAAGTTTTATAACGAATTGTTATTGAATTGTACTTAAGGTGGTTTACTAAAAACACTTAACCTTGTTGAGAAAGCATATTTGTTGTGCATCTTTTCAATTACAGACTATTTATTCACTATTCTATTGAAGGAGATGACAAAAAGTGTAGTGAATAGTACAAAAAACAGATTTTTGAACACAAAAAACAGTGTTCAGAATCAAAATGTGTTTAATTTTGAACTTGGAAAAAATCTGTTATCTTCTTTTTCACTATAAATCTGTAATAGCAGAGTGGGTAGTAATTATGCTAAGTTGTGTAAGTAGGTAACATGGCAGAAAGATTAGTAAAATATTATTTTTAAAACACACTCAAATTGTTTTGAATATACTTAGTAAGAACCTCTATGTAATATTTAAATCTCATTTTTACATACTGTATGTTTCTAACTATATCTTTATCTACTTCTTAGAATGGGTCTGATCTTGGAGATATTTTGGCATCTTTAAAAATTTTCAAAGAAAAGGAACAATCACCTGATTCCAAGGAGTCAACAAAAGAAGATCATTTATCTCCCCAGTCTTTTGCCATGGTTTGTATATTGGATTGTGTTACCTATCAAATTGGAATTTCCTTTGGAATTCTGTTTTCTAAATTAAGATGCAGAATGAATGCTAAAATCCCCAGTTATTCTGTATTTATATACATACACATACACACACACACACACACATATATATATGTATATGTATATATGCTTATAATATATTGCTATTTAATTTCATTTTTTAAAGAAAGGAACACAGATGCTCAAAGAAATTTTGAAGATAGATGCTTCTGCCACTCCAGAAGGAAAGACTAATGAAATTTCACCTTCCACTTGTAAACAGGACATTTTTGAACCTGCATCACAATGCAAACACCCCCAAAAGATAGGTATGTCTGGTTTATTTTAGCAAATTGAATAGTTGTAGCAGATTATAAAATTAAAAATTATAATTACTTATAGCTACTTTAAATTAGAACTTTCTTCTTTATCTACAAAATCTTTAACATATTAAAAATATTAGGAATAGGGAGGAGGGGAAAAATTTAACTGGTTTGTACACCTTCAAAAGAACATGGAACCATTACTATGTACAGACTTTTTGATTCTCCAGGATCTATTATTCTCTTGCTGCCAAAACTGGTCTATTCACATTTCCTAGCCATCTATGTCTGCTTGCAATAGACCAGTTGTGAATATGTTACGTTGAAGCAGTAAAGCTAAATTTTTTGACTTGTTCAAATCATCAGTGTTATACATTCACTTTTATATTATGTTTCATTGATAGTGGACTTCATGAATAAATCTAATATTGGAGTGTCACAGAACATTCAAGCCATGGGAAAAGGAAGCTATTCTCCCCTTGGTACACCAAATACAATATCTACTGCTGTGTCTGAACTTTCTCGCATCTGTTCCCTTGTTGGAATGTTGCAACCAGATTTCTCATTCCTTAGAACCCCACAGGTAACCTTGGAATTAAACAAATTGGCTGAGTAAGTTAATCGTTACTTACTTAAAATTGAAGGAAAAACTGCCTTTTAACAACCTCTTTCTACTTGCATAAATCAAGGATTTGCTACTGCATTTGGATTGTGTAGGCATCCACCAATCTTCATTTATACTCAACAGAAAGTTGCTTCTAACACCAAAAATGTTTTCAGTGATGCTTAGTTCATACATGAAGTGGATTTCCCTGTCTATCTATATCTATGTCTATATCTATCTGTCTATCTACCTACCTACCTACCTACCTATCATTCCAGTCCCCATCCTCACCTATACGTGACTCTGGGCAGTTTACAGTAAAACATGGCATAGTATAAAAAGGATAAATAAAAATATTCCTCTCTTCTATCAGGGAAGATGTAAATCACCATTAATGAACAAAATAGCAGCGGATATAATGGTAAACAGTTCTGGAGACACAAGTAGGAACCTAAATAATTTGTCAGAAATCTCTCCAAGGCAAATTTAGATTTTATTTATTTATCTAAGAAAACATATATGGCTGCCCAACTCACTCTCAGTGACTTCAGGAGGCTTACAAGATAAAATTTAGATTATATAGAAGAGAATGAAAATAAAGGGAGGCTTTGCTGAAATCTAACTTTATTTATTTTATATATTAAATACATATGGCCACCCATCTCATAAGAAGTGACTCTGGGAGTTGTACAACAATCAAATAAAATATAGGGTCTCCTAATCATTCAGGGAGTTGGACTAGATGACCTCCAAGGTCCCTTCCAACTCTGTTATTTTGTTATAAAACAACAAATATACAAAACAATCATAAAAATATAAAAATTGTTAAAAATTAAAATATTATTAAATTAAAACTATAGAAACCTTAAGGCATGGAGAGAATGACTACAATAACCACAATAATGAAGCCATAGGAGCATATCTTGTTTCTGGGACCCCTTCCCCCCCACAAGGCCTGGTGACATAACCAGGTCTTAAGGGACTTCCAGAACACTAATAGGGATGGAGCTAATGTGACTGGGGGATGGGTGGGGCAAGGGAGATTACCTAAGGTGGTAGCACAATAGAAAAGGCCTGCCTCCTGGGATCCAGTGAAATGTAAGTCCGTAGTGGATGGTACATGCCTTCTTTGCTAGATCTAATGGTGTATTGCATCCTGTTTCTTTTTAGGAGAATTTAGGAGCCTATCACAGGAATAAAAGATAAGCTCTTTACTATTTTTGTTTGCAATATGAGGCAAAAAAGGTATTTATTCATATTACATGTTTCTATTCCATAGACAATGACAGTTTGTCAAGTGAAGTTATCCAATGGCTTATTAGTGCATGGGCCTCAGTGCCATTCTCAACATGAGGCCAAGGAGAAAGCAGCATTTTTTGCTTTACAACAGTTGGTGAGACTATGTTCTAAATGTTCTAAAACTATTGCATTGAATTTTTTACATATAATGCTTCTATTTTCTGATGCTGAAAGCATTATCTTTTTCATACAGAGCTCTGTTGGGATGAATTTTCCCATGCCACCACAGCAACCATTGCCACCCCCACCAATATTTCCAAATTATCAGCCACTGGGAAATATCATGGCACCAAGATCTATCCCTCCAGTTTTCAATCAGCAGCAGACTGGTAAATTTGCTAAATGTTTATTTTTTATTTGTTCAGGATATGAAATCTTTTCCATATAAAAAAGTTAAATGTAGAATCTGTTTCCTTCTCTAGACAGTTGCTGTCCAAATGATTCAAGCATCACTTAATCCTAGTCCTTTGCAACTGGTCTGGCAAGAATTTATTTATATTTTTTATTTAAGACTGGGGTATGAGAAAAAGAGAAAAGTAGTAGTAGCTCTCTTCATGCCCGTAACTTATTATACTAATGGCACGCTTGATAGAAAAACAGTTATTTTGCCCTCTTTTTAATATGATCAAGTGAAATAATATTCATGAATAGGTGTATTGCTTAAAAAAGTTAATTGTAGAGAGACAAGTTGTATAATAAAAACACAATATATTAAAAAACTAATTATATTCCTTGAATTGTTCCTCTTGCTCTGTATTTAATTGAATAGAATAAAATAAGAGACCATAGGCATTCTGCTGTAGTAACATCAGTTCAGACCTTGCAGTTACCAAATTTATTTAGTGGGTATTGTTGAAAACCAACCCACTAAAACAGTTTAAATAAAAAACAGTTTTTATTTGATATATCTATATCTAATTCTTTTCACAGCTAATATATTTCCTTCATCATTTCCTGCCTTTGGTTCAGTGCAGTGGGGAGCACCGATGCCAGTTCACAACAAATCTTATTACACAGGTTCATATCCTGGAAGTGTATATCCTGCAACTATACCAGTTGGTACACATAACCAATTTATACCTTTGCAGGTAAGTTTTACAGCAGACAGAATGTATATATAAGTATATTCTCTGATTTTAGAAAAGTAATGCAGGTTATTGTTTTGTTTTTAGGTAACTAAAAAAACAGCTGCAAATAAAATAAATTTTGAGTCTAAAGAGTTCCAATCTTCTCTTCAGGAGACACAGTTAAAGAATGATCAGTCAGTATCTGACACCACAAAACTGAATTCACCAGATACTTCCTCAGATCCTTTAAGACCCTCTCAAACTGTTCAATCTGCACTATCTTTTCAAGAAAAAATGGTCTCTCCAAATTCAAGGGTACCTCATAAAAAGTCAACACCAAATGTTTCTACCAAACGAAAATCCAGAAAATTAGCTGTCAATTTTGGCGCATCAAAATCTTCAAAATAAGCATGGTACACAGAATGCTTACCTTTCTATTGTATTATACAAATAAATACAATTTAAAATTTTAATTCTGATCCAAATTATGCTTTTAATTAATATTTTCTGCTGCACATTATTTTTAATACTAATTGTGCTCATTAAAGAACTTTATTTAATTGATAAAATCCAGAAAATGTTGAATTAACGTAGTTATAAAAGCCATCTTGCCTATTTTTCTTAAATGGCTTTTAAACATTAACACAAGAAAGCAGCAATAATGATAGCACTAGAATCGCTTTTTTAAAACTAGAAATGAGTCTGAAAGAATTATTCCTGATTATTTGTCTCCTTTTTAAAGATTACATAACTTTTACTATTTATATGTAACCAATATTTTATTTCTATATTTCAGATTCTTTAATCGGATACAGTATGAATAGATTTTAACTATTGTGGCACTGCCAACTTTACCTAAAGTTATATCTAGGAATTATACCAAAGCAATTTAAGAACTTAAACATGTTATAAAATTATTGTACAAGTAGTCCTCAATTTATGACAATTAGGACCAGAATTTCTGTCAATGAAGTGATGTGGTCATAAAGTAAGTTATTGACTACATTGCTTAATGACTGCAATCCCAGCAGTTCTCATTCTGTCATTAACCAAGAATTGTTGATCTTTAAGCGAGTATCCACCTAGTCAAAACCATCCCAGGTTTTGTCCTTCCCAGCCAGTGTCAATAAAGAAAGGGACTGCCTCTAGTTCCCCCCACCCACCTATTTCACACCCAGTCCCTGCACTTTGGCCACCCTGCACTCTGCTTTGTGGAGCAGCAAGCAGCTCCAGAACAGCATGACTGTGAGGCTGTGTGACACGCCATGGAAAACACAGCCCAATCCTAGTTAACCTCACCACCCTGCACTAGCAGACCCCTAATATCCTGTGCTCTGCAACCACCCACTGTCCTTCACAATTTCTTTGCTCCCGCTGCTAACAATGTATGCCTAATCTGGCTGCTGGGCTGGGCAGTACTTCGGTTTGGGGGGTGGGGGCGGAGTTCAAGGCAGCCCTTTTGCAAAACAAAAAAAAGGCATTCCTCATCAGCAATGGGAGGAAGAAGACAGTGAAAGTCAGCTGAGGCAGTGAAGTACAGGGTGTCAGGGTTCCAAAAAGGCACAGTGGAAGCATAGACAAGGAGGAATTGAAGTGCCCCTGCACTCATAAATGTAGGCAGGCTGCCAAGCACTCAAAATTTGATCAGGAACCATAGGGGTTCTACAACAACTGTAATTCAGGCATAGGTTGTAAGTCTTTATTCAGCGCCATCATATCTTTGAACAGTCACTAACAAATGGTGGTCAAGGATTACTTCTAAATGTCTTTAACTAAAGGTCCCAATGTTCTAGCAATTTATTTTTGATCTGCTTTTATCCTGAACACAAAAATTATTTTTGCATATTTCTCAGTAAACCTATACAACATGAACTCTAAACCTATCCTTATTTATGAAAATGAACTTTTTACAATTTGGAACAGTTGTTTTTTTATAGGATAAAAATTTGATATGATTCCTTTAAAAACATAATTTACAATCTTAACTCATATTTGGACACAAGTCTTTTCGTTTTTGTTTTATTGTTCACCTTTAGTGTCTTTTGGGAGAAATAAAACATGAATCAGCAGGATACTGTTTTATTACTAACTTTTGAAACATTCAGAATGGTTTTTTTTAAACTGGAAGCAGTAGTAGCATTATATGAATCAGTATGATCACTTTCAAATAACACATTTCTCATGCTAGAGTAAATTCACTATAGGAAAATACCCAAATAATGCTGTCAATGTATTATCTCCACATAGTTGCATCCAAGCTGAGTCCATGTTGATCCAACAAAAAAAAAAAACTTTTTAAAATGGAGATTTTCATGAAAAATTAGTACATTGTTACGTTACAGCATGGGAAGTGGCCATACTCATCACTTTCAATTTGGACAAACAGTACATTACCTATACTTCGCCTTGAATTATGTTTAGCAGAGAATATTTACTTAATGCTGGCATTTGGTTTTAAATCCACAGTAGTTTAGGAATCTGCCTATAATTTTTCTGAATTTAAGTATATTAGATTATCTGTTAATTTGAGTTTTGGTAATAGGTGTGGTGTGGTTACAGATTTCCAGGGATGACAACCACTTTTGCCAGTGTGACTGAAGGCAGAATTACTTATTGTTTACATGTTTAGGAATATAAACGTCCATACTCTAGGCCTTGGAATGTTTGTTTCTGTGTCAAAATCTGTAAACTGTGTGTGAGCCACTAAAGAAAAGTTGACTTAGAACCAGCAAAAATATTCATTTTTTTCCTATTAGATTTATATTTGTTTTTTTAATCCAAACTGCCACTTACTTTCAATGATTTCATTCATAGCTGTACATTTCATCTGTTCCATTTTTATTTTTCTTAAGAAACAGCCAGATCAGTATCAGTTTCCATATAAGGTACCCTGTGGTTTTTTTTTTAATGTGGCAAGACATAAGTAATTGGTTTAAGGCCTCTCAGAGTGTATTTTATAAATATTGGATTTTTTTCACAAATCTTGTACAGTATTTTATTAAAATCTCAAAGGGAAAATGTGCAGATTTTATAATTTCTTTTCTAGAAAATGCTTTGTCTACCTAACAAGTAAGATATGATAAATCGGCATGAATATCAACTGTATTTTTGTGCATATTGTGTGTATGTCAGAATTCTATCATATCACATAAAATATTGTGCAAAGGTATTTTAAAATGCAAAATTGCAATGTACAATGAAGGATTAACATGTATGGTTGAAATACTATGGAGAAATTTAATACAATAATTTTATATAAGATTTGGCTTTGTCCACTTGTATTAAAATGTAATAATGTAATGATTTGGTTAGAAGTTTTGGTAGCCGAATGATAACATGTATTAAGGTTTTTTTTTACATATGTTGAGATCAGGATCATCAAAATTGAACAATAAAAATTAATATAGGCAGTTACAATCCAGTTCTGAATTCAGGATAAATATGGAATAAAGAAGAATAAATTTAAATGACATTCTTAGTCAAAACACAATTAATATTATATCATAATTTCAAATAAATTTGAAACAGTCCCAAAAAGGGCCAAATCTGATGAGCTGTATTCACATTTATCTATGAATAATTTGCTACCTAAATATAGATATACCAGTTGATTCAAATGTATATTGCAACTGCATTTTTAGTTGTTCAATGCATCACCTTGCTTTTGATGGTACAAAGAAGATATAAAAGATTGTTAGCATTAAATGATTTTGCATAGAAACAACTTTCTATTCATTTGACTTACTAATTTGGAAAATGTTTTAATTCTGTTTTTATGTTCAATCACTAACTTGTGGCTGATTCTTCATGACCTCACAGACCACAGCACCCCAGACTCCTCTGTCCTCCACAGTCACCAGGCTCTTCTGTCCTCCAGTCTCCTAGTTTCCCCAAATTCATGTTCATTGTGTCAATGACACTATCTAACCATCTCTTCTTCTGCCGCCCTGTTCTTTTGCCTTCAATCTTTCCCAACATTAGGGTATCTTCTCTTCTCCTTAGGTGGCCTAAATATTTAAACTTCAGCTTCCATATATTCCAAAAAATAGTCAACTTCACTATCTTCCAAAGAAGTTGATTGGGGTTGATTTCCTTTTGGATTGACTGGTTTGATCTATTTACAGTCCAAGGGATTCTCAAGAATCTTCTCCAGCACCACAATTTGAAAGCATAAATTCTTCAGCGTTCAGCCCCTCAACCTTATGGTCCAGTTCTCACAGCCATACATTACTACTGGGAAAACCATAGCTTTGACTGTACATTTGTTGGCAGCTTAATGTGTCTGCTTTTTAATACGCTGTCTAGGTTTGTCATAGGTTTCCTCCCAAAGAACAAGGATCTGTTGATTTTATGGCTACAGTTACTGTGCAGTGATCTTGGAACTTGAAAATGTTTCCATTTCTTCCCCTTCTATTTACAGGAAAAGATGAGACCAGATGCCATGATCTTAGTTTTTTTAATATTGAGTTTCAAGCCAACATTGTACTCTTCTCTTTCACCTCATCAAAAAGCTCTTTATTTCCTCTTCACTTTCTTCCATTTGCATGTTATTGTCTGCATATCTGAGGTTGTTGATATTTCTCCCAGCAATCTTAATTCTAGTCTGTGATTCATCCAGCCTAGCATTTCACATATAAATTACTCTGCATATAAATTAAATAAGCAATGTGACAATATATAGCCTTGTTAACCTTAACCTATTTTGAACCAATAGCTTGTTCCATGTCTGATTCTAATCACTGCTCTTGACCTGCATACAAATTTCTCAGGAGATAGGTAAGATGGTGTGGTACTTCTTTATTTTATTTAGTCCATAGCTATATAAAATCAAATTAAGTAAGTTTAAAAGCTGCTTTTTTGTTGATTTTAACAACTAATTTAGTTATACCATAAAACATTAAAATATTTTTCCATTTAGATACTTTTGATTTACAAGTTGTAGATATCTGGAGATACTCATCTATTAACAATATGTTGAATCATCTGCAAATAGTATAATGCACCAACAATTTAAAATTAGTTTTAAAAAGCAATTAAGTGCTTATTCCTCCTGCTAAATGTGGGTATGAGAACATCATTTGGTCTGGATAGGTCTAATCTTTCAGACAGCTTTTTTTTTTTAGCTTATGGCATGTGTTTGCCAGGGATCACCGAGGTGGCTGGCTGCCTCTGTGAAAGGAATTTTTTCGGGCAGTATTATCTTTTAGCCGTGGGACGCCTGAATGCCGGTAGGCATTCGGGGGAGGATTTCTTATCCCTACGCGGTTTATTCACTCACAGGAATCTAGCTGCCGACCTCAGCGGTGTACAAGCCTAGCGTCTTATCACATGAGTCACTGCGATTCTTCAGCCAACTATCTAGGCTTTAACAAATAACTATAGCTCCTACGGCGACTGTTTAAAATATGGGGAATATTCCATTTGTGTTTTAAGTCCAAATACTAACCTAGTCAAATGTTCCTGCTGATTTGCATAGCACAGTTATGCCTACAGAACAACAAGTTGATTTCTGGGGAATATAGAGTCCATGTTCACTTTTTCCAAGTGACTTATATTTCAGAAGCTCTTGTTCCAGGAACGCATTGGTAAAGCTTCATTATACCACCAAGCCCTTCAGCAGTTCCTAAAGTTAAAGGAGAGACTGCAGAGCTCATTCCCCATTTCAGAAAAAAAAATCTTCCTATCCCTGCTATTTTTTTTTCTGGAAAGTCCCTCTCTTCAAATTCTTACAATAGTCATCTCACAATATCTGTCCACCATGGCTAAGGAGGACAGGTACCATAGAAAATCCTGAAAAATCTTTCTGTGACAAAGAAGCCTGCATGTAATCATGCAGTCTTCCTGCTGATCATACTGAGACTGTTCTGCAGAAATACAAATAGTCCTAATAAAGATAGTACAGGTTGTTTGGTTCTGTTAGGAAAGCTACTTATTGGAGAGGGAAGAACGGGCTATAGATGATTTTACCTAAATGGTTTTTAAGTCATCTAAAAGGACTCTAGGAACAAGAAAAAAAGGACTGATAACAGCAATTAAGATGGGTATAGACAATTCTAACTTTTGAAAATAATTTTTTAATTTAAAAAAGGGAGACTAATAAACCTATATCAGATTACACAATATTTATGACCAATGCTTCTATGCTGTTTCAATAGCGCACTAGCTTACAGGAAATATATGATACAGCACATTAAAATAATGTGATATACCAACTATATTTACAGTAATAATACCATCAATATAAATTCAATGGAATCACAATACTAAGCATGTCACTTATACTGCTGAACTGTTTCTGGTTTGAGAAATATAATCCAGAGAATATTGAAGACTGAAAGAACAAAATATGTCATAGGATATAATCTACGCTGCACATATGATCTCCAGGGATTAAAAAAAAGCAAGTTTTAACACTTGGAAAAAAGCCTGCTGCCAGTCTGAGAGAGAAAATGCCACTAATCTGTAAATCCTTTGTTAACTCTAAAATTAAGAAATAGGTAGCATTTGAAGTAGATTAAGCACTTAAGTTAAACATGCATGACCTGCAAATGTGTGTCCTTAAAATTATTTTCACCTTAGTGTTTTGCATTTTAAGTCACTTACCAACTAAAGCTTGGGTGGAGGGAGTAATTTGCAACTGAATACAATTAGTTGGTCAAGTATAGCCAAGACAAGATATTCTACTTGTTTTGATGTTTCTCAATAAAGGGATTAATGGAGCTGCCCTCATACAGTCATTCATCAAAACCTCTGAACATGTTGGAACATTCCTGTTGCCTCTCATTACCCTGTTTGTCGTAGCAGTCACATACAATCATCAATTATTAGACTAATAATATAAAAGCTATATAATAAAATAGCATGAGAAAAACCATTTTCTTACTGTTTTGAAGGAAGACATTTTGAAGAAATACAGCTAGAAAGGATTATAGAATCCTTGTTGCTCTCTGAGCTTGGTCATTTGTTTGCAGACATTTCATTACCCAACTAGCTAATAACATCACTACTAATGAGTGTAAGGTTTGTTCCTGCTGTATAGCATAGATTGCCCTGCCTTGTGGGATATGGTTTTCTCCTTAGTAGTTTATTAAGGTATTAATTTTTTGCTTGTTTTTCTGTTTATCTGGGTCTTGGTTGTTGGAGAGTATGTGTTCTGGTCTTTTTGTTTCCTTCTTAGCTTTTTATCTCTTTTGACTGGTTTGTAAATATGGTTTATTATAGATTCTCAAAAATAATACAACATACAACAGAACTTGTGACTTCACAGTTAATAATGATAAACATGTTTCTTTTATTTCCAGGCATGGAAAGCAATTTATGCAATATTTCATTAAAAGTTAACTAAGCATAATTTCTTTCTTCCTCTTGTTAATAATACATAAACATTCAGCAGTTATTTATTTCTAGTTGTGCCAATAAGACTTTTCTTATCTTCCTCTCCCAATTTGGAGATGACTGAACAATTACACGGGCTGGCATTGTCTCTTGGGCTGGCAAGACTTGGTTATTTCTCCCCAAGGCTATCAATAACAAGACAAAACCTTTGCTATAAACAGAACTGGTCTGTTCATAATCCCACCTGGGAGTACATCAACAGTTTCATTCCAGTTCCTCTGGAAGAAAGTCTTCAGGAAACCAATGCCTAGAATCCATTTGGTTCACCAGACATCCACCACCCTCTTCCTTAAATTATCTTCAGCCTAACCAACTCATTCTTCCCTGTCAGGGCATCACTGCCTTTTTAAAATTTCTGATAAATTTTCTGAGATAAGTTTGTTGTTTGTTCCTTTCTCAATTTGTTTATTTGCCTGAGAGTTGATGTGAAGATTGCATACAACCTGCCCATCAGCAATGCACAAATTAGTAAAACACTTTCCTTGACTTGTGCAAACTCAAGTTTCTTCCTTGGGGTAGAATGTGGTTATTTTAGAGCTGGTATGTGGAACAGCCCTTAGTCCTCAAGTCTTGTTATCCAAGGATAGAACCCACAGAAAATTCTGCCACCTTTTGGAACTCCTGAAGGAACTTCTTACCCCTGTTCGTCCTCAGGGCTTGTCCTCACTTGAAGCAATGGAAAGGGGGAGGGTAAAAAATGCCTCCATTCTCACTGAGATTTGAGAACAGCCGGACTACCCTCCTCTCCTTCCTGTCCTACTCCGAGAATCACTTTCAGTGAGAAAAATAGATACTATCTTTTATGCTTTCATTTCTGACAACCCCTCTCCCCAATAATGCCGAGGGAAAGAAGGGAATCTTGAGAAATGGTTCGTTTTCCTTTCCCGCCTCCTTTTGGATCCTTTTACACTGCAGATCTGCGAGTAGAGGTAGTGTTGTTTATAATGTCTCTTTAAGAGGGCGGGAAAACCTCTTTAAGACTAAAATCGCAGCAAACTATCTTTTAACTGTAACAACTTATTTATGCGATTGCATCATTCTAGAAACAAAAAGAAACCACCTGGTTTTGGGCTTCAGTTCCTAGAATACAAAGTATATCAGAAAACCAAAACAGGTTTTTGTGTTTTAAACTCGCAGGCGGCCTCTGCAGAACCATTATGATTGCCTACACAAGCAACTTCGTGGAAAATTGACTCGTCCCGCTCAGTTGTTTCCCCGAGACACCCTACAGAAACAGGCAAAGATTACAATCTTGTGTATTGTTACATTAGAATAAAGCATTCGCAGGAGCCACCTGGGAAGTCAGATCCGAGAAAGCGAGCGACTCAACATACTTCTCCTGTCCTATTTCCTTCCCCTGGTTGGCTCCGGCTTCCCCACGCGATTCTTTCGCTTCCCTACCAGCTTTTCTGCGAACAGCCTCCGCCCCCTTTTTCTCGCCTCATAAACCCGCCCCTGAAGTAAGGGCGGCTTCTGCCGGGTCCCCAAAGGCTCGGTTGATAGTTTCCGCCGGAGCTATTGCGAGAAGACTTTCGTTAGGTTCTGTGGAAAGTTGCTTCCTGGGCTTTGAAAGGCGCGACGCCGATGAAACTGATCGATAATAGCGGACCAGCGGCCAACAATGCTCTCGCCACCAGCATTGCCACGGCCTGCGCTCTTGCCCCAGAGATGAGGTATATCTTGGGTATAGACGTGGGCAGCACGATGATACGGTGCCATGTGTACGACAAGGCGGCGGTCCTCAAAGGAATTAGTAGCAAACAGGTGAGAATTGTGCGGGCCTCGGGGAAGAAAGCCCGACATAACGAGGTTCCGTTCACTCCATTTTATTCAACGAGGGGATTGTTTTATGCTATTGCCTAATATTACAACTCGGAGTGCAACGCGGCCCCTAATCCAAAAATTGTGAGCGCACGAGATCTGAGCCACCCAGACATGTTAAATCAAAATGTGTGTGTTCAATTCGTGTGTTCATTTAAATAATTCGGCTCAACTCACCATCAGTAAATCATGGTTGTGCCAACTTCATAGTTTACTTAAAAACAAACTCAGACTCGTATTCCTAAATGGTAGGAAAAGCGTTACTGCTGAAATTCAGTGGGACTTGCTGCCTTTCTATAAATTATATGCAATTAAAATTAAAAAATTTCCTTGATGTATATTTTATAAACATTTGCCTCCTGTAATCCAAGCTGGTTTCCTCCCAGTCTTTTTACTACTGGGCAGTATGTTTGTTTCCACCGTCTGGTGAATGAGGAAAGAATTGGGGTTTTGTTTTTGCCCTAATCCCTGATTTAGTGATCACATTTGGCTTTGTAGTTTTTCTGTAATGTACATTGCAACTTCTGTCGTCATTGAAATATACAACTTGCTTGTTTTTTGTTATTTAGTAGTATAAGTAAATAAAAACAGGATTCACATTGAGCTGTAATGGTTATGTAGAAATTGGATTTTGATTTAGTTTGCTATGTGTGGCACTGACTGAACTTTGTATTCAGCAGGAGTTTGAATAACAGAGTCCATGATGAACACATGGACTGCACAATTATGCTGACCTATTTATTACAATATTTACAGATATCCTATGTACTGCTTAAATATTTTAAAATTTCAGTACTTAATAATCACACCAAAGGAATTGTTTTATTCAGTCATAAATAGATACTATTCATGTTTCTTTTGAAAAGTTTTCAAAGTTGATAAATAATATAAAAATGTAGGTGTTAGTACTTTTGAAAGCAATAACATTTCCAATTCAAATCAAAACCAGCTGGGTAACAACCTTGGACCCAGTCTCTTGTACTCACTCTCAGCACAACTCTTCTCACAGGGTTGTTGTGGAGAAAATAAGAGGAAAAGAGTATTAAATGCATTCATTGCCTTGAGTTGCTTATAAAAATAATAAAGGTAGGATACAAATAAATCTTTTTTGAAAGTGCAATGATAATGTGCAGATCTCCCATGAAATGCTGATAGAGTGGCAAAATGCAGTCTTGACTATGATTCCAATGTCTGGATATAAAGCTTATTGGAAAAAAATAATATCCGTATCAAGCTGGAAGGAAGTGTTGAGTTTGTGCTATTCAACATATTTTTAAATGAATTGGATAACATGCTAAAATATTGTGATAAAATTTGCAGACAGCATAAGCTGAAGGATAATAGTGCAAAGTATGACAATTCTGGAAGATTTTATAAGCTGAAATAATAGGCAGAAACCAGGAAGAAATGCAGAGCAAAATGGGTTTTTCTTAGATTGAGTAAGAAAAGATATAGGATGGAGGGGGATCATGTTGGGTTGTGCTAAATACAAAAAGGATCTGGATGTTGTGGTAAATCACAAACTGAACATGAGTCAGGAATGTGATGCAATGGTGAAAAGGCAAATGCAATTCTAGGCTACTTCAACAGATGTGTAATGTAAAAGGCTACAATTTAAAAATGGTATTGACAAACTGACCAGAGTTAAGCAACAGGGTTATTTTGTTTGTTGTACTTTTCATAAACTGCCAAGAGTCCCTTAAGATTGTAGCATGTATATAAATATAGTCCTTAGGTTATAATGTCATTTGGGACCACTAAGTGACCCAGTCACACAATATTGTACTTTATGACTGGCAATATCATGTGACTGTGCACTTAGCAACAGTAGTTCCGGTTGCCATTGTTAAATGAGGACTTTACATAATAGCTTCCTGGGTGTTTTGCTGACTTTGCTTTGGGGAAACCAATAAGGAATATTGGAAACTGTGATCACGTGAGCATAGCTTCTTGTGATGTTGTAATTGCAAGCCAAACACCCAGATCAACAACATTTGACAGAGGGGATGTTGAAAGAGCTGAAACTCTGAGGACCGGTTGTATGTCCTTCTCATTTAATGCTGTCACAAATTTCAAACAGTTGCTAAATGAGTTGTAACCTGAGGACCACCTGTAAAATCAAATCATGGTCATAAGAGGCTTAGAAAGGAAAATTTTGTAAGTATGTTTAGTCTGGTGAAGACTATAGGTAGTAATGATAGCTGTCTTCCAGTATCAGAAAGGCTTTTATATGGAAACTGGGATAGAACTGATCCAGAAAACAAGTCAAGAAAATATGTTTTAATTATAAGGATGTACATTTTGGCACTAGGTATATATTTCTAATGATAAGAGTTATTGAGTGAGAACAATTTATCTTTGTATAAGTGAGATTTGTCTATCACTTAAGTTGTTGGATATCCTGTTTGGATTGGAATGACATATATGCCCCAATAAATAAATATACTAAAAGTCTTTGTCAGCCCCACTGAGTAGATCAGACCAGGAAATGAATACCACAAGAAGACAAGCTATTTTTATTCAGATTGGCTAAAATAAAAGAATCTTGTAAGTCTGATTGTTCCCTTTCTCTTTTCTTTATACTCTGTGAATCAGCTAGGAATCTACCTGAGCCACTTCAAAATATTAACTTGTTTCTCTGGGCTTAAAATGTTGTTACTTCATTTCTACTACTCAACTATTTTGCTTAAATAGTAGTTATTGCATATGGAATTCAAGGACATTTTCCCTACTCTCCATTGTGTTTAAATAGAGTAAAATGACCATCTTCTGCTCTGGCGCCCACTCTTTGGAATATTCTCCCATCACAGTTGAGATCCCTCCATACCCCTGGTCTTCTGGAAGAGCCCCCAAAATTGGTCAGTACGTACTTGCTATATTTGACTGATAGGGTAGAGAAGATTCTCACCCCCAGGCTGCCCATCATCTTGGTTTATAACTTTTAACCTTTTTATTTTGATTGTTTTTTTAAATTGTTTTAGCACCTTTAAACTTTTTATTATATTGTAAGCTGCCTAGAGGCACTGTATTAATGAGATAGGCCACATAGAAATTTAATAAATATTTTTGTAGGGATGCTGCAGTAGAGGATTCTTCCCTTGGGTTGTGAACTGAACTACTATAGATCTTCATTATCTCTTTCAACTATTAATTCAATGATTCTGTGAAATATTTTTAAAAATATGTTTAGTAGGTATGCTGCTTGTTAATTACGTATTTCCCAAAGAAGCATCAAAATTACAAACTATGTTTTTCATTTATGACTCTGGGAAACCCAGACTAAGTACAGATAATCCTTAACTTACAACAGTTCATTTAGTGACTGTTCAAAGTTACAACAGTACTGAAAAAAGTGACTTACGACTGTTTTTCATACTTATAACTATTGCAGCATCCCCATTGTCAATGATCAAAATTCAGGTGGTTGGCAATTGACTCGTTCTTATGATGGTTGCATTGTCCTTGGGTCATGTGATCACTTTTGACAACCATATGACAAGCAAAATCAATGGAGGAGCCATATTCCCTTAACAGTGTTACTAATTTAACAACTGCAGTCATTCACATAACAACTGTGGCAAGAATGGTCATAAAATGGGGCAACATTTACTTAACAAACATTTCACTTAGCAAATGCTGAACTCGATTGTGTTGTAAGTCAATGACTACCTGTAATTATAGTTTAGTTTTCTCTCAATCTTGGTCATTCTTGGTGCGTTCAAGTACATGTTATGACATGCATAAGTTGTGCTTACCATGAAAAGCTAATGCAGATAGTCCTTAACTATAGGACTAAGCTCCTTAGTTTCTGATCTAATTAACCCTACCAATTTAGTAACTTAAATTCTCAAGTACAGTAACAGTAAATGCATTTATTGGCATTTTGTATGTACTGTGAACTACATCTTGCTGACCACGTTTGTCTTTTAATGTTATGGAACCAACCCGATGATTGCGTCATGAGAATAAAGAAAACTGGACAAGTTAACAATAGGTAAACATTATCAAAAGCCACTGGAGTCGTGTTCTTTATGAAATGAATTAAGTATAACATTGCAGCTTAAAGAGTTACATTATTAGTGTTTCTCTTTCCCACATATTTTCAAATGTATGTATTTTAGAGTTATACCCTGATTTTCCTGTATGAGTTCAAGATTGCATAACATTCCTTCCTCCAATTTTTCCCCATGACAAACACATTGTGAAGACACAGGTTGGGATCAGAGATTATGCTTGATCTAAAGTGGCTAAGGATGGCTTTGAACCTTGGCCTCCCATTTCTACTGTATGGGAATACCTTAAGTATCCTCCATACTCTACTTTAAATACTATAAATCTACTTGGCTCTTAAATTGTCATTTATTTCAGTTAGTAAGTTCCTACTTTATCTCATTTGGTATGAATGAGGAAAGAACCATTAGTAATTTTTGGTAGCTTTTCTATGCAGTTGATTATTACTAAAGCAAGCGTATGCAATCACAGTATGGAATGTATTTCATTTTTTCTCTCCTTAAACAGGTAAATGAGAGTTGGCTGCAATTGTACACAAAGTATATTATTTCAGTACACTATATGTCAACTTGCTGACCATAAACAATTCTCTCAAAAGAAGGTGGGAATGGTATACAGTAGAGTTTTATTTTAATAGAACTTAAGGTCTTGTTTGGACTCAATTTTAGATTTTTAAGGAGGCAAAATTAATTTCCATTCCCTGAATGCAGAACTGAAGAGATATTTTACTTTATTTATCTTGCCATCTCAGATATGACTCTGGCCAACTTGCAGATGATTAAAATGATATAAAAACAAACAATACAACAATTACTAAAAATAAAAATAATTAATACAAGACCATATAAAATTGCTTAAATTCATAAAGTAATTCCTAAAATTCCTGCAGTATTATTTCTATAAGGTGACATTGAATAGTTTCTTCTTAATTTTACAGCATTTCAATTCATTCATATAATCAGGCCCTGATGGGTGCATTTATTCTTAATAAGGTAAAGGTACAGGTTTCCCCTGCCCAGTCGTGTCCAACTCTGTATTATCTCCAAAGTCATCTCTGTAGTTGTGGTATCACAAATACTGTTGTTACATTGCTAATGCTTTATGTCCCTTGGTGTCTTTGTGAAGGCAATGCTTAAACTGGTTTCTAGAGTTGGTAATAGATGTATAAATAGTATGAATATTTTGAATATATTTTTTGTGAACAAAATCTACTGAAACTTGAATCAAATTCAGATTTTAAAGAGGCATGATTAATTAATGAATAATTTAATTTCTGTGTCTTCGTTCCCTGATGCAGAACTAAAGAGATGCATGTTGAAGACTGGAAATACAGGGAGGATTCCTTAAGTACTTCTGTCATAATATTACCTTTTGTAATGGGATCGTACAGACTTGTTATTTTATTAAATAATTTACAGTATTTGAATTGCAGTTAGTAATTAAACATGATATTTTATCTATGAGTTGCAGTTGTGAATATACAAAAACAATATTTAATATAAGAAACAATCAAAGTTATGCAAACATCTGAAATATATTTAATTTTATGTAATACTTACTGCTTTATAATTCTTCTTAGACTACTATGATGGGATTTGGCACTTTGCTACCAGTTTCTTTGGAGACAAAGGATTGATTTGATCTTGAAGGTTCATTAGTAGCATTTATTTTCTGATGATTAGTCCTTAAGAATTAATGTTTATTTGCATTACTTACTTTTGTTTTTTATATTTGAAACTAGACTGTTTTTCAAATTCAACATTAATTTAATGGTTGTGGATTTATGGTGACTTTTAATATCAAAGAAATGAGAATATCAAAGAAATGAGAGCATGTTGTATTCTCATAAGCAGCAGTCTGCTTTAATGGAAAACGTGGCCCTATGCTGAAGTTTTCAACAATATATTTTATAGTATATTTACATACTATACATTGATTTTTAAATGGCTGTAATTATGTTCGCCTATTTTTAAAAGAGAGAATGTGAGTTATAAGTGTGTAAGAAATAACCTAAACAGCTTTAATTCTTTTAATATATGAAGTAATCTTCATCAAGATCATTAACATCTATGATCTTGGTAAACCTGTATTTCCCTTAATAGATAGAGGCTCTTCATCCTCAGCCCGGTTGGGTTGAATTAGACCCTGAAAGTCTGTGGACCCAGTTCATTGATGTGATTAAAGAAGCAGTTCAAGGTATCATGCAACCGTATTAATAATTTAATACTTCCATATTGAATTTATTTTAAGTTCAGGTTCAGGTTCAAGCTAAAAAGATGAGACAGGTTCAAACTCAAAGGTTCAAGTTCAGGTTCAAACTCAAAGATGGGTCAGATTCAAACTCAAAAATGACATTAAAATAAACTAAATTTGATCCTTTATTTGCTTTAATTTAATGGACAGTACCTTGTGAAACTAAAGCTATAACCTTCTAACCCATTAGAAAATACTGCCTCCTCCTTAGGAAAGCTCTATATTGCCAAAACTCCTACCCACTAATTTTCTAGGTGCACATTCTATCACAATACCTACATTAAAGGCTTTCACAAAAGAGCTCACAACATATGGGACCTACTTTACTTTGGAAAGCCTATTTTCCACTCACATCACCTTTTAGAAACTAAGTTAACAATTGTGATTACTAATTAAGTTTATTTTAATGAAACAACTTATATTTATTGAAACATTTATGCATGTGGATTCATTATAAAGCTTAATCAACACCACCTTAATTATTCAGCTATTCTTGTTTAAATTAAGGGCATCAAAACCTGACTCTTTACCTAGACCCTGAGATAGAGTGGTACGGCTTGCAAACAGTTGGTTGATGGAGGCACAGTTTTTTTGTATGTTTTGTAGTTTGATTTCTATGACTCACCCAAATGGATAACCATACAGATCTTTTCAAATAAATAAATATATCTTTTAGTTGCAGGACTTAAAATGAATCAAATCTCTGCTCTTGGACTTTCAACACAACGTGCAACTTTTATTACATGGAACAAGTATGTATAAAGATTATAACCGATACCTCATTCTCTGCTTGTTGATATGTATGGATGCCTTCCAAAATATATAAAGTTCACTTGTTAGAGTAATGTTTGATTACATTATGTACTAATACCCCGGTAATAACAAAATATATTTAACTTTTGTTTTAAACCTATATGTGTATCATTATAAATTGTATTTTTCAACAAAGTTCAGGAGGGAACGATGCCCCAGTACTTTAAGGAGGCTGTGGTCCACTCTTTTCTTAAGAAACCATTGCTGGACTCCATCTGGTTGGATAATTTCCAACCTGTCTCCAATCTTCCCTTTTGGGGAAGGTTGTTAAGAAGGGGGTCGCACAGCAACTCCAGAGGTTTCTGGATGAAACGGATTATCTTGACCCTTACCAATCAGGATTCAGGCCTGGATTTGGGACAGAAACAGCATTGGTTGCACTTTTGGATGATCTCTGGCAGGAACAGGATTGGGGTAGTGCATCCATCCTTGCCCTACTTGACCTCTCAGCAGCTTTTGATACAATTGACCATGGGATTCTCCTGTGGCGGGGGATTGGAATGGGAGGTCTTGTGCTATCTTGGTTCACTTTCTTCCTCTGCGGCCACTCTAAATCAGTGTTGATAGGAGGGGAGAGATCCAGCCCTCGCCCACTGCTTTACAGGGTTCCTCAGGGCTCCTGTTCTCTCTCCGTTCCTGTTCAACATTTATATGAAGCCGCTGGGTGAGATCATCCATCACCATGGACTGAGGAATCACCAATATGCTGGTGATACTCAGTTATATGTCTCAGCCCATGGTGAGTTAAGTGTTGCTGTGTCCTCCCTCTTGCAGTGCCTAGAGGCTGTTAGGGGCTGGATGGGGAGCAATAGGTTGAAACTAAAACCTTGCAAGACCTAGTGGCTCTAGGTTTGGGGTTCATTGGCTCAGGGAAACTTGCCACCTTTGGTCTTGGATAGGGTGGCACTACCCCAAACAGACCCTGTGCATAATCTAGGGGTTTTCTGGACTCATGACTCCTGCTCAAAGAGCAGGTGGCTGTTGTGGCCAGGAGGGCCTTTGCGCAAGTGCGGGTTGTGCACCAGTTACACCCCTTGCTGCATTATCAGTCCCTACTCATAGTCTCTCATGTCCTAGTCACTTCCAATCTTGATTATTGCAATGTGCTCTACATGGGGCTGTCCTTGAAGAGAATCCAGAAACTCCAATTGGTGCAAAATGCAGCGGCCCACATGGTTTTGTGCAAACCCCAGTATGCACATGTGTCACCTCTCCTGCAGGAGCTGCAGGATTTGCTTCTGGATACAATTCAAGGTGCTGGTTGTCACCTTTAAAGACCTTCATGGCTTGGGACCAAGTTATCTGAGGGAACATCTTTTGCCAGTCACATCTACCCAACCCATTGGAGCGGGGAGGCAGGGAATGTTGCAGGTTCCATCCCTGAGGGAGATACACCTGGTGGGACCCAAAAGAAGGGTCTTCTCCGTGGTGGCTCCCTCTCTGGAATATCATTCCCCCAGAGATTAGAATGGCCCCCACTCTAGCACTCTTTCAGATGGCACTGAAGACCTGGTTTTGCCAGCAGGGCTGAGGAACCCAGAGTGGGATGGAGCCCATCAAATGGCTAGTGTGATCTGCTGTCATTGGGTTGGGGGGTGGGAGTTGGGTGATTTTTTTTGTGCTCCAGATTTTGTTCTATTGTAATTTATTAATTTATTTGGTTCTTTTTGTTAGTTTTTATTGTTTTTTTATTTTTATTTTTTGTTTTAAATATGGTTTTACATTGTGTAAGCCGCCTTGAGTTACCATGGGCGAATAAGCAGCAATATAAATTAAATAAATAAAATAAAATAAACACCTGAAATAAATAATTTTCTTCAGGGTAGGTGCTACTTAAATTGTTTATGTATGGATGTAGAATATACTCCTATACAGCTGAAAAGCTTTGCTAATTCTTTAATTAGTAGTTTTAAAATGCCACTTTAAAAGTTAGTCCACAACTTTTACTTAAGAAAATATCATTATGAACAATAGTACCTGAATTCTATATTTACTGTTAATATATATAGAATGTAAAACATGGAATAACAAGGTTCGAAGGAACATTGGAGTCTTTTGAAAATACAGTCAAAATTGTTGTTTAAGTATTTAGTTGCTTCTCAACCTTTGTGATCTAACGAACAATATTTTGGTCGGGCTGCCAAGCAACAACTGGTTTTTTGAGTTCTTTAAGTTCAAGTTTGTATTATCAGTGATAATATCTGGTTACCATGTTATTGGGCTTTTCTTCAGTTGCCTTATTTTTTTTCAAACATCAGGGACTTTTCAACTTACTCTTGCCTTTGCATCATCTGTCCCAAGTACTTAAACTTTCCCTGTAGTGTTTCCAATGGATAGGCTGGTTTTATTTATCTATGATTGAATGATTTGTTCAGTGGACAACAGTCCATAGTATTCTCAAAAGCTTTCACTGGCATTTGTATTCAAAGGCATCAAGTTGTCCTTTAGCCTTTCTGATATTCCAATTTTCACAGCCATGGTTTTACAAATGGAGAAATGTAATCTCTATCTGTCTGTAGAGATTCTCAGTCATCCACGTCATGGTTGTCTCAAAGGTGCTTTCACTTCTCATCCAAGAAGCTCCTGTCAGAGCTGAAGAAGCTTTTTGGATGAGAAGCGAAAATTCTTCAAAGAAAAAACAAGAAATGCCAGTTGTTTCCTGAAAAAGCACCTTTGGGGACAGTCTCTGTGATATCTCTGTGCTTTAAAAGGTATAATTTTTGGTTAAGATACAAGTAGGAGACATATATTGAAGAATGGGGGCAGGCAGTGACCAAAAGTTTAATATAATTTCTGCTAAAGGTAATCCCGTTAATTAAACCAACAGTCACCAGAAAATTTTGGTGGGCCGTAGAGAAATCTCACCCCCACAGTACCCCCCCAAGCAATTAATCCAGGCTGTGCAGAAACACAAGGCTGCACTGGCCACATGGCCAGCAGGAACTCTCCCTACCCACTCACTCCTTATCCAGCAAACTTGCCTGCTAAATTGCTATTTTTCCTTTTTCTGATCATCAGCTGTTTTGCTGTGCTGGGAGATTTAGATTAGCTAGGAAGAAGGAAGTGATTGGATTTTTTGCTTTCTAGCTAGTCTTTAGAACTTCAGCTCTGTTTTTAAGCACAGTCGAATCTCCCATAGGACTGAAGGTTCTATTACTCAGTGCAGATTCATGGCAAGCAGATTTTATGTGACAGATTCAGATGACAGATAGATTCTGTGACCAACTCAATCTGCCTGCCTGCTTTGCCTGATTTTGGGTAAAAGTTGCTCTTTTTTTAATAAAAAATTCAATATTTACATACATGGTGTGTTGTAAGTTAATTTTGTGAGTTTGCTTGCAAGCAAATTTTATGTGACAGATTGAGCTAGCCGATGGCAGATAGATCTCTGAATAAATCTGTGATTCTGTGAGCAACTCAATCTGCCTGCCTGCTTTGCCTGATTTTGAGTAAAAGTTGCTGTTTTATATATAAAAAATTCAATATTTATAAAAATATTTATAATATTTACATACAAGCCATGCCCACCCAGTCACATGACCACCAAGCCACAAATTAGGCCACACCCACAGAACCAGTTAGTGGTCCCTGGGATTTAAAATTATGAGTTTAGTGGTCCCTGAGGTCTAAAAGTTTGGCGACCCTTGCTCTCACAACAGCTTTTCTGTTGTGATATGAAAGCCTAACTAGTTGATTCAAAGTAGCTGGCTGGAGCCTTCTGTTGCTTGTTCTTAATCTATGCTATTCAAATCATCATTTCCTTTGTAGAGAAAGAGCCAAAAACTGGAGCTCTCACACTTTCTTTTAATCATGTTAGGATCTCTTAGTTTGAAGTCAGCCATAGCTTTACACCTTCTTTGCTTTCCTCTTGGTACTGACATATATGAAGAAATCCTTATTTGATTTTGCCTCACTGAATAGTTTTAGCTTTCCACCTTTGCCTTCCTGACCTTATACCTAATTTCTGAGTCAAACATGGGGAGATTTCTTTGAATATTAATCCTATCTTCCACTTCAAATAAGCACTCAGCCACATAGGCTCCTTTGACATTATTTGAGATTAACCATCCTTTTGTTTCCAAGAAAACTCAACTAATGACAAAATCTTTGTCTTTACAGTTTCGTTCCTATGCATTTTCTTTACTATTTCATTTAATAAAAATAGTCTTTCTGAAATCCATACTTTGTATTTGATCTGCTTAAACCAAATTTTTGTTAAAATCAACTCTAGGAAATCATAATCAGTTTAGCTTCAACATTTCATTTTTTAATGTATTCTATCAATGAGTTCCTGTTAACAAGGACCAAATCTAAGGAACAAATTGTCTTGAGTTATGTAATCGTTTGAAAAATATAATTATCACCAACACAGAACAAAATTAATTTGACATCTCGTGTTTGACAGAATTAACTTTCCTACATATGTCTAAGTAGTTGAATTCTCCACCAATCAAACCTCATTTGTCTGAGGCTTGCTATCTGTTTCAACAAATCATCTATCTCTTCTATGGCCTCTGTCAGACTTCTAGCAAAACATCAATTCTCGCCCTTTATTGTAGCCTAGATATTTTTATCATGTCCTATTATCCATTGCCTAGATTCCTTCATTCCTGAAGTGCAGCATTGTATTACTTTCTGTTTTCCATTTCCTGTTTTTCAGAAGCAAGTTATATTCATTAAGCCCAATATTTATCCCCTGTATTCCTGTTAATCCTTTCTTGCCCTTACATTTTGTTTAAAAAGAGATCCATTGGTTAAGGTACCAGACGAGAAACCAGGAGACTCTGAGTTGTAGACCTACCGAGTCATGAAAACCAGCTGGGTGACTTTGGCCCAGTCACTCTTCCTCAGTCCAACTCACCTCACAGTTGTAAGAAAACAGGAGGAAGAAGGAGTATTAGGTGTGTTTGCCACCTTGAGTTATTTGTAAAATTAAAGAGATTTCTGAGAACCTCTGAAAAACAGTAGTTGATGCTCACCAGGCTGGAAATGGTAACAAATATTTCCAAAGAGTTGGGACTCCACTAGTCCACAACTTGATCTATCAAGAAGATCAAGAAAAACACAGTAAAACATCGATGATTAGGGGACTTGAGGCTAGAACATAAATAAAGAACAGTTGCCTGAATTGGGTATGTCTAGTTTGATGAAAAGAAGGACATGATGGCAGTGTTCCAATATCTCGGGGGGCTGTCAAAAAGAAAAGGGAGTCAAGCTATTCTCCAAAGCACGTGAGGGCAGGACAAGAAGCAATGGGTGGAATTAATTGAAAAAAACCTAGAACTAAGGAGAAATGTCCTGACAGAACAATTAATCAGTGGAACAAGTTGCCTCCAGAAGTTGTAAATACTGCAACATTGGAAGTTTTTAAAAAAATGTCAGTGTGTTTGTGCATGAACTGAAGCGCAAGAGAAAGAAAACAAGCTATAAGACAACAATCCAAAACACACAGGCCATATAACCAAAGAATAGTTAAAGCAGAAGAAATTCAGTGTTCTAGAAAGGCTAAATCAATCAGGAGAAATCAAAGTCCTGAGCTTAATCTTAGAAAAACATTGTGAAAGGACAGAAAACAGACAATTTGTGCAAGGAAGCCTACTAGTACCCTGAATTAAAGCTGTTCTCCAAGGAATGAACTAAAGTTTCTCCAAGCCAACATACAGGATTGATCAACATTTATTGGAAAGGTTTAGTTGCAATTATTGCTGCCCAAGAGAAGTAATTACTGAAAGCAAAAGTTCATATACTTTTGCCACATATAAATACAGACTTTTGATCATTTTCCTCAATGTACAAATGAACAATAGTGTTTTGGACTTATCTGAGTTTTTTAAATCTAGTTTTAGAAGGTAAGGCCTTTGTTGCAATTAGATATTTCATAAGTAGGTCTTTATGTTCATTGCAGTAAATTAGTTTGAAAATTAAAACAACCAGCCCCCACTTAATGACCACTTGTTTCGCGACTGTTTGAAGTTACGATGGTGCTGAACACGTCCCCAAAGTTCTGACTATGTCAGCATGCTTTAGATCACATGATTGAAATCTGGGTACTTGGTGATTAGCTTGTACTTATGATGGGTGCAGTGTCCCATGTGATTGCCATTTGTGACCTTACCTGGCAATTTCACATATGCAAAGTCAATGAGGAAACTGCAGGGAATCTCACAAGTTGTTTTTGCCACCCAGCAGTAGTCACTGTCCACTCATGGATTACCTGTGCACCTTTCCTATTGCTGCTACCCCTGCCTCCTCCATGCTCACATGATGGCTCACCGGCCATCTGCGCCTTCCTCACTCAATAAATCACTGTCATAATAGAGCTGAAATCAATTCGAAAACATCAGCCTTAATGTCGTCCTTTTCTACAGGACATGAATTCATAAGAATTAAGCTTAGGCAGTTTATTACTTTTTCCTATTCTTTGTATCTTGACTAGGGCAATTTAATACCTTAACTAAAGAATTTAAAACAGTCAAGAACTATTTCTACATAAGAACATTTTAGTAGAATAACTGGTTTTGCAATGGTGACGTTTATTTAATGGAAGAGATTTTAAAACACACCTGTTTTTATATTCTTTTCTCCTCATTCAAAACGTTGAAATGACCAATAGTACTTTGCAGAAAAAAATTGAGATTGTTTTCTGCCCGCCCTACTTCTCATCTGACAGTTTATTGTTGTAATGCTTCCTAGGATATATAGTATTTCTTTAATTTGTTCACATATGGAAGAATTCTGACTGAAGAGTTGAGATAATTATTGAACTAATTTTATGAAATTTATAAAACCATCCACAGAACAAACTAGACTCATAACTGAAGAATTCAGGAAAGAAATCTCAATATTCATATTATTCATAGAAATCTATTCCTGCAACTTGCATAACTACATGCCCTGTTAATTATACCTTTTGTCATTTTTTAATGTCATCAGAAAGTATTTTATGTAAAGACTGTAATTATGATATACGGATTCCCAATTATTGGACAGAATTCACATTAAGCTGTGTGCTTTCTGCTCTCTAAGCTGTTAATATATTAACTAGTTTAATGGAATCTATAGGAATATTTTGGGCAGGCCAGACAGATTGATAATTCTAATTATGCGCTGTTGGTGTAAGACTAATATTCAACACTTTACATTGAAAAAGAACAATTTGAAAGAAACTGAAAAAGCCAGATTGTTGTTAATATACAATAGTACTAAATTTTATCAATAGGCAATATCAAACAATGCAGGAAGGAGCAAAGAGGCTGAAATAGTTATAGCTTATCATGCTAGGTTGAAAACTTTATAAGGATGATGTCTACAGCTATGAATTTAAGAGGTCTTAATTCTAGGCTGAAAGGTTTTAATTTATTATGAGGCCTTTAATTCTAGGCTGATGATATTATGATACAAATCCAGTTTTGCATACAGACATCCACATGGTTTAATTCAGGGGTCGCCAACCTTTTGAACTTCAGGGACCACCAAACTCATAATTTTAATCCCAGGGACCACTAACCAGTTCTGTGGGCATGGCCTAATTTGTGGCTTGGTGGTCATGTGACTGGCTGGGCATGGCTTGTATGTAAATATTATAAATATATAAATATTGAATTTTGTATTAAAAAAGAGCAACTTTTACTCAAAATCAGCAAAACAGGCAGGCAGATTGAGTTGCTCACAGAATAATTCAGTGATCTATCTATCTGCCATCGGCTAGCTCAATTTGTCACATAAAATTTGCTTGCTGTGAGTCTGCACTGAATAATAGAACCTTCAGTCCTAAGGGAGTTTTGGCTGTGCTTAAAAGCAGAGCCGAAGATCTAAAGACTAGCTAGAAAGCAAGAAATCCAACCATTTCCTACTTCCAAGCTAATTTAAATCTCCCGGCACAGCAGAACAGATGATGGTCGGAAAAATAGCAATTTAGCAGGCAAGTTTGCTCGGTAAGGAGTGAGTGGGCAGGGCGGGTTCCCGTGGGCCATGTGGGCGGTGCAGCCTTGTGTTTCTTCTCAGCCTGGATTAATTGCTTTGAGGAGGTTCTCTGAGGGTTAGATTTCTCTGTGGCCCACCAAAATTATCTCACAGCCCACGGGTTGGCGACCATTGGACTATAACAGATTGGGTAGAGGCAAAAGAGATGAAACAAGGTCTTGGGAAGAAGCCAATGGAATGATGAATCTGGAGAACAGAAGACTGAAAGTAGAGATGGTATCAGTATTCAAGTACATTGAGATGATTGTTAGGAACTGTTTTCTATTGCCACAGAAATGAGGACAAGAAATAATTCGTACAAGTTTGATGTCTATGGAGATTCTCAGTCATCCAAGACATGGTTGTCCCAAGGGGGCTTTTTCAAAAGGCAACTGGACTTTCTGGTTTTCCTTCCCATCAGGACAAGATTCAGCAGTCCATAAGCATTTAAAAGACAAAGGCCACTCTTTAGAAGACAGAAAAGTCCATATTTTGGACAGAGGACCGCTCGTTTGAAAGAGGGGTCAAAGAGGCCATCTATGTCAAAATTGATCAGCTCTCTATGAACAGAGGGGGGGATACGACGTCATCTATCTCCAGTCAACAACACTTAAAAAAAATTAAAATCTCTTGGCCAAATGGTTTTTGCCCATTATGCACATAATTAATTGTAATGTAATGATTACAGTGAGGGGATGTTAATTTGCAGAGGTAATTAACAGCTAGCAATCAATAACCACAACCTTGCCCCATTTGACGGGGATGGGGGGAAAACACAAGACAGTCTAAAGAAGTAAATATAATCAGTTGGTGTGTGAAACTCACTGGTCAGTGAAAATCTTTTGATGGCCAAAAATGAATGAGGTATAAAGTTGCAAGTATGTACATTTCACTTAAAAAGGTTTCCTGATTGTAAGATCTTTATAAACACAAATGATTAATTCACAGCAGTTTTTAAGAAGAGCTAGACAACTACCTTTTAAGCATGGTTTATTTGTTTATGGACTTTTTTGCATATTGGAATAGAATAGAATAACGGAAGGGACCTTGGAGGTCTTCTAGTCCAACCCCCTGCTTAGGCAGGAAACCCAACACCATTTCAGACAAATGGTTACCCAACATCTTTTTAAAAACTTCCAGTGTTGGAGCATTCACAACTTCTGGAGGCAAGTTGTTCCACTTATTAATTGTTCTAACTTTCAGGAAATTTCTCCTTAGTTCTAAGTTGCTTCTCTCCTTGATTAGTTTTCACCCATTGCTTCTTATCCTACCCTCAGGTGCTTTGGAGAATAGCTTGACTCCCTCTTCTTTGTGGCAGCCCCTGAAATATTGAAACACTGCTATCTGTAGAAGGTTGAACTAGTAGATAATCTTTGTGATCCCATCTATTTGCATATTTCTTTGATTCTGTGTCGCTAAATATTTTTTATCCATAATTTGTTTCGAGCTAATATCTAAACTCTTGTTACTGAACCATAAGATAACATTAATGAAGCAATTGGAAAGTCAATTATTCCTTTTTTGCTCTTCCAGAAAGACAGGGAAGCCTTTTCATAATTTCATAAGTTGGCAAGATGTGAGAGCTGCTAACCTTGTTAAATCCTGGAACAGATCTTTTTTAATGAAGGTAAGATAATTCTTTGTCTTAAAAGTAAGTTGGATGAAGGAAGGAAGGAATTTAGCATGTGTGCGAATATATATGCCCTTACGATAAAGAAGACTGGTATTTGATTGTTACTTCTTTAAACTACCTGTATTTTTATGAAAGAAACAATGTCATAGGTGGGGATATTTGGATTTTTCTTTCAATTCTCCTTTTCTAAATGGCAAATAGTTCCTCTCTTCCAGAGCTGCATTTTGTAAACTACATGATTAGGAGACGCAATTAGCATATTATATAACTTGGTTTTTATTATTAGATTTAGAACTAAGTCGATTTGGTAAAATAAGCTTAGTCACAATTGCCTGAATGAAAATGTTGGTACAGGTAGTCTTCGACTTAACAATTATTCATTTCATGATTGATTGAAGTTACAACAGTACTAAAAAGGGGGGGATTTAGGACTGTTGCAGCATCCTCATGGTCATTTGATCAAAATTCAGACACTTGGCAACTGGTATGTATTTATGACTGTTGCAGGGTCCATGGGTCATGTGTGATTGATTACCTTTGGCAACCATCTGACAAGCAAAGTCAATGGAGAAGCCATATTCCTTTAACAACAGTACTACTAATTTAACAACTGCAGAGATTTATTTAACAACTGTGGTATGAAAAGTCATAAAATGAGACAAAGCTTATTTAACAACTGTCTTGCTTAGCAATGGAAATTTTGGTCTCAATTGTGGTTGTAAAGTCAATGACTGCCTGTATTAGTGAGGGTGTGCAGATGAATTTCGACTTCTGCAGTAAAATGGATCTGGTACTGTTTTTTAAAGACTCAGATTGGTTTTGTGTGTGCAGCAGAATGAAAAGTTTGTTTTAATGCTGAAATAAAGTTATATTTTTAATTTAAAAGTGGCATTTATTAAAATATTAAAAAAATTACCTGAACATGAAAAACCAGCATATCTGGCAAATTCTTGGGGTGCAGCCTTTTTCTGCTCTGCTGATTTCTGTATGTGGCAAGTTTATAATATGAGCAGTATTCAAAATGGATTTCCTTCTTAGCACCCAGGAGTGAAATAGATTCTTGTGTTTCAGTGTTTTCTCTTGACCCCTGCACAGTCAGACTGTGATCTAGTCCTACTCATTAGAAAAATGTCCAACTTGCTTCTTGCTGGAATTCTGAACGGCAAAACTTACTTTCGACTGGTAAAATAAGTTTACATACAGGTCCAGATAAGCACCACTTCACCAAACAATTGAGTAGTTCTGTATTCATAGAAACTGGCAGCGTTCATAGAAAAAAGCCTTATTTACTTATCCATGATTTATTGAAAAAAAGAAACACAAATCGCTGGGTTCAAATAAATTTACAAATCATATTGTCTGAACTCATATATAACAAGCAATAAGCAACAAACTAAGGCATAAATAAATTATTTTTGGCTTTGTATTTGAACACAAATCGCTGGGTTCAAATAAATTATAGTTTACAAATCATATTGTCTGAACTCATATAAAACAAGCAATAAGCAACAAACTAAGGCATGAATAAATTATTTTTGGCTTTGTATTTGAACACAGTGCACTAAGCTGTAGGCATATGTTAGTAAGAATATCAAGAATGTATAAAATGTGCAGCTGATTTTGGGCAATCAGCATCTAAATCAAAACATACACATTTACTTTGAATGGTGAGATCCAAATGTAGAAGAAAATAGGATTGTTTTGTTCCAATTATATAAAGAATACACAGAAAAAAAATTTGACATTGAGGAGTTCCCTTGGACAAGGCATTGGAAGGAGGGAAAATTCTGGGATGGGCATGCTGGTGGGACATGCCAATAAAACCTTCTTACTGCTGAAACAACTGATGTAAGGGGAAGATACCATCCAGTATATATCAATGGCAGCTAAGGGAAGGTTGCATAGAAAGGGAGCCAGGTCCATGGGCCAATACAACAGAATGAGGAAATGGAAAATACTGGGAACTGGATATGTCACTGCAAAGTTCAGGTAAGGGATCATCTGGATTTTGTTTTTGTTGAAATGCAGAACAACCAAAAAACAATATTTTCTGTTAGGCAGAAGGTAGAGCCTCCCCGCTGACAGACCATAGATCGTGACTCTTTGCGGCTATAGTCTGTGCTCTTTCATTGGAGAGCCCCGATCATTACAATTAGGGGCTGAAACTGCCTTGGAGGGGCGGTGGAGTAAGGGGAAGCTGCAAGCCAGGTTGAGGAGAGCCGCATCTTCCCCCCTGGGCTTGGTCTTCCCCCCCCAAGATGACTGCAGCGGTGGTTTAAAATGGCCACCCCGAAGAGGAGGACTCAGCTGGATTAAGATTTGTGCAGGAGGGAAGAAAGAGGTGGATAATATCTGAACTGGGACAACTGGGCAATACAACTAAACAAAAGTACCCCAGATTAAGGTGACATGGAATTTTTAAGAAAAGAAAAGTGAGCGGTGAAATTAGAAAGGGACAGGAAGCATCGAAAGGAAGAAGCCGGAACTAAAGATTTAACTAAATTGGACTAAAATATTTTGGCAATAAACAGGCATAAAATAAAGCTGGATTTAAGATTGTCAAAAAATAATAATAATAAAGTTTACAAATTGGAGACTGGACTGTGCTGGAATATTGAGGTTCGAAAAACCCTAAATAAAAAAATAAGGGGAAAAGGTGAAGACTTTGTATCATGGAGAGTGCCACCTTTTGACAAAAACTTGAGCTCAAACAAAAGGGAAAGCATCCTGTTTCTGAATGAACTTGTGTGGATATAACATTAAAGAAATATTGAAACAAAGTAAGAATCTTAGAAAGTGAAAGCAGAACCAGAATAAAGAAAAAAAGCAAGGAAAGACTGACTGTGGGATTGATGTTTTTGGTATAGACCCTGGGCTGGACCAATTGAGAATTTTGGAAAATTTGAAGAAGAAAGAAGGAAAGTAAAAATGTTCTTTTCTTTTTTTGTGGACTTTAAAGATCATAAAATATAAGAGTGTGTTATGATGATATCTCTTCGGGAATTAAAAATGGAACTTAAAAATATGAGAGAATGACTACAGGAAAGAGGCAAATCACTTTGCTCTGTGTTAGAAAAAATGGAAATGGCAATTGAAGAACAAGAAGAGCTTCAAAGGAGGAGGAGTTGACTCAAGGAGAAGATATTTTAAATAGACAATTAACACAAAGAACACTACAAAGAAGTGGGGAAAGAGGGAAGGTTAAAAAGTTGAGATTTAAGAAGGCAATCAAAAGGGGTAATACCTGTAAAGTCGGGAAAGGCAGAAAAACTCAGCAGAAAAGGGGAAAGGAAGATATTAAGAAAGAGAGGGATATAAACTGGAATGAGAAAAGATATAAGGAAAAGAGGGGGAGGAGAAGCAGTAAGAAACAGGTGCATGAAATAAATACGGAAATAGTAAAATGTTGAAAAAAATTGTTTTTTCAGAGATAATGGTTGATAAATTAAGGGAATTCTGCCGGGTGACAAGGGGAAATAAGAATATTTCTGCAGTTAAAAATATTTAGAAAATAGGGTAATATAGATACTGATAACTCTTATTAAAAATTAAGGGAGAAAAATTTGCTGCAGAATCCAAATGAAAAGATTTATGTAATGATTATTATTGTAACTTCTTAAAAATAATGGTTTATTAGGAATCAAGATGAGGGAATAAAGGTATATTTTAATCATTGAGGTGTCAAAGCAGTAAAAGGGGGGAAACCTATACTTGTTTTTTTATTTAGTGTTAAAATTTGTATTAATCTAGAATTTATATGAAGGATGTGTCATGGAAAGGGAATATGACAGACTAAAGAACCAACTAAATAAGTTAATATAGACTATTAAAAGCAAGGAGAGACATTGGTAACCTTTTTTATTATCATCATCATTATTATTATTAGGCAAACACATATTGTTTACCTTTATTTTTAAAATAAATATTAAAGGATTATATTTGAAATAATTGAAATGAAACAAAAAGATGTTTTGATTGAGGTTAATGAAAGAGGCTCGAATTAATGTGTTTGTTTCTCTCCTTACTGAAAATTTGGAATGGAAAAGGTAATAATAGAATTAAGTATGCATATATGAATGTATAATTGCTGTCATATTTGTATGTAAAGGTGATGACCCAGAAATATGTTGTCTACTAAAAATATATTTTTGTTTTTAATGTGAAAAACTGAATAAAATTTGGTAAAAAACAAACAAACAATATTTTCTGTTAAATTACAGCCAATTTTACAAGCATTGCAGAACGCACTGTTTAGTCTGGGTTCAATTCAAAATATATATATATATATTTCATTTTTTGTATAGTCCTAAATGAATATAACTTGACTTAAATCTAATTGGACAGAAGCTCAAATGTTTATCCTATGAATTTTGTTTTCAAACAGGCAGTCCATGGTATTTCTTCTTTGCTGCACTTTTTCACTCGGATTAATAAGCTTCTACTAGCCCGTTCTTTTAGTTTTACAACACAGCATGTCTCTTTAAGACTGGTTTGGGTTTTACAGCATTTATCTGAGGTAAGCCTATGTTAAAATTCTTTGTGTGGGATTTTCTGTTGGCTGAGACATTACTGGTAATGGTATTTAAGTATTCATTTATTTGTCAATTGAAGATGAACTTGATAACTCTTCTAGTCTTTTCCAGTGTATTGTTCTCAACATATGATCCTAGATTGGCCAGAATATTGGGGTTTAGAGGTCAGTATATCTGGTTAGCATGCAATAGGAGAAGATCCATGATCCAAAAGGCTCCAAACTGGCGATTCATACTAATTTATTTTCTGGGCTCTACGTAGTTGTTATTGAGAGCCTGTTTGATGCAGTGGTTAAAACATCAGGCTAGAAACTGGGAGTTCTTATCCTGTCTTAGGCACAAAGTGAACTCGGTAACCATGATTCAGTCATACTCTCTCAGCCCTAGGAAGGAGGCAAGGGCGAACCATTTCTGAAAATAGTGATAAGAAAACTGCAGAGACCTGTTCACCCAGTCAACAGGAGTCAAAAACTGACTTGAAAGCACAAAAAAAAAACCAGCCAAAAACTCCATAGTTAATATCTGATGGTCATTTTATATGGAAGTATAAAAAATAGTTTCTGATGTAGCAGTACAATTTTAACAGGATAGATCAATACAGGAAATCTTAATTATTTTATGAAAATAACAACAGCAGCAATAACATGCTGTGAGCATTGAGATAAAGCGACTTTTACAGAATGTGGCCGGTGAGGAAATAATTTTGTAAAAGATTCAACACAGTTCCCTTCTTCTCAGGATTATCATATAACTGCATGCTGTATAAATATATACATCCATTGTCATAGCCAATTTACAATTTACAGTGGTAATCTGTTATTCTCATCTAGCAGTTTTATTCAGTAGCTAGCAAAGGGTCTGTTGTCCTCTTCCTCCTCCTCTAACACAGTATGTTTTTGAAAGATATCTTAAAAAAATTAGCTTTGGAATCAGCCATAATGCATGGAGTTGTACATTTCATAAAACCATCTGATTCACCTTCTGAACACTTACCAAACACCAATTTCCACATTATGGTATAAAGAAAAGAGTTTCCTTTAAATGTCATAAGAGCCTAGAAGGCTGATGTAATTAATTATTTAATTACATAAATAATTAAATCAATCTTCTACTTAAATCAATCTTCTGGATTGTTTAGGGTTTTGTATACTCCTATCAACCCCTTAGACGTGACTGAATAGCAGACTGGCTCTCTAGAGCTATTGTAAGTGCACTGATATGGATGGATTACATTTTCCTTCCTGCAAAAAAAATGAAACCTGTGTGTTCATTTGCAGGTAGAACAAGCTGCTAAAGATGACAATTGCTGTTTTGGAACAGTTGACACATGGTTACTTTATAAACTCACTAAAGGTGAGTACAGTGATTAAATGGGGGAGGGGGAGAAAATATACCCACATCTCACTCCTAAAATTGTGCAAGTGAATCTTATTCTGGCATCCTTCATACAGCAGCACTTGTGAAATAGATCTATTGTCTGCAAATAAAAAATATTGTCTGTCTAACCAAGGTCGAAAATTCAAAAGACGTTGGCAGTGAAAAAGCAGGAACAAGTCTTGTCCAAATCTAATCATGGATCAAAAACAGATAATACCAAAGTTTCAAAGGTACAGACTTAAAGCGTAGTCAAAGGCAGAACAAAGTTCAGGAATCTGGATAAACAAGGTGCATAATAGAAAAGGGAATTGCAAAATACATTATTCCTAGAATTTTTATCTCAAGGCAGCAGAATTCTACTGGAACCCCATTTTTTCTAATTCATGTCTTTGTCCTAATAGTAATCCATTTAGAAAATGTTCATGTTTCTCTGGAAGTGCCCGTTTTCACCATACCTTGCACCACAATTTGAAGGTACTGACATTCTCATAGACTTAATGATTGTGAGATATTTGTGAGGTTAAGAATCAGAGTTGAGTGTTTTAATTCTATGGTCACATCGTATCTTTCAGACAATAGATGTTTCGTAGAATTTGTGTTATCTGATTCTCAGTCCTCCACTGACACGGACATTACAAAGAAACAGTAATAGCTACTAATGGAACTTTTTGCCGTACAGGTCTTTACACTTGGAGGCAGGAAAAGTCTTCCACATGCACAATTTTACAGTCATGGTCCATGGTCCACTTTTATACTTGTGCACTGTATAGAGGATCAGGTGCTCCAATAAAGGGAATGGTGATAATAGTGTTAATAGCACTACATCAGTTCTATATTACAAGATAATTAAAATAACCTCTTGGAAGGAGGCAATCCTCGTTTTATAATTAAGAATTATGTGACTGATACATTATTCAGGAGATCAATCACCAAATTGTAATTTCCATGTTGTATTATTGCTTTTTGTTTTATTTTTCAATGTCTGATTGTATATTCTAGGTGCAATGTATGCTACAGATTATTCAAATGCCAGTACCACTGCATTTTTTGATCCGTTTAAGGTATGACTAGTTCCTTCTCCCATGTTGTTATGGTTTGTCTTTGCATTGTTTTTAATTTTTTTTTAATATGCATGTGATTTCAGATGCAGTGGAGTGACCTTTTTAGCAAGCTACTTTCCATTCCAATATCGCTTTTCCCTCCAATAGAGGATACTAGGTAAGTTTTATTTAACATATTTTTTACTTTTTCCAAATGAAGGCATAAATGTCAAAGGAATTACTTATGTACTGTTAATGCTCTCATGTCTGTAACTTTTAGGACAAAATCTTTTTCAACCAAGGTACCTCAAATAGGCTAGCTTACAGAATGCTGGGACCTGGGACTCCTGAAATTTGGGGAAGTTTTGCCTGCTTCATTGTCACCACAGCATTGCTATGATCAGCCAGTTACGTGATCCTCGATTTCAAAGTTCCCTGACAGCTTTCCACAATTCTGTTGTAGCGACAATCCCTCTGCACTTGCACCATGCTCCCTCTCTTCCCTGTGCAACACCTGTTAGCTACCTGTTGGGAAGGAAAGGAGAGAGGGAAGGAAGATTTCTGATGCTAGCTGCCATCTTTTCACAAGGAAACTCAGTGGAGAAACCAGAAAAAAATTGGATATTGCTTCCACTCCACTGATTGTTTGGCCCACCCATGGTCTTTCTGTTTGTCTGTTTCGAAAAAGAAATATTTCTGAAATGGTAACTCAATGGGTCATGAGTTATCTAGTTGAAATGTAAATATGAAATAGTTGAAATAATAAATATGAAACACCAAAGTTCTATTTAGAGTAGAAATGACAATTTTTTTTCTATTTAGTAGTTCATTTATTGTAAATGTATCGAATAAGTTGGAAGCACTAACTTCATTTATCTTTATTTTAAGCCACATTTTTGGATTAGTTGATGCTGAAATATTTGGAGTACCTATTGCAATAGCAGCTTTGGTAAATATAGAACCTTTTTTCTCTTTGACTTGGATATATTTAAATTCAGTTGGTTTTTAGTAAAACTTACTCATCTTTAAATTTCTAGAAGAAAGATTCAAAGTAAAAGCTAAATCTGAACTTAATCTACTCTTGAAGATTCAAATTAACTTATTTGAAACCTTTTACATTCAGTTAATTCTGTTCTTAAATGTCAGGATAAGCTGGAAGAAAGGGAGTGGAAGAATCAGTATGCACAAATGGATTTGCACAATAACTGCATTTAGATTTGTAAATCTCCTTTTACTGTGAAGATAATCCTATTTAATCCTTCTTAAAAACTAAGCATTCCAGTTTTGAAATCTTCTATTTCAGTGAATTAACTCTTAATGAGAAGCTCTTTTTAAAGAACTTAAAATTGCACAATATTATGTTCTAAATATTTATACCTCTTGGATGCTTTGAGAGCCAAATTTAAGCCTGAATATGATTCACATATATTATTTGGGCAGGATTTATCTAGGGCCATAATTTATTTAATAATAATTATATTCAATACATCTGGCATACCTTTTTTATGCTGTCGGACTGGAACCTAGCCAAAACATAATCCTGACATTACATCATAATACAAAGGTAGTGCTCAACTTATGAACCTCTAAGAATGATTTAGGACCCAGTTTTAAAGTTCTGACATCTGAGGAACATACACAGGCACACTGCAGTCATGTGACTGCATTTTGGGCATTTGTCAACCAGCCTACATTTATTGCCATTTGTAGAAAGTACTCTGTGGTCACTTGACTGATTTACAGTGTTTTTCCCCAGAAACTTATTTATTTCAGATTTCGATTAAAAACTGCCCTAGCAAACAACCATGGTATTTGCTTTACAACTGACATATTTGCTTAACAACTGCCATAAAAATGGTTGTAACATCAGGTATGGTCAACTGATGACCTGCTTTAGGATCATCATGACTTACAACTGAAATTATTGAGTCAATTACAAGGATATTGTACTCTAATATTGTACTCTAAATATTTCTCAAACTATTTTTGACGTGTTTATCATCTCTATGTCAAGTTTAATATGTCAGGGAGATGGGTAAGAGAACCAACTGTAACCTTTTATAAATTAAAAAATGAGTATAAGCTATGTAATGCTACTGATTATGGTTTTGTCAACTATTTCTTCCTTTTTCTGTTTGTATCTAAAATGTAACAGATGAACAAGCACTGTTTTCTTAGCAAAGTTTCTTAAGTTGTGCGTGAAGAGAGAAATAAATAGCATTGCAATTGATGTACTCGTAGTCCCTAAATTGTTTTGAAATTAATAGAAAAGAGTACAGTAATCAAGCCTAACTGTCATGTTTTTGTAAATACATTCAATATCTTTCCCTCCTACACATAATACCTTATTTTACAAAATGTATAATAATAATATTATCCTTGTTAGAATTACAGCTCAGATAATAAAATGCCTCTTTGTTCCCTGAGTCTGGTAAACTTTGTCCCATAATACAATGGATTGGAAGAAGCTGTTGTCTCTATCCTCTCCTGTCTCAATGGCCCTAACTATCTGCAACAGCCAGCTGGATTTAATTATTCTTCCAATTTGCCCTACAATGCGCCAGAGGCAATGCTAGGATAAGGACTTTGTGAGAAACTAAAATATAGCTGGATGTTGTTTACTAAGTATGTATGGAAAATTGGAAACGAAGTATGAAGTGTATATATAACCCAGAGCCAGCATCTGTAAGACATTCTGCCAGTGTTATCGCTTTGATGGCTGTACAATGTGGAATCAAAATGCAGGACCCAAAGAAAATAATCGAGACATGCTGCAGTATTAATTTTTTTAACAGTGTACACTGGAGGAACCTCCAAAGAATATTGAGAGATTCCTACAGACAAAGGATGCACTCAAACATTTCAGAAAGGAGAAACAGACATACATACATATAAACATATGCATAAATAATAGGTGATGTAAGCATACACAATTAACAATTCTCAGTCATTTCCTATGCTTCTATTGTTACTATCTTCAAGAAAGAATCATTGTTTTAGAAAAAGAAACATGTCATTAGATTGCTACATAATTTTTTTTGATAAAACTTGTTACCTAGACATCCAAGGCTACCTCTCTGTGTGTCTATTTGATTAATATACATTCCTTCTTTGTTTCTTTTTATGTTTCTAATTTGCTGTCACACTCCTATTTTTTAATAATTTATCTTCACAACAGTGATACCAAATTCTGATGCTACCTTAAATATTTTTTTAAAACAAACATAGATAGACAGATAAGCAGACAGTAATCTATTAATGTTATTTATCTGACAAATGAAATAGAAAAGTACACGTTTTCTTTCGATTTTATTGCTTTTCTTATTTTTTAAGCTTTACACATTAGCTATTCAATACAGTAAAGTTACAATGCACTTCTCAATGTTCAAATGTTTAATTTCGAGAGTAGCTGTTGATACCTCGCTGTCTGATTTTTATTTGTAGGCAGCAGACCAGCAGGCAGCCATGTTCGGACAGTGCTGTTTTGATACAGGTGACATAAAACTCACCATGGGAACTGGTACCTTTTGGGATATTAATACTGGAAACAACATTCATGTATCTAAGAAAGGTGTGTTTGTATGTTTCTGGTTGGCAAGAACAATTGTGGACATAGCAAAGTTTTTTTTCTGTGAAATAAAAATATTATATAAATTCAATGCTTTATGCAATAAATTATATGTTAATTTAAATTTAATTTTACATTTATTTTAATTTTGTACAATTTTATTTTATTAGAATTGAAATGGTTAATATAATTAAGTCTATTAATTATTTATCGATTAGTAATCAAAAATGTATTTTAGTCATAGGACATAGATAACTAAAGTTTTAGAAAAGGAAATCATTTTTGAAAAACTCCATTCCCAACTACATATTTTCTCAGGTTTCGCCCCCCCCCCCTTCCATTATTTATGCTGGTAAAAATAAATCTCAAAATATAATTCTAATAATTCCAAGAAGTACTTTTTTGTTCCAACTGATACAGGTTAAATGCATTTATAGCTTTCACTTGGTCATAAGAAGGAAAAAAGCAACAGCAAAGTAAGAAATACTTCTTTATGGAAAAGCCTGGATGTAGAAGTTTCAATTCAAGCTGGAGTATAAAGATTATAAAAAGTTTATAAAAATGTTATTTGAATAAGCTTGACAAAAGAGTTCTATGTTTAGGAGACCTCATATAAATGTGTTACCACATTCATTCAAACAGTGGAAGAATATATAACAATGAAAAAAATAGATTTGATTGTAGCTTATTGCTATGCTATTCAATAAATCACTAGTTTCCCTATTAATATAACCAACAGATAATTCTTGACTTATGACCAGTTGCTTAACTATTGTTTAAAGTTACAACTTACCCCAAAAAAGGGGACTTAGGATCTGGATCCGAAGTTCCAACAGTTGGGCCCCCTCAGAAGTCATGTGACCAAACTTTAGGTGCTTGGCAACATAGCTGCATTTATGGCCATTTGCTGTGTCCTGTGGTCATGCAACTGCCATGTACAATATGTTTTACAAAATACGTTCTATTTTGACAAAATTGCCACATTTGCTTTATGATTGCCACAAAAAAGGACATAAAATTGAAATGTGGAAGAAGGGAAGAACTCCTTAGTTATTCTATCCCTTGTACGGAGTCTTAATTCTCTGGTTATATTTCCAGAGGTTGTAGGAGATTTTGGTGAACATTAGCATGTCTTCCATTGTTGAAGGTTTTGCACTGAATCCTTTTCTAACAAATATAACGGGTCTATTGTGGCATAACATTGAAAATTTATGTTTTGTTATTTCAAGGCTTGTATCCATTGGTTGGTTGGAAAATTGGGAATGAGATCACCTACTTAGCTGAAGGCAATGCTTCTGATACTGGAAATGCTATCAAATGGATTCAGAGCTTAGGTGAGTTTAAGTATTGAAGTTGAATTATTTAAGCCTATAAATGATAAAGTAAAAAGCGTTGCATCTAAATGTAAATTATATCGGTTCTTTTTTACTTTATTATCTAATGCCAAATGAAAAACCAGGTAAAAGAAATATAAATGCAGTATTTAAAAGCTTGCATTTTATATTTTAAAACCACATGCCATGAAAAGTAAATTTATGCTATTGGTAATATTGCCTGTATGTTAGAAGAAATATATTTTTAGATTTAGAAACTCTCTGACCCCAAAAGATGTGTACTTTTATCACCAAGCAGTAAAAGATTTGCAAGATTTTACCATGGCATTTGCATCTATATTGCATTTCAAGTGGTAGATTGCATGCCTAGGAATAATGTCTTCCACAGTATCAGACATTCTGCATTGAAAGAAGTGCATATCTAGCTCTATGCTACTTACATATATAATTGCAATACTAATTTGTTATGCCATAACTGTCCAACTATTCCATTTCCTCTGGCACAGACATAAGTAGGACGCTTTTCTGCTGTTCTTCCTTATTTCCATTTGTTCATTCAGCTACTCCTGCTGAATATGCAAACAATGCCAATAGCGAGAAGATAGAATAGCATTTAACAGTTTCCTTCCTCAGGACAGTAAAAAAAAGCATATCACTCACTTTTTTTGAGAAACGGAAAGAGACATTTAGATTACTTGATTATAAAGAGGTGCCCAATACTTGAAATGCTAGAATATTTTCCAATAAAGGTAGCCAATCTTACAATCACAATTGAGCTCAAAATTTCCATTGCTAAGCAAGGCAGTTGGTAAGTGAATTTTGCCCCTTTTTGCGACCTTTTTTTACCACAGTTGTTAAGTCACTATAATTATTACGTGAATCATGCGGTCATTAAGCAAATCTAGCTTTTGCCACTGACTTTGCTTGTTGGAAGCTGGCTGGGAAGGTTGCAAATGGTGATCACATGACTCCAGGACAGTGCAACTGTCATAAATACCTGCCAGTTGCAAAGTGCCCGAATTTTGACCATTGGGGATGCTGCAATGCTCATAAATGTGAAAAATACTCATAAATTACTTTTTTTCAGTGCTCTTATAACTGAACGGTCACTAAATGGTTTTATGTCTAGGACTACGTGTACTGAAAAGATAACTGAGGTAATCATCATACCTAAAGAAGCAGAAAGGACATACATTTTCTTGGGGTTAATTGTATAGAATTTTGAGAGTTGTTGATACATATTAATTCATATTTTGTGTGCTTACACAGAACTTTTTGACAATGTTGAAGAGACATCACAAATGGCACATAGCCTAGTAAATTCGGGAGGAGTTTGTTTTGTTCCATCTTTTAGTGGTTTGCAGGTAAAAAATATTGCCTTTAGTTTATTTACCTCAGTGACTGTTTTTCTTTCAATGATCATCCTGAATTACAGATAGTCCTTGATTTACAACCATTCATTAATGACTGTTTAAAGTTATGATGGCACTGAAAAAAGTGACTTATGGTCAGTTTTGACACTTAGACCATTTCAGCATCCCCATGATCAAATCTTGGGCATTTGGCAACTGGCATTTACTGGTATTTATGACAGTTGCAGTGTCCCTTGATCATGTGATCACCATTTGTAAACTTCCCAGCCAGCTTCCAACAAGCCAAATCAGTGGAGAAAGCCAGATTCAGTTAACTGCATGATTCATTTAAGAAGTGCTTAAAAATTGTGGCAAAAAAGTTAGCAAAATGAGGCTGAACTCACTTAACAACTGCCTTGTTTAGCAATGGTAATTTTGGGCTCAGTTATGATTGTACATCAAGGACTAGTTGAATATACTTTATTCAACTTTCAGTATGTTCTACAATAAGTGATTTTCAAAGTAAATAAAATTGCATTCTGAATCATCGTTGCTTATAGATTGCTTACTGCTCTTTCAATTTTCTTCTTACTATGCTGCCTCTTATTGTCACTTGTAAGTTATTCTTTTCCCTAATATTTCAGTCCTTTCTTGAACAATTGTCTTTAGAACATATTCCTGCATATTTTGTTTTAATATATATTTCATTTCAGATACCTGTGAATGATCCTTATGCATGTACTTCTTTTATGGGGATCACACCTACTACTACCAAAAAACATCTTGTTCGAGCTGTGTTGGAATCCATCGCTTTCAGGTACATGGATATGCCCTCTCAACATGGTTGGCCCTGTTCTCAGTATGCCATCCTTGTTCCATTTGTGTATATAGGCAACAGTAGCTGCATATCAGCAGTCATTACAACCAATCACATTTAGTTTCTGTTTTGTTCAAAATTCATAGTTTTTCAAAAAATTACCAAGATAAATGTACAATGTATCAATTTCCATTGTAGTACCTCTGTACTGTTGGATTTCTTCTTGGAATAAACTTGTTCATGTCAAGGGAAGGCAACTCTACTTTGTTAAAATACAAGCACGTCTATATGAGAAACTGAATCCCTATCATTATATCCCAGGGCTTACAAGCTATACAAACTCAAACCCTTGTTCATTCCAGTGATTTTTTTTGACAGTTGCTTTTTATGCACATTTCTTTCTAGTATCCTGTATTTTCTCCTAATGTTGAAATCCACTTCTCAATTTGTATTTCATTTTTGGCTCTCTACAAGATTTAAAACAATAGATTAGATAGATGGGATTTATTTTGCTTTGTTCCTTGCTGATTAAATTTTAAATTCAACTTGAGCAACAAAAATGTATACTCTGGCTTTACATTATTTATATTACTTTTTGTTGGCAAATGAGAAAATGCATGATGACTGCTATCAGTTAGGAGATGCAAAAATGCTTAAATACTTTGATTACTGAGAAAGCTACCTTATATTAAATATAGTAATCTTAATTATCACCTCTGCCTTTGTCATATAAAGCATAAGACAAAAAACTGAATTCATATATTCTAACTTGGAAGAGTGGTTATCTGATAAAATGACTGTGGATTGATGAGGAATATTTTGTTATTAGTTTTTAGACTTTTGTACTAATAGCTCTATACTAGGATCATTGGAATTCTCATTATTTTTTCTGTCTTTAAAATGATACAAAACAATTTAATTAACTTGTTGTTCCTTAGTATCTATTCTGCTTATGATTTATTTTCTGGGGTTTTATTGAATACCTGATGTATACTGCTTTAATCTTATGGTGAAAAAAACCTAAAATGTTATAAAAGAAAAAAAAACTATAGCTCAATAGCTTAATTAAAACTAGAGTTGATAAACTAGACCTCTTAGTTTATTAAGCAGTCTAATTTATTTTATTGTAGTTAATTTTAACTCCATTATAAACATGTTTAAATATCTAGCTAATTTTGATTGATTGATGTTCCTTATGACACTTTATGCTTCTAATGTAATTGTTACTTAGTATATAGCTACTTTATTGAATTTCTCCCTCTCCATCTATTTTTTCAAGAAACAAACAGCTGTACGATACCATTACAGCAGAGCTGAGCATTCCAGCTATGTCCATTCGGTATGTTTATGTTGTATCCAAAATATTGAACATGAATATGAACATTTAATATGAATTTATATATTAAATAAGTTTTGTGCATGAACTTTAGGGCCCAATAGTTAAGTTAGAGCCAGTGTAATTCTGTTTTGGAACCATTTCTTGCTGTAAGCTCCTGATCAAAATATTTCTAGCAGACTGTAGAATTATTTATTTATAGAGTTATTGTTAGTCTCTTAATGGTATTTGTGTACAGTTATACTTGTCAAATCACTTTTTTCTATTTTATTCTTTGGAAATCTAAGATTTGCTTGGTAATCTTCTTGTAGGTACAAACTATGAAATAGAAAGTAGTTCACGTTACTTATAAGAATGGTACATTTTATCAGCATAAAGTACACATTAGAACAGGGGTGTCAAATTCAATTTCATCAAGGACCGCATCAGGGTTGTGTTTGAACTTGGGGTACTGGGGTGGCCCGGGTGAATCTGGCCACTTGTCACTTAGGTTGGGATGTGTGCACTGTGGTAGCCCAAGTGCTTTTCCAGAAAAAAATGGGCTCATGTATGCTGCTGTGGCCCTTGTGAGCTCCACTTTCAGCTGCAATGGTCTCCTGCCAACCTTTGCCAGCGAAAATAGAGCTTGGGAGGACCGCACACAGCCTTCCCAAGCTCCGTTTTTGTTGGCAGAGGCACTGTGGGCTGGTCCTTCACTGTTTATAGGATAGCCCCACATACCAGATCTAAGCACTCCCTGGGCCAGATCCGGGCCCCAGGCTTGAATTTGACACCCCTGCATTTAGAGTATTACATTCATGGCTTACATTAAGCATTTTTATATATTACAACATGCATCATATTTGCTTCCATGTCACATAGCTATCCTTTTTTCAACTCGATTGAGTTAGACACTCTTCAAAGCATTGCCATGTTGCCATGTTACACATAGCAACATTATATGTTTGCAGTATTCTGAGACTGTGAGTACAAGAATGCTGTATCTCTTGACAGAGAGATGCCTTTTGATATGCTGATAAATCCAAACCAAGAGTAATGCTGACTTCAGTATCACTGTAAACCTGGAAATTTCAGAAAGGATATTATCCTATCAAAACCATGTTGAACATTCCTGCACTGGTCAATTGAACTACTTAATTTTCTACTTAATTTTCAGAAAACTTGTGAATTTTATCATAACTGCATCTTATACAGTTATTAAAAGTTACAAATCAGATACTTCAGTACCTCAGATATATCTGATTAAAATAAAATATAAAACTAAACATTTTCCAAACATGGAAAATCTCAGTCTCTTCTTAATTACATTCAGTTTTATTTAGAATTTTAAAAAACCTAATAAGCAATGCCATTAGTTACTTATATCATAGTAGAATGTGTGTGTGTGTGTGTGTGTGTGTGTGTGTGTGTGTACATATGTGTGTGTGTGTGTATAAAGATATATATTAAGTTTTCGCAGGTACTTACATGTATAGTATTCAGCTTTGTTGAACATGTATGGTATTCAACTTCAATGGTACCAAAACCCTTGCCACTATAGAAAACCCCAGCCACAGAATTATCAGAGAAGCCATTGAGATTGAAAAAAGACCTGAAAGCATGAATAGAAGAGATGATTCCACCAGACTGTCAATTATTTGGAAGCCTGAACTCACAAACAAAAAAATCTCCACACCACAAGCCAGGCAGACACCTGGGCAGAAACAAACTCCCCCTGATATCTCCAGCTCAAACACACCCCAACCAGGCACCCAGATGAAATCTTCCTAACAAATGATAGCCATCCATTTACTTGGAGCCGTAAGCTGCACTAAAAGCCTCCAATAAACGAAACACAATGTGGCCAGCCAATCAAGACACACAAAAAAAAAGCCACAAAACAGACAGAAGATATTAGAAATACCAATCAAGTAAAACACAGCAAACTCCAAGACCAATAAACACAGACCAAGATTCTCAGCCAATCAGGATGAAGAAAAAACTATTCTGGCACAGCGTAGGCTAGCTCCAAATTTAAAACTGAAACAACTGTAAAAGTCTGACTCACAGATGAACTCAATACAGAAGCCTGATGATGGCAGATGAGATTCTGCCGAAACGTTGCTACAACTTTAAAAGCACAACTATGATGACGTGGGAAAATACCCAAACAAAGCTGAATACCATATACATAGATACATAGATACATACATACATACATACATACATACATACATACATACAATTTGAATATTGTATTTTATTTTCTCTCTCTCCCAACTCTATAGAGCTGACGGAGGCGTTAGTAAAAATAGTTTTGTGATGCAGATGACTTCAGATTTAATCAATAAATCAATAAACAAGCCTGACAGTGCAGACATGTCTTGTCTTGGAGCAGCTTTTCTAGCAGGCCTTGCTACTGGTATGTTTTATTATGAATACCTGGGGAAATCTGTTTCAAGAGAAATGATCATTTATATCTTGTTGTACAAAACAGGTAATGATATTTTTTCAAGAGTATGCTATATAGTTTTTGTTACAGTCCATCAAGTCATCCCTGATAGGTGGGACAGGGGTTGATGGTGCCTGCAGAGTCCCTAAAGTCAGTCGTAAGGATGAATGACCACAGGGCCATAATTTCAGAACTGGGTCATAAGTCGCTTTTGAAGGGTGTCAGCAAAAACTTGGAATGGTTGCTAAGGAACTGGTGATAAGTTGAGGATTACCTCTATCAATTCACAAATTATTGTAGTTACATAGTCAGATTTCTCTGAAGCAGCCAAGGAAACCTATGTAGTGACTTTGCTTTTCAAAAATTAATTTGCAATCATTTAAACCAAGGTAGAACAGAAACTACACTAGTACATCTCTTACTGTTGACTATACTATTCATCTGTTTGTTTGTTTGTTTGTTTAAAAATATTTACATAGCTTCCTGTATTGTAGCAGAACACTGGGGAGTGCCCAAAACATTAAATCAACAGAAAGCTCCAAACCATAATTAATTATAACTCTATTAAAAAATATCACCTCACTTATGGCAACACTTTCCTATACATCCTAGAGCCATAATTCTGCTGAAAAATCTATATGTTATTATTTAATAGATTTATTCTGCAAGTGAATTCTGTAATATGAAAGATATTCCAAATATTTAAACATTGTGTTGTTGATATTCTTCAAACAAGATTTATATATACCTCTATACATGTTTTAATACAGGAATCATGGTCAACATGAGAATGACTGTTTTATATATTTTTGTTTGTTTTTTAGGATATTGGACTGACAGAGAACAACTGAAGACGTTCAGGCAAACTGACATGGTTTTTAAGCCACAAAGAGAGCCAAAGGAGTATGAACCTGCCATGAGTAACTGGATAAAAGCTGTCTGTCGTTCTCTCTCTTGGTATAACCAGGCATCTCAGTAATTAATAGAATTTACATGTTGGACAATATAACTCAACACTTTATTTCTGCTTTAGACTTAATTGTACTAAGCAGTTATTGTTCTCGGACAATATTCAAGCAATACAAAAAGTCTCCTGGAATAGTAGTGAACCTCAGGTAGTAGTCAAGAGATTAAATGTCTCTTGTGAGTGTTGTGTTCTCAGCGACGATTATTTATAATAGATAGGTTTGATTTTATTCATGAGATCAATATATATATATAGGGAATGTTCAGATACTACCCTAGGAGATTTCATATGGAAAAATCTAGATTAAGATTGTATCAAAAAATTATTTCCAGATAGACAGGAGCATACCATATACTTCTGTTTTCTACTATAAATCGTCTCCTTTTGGTAGAAATATATTGGTATTATCTCCTACTCCATCCCCAAATGAAAGAGACAAAGATGCATCCATATAGATAAATTGGTTCTAAGATTGGAGACTGACTGTCTAGACTAGAGAGAAAAATAGTAAAAGCTTTTTGTTCATTTTAAGATGTCTTCTTTACATTAAAAACTAGTAAGTTAAAAGTGAAACATGATGTAGAAAACAACTACTTGCCAAATGATGTTTCAAACATTAGAATACAAAGACCACTAAATTATTGTGTGAATTGACTCACCCTTGCAATGATGGCATTAATTTATTATAATTTTAAAAATGGTGAAATCTGAACTTTCCAAATTGCTCAGTTGGAAATTGGTCACCTGTCTTCTATCTATGTGAAGAATTTAGGATTTGCTGATCGGGCCAGCATAGTCAATATTGTTCAGTAAACTCTGGAAGTTTGATATTCTGATCCAAGAGATAGGGAAGAATCTCAGTATATTTACCTTTTAAAAGTTAAGTTTTTAGAATCTTAACTTTAAATTTAAACAGAAATGAAAGAAGCTTCTCTTTCACGTGTTTATTCAAATATTTGATGTTTAAAAGTAAAAAATAGATGCGTTTTTTTACTCATTATAAACCCAAAACGGATCTCATTGTTACTTTTCCTGCACTATACATTTCAGGACCTGATACTTCAAAACTTAAAAATTTTATAGCAATCACTATCTCTATGCAGTATGTAAAATATTGAAAATAGAATATTTGGGAAATAATACATATCAACATACTGCTTTCTGTGGTAATTTCCAGATTGCTGTGGTTAGGCCACACATTGTTATGAGCCAGAATACATGTTTGGTCTTAATTTTGCACTAGTGCATTGACATTACATGTGAAAGATATCACTATCATGTCTTTGGCCAATCTAGATTGGCTGATTGTCCTAGTTGAAAATAATGTCATATGCACAGTCTGAATTTTTATCAGATTTTAAGAAAAGTGCATGAATTTGGTCACATTATTTTTATATTTGCATGGAACCCAGTTAAATTTCTGCAAAGTAATTGTAATTTTTATTTCTTAGAAATTACGCAGCACCTAAATTTTGTCACTAGGAAATTTCAATTTTAAATACTATATGAAGCAATTTTCAATGCATTATAAATACCTGCTGGCTGAGATTAAGCCCAGTGCTATGTTCTACACTTGCCTAAAAAGCCATCTTACACTAATTCAGATCTACAATCAATCTATAATCAATCAATCAGCTCAGTACTCACTGGTAGATGTTCAGAAGATTCCTAGTATTGAGAAATACTAGAAAATATAAAGAGTCTTCAACTTACGACCATAATTGAGACTAGTATTTCAGTTGCTAATATGGTCGTTTGGTGAGTCATCATGTGATCGGACCTAATTTTATTAATATTTTTAATGTAGTTGTTAAGCTTATCATGTCATTAAGCAAATCACACAGTCATTCCCAATTTACTCTGTTGTCGGAAGTTGCCAGGAAGATCATAAATCACAGTCGTCGTGTGACAGCAAGATGCCGTAACTATGATAAACAAGAGCCAGTTGCCAAGTGCCCAAATTGCAATCATGTGACCACAAAGTGGCACAAGCAGTTGTAATTTCAAATAATGTGTTTTAACTTATTTTTCTCCCAAGGCAGTCATAACATCCAACCATCATTAAACAAAAAGTTGTTAAAACAAGGATTACCTGTAAATTTGTAAACTTTATCTTGGTATTCAAAAAATACTCTGTAGTGAAGTGAAATTAATCTTTGTCTCAGAAATATCTGAGCCATGTATATACTGGCTACCCAGTGACATATCTTTGGTCTGAAAGAGAGATAGAAGCTTTGCAGCAAAGCAATCCTTCATCTACGACCTATTTTGTGATGGATCAATATATTCATCAGAGATAAAGCAGAATTGCAGAAGGATAACAAAGGTGAAAATGAAGTTAAGTGAGTTAAAGATTTGTAGGCAAGTCTCAAAAAAATTACAGAAGTTCTGTTTCAAGTAGTAATATTGAATTGTAATTAAGTATGAAAATCACTGTGTGATTTGAATCGGTTGAATTGGCTTCAACCAGGCCCTGCCGACATTTTGCTCCTAATAAATTAATTATAGGTTTTTAAGTTTGGCTCGAGGTTCATGATTTAATTAGGGCAACTGGTAGAATCCTGACACACTGGCATTTATTTTTTTAGGCAGAAACTGCAAGATTCTGATTTATGGTGCTATATATCATAATAGCAAAGGCGTAAGTGCTAGAAGAAGGAATGGGAGCAACTGGGAACTTTCTTTGAAATTCTGCATGTTAGTGCTTTCTCTGTTTCTTGAGCCAGAACATAATTAGGATAGTGAATTATATATATTTCATCTGCATTTTATACATTACCGATTATAGTAACGAGATTATTCTATCTGAATTATAGGACTGATCTATTTCTAGTCAAAAGAGCTGGAAAGGTTTAAAGACACACACACAAATATGCCAGTCCTCTTGTGGAATATTCATCACATGCTATTTAACTGAAAGAACTATTTCTAAAAAAATATATTTAATATATATTTTAATTCTATAATAAAATTCATTGTATTGTTCTGAATTAATGTACTGATTAATTTGAGCCACTACTTTGTTCAAGCAATCTCTACAATATATACTGTATAATATAACTGTATTTTGTGCTTATATTTTTATAATATATGATTTGTAAATTGAAACTAGCTGTTACAAAGTTCTAAATCAAGGCTGCTTTAATTTATACTGTGATCTATTACTTCAGATGTATATATTGAATTCTCACTTGTAAATATAAGTTCGTCTCAAAATATTTTGAAACTATAAATATAACAGACTGATTCTTAATGTATTGAAGTATGACATTTAAGAGGAATCGTTGCTTATTGATAGTTTTATGCACTTGCAGATGTTATCCTATACTCTAAAAATGGTAACTCAGAAAGGAATTGGGTCTAAATGGCTGTTGTGCTTAATTACTTTGAGCTGAATTCCCGTTTTCTCCAATTTCATCAATAAGATACTGTTGTGTTTTCTTCTGACCTGGATCATCATCTTTTAATGACCCCATAATTCGCTGTGGGGTAGAGTCTGGGCAACTGAATAGAGCTGAGTGTTTACTGGCCGGATGTTTTTCCTGTCGCCAATGTAGAGTTTCTTTCAGAAGATACATTCTCATTGTGCCCAGAGTAACATCTGCCCCTACTTAGGATTGAACTCACAGCCTCCTGATTTGAGGCGGGAGCTCCACCTCTAGGCCACCATATCATTCATTTCTTCTGACTTGGATGCAGCTCAAGAATTCAATTCCACTGAATTTTGTGGATTTTATTCCCAAATAACATTATAGAATTGCTGCATAAAACTTTTATTGCAATAAAAAGTAATGTCTTTTTTAAGCTTAAACCTTAGTTTCAAGTAATTAATAGATACAGCTATATAATTTTCTAAGCAACAGTAGATAAATGGTTAACATTGTTTTCTTCTGGGCTATTTTCAATTTCTTAGATCATCAAGGGACCTGGAATTTCTATGAAATTTTTCATCCAAATAGTAACCAGGCCCAATTCTGCTTAGCTTCCAATGCCACATCAATACATTCTGAGCCTGTCATATTTTCCTTGATGTTAGGTTAATAAGGTTTATTGCTGACAAGTCTCATATAGTTAGCAAAGCCAAGAAGTAAAAAGAACATGTTTCAGTAAAGTATCTAAAACAAGTCTCAGTTAAATAAAGAATTTGAAGTCCCCATCTTGAAAATAGTCTCTTTAATATGCATTTCTCATGACTTTCCCATCTGAGCTGCCTCCTCCCCATAGATATGGAAGACAAATTCAGGGATTGAGTCCCGCCCCTTAGCTTTTGGCTATCCAGTGACCTGTGAGAAAGTTGGGAATACATAAGTAGATAAGCCAATAGGCTTGTCAGTTTACTCCAGCATGTCGTCCAATGGGGGAATCCTGTTCACTTCCTCAGGAGCAACAGGCTCAAACCATTCCCAGATAACTGGACAAGAATCTGTCACAAGTGCCTCCATTGAACCAGCAACCTTGGCATCTAACTGGGAACAAAGCCATGCAATTTTGTCTTCCAAAAAATCAGCAAATTCCTCAGCGTGCTTCTTCAGGTTTATCATCCTTCCCTGGGAGAAGACAGCTTGCCATAAAGAGGGTTGCTGGTTGATCAGCTGCAGACACAATTAGTGTACTAATGATGAAGTACTTACGTTTCATCACCCGAATTGCCATGAGTTAGGACTTAATAGCAAGTCTTACCCATGTTTGATTGAGTTTGTCTTCCACCAACATCCCTCTCAATTTCTCCACATACCTTGTTGGACAAAAAGGTCTACGGGTTAGGAGAGGTCGCATGGACACAATCCTATCCAGATCCTTTAACTCAATGTTTGTAGATGTTTTAATAATGTTTAACCATTTCTGGTTTTTTCAGTCTTATTTTAATTATGTTTGTTTAATGTTCTCTGTTGTAACTTCCTTTGTTGAAATCAAATGAGTCATTTTTAGCAATTTTTCACTTACGTACAGTACATGATGAATTTCATAGTAGTCTGGACTCTGTTTCCTGTCAATTCAGTTCTGGACATCATGGTGATGCAGAATTGTATTTTTTATTTCTTGATTTTTCAAGAACTCTCAAACACTATTTTGGGTTGGAGGTTTCAGACATTAGAACATATAATATATGTGATATCTCATCAAATGTTTCTAAGTTGTTGAATCCTATATATATTCATTCCTTGCTTCTGTCTAATCGCTCCTTGAATAATTCAAAAATATGTACATCTGTATGTCTTAGATCAGGGGTGTCAAACTCAAGGCCTGTGGGCCACAGCTGGTCCATATCACCTCAGCCTGGCTCAGCCCATCCAGGCAGGCAGGCACACAGGAGGTGAAAAGCATGTGGAGACTGGCCGTGCTCATTGGCCTTGTCCCGCCCAGCCTCTCGCCTCTGCTCCTGGCCTCTCCTTGCAGCAGCAACCTTGAGGTTAGTGTAGTTATGCGTGGTGGGAGGGACAGCCAAACTGCATGAACTGCAATGGGGAGGGGGAGTGAAAATAGGAAAGTGCCAGGAGCAATGGGCAGGCATCAATGGGCGGGGGCTTTCCATTTGACCTCTCCCCACAGCTGTTGCCTTTCCTCCTAGACTAGCTTTCCTCCTAGACTAACTACAACCAAATAGAAATACCTCCCCACTGTGCCCAAGTGCGGTATCTGCTATCCCGCATCAGATGGGCGTCTCATGATAGGGAGCCAAAGGAGAAAGAAACGACAGGAGATGAAGTTCCTCAGGATGAGTGCGCCCAGAATGTCTGGGTACACGCTCTTTTATTATGCTCCTTCAAAAGGGGGTGATTGTTTTTTCAGAGCCTAGGTTAAGCCCAGGTCAGACAGGATATGCAAGATTTACAATAGCTCAGATCAGGCAAGATACCAGGCCAGACAGGACTGCAAGATTTATAATTCGATCAGGATATTCCTGCTTTACAAAGCTGCATGCCAGACAAACTACTCACAATGTAAATAAGCTTTATCTACAGATGTTTAGCTCCTTGTCCCTTGTACGTGCCCTGCAAAGGTCACTGAAGAGACAGAAGCTCAATGACTACACGTGAATGATACAATGTTGCAAATGCCTGAATGATACATAGTTGCAATGATACACAGTTGCAAACACATGAATGATACATAGTTACAACATCTCTGTTTTTATTATTTATGACGAGTCTTCCTTGTCCAAGAAGACAGGAACCTTTTTTCTGAAATGTTCGCCGTCCCAGTCATCTTGGCAGGAGTGCGACCCGTCAGCGTCAGGGTTGTCCAAGGAGCGGTAACTCAGCAATGACATTTTTTCATCCGGTGTTAAGGACTTAACATGAGCTTGCAATAACACATTAACATTAGCAGTTATGGAGGATAATTGATTTTTCAAAAATTGCAATATTCTATTAAAACAACAAGGTCCTATAATACATATCAATATAATGATTATTAATGGTCCTGCCAATGCAGTTAAAAAGGTTGTAAGCCATGGTGAAATAGAAAACAAGCCTTGATACCAATTATACATGTTTAACCTTTCTTTTTCTCTATCTTTTAAGCGTTTTTCTAATTCTTTCATAGAATCCAACACGATCCCCCTGCTATCAGCATAAAAACAACATTCTTCTTTAAGCGCAGCACACAATCCCCCTTGTTTTAAAAATAACAGATCTAAGCCTCTACGATTCTGCAAGACCACTTCCGAGAGGGACGTCAAGGAGTTTTGCAAAGCTGTAATTGATTTCTCAATTCATAATAAATCATCATCAATGGCTGAACCCAGAGCTGTAATTTTTTGGTCAGAGACAGCTAGTCCTGCAATGCCCGTGGCTGCGCCCGTGGTGCCCAGAGCAAGCAGTAGACCTAGAGTGAGAGTACTAATAATTTCCCGCTTTGCTCTGAGGGGGTATTCCATGGGTGCCTGTAGGGATATAAAATCATCAGAGTTATACACGTCAATTTTTGGTACAAGCCATACTTGAATGCAAAATGATTTGGATTTAACAAGTTCATCCCCATAGACACATGCTGTGAGACTGGTGGAACAAGCCCAGACAGAATTATTGCCAGGGATAAAATACATTCCTTTCAGGCGTGATGTTAAATTTCCTCCTGAAGTGGTGTAGACTGCAGAGTATCCTCCGATGGTGTGGGTACAGCCAAGGCAGTTCTTAGGAAGATATACATTACAATGATAGCCATTAGAAACATTATGACAATATTGTGAGTAATTGGATGGAATATTTCCTAAGCAACAACCGACCCCAGTGATGGAAGAAACAGTAATAGTGGAGTTCCTCCAACGGCAACGTTAGTCTGATGTGGAATTAGCAATGGATTCTTGGGAAGCGATGGCTTCGTAAAAAGGTGGAGAGGCAGAAACACAAAGCCAACATGTGGAGGCAATTGATGAGTTTGAAGAGTTCAGCAAAGCATAGGAAGCTTTGATCAATGGAATCAATGGGTTAACTCCCTGTGTTATGGGTTGCAAGAATGGGGATTTAATAACCTTTTCATGTGGTCCCACCGGGTTAGAGCGAGGGAGTTCAATGTGACGTTGAATGTAAAAAATATTTCCATAATGCTTTTCCGGCCAGACTCCTTTTAGGCGGGCACCCCATTTCAAGCCAGTGTCCCATAGGGTACTTTTCTTGCCTTGGTCCGTGAACCTTATGGTTACCGGGTTGCATTTGGGCAATTTTTTACCACTGCATGGAATATCCCATGTGGTGCGAGTGGCAGTAATGAGATCACCCTTAGTGCCCGGATCCCAATAAATATGTCCAGTTGAAACACACGACCAGGCTTTGCAAAAGTAATCCGACGACCCCCCGCAGTCGAGAAGTCGTTGGACAGGGGACTGAGTGTTGGAAACGGGCTGTCCGGGGCATACATAAAACCTATATTTATTTACAACTCTATGACTAGGCTCCGTTGGATGAGAAGGCGAGTTGTAGGCGGTGGAGCCTACAAGCATTTCTGCCAAATCGAATTGAAGTGGTGGGTAGAAGTCTTCTATGCGAGAAGAATTGGTTGTAGAGCTTAAACGAACGCCTTGAAAGTCAGTTATAGTCCAAGTAATATATTTTCTATGAGGCTTCTGTGGATCGTCATGGACAGTTCTTTTGAAGCGTCGTTTGTTGACAGGATCAGAGTTCGGGTATATAAAAGCATCACAAGTAGGAGAGAGAACTATGGACAAGTTAGTTGTAGAACATTTACGAGATGAAAAGGGAATGCAATTAGTAGAAAAAGGATAATAATTACAATAATGACAATGAAGATTAATTTGGTCATTCATCAAGGATGTTAGTTGGGTTGGAGGAACCCGTAATATAAGAGAAGGACATTTAGGTCCCCCTATATCTAGCTTGAATAGAGGAAAAGATTTTAAGGTTCTGTAAACAAAACAGAAGTGACAGAGTGAAAGCTATGGGTAGCATTTTCATGACGTACCCACATGGAACAAGTATAATAGCCTTCTGTTAATGAAGTGGCTTTAACACGAATAATCTTTTGACAGGAAGCATAGGTTTTGTTGAAGTATGTGTGAATATAAGGAGATAGATTTATGGGAAGATTATTATGCCAACAAACAATAGGACAGTCACTATCATAATTAATAAAGCAAAATTCTAATGTGGTCCAATGACCATGTTGAACAAAGGTATAAGTAGGATATGAATAAGGTAGAAATTGCAAAGAGGATATAGGCAAGAATATTAGGAAGAGTTTAAGATGCAGATGTAGCGGAGGAATTCCCATGATAGGGTCTTACCGCCCGACCAGGGACCCAGCAAGTGGTTTTGTCTGGTAGTAAAATCGCAGTGTAGCCTCGTCCCCAGGTGAGAAGCTCAGCGGGACCCTGCCAGGCGGGATCTGGCAATCTGCGATAATGTACCAGAGGTCTGCAAATATTTCCAAGGGGCAAAAGGTGGATACTGAGTTACATCCATTTGCCAAATTTCACAAGCTTTTAATCCTCTAGGATTTACTCCTATGGGAATGGAATGTCCTTGCTTACTACATGTGGGGCATTGTTGAATAATGGCAGCAGCTTCTGCCTGAGTTAGAGAAAATTGTTTTTGTAATGCTTTTTTATTTTGGTGAAAATAGTCATGGCTTTGGGCTGCTGTCAGATTACAAATTGATTTACCTGATGCAGCTGCTGCAGCTGCGTCTGCCACCTTGTTTCCCTCCTGTAATATACCAGGAATAGGTTGATGGCTCCTGATATGTGCTACAAAGAATGGATGCGTACGGCTGTTGATACATTGTTGTAGAGGAAGCAACAATTTTAACAAAGGAACAGATATGCTAGGAGATAAATAGGCTTGATATATATTTTTCAAAATCTGAGAAACGTATAAGGAATCTACTATTAAATTAAAAGGAGCTTTTTGAAACTGTTGAAACGCAATAAGAGATGCAGCAAGTTCTGCCTGTTGAGCAGAAGATTGCGGAGGGGTAATTTTAGTTTTCCACTCTCCCTCCTGGTACCATGCACAAGCACCATACATTTCCCCCCCATCTGCATAAAGCGTAGGTGCATCTACTAATGGAGATATTGAGAGGGGGGATTGCCATTCAAAAGGGGGTGATTGTTTTTTCAGAGCCTAGGTTAAGCCCAGGTCAGACAGGATATGCAAGATTTACAATAGCTCAGATCAGGCAAGATACCAGGTCAGACAGGACTGCAAGATTTATAATTCGATCAGGATATTCCTGCTTTACAAAGCTGCATGCCAGACAAACTACTCCTGTAAATAAGCTTTATCTACAGATGTTTAGCTCCTTGTCCCTTGTACGTGCCCTGCAAAGGTCACTGAAGAGACAGAAGCTCAATGACTACACGTGAATGATACAATGTTGCAAATGCCTGAACGATACATAGTTGCAATGATACACAGTTGCAAACACATGAATGATACATAGTTACAACACCCAAGAACCTAGATCCCCCCCAGCCTTGTGCAAGTACCGATGTCCCCACTGGTCCTCCTGGCATCAGAAACTGAAGGGCAGGGCAGGAGTGTAGGGAAGCATGATACACCCATGGACAATGGTCTGTGCTCCACAGAGGCTCCTGAGCTCCCATTGTCAGGCAAACAATCAGGTGTGGGGTGACATAGGGCGTTAGGCCAACTGACCATTTGGTGTCAAGCAAACAGGATAAGGTAGTTGGCCTGCTGCACATCACCGCTGTTCACCTGCTTCAGGGATCTGGCACAGCTTCTGCAAATGGAGGAGGACTGGGGGGGGGGGGGTGTCATACAGGCAAAAGGGAAGGATTAGGGTTAATCATAATCAGCATTATGGTTTATCTCAAAGGGCCAGAGCTGAAGAAGCTTCTTGGATGTGAAGCTAAACATCTTCAAAGAAAAAACAAAGTCCAGTTGCCTCTTGAAACTACCTTGACAAAGGTCAAGATAATTTTGATCTGTATTTTGAACTAGTTCTTTATAAGAATTCATCTTGTAATCAGTATCCTTTATCTTTACAGCAGATGGCAGTAGAGCAAAAGCAAATGCATAAAAAACTACCAGTAGCATGTGTTCTGCATCCAAGAGAAAACAGCTTTCTCAGTCTAAATATCTTATTCACAAAAAAGTTAAATTCAAATAAAGTTCTGCATAGCTATAGTCTTTAGTATAAGAAATAATATTAAAACACTATCAACATTTCTCAATCATATTTGCCTTCCAGTAGACAAATGTGATATGTGACATCAGAAAATTCCAGTATTGTTTAAAATGCTTAAGTTTTTTAATTTAGAAAAAACTTCCCCTGTATCATTCCCCATAAAAAGAAGCCATCTTTGGTAAGTAAACAGGTTTATTTTAAATTTGTATTATGGTTCTGGAAATGAATGCAGTTTCCGGTGCACTAGGTCAAAGATAATCTTGGCTTCAAGATATATTTGAATTGTTTGGCTGATATTCTCCCATTGTGCTGTTTTAGTTACAAAAGGGTTTTTCTTTTTGTCGTTCTTTTTACTTGGAATAAAGGTACAAAAATGTAGAATTTTTATTGACACAAACAGTTTTAAGAGTTTATTCATATAAACCTGTGCAGAGTTGAGTATATAATTTCCTTTGTAAAGTTAGGAGCACAGTGGTTCTTGAGGTTAGGATGCTGGGCTGATCAGCAAGCTCACATTTGAGACCTGGTTGCTACTCTGGGATGGGGTGAACTCCCATTACATGCTCCTGCTCCTCCCGACCCAGCAGTTCAAAAATAGGTGACTGTGAGTATTGGGATGGGTGTCACTTTGGGGAGAATGAAAGGAGACCCCAACTGGACATCCTCCCGGTAACAGGGATGTTACTGTTCAATTCTTTCAACCCGGAAGCACTTCAATGCACCCAACACCAATATAGTAGCAGTGGAATTGGACACCCTATCACTCACATTCTACTTATTTTGCATGCATGTCTGGCCTTCTGTCTCTAGTTCAGTTCCAGTATGAAAAAGGAGAAGGAAGAGCCGGAAGTGGAGGCAGCAAGGAATAAAAGTGATCCCAGTGCTGACAGAGCCCCCAGGTCATGAAGCCTTAGAAGTTGACTTGTCCAGCAGAGGGCAGACTGAGGCAGAGTAAAGGAGGAAGATCCATTGGGGGAGGGCGGAACAGTAGCACAAAGCCCAGCACTGAAGAACATGACATACCAGAGGGTGGGGTGGTGGTAGACATGGCAATGGAATACAGTGGTATAGAAAAATGGGGCAAGTGAGTTGGGATGGGGAGAATTGAAGCAAATGCAATTTGTGCAGGTCTGAGAAGGACCAAACTAGGAATGTCAAGGACTGCCTGTATAATCGCATTGCTTAGCAATGGAAAATCTGGCCCCAATTATCATTGTTAATCGACAACTACCTGTAACTGAGGTATAATACAGTATAGTTGTCAGAACTGAAAATAAGATGATTTTCCTTTAAGTTGCATGTATTTTAAGATGTTTTCTTCAGATTCATTCCTGGTTATGTTAGAGCACATTGTTAGAACACATCATGTGATCAGATTTCTGCTTCTTCCTTGGTACAGGCAGTCCTATAAAATGTTTGACTTAACTTGTACTTATAAGTGGGCTGCCTACAACTAAAAATGGTGTATGGTATTCTTCCGTGAGTCAATGAAACCATTCTATGTTTTTATGTTTCATAAAAACTGCTGACTATGCAACCTGCTTTCAGTGTTTCATAAAAATACTGCACAGTTTCAGCTGTTTTTTGAATATTATTCCTACAACCTCTCTTATTTTTGGGAGTATTTTTAATTATTTAAATATAAAAAAGTTGAAGGCCCCAAAGGTGTATTTCTTTTTTTTAATCTTAAAATCTGTATAGTATGTTTCCCCTTTTTCTTTTCTTTTTCACATATATGTCATTGTTCAATTTTGTTTTTTGTAAAATATATTAACAGTGTGGTATGAGAGTTTTCTCTAATAAGTGTCAATTAGGACATGACAAAGGTGGAAGTAAGAAAAAGAGTAACACAATCTTCAGATTTTATTTCATATCTAGAGGCAAAAATAGCTTTCTGTTAACAATTATTAATAAATAATGATAAATGATCTTTATAATTATGTCAAGTACATTCAAGTCTTTTGAGCATTCTGTCTATAATTTCACTAATTTTAATCCAAATAACCTATCCTATTTATACATTAATAATCAGCCTCTAAAAATTAAAAATAAATTAGCATTAATCATTAGATAATTTATCTTGTTTGGGATATAAAAACAAATGATGCATATTTGATATAGGTGATGAATCAGAAAGCAACAAATCAACAATAATAAACATTGATGTGCAACAAAGACTTTGTTTTATTAGACAGGAGAAAAGAGTGATATACTTAAAATTAGGTTATATCACCTTTCCCACCCAGGTTTGTTTTTTAACACATGCAATTTTAATCAAGGAATTCCCTATTGTCTGATACAAGATCCCTGAAAAGGCTAGTTTTGCACATCAAAAGAAATGGCTTTGGCTCAAAGGAAAAATATGGTTTCCTGATCTTCAAAAGGAGACACAGCCTGCCATGCTAAAATGCTAATATCACCTTTATTAAAGTGCTGAGAATAGAGTATAAAATTCTACATACCTGTTGCAGTCTAGGTGCATAGTGCAAAAACTAATGTGAGCATTTTTTAAACTAAGGGATTTTCAGAGCGTGTACTTTATTTTGTTCAAGAATATATATATTAAAGATCCAGTGTTCAACCTGCTATCTGAATTTATTACGCAAACAAAAATTACTTGAGACCGTAAGGAAATACTATTATCAGAAGCAACTTACCATTCAGTAGCATTGTATGAGAACGAGCTGTTGTCCTTCATGAAGAATTTGATTTCATGGAAAGTGTAGGTCCTAGTCTACTTTTGGTTTAATCCAGAAGTTTTTCTTTATATTATTCTGTGGAAAGTTTCTACTAGTTTGAATAGATAATATTAAACTAGTCTAATTTGACTTAAATATTTGTGAGTTTTAGACAAATCCCTGATTTTATAAAATATGCTGTATTATGAATATGGTATTTTGAGCTTACAATACTTTGAGATAGCTTGAATTCAAAACATACTAATGATTGCTAGTCCTTTTTTTAATTGAAAATATTTTGATTCACTAAATTTCAATTGAACTGATTAAATTCCAAAGCTGATATTTTGTGCTTACACAGTCTAATATATCTGTTTAGATGGTTAATGTGAATATATAGCATTTATTGAAAGCATATGCATTGTGTGTGAGTGTGGTGTGCATGTATATGTGTGGAAAGAAAGAGAAAATTTGTTTTAATTTGTAGACAGCCATTGGACCTATCAACAGCATTTAATGCTACCAGCAATAATCCTTCTGGGCTGGCTTTGAAAGTGGTCAGGAATAGAGGCAATGATCTGGAATAGTTCCATTCCTACCTGAATGACCAATTCCAATCAGCAGTTGTTGGAGAAGAGTAATTGAGTGCATAGTTGATCTAGTGGAGAGCATTGCAGTGTCCAGTCCTCTCCCTATGTTACTTAGCATTAATTTGAAATCTTTGGAATAGATAATCTGCCTAGCAAGGTAATAATACATAACTGCACATTATTGTCCTGCAATGGATTGGAGATGCTTTGAAGGTCTTAAGCTGATGTTTGGAGGTTATTGAACTGAATAGAGAAAAACAAGTTCATATTGTTTTACTAGCAAAAGCTGTTCATCATAAACCTCTAGAGTTCTCTAAAACATTTATTGTATGCCCAAATCATACTCCCATGAAGGAGCCAATCCTTCCCTAAACAGTTCTTTGTATCTTTATAGCTAGACTAATAGGTTGCTGATATGCTATCCTTCCTTCTGGTTTCACACAATCCAATTTACTGGCTAAATTTTATGCCAAATTAAACACAAGTCTCTTTTCAGTCAAAGCTAATATTCTGTTTTAAGTGCTAAGAACATTTTCTTGTCCGTATAAGCTACCAACCTAGATTTTGACTGAGTAAAACATACCATGTAAACAGAGATTCTGATTTTTAACAATAGCAGCAGCAAAATATCAGCTCTCCTTATATTTGCTTCATTTCCAGTGAAATAAGAAACATTTTAAATCCTGTTTGATATAGAGTAGTGGTTAAGATGCTGGTCTAGAAACCCAGGAGACTGAGTTTAAATCCCACCTTAAGTATGAAATCCAGCTAATTGATTTTGGGCCTTCACTCTCAGACAAACCACTTCATTGGGTTATTGTAGGAAATAGGAAGCAGGAATATTATGTATGTTTGTTCCCTTGAGTTGTATATTAAAATGATGTATAAAATAATTAATGGTTAAAATATAAGTAATAATAACAATACACTGGGTTCTTGGAAAGGAATTGACAGTTGCATAAAAATAAATTACTGCATTTTTATGTAACAAATTTAAAAACAATTTATTTAATTCACATTTTCCTTCATGTTGCACAGTAGAAAGCTAACTAAGCATACTGTATTAATCATAAAGTGGTTTTTAAATGTAACATGAAAAAAGAGTTGGATATTTCATGTAATTGTACATGTGACTTTCCAATTTCAGACCTTTGAATAGCTTTATTTATAGTGATGGTGTGTTTTCAGTAGTTTTATGAAATCGTGTTTACACATTTGTATTAAATGGATTTTAATTATTTTAGGTATCTGTAATCAGTTGCTGATTTATTTATCAGTACTGTTTTTTTTAAATAAGCTTACTATCAAAAGAATATTAGAGGGTGTGCTCTCAATGTGTTGATGATAATGAATATTATTTCAAAGGAGAAGAAGGAGATCAAATGGATAGAGCTTCCTATAATCTCAGAATGCCAAAATCCTCGGGAAGGAATAGAGAATGTCGATTGTTGAATATAGTAATTCCCATTAAAAAGAGAGGCTTAATAATAATTTTACATTTCATTTGTATATATTTACATCATAGGAACCATAGTTATAACTTACAAATATTCTTTAACATATTGATTGAGCTATATTTTATTTATTTAATTCTTTATTATTATTTTTTACATGGCCACCCAATTCACTCATGGTGAGTCTAGGCAACTTACAGAGATAAAACCCCAAATACAAAACCTAATATACACTGCTCCCTCCAGCAACAGCTCTCAACAAACTACTTAATGGACTCCAAATAACCTGGCGTCCCTGAGCTCACTGGTAAAACTGTGTCTTCAGGTTTCATGTCTTACATGTCTACATACAGGTATTCAAGATAAGTCAATGTGTGTGCAATATGGTTTGTTTTATTTATATTTTCTATTTTACTAACTTGTACATAACATGCCGCTGTTAAAATTAATTGTCCTTATGGCAATGTTGTTACTATCTGAAATTTGCAACATATTTACTATGGTTCATATTGCTTAAACCAATTATGTAATGTGATTTAAGAAAGATTCATATCAGTAAGCAGTAAACAGTTTTGAGGGGTGCTTTCAAAGTGAGCATAAGATCTCTCTAAACCTATGGTTGAAGACCCATGACTCCCTAAAAAAAAGAATTGGGTTGGGTAATGTCTCCCCAATAATTTCACTGCAGTTATGGCTGGGCAAAAATTAAATATCTGAAATAAATCCACGTAACAATAAACAATACAATGTACAAGAACCAACTGTAAAATGTCAACCAAGCTTCAAAGGAAGCCCCATTCAACTGGCCCCTTAATGCCTAGGACTGGTCTTAATGGTATATGAGGCAGGAGGATCGATCATTCCAGAGAGCAGAGGCATTCACAGAAAAGGGACCCTTCCAAAGTTCTTTAAGGTGACAAGCTTTAAAGGAAGGTACTTGGAGCAGGTAAGGTTTTAGAGTTTGACACCTTGCATCATAGGTGAACATCAAAAGTTTACAATCTCCTGTTAAAGTGCCAGGATTTTGAGATGTAAAAAAATCAGACTGTATTCTTTCCACCTTAATATGACATATAAGCTGTATAATTCAATTTAAAATCAGACTGAAATGATTAATATAATATAATAATAATATAATAGGAAAATATTATGGTTTTATTTTCTTCCCTGAATGAAAATAATTTGGTAACCCAAACTGACTGTTAAATTAAAAGTAAGAGAAAACTAGAAAAGCTAGAACATGGTGATCTTAAATGTTAAACTGAAAATGTTGTAATGTTTTATAGTGTTATAATATTTCTAATAATGTGGCTACTAAAATATTTTTCATGAATATATTTTCTTTTAGCAGTGAACAGCTATCCTAAATGCTATTTTCATCATCGAGATGAAAGGAGGAGAAAATGTATTTTGCTACTGACATTTAAATCCCTTGGATTTCGTTCAAGAAAAGATTTTGGCCGAACCAAGTTCCTTTTTATTCAATTTCAAACTTGTTTAATGAGGTAGAAAAGCTTATCAACTCCTATTGCCTGGTATGAAAAATGTGTTTTAATTGGAAAAATAGCATTTGAACTTGCTGAGATGGCAATTGCAGAAATGCATGTATAGCTTTAGCCGAACCTAGTTATGTTTTAAAATATCTTGAGTTATGAAGTAATCAAGGAAATATAATTTTATTTGGGCATGTATTAATGTACAATTTAGAGAAAATGCAGTTAAGTTCTGTAGGGAGTACCCTCTACTACTTTTTCTCTTTTGCCAATTTGAATACCTGTTCAATTTTAATGATGCTTTTGAAATCTATGATGACAATGAAGTATTGAAACAAATAAGAACATCACTTAGCCTCAAGGCAGGCAAATGTTCATCAAAAGATTTTAAAAAGCTAAATCCCTAGTGCTAAAGCTTCAGAAAATTATGTTGCAGGTAAAGTGACCATTATTTTTGCATTTGTAGATTAAGTACAAAACCTCATGTTAATGAAATATTTCTAATGATGTCAGATTACATGAAGATGAAAGTATTGAGTGATTTATAAAAGCTGGCAGATTATACAACTAATTGGTACTTTGAAATTTCTGAAATTGAAGATTTAGAACTCATAAACAATCTGATATTTAAATTGGCTATTCCAAATGGCCTCATCAGTTATTCTTCCTGTCATCCTAATTTGGAAAAACAATCTTATCTGCATATTTTAGCAGTTCTATGAAAATTTTTTGTCTGTCAGACAGTTTACTTCAATTCTTTATTCAAAAATCTGTATGATGACTAGTTTTGAAATCTAAAATAGCCACAAATAAAAGTGGGTTAGTCATATTTAAAAGCGGGTTAGTCATATTTGGGTTAGTTTATTTAACAAATAAAAGAGTGTGTATGAAAAAGTTGCTCATGTCTGACTATCCTGAAAGTGATAGAAAAAAGGTGTTATATGAAAATAAGAGAGATGTCAAAAAATCAGATCTCAATTGAGCTATTCTTGAAGTTAGTAGACATATTTCTCTCAAAATTTCACCATTAGGTCAGTGTTTTCTCTGCTTTTCCAGTTCCTAGAACACCTCATTAAAAAAATACTGCATTAATGCAACATGATATCCAAGTATTCTTTTCTTTCCCTAAATCCAAGATTTAAATCTTATCTTTGTGAGGTTTTAAGAGTTATGGTTTTGTTTTTTCCTCTCTACCATTCCTATGCATAAATGTAAACTACACTTTTCACTGGATTCAGTAATTGATGGGGTGCAATAGTATAAAACTTGCCATTCCTCTATCTTATTCACTGCAGCAGTGCTTAAGGAAAATAGTAAGAAAACTGTTCATAAAGTCTGCCTGGCACTGGGCAGAGCATGAAGAGCTTTGCCTGGAGCACCCAGCGCAGCTGACAGGCGGGCCCTCCTTCCTGGCAGCGGAGCTCTCGCCAAGGCAGAAAGCACCTCCCCACCGGACCCTCTGCTCATCCCACCAGGGCTGCACCAGAGCCGTGCAGGCTGGGCAGAGCCAAGAAAGAAAGCTGCGAGTGCACGCCCGCCTGCCAAGCAAAAGAGCCGGGCCGACCTGAGCTTGGCTTCCTTCCCAAGTCCCTCCAGCGCAAACCTGAAGGGGCCACTGGGAGAGGCTGCCTGAGGCAGTGATAAGCGCCCACCCATCCACGGACAGGGAGGCGAGGTGATGGCAGCGCTACTTCTCTGGCCGGCGGAGAGAGCCCAAAGCCACCCATCCTTTCCACCCCTCGCCCAGTCCATCCCCATGCATCTCCAAATGCACCGGCAGCTCCAAACGCTGCAGTTGAACGGGCATCAGGCAGAGGCACTGACTCGGGACTCAGCTCAGAGGAGGAGGATGAGTCGCCTTGCCTCCCTGTCCATGGATGGGTGGGCGCTATCACTGCCTTGGGCAGCCTTTCCCGGTGGAAGGGTGGAGAACCCCTTCAGGTTCGCGCTGGAGGGACTTGGGAAGGAAGCCAAGCTCTGATCGGTCCGGCTCTTTTGCTTGGCATGCGGGTGCGCACCCGCGGCTTGCTTTCCTGACTCTGCCCAGCCCGCACGGCTCTGGCGCAGCCCTGGCAGGATGAGCAGAGGGTCCGGCGGGGAGGTGCTCGCTGCCTTGGTGAGCTCCGCCGCTGGGCAGGAGGGCCCGCCTGTCAGCTGCGCTGGGCACCCCAGGCAAAGCTCTTTGCGCTCTGCCCGGTGCCAGGCAGGGATGGCGGCTGGGTGTTTCTCCTGAGGGGACGATCCTGTGCTGCGGCCCCGGGAGATTCACCTCCTCACATGGGGTTGGGTTGCCCTCTCAGGCAGGGCAGGCTATGTTGTAGTAGGGCGTCGTTTTTTAAATAATTGGCTTTACCTTCGAAAGCAAAGGGAAAGCGGCGACAGGAGCACCTGAAGCCGAGTGTCTCTGCCGGGCTCCGATTGCAGGGAGGAACCCTGGCTGGCTGTGTGTGGCTGCGCCAAATGGCCTGGCATTGCTCTAAACGCTGCGGCAGCAAGGGAGAAGAGAAAGCAATGGTGGAGGAAGGTCTCACAATACGAAGTGCCCCACCAATGCCAAAGTCAACACAGGCAGCACCATATCTGGGTATGCAACAAAAGGACTTTCTAATGACAAGCCCCCCCTGCCATTCCCCCCCATTTCACATGTTTAATATAGGCCTTAATTTGGGAGAGGGGCTTAATTTGATTTTATGCCCATAAAACATGCTGGGTCTTCCTATTGTGGGAGGACTTATTGTTGGAGAAACACAGTATATATTGGGTTGGACTAGAAGAACTCCAAGGTCCCTCTCAACTCTATAAATTTTATTCTATACGCCATGTATACTGCATATGGACAGCGCATAATGGTCATTTTTCTAAAATTCATAATTGATCTCTGTTTATATGATTACTATTTGAAAGTTCTGTCTTTAAATATAGTAATGCCTTAATCACACATCACAGGGATTTGGTCTTTTTTGTTGACAGGCTATGAATATATGTACGTGAATCAAGCTGTTCATGATAAAATTTCGTGAAATGTAAGTTTTAGATATTTATAACATGGAAAACATTGTTTGCTGTGTATGTTGATTTTCTTTTTAATATTTTGTTTGTGGGTATATGCAGAATGGTTGTCCTTTGAGAGCTGAATACAATGAAATTTCATTTTAATGTATGCTTAGTGCACATTTAAAGTGAAAATGAAGTTGTGTTGTGTTGCGTTTCATTCCATTCTTCGTGAAAATTCTGTGTATAGACTTAGCAGCAGGCCAGAAGGTCATCCTCTAGCAGCCAACAGTCCAGCAAAGCAACACTTGCTACTCATAATCACTGTGCTACTCTTCATGCATTTAATGAGAATAAATATAACCCATCTTCATCTGAATAAATATATACCACCCATTGAAATTTTGCCCTTATATATTTTCATAATATTCTTCATGTAGTCTTATTCCACATTTTACTTCTTTAATTGGGTTGAAAGCAGTGGTGGTATTCAAAATTTTTTACTACCGGTAAAATCTCCATTTCCTCCCCACTCCAGAGGAAGGTTATTGCAAAATCCTTCCCTCCCCACCCTACTAACCTGTTTTCCAGCCTCCCCCCCCCCCTTCTCCTGGGCAGGGAACAAAAGAAGACCCAGCTGATCAGCTGGGACTCAAGAGGCAGAGAATAGATGGGGGAGGGGCCAGTCAGAGATGGTATTTGTTGTTCTTTGAACTACTCAAAATTTCCGCTACCAGTTCCCCAGAATTTGTCAGAACCTGCTGAATTCCACCTCTGGTTTAAAGATATCAAAACAAAAGATACATCTCATATCAGAGAGATTGAAAGCTGTTTATAATTGTTCACAGAAGATATACCAATGCAAAGCAAACAAGCAATATGGCAAGTGATTAAACTGTATAAGGGTGCAATGCAATGCTTCTTAATAGACAAATGAACTTTTCAGAAGATTCCTTATCATTATATGGTCTTCCTAATACTCTAGGCCCATGTCTACACAGAAGATTGTTCAGAAAAAAAAATGAAAGTCTTATTCACTAATTGGATCACTTATTTACCCTTTATCTAGTTTAATCCTCACATTGTTTGCAGACTTAACAGTTAAGTATATGTATTTTACTCTGGCCTTTGTTAAAGTGTTTGAGGAAAGACAAATAGTTAAAGAAACTATTCAAATTATTAAAAAGAAGAAAGATGAATAATACATTTCCACAACTTTTAAAAACACATAACAATAAATCCATAACCATATGTCTTTGTAAATTATGTAGAGCTAATTGGATAACAAACTCCAATTTCTTCAGAAAAATGGTATAGATGGGAATATATAATTGATCTTGATTAAAGTATGTCAATGAATTTTTAAGCCATTTCAGCCAAAAGCATTGTGCTTTGTTTTAAAGATAATAAAAGAAATATTTTCTTTTTTTTACATAATCCATAATATTATTGTTTTATAGTGGTTTTTGTTTTATACATGAACAGCAACTGTTATATCTCAGCAGGTGTTAAGAACTGTATCTGAAGGGCTGGGTGTGGTTACCATTAATCAGAGACTGTCAAAGGTTTCCAAAGAAATAAGCTAAACTGGGGGGGGGGGGGGGTTTAAAAATAAAATAAAAAACTGTGGTTACTATTTTTGTCCCCTTTGCCACATAGCCCCAAAAAAGTATAGCTATGTTAACAGGTCCTCAAGAGTCCATCTTGACTTTAGGATTTCTTTTAGGTCCAAGCATAGAGGGTTAAATAGGAACATTTTTAATTGATGTCAGAATTTTGTCCAATGAGATGAAGAATACTGAACTTTTAAAACATTACATTATGGGCCCATATGGCTCATGCATCACCTTTTTATTCTTTTAAAAAGAACACTAGAGATTGCCTATCTTTCATCATAAGTCAGATTGCAAATTATTTTGACCAAAGAATTTGGCTATTATGAAGTATAAAAAATAGCCAGTACAAAGTCTGGGGTGTAGCTAAGAGTAGATCTCTGAACTTTGTTGCAGAACTTGTTTTTAATTCTTACTTGGAAATGAATCAAACATTTTGTTTACAATCGCCCAATTCTCTGCAGAAAGCAAAACTACAAAAGGCACCGCAGCTAAAATATGAATTTATTACAAAATCATAGGAAGTGCGACCTGTGGCCAACATTCTGATACTCCACTTTAGATTTTAACAAACACTTGATCCAGCTTTAGAAATGAGCTCTTTGAAACAAAGCTTTACATGGAACTGCTTTTACGATTCAAGAGGAAATAATTCCGAAAGATGCTACATTTAACATACATTTTATAGACATATAATACTAAATTGGTTACATTATCATGTTCTAATTTTTTGCATGTATTTACTCTTTTGTATAATTCTAGTTGCGGTAAAGTGAGGTACAAAAGTGAGGTAGGGCAGAAGAATCCTAGCTCTATTGCCTATTATATTTCCCTGAGATCCCAAGCAGTTATATTCACATATATGATTATTTAATGGGTTGTAGAAATAACTTGAAGAGCAGCAAGACAAGAGACAGGTAAAAGAACTTCAACTCTCAGACAGAAATGTAATTTGAAAAAGGATCTTAGACTTGACCCTTCCAGAAAGATAGCAAGAGCATTTAGACTTATATACCGCTTCACGGTGCTCCCCTAAGGGGTTTTACAGAGTCAGCAAATTGCCCCCAACAATCGGGGTCTTCATTTTACCCACCTTAGAAGGATAGAAGGCTGAGTCAACCTTGAGCCTGGTGAGATTTGAACTACCAAATTGCAGGCAGCCGGCAGGCAGCAAACTGAAGTACTATACTCTAACACTATGCTACTGTGGATCATAAAGGCAGCAAGGGAAGGAGGGATGAAGCACATTCAGATTTACAGGACTGTGTTACCATAACTGTACAATAAAACTAGTAAAAGCATTCATAACTTTGGTTTTCTAGTGTCTACCTCAAAAGGCTGACAGATTCTAAGAAAGCTGTTTCTGAGAACCCTAACCTTTACCTAATTTTGAGATACATTCATTTTGTATTATTTTATTGGTAGGAGAAACACATTTTGTATTATTTTATTGGTAGGAGAAAAGTTTTTTTTAAACAGTCTATAATTAAATATAATTAAAATTAATGGAATAATTAAACTAAAATGGATGTTTACAATACATTTCCTATTTATGTTTGCATCAATTTTAGAATTTTACTCTGAGCCTAGACATTAAAAACAATTTTGAAATATTCTTTATAATGCTTATAAGCTGAAGTATCATCTCCGATATACAGGTAGTCCTCAACTTATGACCACAATTGAGCCCAACATTTCTGTTGTTCAGTGAAACATTGGTTAAGTGAGTTAAATGAGTTTTGCTCCATTTGCTCCATCCTGTCAGGTATCTGTTTACCTGCAAATCCTTCTACCACGCTACACCAACCTACACCAACAGTGTTCTACAGTGGCTGGGAAAAGTGTAGCGACACGAGAGAGAGAGAGCTCCATTTTATGATTTTTCTTGCCACAGTTGTTAAGTGAATCACTGAAGTTGTTCACTTGGTAATTTTGTTGTTAAGTGAGTCTGGATTCCTCATTGACTCTTCTTGTCAGGTCACAGCAGGTGATAAACGTGCCCCCAAGGACAATGCAACTGTCAGTTGCCAAGCATCTGAATTTTGATCACGTGATCATGAGGATGCTGGAGCAGTCATAAGGGTCAAAAATGGTCATAAGTCACTTTTTTCAATCCTGTTGTAACTTTGAATGGTCACCAAATGAACTGCTATAAGTCGAGGACTTACTCGTATTAGTTATGGAATTCTTGGAGTGAGCTTTATCTTTTGACAAAAACGCCTTAATTCAAATTTAATTTTGCCATCAATAATTTTCATGCAAATTTGGCACACTGTAACTAATACAACTTAGGTTTAAAATGATTTAAAAAAAAAAAGTTAAATTTTGGAAAAGCATTAGAATATAGTATCAGTTTCATAAACTGAGGTCTCTAACTGCACATAATTGGTTGATTTGAATTACCTAAGCATTATAATTTGTTCTGTGTAATAAATTACCCCTTTTATGTTCCATATAAATATCCAATAGAAGGTGTCCTGTTGTTTTCCACTTAACTTTTTTACAATAAATTTTTTACAATAGGATTTCTCTCACTTAACTGTATGCATGTTTCTTGTTCTTTAAAACTTTGGCAACATGGAAAATAGCAGTGATCCCAAAGGCTGGTCTCTAAGTACAGGAAGCAGTAATAAACACATTATCATCTCAAGAATTGGGGCTGCAATGGCTCATGTGGTAAGATATTGGGCTTACACACCACTGAGTTGGCAGCTTGGCAGTTTGATTCCCGTGAGCGAATAAACCACACAGGAACAAGAAAGGAGACTCCCCCGAATGCCTACTGGCATTCAGGTGTCCCGTGGGTAAAGATAACACTGCTGGAAAAAATCCCTTTCACAGAGGCAGCCAGCCACCTTGATGATCCCTGCCTAACATGTGCCATACACTAAATAAATAAATAAAACTTCAAGACTGTTGTATTGAGGTGCGTAAAAAGATACAGATAAAAATATATTGTGATGAGCTATGTGTATATCATAAATAAATCTGCAGAAATCTTAATGTTCTATTCTATCATTACCAGCTTTTACTTGCCCAATTCTTCTTCTTTTGTAGAGAAACTATTTTCAATAATGTTATTGTCCCTTAATATTTTCAGTTTATGTGGCTACTCAAAATTGAAAAATTGAATGTGTGAGTCCTGTCGTGCTTTATAGAGCTGTGGTGATGCAATGGTTAGAATGCAGTACGCAGCCCGGAGCTCAGTACTGATTGGCTCAAAGTTGTCTCAGCCTTCCATCCTTCCCTGGTCAATAAAATGAGGACCCAGATTGTTGGAGGCAATATGCTAACTCTAAACTGCTCAGAGAATGCTGTAAAGCACGATGGAGTGGTATATAAATCTATTAATACCGGGCAAGACAGAAAAAAGCACTTTAATTTTGAAATCTTTGCTACAAGTACAATGTATCTGTAAAAATGTTATTTTATGATATGACCGTTTATAAATATATATTACTTTTTATGGAAATTTTACATAAAAAGACATTTTTGCATACTTCCAAGTTATTTCTATATCATTAAAAGATGAAATGAAACGTGCAAAACAGGGCATTTGACTGAAGTGAAAAGCATGCATATTCTGAGGAAAAATAATATCCAGCTGCTTGTGACTTGAGAAATAAAACTAAACTGTAGAGCAGAATAAAATAATTTAAAGACAACTGGGGTTGCTCTTGTTTTCAAGCAAAACACCATGGTAGAAGAAAGCAGTCAAAGGTTAGTGTTTGTTGCATGTGTTCTCCATCTCAAAAAATTATCTTACAGAGTAAACTACAGGGGAAATGGGGGTCAAGCCAAATTAATATTTTCAAAATAAATAGAAAGCTAAATTATTTTCAACACTTCATAAGCTCTTGCACACCATGCAATTGATTATGGTTCTTAATTATATGATTCCACTTCTCATTCCATTTTACATACTGCTGGTAATTCAAACACAATAAAAATAGGATATTTTCTAAGAATCTAATTCTATTAATTTTTTACTTGAAATCAAGCTGAGATTAGTGAGAAGTGCTCAGAAGCACATTTGTGAGTGAAGCCAAAATAACAACTTGGTTGAGAGCAATAAATATGCAAAGTGAAGTGTTCTAAATAGGCCACTAAAAATGTTTGAATCATATCGTATCAATCCCATCTACACATTCTATTTGTTTGTTGATTTATGACCATAGAACTTAAGTTGTGATCACAATTGGGACCAGAATTTCAGTTGTTGAGCGTCCGTCCACGTGTCTGCTTGGCTCAAAAACTGCAATCTCAGCTTTCCCAGTTGCAGTCCTTAAGCTAATGGAGCAAAAGAGCTGCATAGTGAAGGGAGGCAGAAGAGATCTCTTGTAATGTTCTATGGAAAAAAATCCAGGAACTTCAGGGCCCAAACTTCATTTCTGCAGTCTGCCATGGGAATTCAGCTCCCCTGTATGTAAGGGAACTCCTGTTACAGAAGCAAACCTTGGATCCCAAAGAGGTTTTATTTGTGCAGCCCACCACAGCGATTCATCTTCCCTTCATGTGTGGAAGAGAGGGCTTCAGTAACAGAGCTGGAATCTTCAGAATTTGAGCTCCATTTCTGCAGCTTGATGGAGGAGTTCCCCTTTTTTCAGTAGGCAGACCTTTCACTCTTGAAGGAATGCCTATGGGGCAGGATATTAGCTATCCAATCCTGGCTAAGATTCCTGCCTGGCAGGTAGCTCTTTCCATCTCAAAGAGAGGCTGCCAAGGAGGGAATTTCAGCTCTACAAAAGGTGGCATCTTCTCTTCTCCACTGACTTTCTGGAGAAGTCAGCAGAGATTACAAATGGCAATCACATGATCACTTAGCTATTGTCATAAGTACAGATTGCAACCACTCAGATTGTGACCATGTGACTGGTATTTGTGTATGTACAAAATTCTATGACAAACAAATGTGCTTTGAGCCATAAAGCATCCTTTCCAAGGCTGTCATACTTTTGAACAGTCAGTCATAAAATAACCAGTTGTAAGACAAAGGCTACCTATAGAAAACCCATGTCTATGATCAAACATAAGGCAACTCCTTTGTTGGAAGCTCCCATTTGATTGACTGTAGAGATTCTCAGTCATCCAGGTCATGGCTGTCCTAAAGGTGCTTTTTTAGGAGGCAACTGAACTTGTTTTTTCTTTTGAAGAAATTTTGCTTCTCATCCAAGAAGCAAAATGTCTTCAAAAGAAAAAACAAGAAAGCCCAGTTGCCTCCTGAAAAAAACACTTTTGGGACTCCCATTTGATTATTCCTAAGGAACTTTTGAGGTTTTGTTTGATCTGCTAATGAGAATTATAAAAACGATCTCTCAACCATCATTTTTTGGGGTGGTCTTTGAAATAAGTAGAGTAAAAAGCAGTGCAAAAGTACAGGAACAGTAAACGAACAATATAGTCCTAGATGTGCTTATTTAATGATCAGCCCATTGTTGTTGTTGCATCAGTTTTGGGCAGATTTGAAGGCTTCACTTTTTTGAGAGATCCTTGAATCCATCATGCAAACCTGGGTGTAAAAGGCCTAAATCTCAAACTCCCTTTCATTATTCTTAATTCTGAAGATGAATAGTTGGAATGAACTAGCCATTCCATAGTAAAAAATATCAAGTATAGATTTCTTCCATTTAATGAGCATAATTTTAAGCAAAGAAAAAAATCATTTTTATTTAAACTAAAGTGGTAATCTTTGATCTGCTTTTTGCTAGTCCCTATTGTACAACATACAGTAAATATATTATTGAATGGGAACATGAAGTTTGTGCATTTAACTTTCACTAGCTTTTTTACAAACTACTTTTTTGGGTGTAAAATTCCATTCTTAGTGGTCTCTGTGTTAAAGTTGGAGCTCTTTGGTTGCTCAGGGACTGTTAGTATAAGGCTGCTGCAAAAGAAGTGAAAGACTCCTTGTCTAACATATTAAAAATGACATACTGCCATTTTTAGCTGGCATCTGCCGGTAAGTTAATGTGTTGACTAAGCGAGGCTTTTTGCTCACAGAAAGGGATTAGTGCCATCAGACTGAGTCCTCCGAGTGCATGTCAGTTTTGTATAACCACCCAAGCTTATGAAATAATTTCGGTTAAAATGACTGATTTGCATCTATTTCATTCAAATAAGAACTGGGATAAATTTGTTTAGTTCCAGAGAAAATGGGAGTTATATTCATCTTTATAGCAGCTGCATTCTTTTTCTTATATTATTTTGTTAGAAAGACTGCTAAATTTTGTATGTGGAAGCTCAGCCAAAATGAATAGCAGCTCCACTGATGCCCCCAAAATGGCAACATAATAAAGACATAGAGATTAAAAAAATCAACAATGAAGTAGAATTCATGCTGTAGCAATGTATTACTTCTGAAGTTACATCTCAAAATTTCCTTGTGCAAGATAAATACTAGCCAAATGTCCCTTTCCAATCTCCCTTGTCAGTTTTGTTGTGTCAGTACAATTTAATGATTTATTAATTACCATGTCAAACAAAATGTTAGTTGCCACAATGAGCAAAATATTTCTGGAAAAAGCTATTTAACTGCAAGACATTTCTGGATTTTATACATGACTATGCCTGAAGTGACTATAAAATTCTTTCCACAGATGGCAGCCATACATATGAACTTTGATAATTCCTAAAGTTTTTATTTGTGCAGTTGTACTTTTTTTTAATGGAAGTGGTGGTCTCTGAATGCCGAAAATGTCAAATAGACATTGTTAAATAATAAATACAAACCTTTTTTTATTTCCCCTTCTGGGAATTCTTTTTTCTTTGGCAAAAACAAATACCAAAAAGCTACCATATTGTTTTATTTTAGTGAAAGACATTCACTAAACATGAAATGTGCAGGAAATGAGTCAGAAGACTTAGCTCTAATTAATGTGTGCTTTGGGGCAATTGTTGGCTATTAATTTGCCTACCCCTGCTCAGCACTACCTAATACTCTGGGCAGAAGCAGGTTAGGACAATTACTGTAGCTGCTAGCATGGGCAAGTTAATTAGACACACTAAGAAACAGTTACCATAAGGGTGTGTACTTCCTGGAACATTCTGAAATCAGTACCAATTTAGGATTTGCTTTAAAGTTTGATGTCAGGGAGTATGCCCCAACCTGTAGATAGAGTTTTGGCTTTTGATACTGTACAATTATCCACACATATTCTAATTAAGAAGTCAAAATTACGGTCTTCAGAAATGGGGACTTATTATTGTGATAATGGGAATTGCATGTACATTTTGTCATAACAATTACCTTATTTGCTGTAGTCTTTTTAAAAATGTGCATCATTTTAATACTTGTTAGGAAAAAATGCATCTAAAATTGATTATGTAGACCTTGTAGCTTTGAATTTCCTACAAATTCATGGAATAAAGATTATAATGCTTGGAAAAATGGAAAGTAAAAGGGAAAGGAAGGAAGAGGGAGGGAGGGAGGGAGGGAGGGAGGGAGGGAGGGAGGGAGGGAGGAAGGAAGGAAGGAAGGAAGGAAGGAAGGAAGGAAGGAAGGAAGG
>BLBF01000040.1:34870492-34990612 GCA_015471245.1 Laticauda colubrina
AGGAAGGAAGGAAGGAAGGAAGGAAGGAAGGAAGGAAGGAAGGAAGGAAGGAAGGAAAACCAGCAGCAGGGTGGATGGATCTGTGATGATGCATATACTCTTGGAATAAATCTTCCAGAAGACAAGGTTGAGGAAAATTGATCATGGAGAAAAATCTATGCAGTTACTACCAGTTAGGAGTTGAGAATGACATAGGACTTAGTCAATCACTCAAAGATTCATTACCTTAAAATATTGATACATATAGCCAAAATAGCTAAAGCACTATTTTCCTTTGAAAGTCTCTTAATTTTTTAAAAAAAGGATCAGGAAATCAATAACTGAAAATCTTATCAATATTGTTTTATTTGTCTGGAGTTGGTGTTTTTTTTACCTTTGTTTAGAGGAGGCTAATCAGGGATAACTTACCTTTGCTAGCAGTTATTACACCTGCTAGGCAATTGTGATTTTGTTTTAAAAAAATCACAACCACTAGAAGTAAAGTTTATCTATGTTGATTCAGGACTTGAGGATTCAAATGATTTAAAGAGTTGTTTTGAATATTTTTATCTACATGTGGCCTATGATTCCAACATTGTTAAGGAAACTTATGTCTAATAAACATGGCGAGCTTCCAAGTTTTAATTACTCACTAAAATGCTCTATATTCAGGCAAATACAGATCTACATTCCCCCCCCCCCCATCATTTTTCGTTGTGTATTTTTCATTCACAATTTGTTGAGAAACATTTTCATACCATTTATTTCTAGGTTGGCTGTAAACCTTTTAGACTGTTTTGTACTATGTTCTGATTTTGGCAGAAAAAGAGAGGATAAAAAGAATTTAGCAAAGTACATATAAACAGAGGCCACAAATAAAGCAGAATTCACAATACTGATTCAAATGACATTAACAGTAAATACTTGGGTCAGAAGATTATGGCACCTGAATTGGGGGGTGGGGGGAGTACATTACTGCAAGGCTTTTATGTCTAATACAATAAATTGGAGCTACCCAAACACTTTTTCTAATAGCAGGATGAAACTTTTTTTGTCTTTATATTTTTGCTGGAATAAATTTGTTGTCCAGAACTAATGAGGTAAATAAAAGGGTTTAGTGGTGCTGAGTCATCATAATACCAGGTGATCTAAGCCATAAATCTGGCTACACCTTAAAGTACAAAGAGTTGTAAAACAATAGCCTCTTGTCTGGTCAAGTTTCTAACATGCCGCTAAATTGTTTTCTTTCCTTCCTAGATGAGAATATGTTATTATAGATTTTTTGTCTGATTAATATTTCATCCTCTTTCCTCCAGCATACTTTGATTCATCTGAGATGAATCTTAAGGGCTTCTATATTTAAAAAAAAGATTTTTTTAAAAATCTGGCAATGGAATTCTGTAAGAAAAAAAATGACTTTTATATATAGTAAATAATAATAATAATAATAATAATAATAATAATAATAATAATAATAATAATAAACAGAAGATAAAAAAACTAAAATGAACAGAACAGAAAAAAGAATGCTTAGAATAGTGCTTTCTTATAATTTGGAGTAAGAACTTGGGCTCTTCTGAGAGTTCGGAACAATTCTGTTCATCATTAAAGTTCTTCTTTCTGGCGGAAGCATGAAAAAGTATACCTGTTTTAAGACTGGTACAGTTGCAAGATTTAAATAAATTATTTTTATTTTATTTGCTTCTTCAAAGCAACTTCTTTTTCCCCGTTAGCTGAAAATACTTTCATTGAATCAAAGAAAGCAAATACTGCAACCATATACTTGGTGGGAAAGTCTTATAGTCTAGACAGATCTGATTCTGTTCTGATCTTTGAAGAGAAATTTTGACAACATTCCCTCATGCTGTGGGATAGAAGAGGGAAATTAGCCCTTGTATGTATTAGTATAATGATGACATCCAGTTAAATCAATATTTACATCAAACTCAAGTAGACCGATAATCTATTAGCAGCCATTTGTTTTTAGTAAATATAAGTGATATGGCTTACTTTCTTAAATAAATGCATGAATACAGATCCAGAAAGAAGGCTGTGAAAGTATCTAGAAACTTCACATCTAGACATAGACTGGTCCTAAACTATTTCAACTTCTTCCTTCAAAATGCTATCGGACATTGAATGCCAAAACAATTAGACACAAGGACATGTCAACACTCTGCTAAACAACTAATCCCCACAACATTGTCTTATGCCCTGGGATGTTAAACTACCTAGTAGGGCTGTATTACTATTTCTTATCTTTCCTATTACTTATTTCCTTAGCTTCTTATAACTTTGTATCTTGATTTACATTGATTGCTTTTATTAATAGCCTATTATGGTTTATGTTGATTGCTTATTTAGTATCCTATGGCTATCACTGATTTATGATTGTATCTTATGATCATAACTTTTTGCTTGTATGTACACTGACAGCTTATGTACCAGAGACAAATTCCTTGTGTGCCCAATCAGGAATTGTGTTCTATTCAATCTAAGGGTGGGGCTCTACCGGTTCGGCCCAGTTCTATAGAACTAGTAGCTCTGAAGAGCAGCTGACACTGAACTGGTTCTCTCTGAAGATCTTTTCTTAGGTTGAGCCCGCCCACCCATGTGGGCTCTAGGTTGTCCTTTACTCTTACCTTAATTGCTTTGTGTGGCACAGCTGAGTGCTACACGTCAGCAGATGATTGTTTGCAGAATTTGTTTTGCAAGTATTGCACATGTAAAGTGCACACATGTGCACAAAGCGCACGCTCACCAAACTGGTTATGTCGGTATGATCCCATCCCTGATTCTATCCTATGTTGCTGTCTATTTAACCAATGGAACCCTGGGGAACTGTGAAAACATGACATAAGTAGGGTGCAAAACAATGGTGGAATTCAATTTTTTTTTATTTCTACCGGTTCTGTGGGCGTGGCTTGGTGGGCGTGGCAGCAGAAGCATACTGTAAAATCTCCAGTCAGACCAGTCATTTGCTGGTTCTCCAAATTACTCAAAGTTTCCAATACCGGTTCTCCAGAACTGGTCAGAATTTGCTGAATACCACCGCTGGTGCAAAAATATTCTTTACCATCCATTTGGGCTACTGCAACATCATATTCAGAAGTGTTTTTTTAAATAGCCAAATAGAAAGAAATGTAATCAATACGACTAAGCAGCCAACAATTTATGACAAGGGCATATAAACCTTGAAAATGTACAATACTATACAAAAAATGTTAGGCAATTGTGCAAAAATGTGTAAATTAAGAATTCTTTTTGAAGTAACTTACCAAGTTCCTTCAAAAATTGTGTGCAAATGTACCTCAAAGAATGATGCTATTTTGAAGGCAAAGAATGGTCACATCAAATACTGATTTGATTTGGATTTATTTTCTTCATTTACTTTCCATTTTGTTAATTAATAAACTATTAACACTTCTATTTTTGAAAGCATTAATTTACAGCATTTTTGGCACAACTACCTAAAACTTTTGCACAGTACTATTAGCACACTGATATCTTAGCAGCAGCAGTAACCATTAATTAAAGATAAGTTGGGCTTGCATTTAACAGCTACAGTTAAAGAAGACACCACTGTCTTATTTCAAATCTGAAAGGGAATCAGACTTACTGATAAAGTTTTTGTGCTGCAGTTTCACCATGAAAATTTGTTTTGGTGTAGAATGGTGTCTTATATTACCAGCAGAATCAACTTGGAAATTGAAATCTGACAAAACGTAATGTCCAAAAATGGTTGGGGAAGAGATAAAACTTTTCAGGAAAGCTACAGCATAAAACTATTAAGATTGAAAAGTAGATTTGTTTATCTTCAGTCCCAAGAACAAGTTCCTGCTTAGTTTCAGTAACTGTTCTAGCATAGTACTGGATAAGTTGCTTCAGTGCAGCCATAAAAGAAAAGACATTTGTACTGGTGTTATGCAAAAACATTTCAAATTCAAAATATTTCAAAAACTGTTCTGTCTAAACTGTTCTGACCATTCTGGAAGTCTTCCAAGCTCAGAACAGTGTCAGAACATTTCTGGTAAACTTAGAACAACTTTGTTGTAATCTATTACCTCATGACTACTGGCTCGGGCACAGTTCTGTATGCTATTTTCAGTCCCTACTTTTTCTTTATAAAATGTGTATCTTTGATATCTGATTATCACAAAAGTTGCATAAGGACTAATATTAAGATTTCAGCAGGATTTCAGCTTCTGCGAAGGAGCCCTGTTAATTCTAGAACAGCTCCTTGGCAGCAAACTCCAGAAAGAGAATAGATAGTTAACAGTATAAATATATTTAGTCAACTTTCAAATGCCCAAAACCAGAAACATTTTATAGGAAAGGCATCAAAGAACTTACATTTACACTTACACTTTTATAAAAACTTTTATAGAAAGTTTTTATACACTTTTATAGAAAGTGTATAAGAGGGTATTTTCATAGCACAAAGTGTTCTGGAGAGGGGAGACCTTAAAAGATGGCAGAAACAAAATTAATTTGTTTCACAATCTTCCTTTTTTAAAGATTCAAATGCTTTAAAAGTCTTGGAAATTTACTGGTAGCTATTTCTGTGCAATATAAAATTCTGATTTATGACTAATTCCTATCAAGCAACTAGTTAACTCCATATTGCCTATGTCTTTATTAAGAAGATGCAACCCTTTTACATAAATAATCAGACAAATATATTTAATTCCAAAGAGGACATGTTGGAAAACTGGCTTTTAAATATCTTAAAATCATTTTTTGGGGAGGTGTTTTTTATAGAAAGTAATATAGACAAATGACAGGAAAAAATCTACTGGAGATAGGTATATCCTTTTAAAACTATTACAGAATCTAGAGAGATTTTAAAATAGCTTTTTATTATCATTATAATTGCAAACATGTATCAAAATTGATCTGCCCCATGTTTGACACCCATAACAATTTGAAACTGGCATTTATTTAAACTTCAACTTGGTTTTGATTACTCTGTTACTTGCAGTATTCTACAAATGTGATTGTAAATCTGCTATGACTCTTTTCTTACTTCACAAGCATTGGTGCACCGAATCAATGAATCAACCTTGATAATTAATAAAAATTATAAGCTATCTCTGGCAACTACTAGCAGTTTTGCTCTTCAAGGATGTGTTACCAAGTTTAGAACAAGTTGCCTAATGAAACAAAATTTGATTAAAGCCAGTCAGCTAAATAAAACTGCTTTGTTCAACCCTGTTTATTTCATAGTAGCAGCTGTTAATCTTGAGAGAAAGAATTTAAAATATGGAGAAATTATTTGAAAGTTTGCAAATTGTTCCAGAGAAAGTCTAATGAATTAGAAATTATGTCTGTTTTTGCATTAAAAACATTATTGTATTGTCCCATACTTTTTTAATTTACTCTCAGAAGGATGGCATTCACCTAATGATTGCTCCAATGGAAATTTTCATGCAATAAACACAGGGAAGTCTCCTGCTGTTATTTTCCACAAATTACAAATAAAAGGTGAAAAGGGAACTGAATGCCATCTGTGATTGTGTTCATATAAAACCCTGACCCAAAATAATCAATTACATTTCTGCTCAACAAATTGTGTAAACGTAGCTTGTGTAGCTTAGGTGTCATACAGACTTATGAATAAAATAGAGGTTAGCAAGTTGGATGAATAGTCTGAGTCAAAGTAGTGTCTACACTACAGCTTTGCCTAAAAACACCCACATTGTTCCCTTCTGGAATAGGATTGACAGTGCACAAAAATAAGCATATATTCAATTTTTCTTTAAAAAATGTTCTCCAAGCTTGACAACAAACAGCCTCATTCAGAACTTTTAGTCAGCTCAAACATATCTCAAAATGCTTCAAGTATTAAATTAGAAATGGTAAAATTCCATGTTGAATGTTTATCACTTGATCTACAGAAATGCTGACCAACTTGCTAAATTTTAAACAATTAAAAAAATCACCTACAAAACTGCAATATGCCTACCCGAAAAGCAACAATAATGGAGTCCCTTCATTATGCTACTACAAAATAACTTCTCATTATCAATTCTATGAGAGCTCTTACAGTTCATGCACATGCAGGTTTTTGCAACTTTCTGAACAAGAAAACCCACAACAGTCAGGGAATTCAGAGGGAAAGCAGCATTTCATCTAATTACCCTATAGCAAGGAATTTTAAAAACCACAGTACCGCCTTCCATCAGGTAAAAGTCTTACTAATATTCAAAATTATTCTGACTCACTGAAGAGAGACTTAACTAACTCTCCCCTACCCAACCCCACCCAGTCCTCCACTGAACTAGTGCCAGCAAATATGCTACCAAAAATGTAATCTTTGCTCACTGACTAATGAACTCTCACTGGCTTGGAGAAAATAAAGGAAAAGCAAACAAGTCAATAACAGGATGTCAATACTTGAAACAACAAAAATTCCATTGTGTCTTAAGACTGGTACAAAAAATCAGAAAAAATGTCTGTTCCAAGCTTGGAACAAATGGAACAGCCATTTTGTGTTTGAAATGTTTTGCTCAGACTGTATAAAAGGTTCTGCAGGTTACCAAAATATTTATCTCTTCATGGAATTGCCACTGTATTAACAACATTCTAAGGACAGAGAAACACTCACAATTCTATTCTATGGATTTAACTGCTAAATGCAGCTCTTTAAGAGTCTTGCAGGAAGCATTTTGACGTCATTATTCAATGTGCATCAAGACATCAAACATTTTTTTTTACCATTCTTTTAAAAAGAAAGCCCAACATTGCCATGAAAAATTTGGCTGACACATTTGACACAAATCAAGATCCAACTTGAATGAAAATTTACTTCCTAAAGCAGAATACTAACTAGTTCTCATAACTCAAGTTACATCATATTTTGACTCTTGAGGTCAAAATTGTGTCCATTCCTTCCATACTCTTTTACTCCCAGAGAAACACCATGTGTCTCATTCATTGTTTTAGAAAGCAGTTGAATAAACTGAAAGAGAACAGGTAGGTCTATGACTTCAGTGAACTGGAATCAGCATGCCTCTGAATATCAGTTACTATGGCACAAAAGCAGGAACTCTCTCCATATCCTGTGTGTAAGCCCACTGGAGAATTTAGTTATGGTAGGAAAGAAAGTGCTGGGCTGAGACAGGTCTTGGTCTGATCCAGCACATTTCTAAAGTTCACCTGTTCACCTTGCAGGAATTTTCATTTCTTTTATACACAGAACCTTTGAGGGGCCCAGATGATCTTTCACACAAAAGCAAACTCTCCATTATTCCTTTCTTGCCCCTGAGAAAAAACAACTTTGTCCATGTTTGTGAGGTGATGTGGGACTCCTCAATGCCACATGTTTCAGAGATATTTGCTATGTTCTAAGCTGCTAGAGTCTTTCTATTCATAGCCAGAATTATTTTGTCAGCCTTACCAGCATCTTGATTTCACTTAGCTCATATTTAAGTACTCTCTGTTATATCAAAAGGCAGAAGTATTTAAAATATTACCTCTGAATAAAAAATCAAACTGTATCTCAAACTTCACTGTTTCATCCTAATGCTTGACCTGCTCAAGTCTATGGCTATAGGAGAACCAACAATGGTTTTCACAACACAGATACAAGTTCTTAACAGGCCACACCAAGAGTAGCAAATATAGCAATAGAATCCTCCTTTGAAAAAAAAACAAAAAACACCAATAGCAAGTCATACAACATTGTGGCTCTTCTTTAACTGCAAAAGAGTTTGATTTCTTTTGGCTATTCACTAGCTTATTTCATTCAGATTCCCCGGGCCCTAATTCACATATTCAATCTTTCGAGATAGGTTTTACCTTCATTGAACTTCTTTTCCAGCTACCTTGGATATGCTCAGTATGGATCTTAAATATATAAAACAATTGAAAACTTTTCCTCTCAGAACTTGTTCTATTGTTGAAAAGAGTTGTTCTTATTGTGTTATTGTTCTTTTTTTAAAAAAACAAATGATTGCATAAAAGTTAATTGTGTGTTTTAATGCACATTCTGAACCACTTATTTTTGGTTCTTAAATTGCCTGGAGTGAAGAGAAAAGAAGAAACAAACATCAATAACATAACTTGGAATATAGAGGTGCTTAAAATACATCTTGAAATGCAGAAGATATTTAGTAGAAAGGATGCTGAATAGAAATAAATCCTAAATTTTAAATACTACTTACAGAGGACAAAATTTATCTGAAACTATATAAATTAAACAAAAGAATGTTTAATCCGGATAGTCTTACTGAGTTTAAAAATGTTTAAACAGACATTTCTCTATTCTGGAATATTTTTTAATTGGAAATTGTACATCTAGTCCCATATTGTGAGATCTTTTTTTTTATTTCAAGCAGCTTTATAATATGACTGATACCAAATCTCTAAACCATACACATTGTAAAGGACTTGTTTCATATGGATAATTCTCAATTAAAAAGTTTTAAAAAGTGACATTGTATTGGTTTTATCTGTGCTCCACGTAACAGCAATAAACACAATAATTTTGCAACTGAAATATCAAATCTAGGCCAAAAATTGCATGTAACACAATACTTGCACAATAAGCACAACATCTACTTCAGTATTTAAATAATGTCAAAAATCAATGTTAAACTTAAAATCCATATGAAGCTCTCCACTACCTCCCATCGGATACAGGATTTAAGGTATCTCTGCATAAACTTAATTCACGGTGTTGAATTGACTAGTCTGACCTTTCTAAGACTGTGTTCGTATTGATATGATAGTTAACCAGTGTTAAACCAATACAATATTTACATAGCACAGCACATACATCACAGACACTCACTTGGGGATAAAGCCCACATTTTGAACAAGTCAAATACCACCATGATTACATGTCTGGAATCTATTTACAGGTCACTAAAATGATTATATCTGTACAGTGGTCCAATTGGCAAAAGCATGATGGGCAGTTACATTGTCACAAATTGAAATGATGATTGGAAGCACATTATGCTACCCTGAATGCCTTGTTCCACTCTAGGTTTCTTACTGGTGGTCTCATCTTTCAGAATGGCAGGTCCTGCTGATAAGGTTGACCTTTTGGCGATATTGGTGACTTTTATTCAGATATCTGAAATTTGAATGAAACCCGTCCCAGAAATTTATCACGCTCATCATCATTTTTTAAGTCGGTTCCCAGGATCTTGCATTCAATGGTTACATCTTCTTTGGCACTGGTTGTATTAAATGCTAGCTGAATAGCCACTAGCGGCTGTAAGTAGTCAGGCTGGTTCAAAAGAGGCAGAAATAAAAATTTATTTTTTTAAATACAAAAGTAAATTTAATATAACTAAAACAAGCTGTAATTGTTTGATTAAAAATCAGGCATTTTAATTATACCAAGTAGAATTTTTCCAAGTAAACATGTATAAATATTACAATCCTCAAATATTAACTCTGAGGAATAATTAAAGCTATGGTAAAAGGCAAGAAAGGAAGGAAAGGAAACCATCGGACATCCTAAAAAATCAAGGCTTCTCCTCCAGAGAATCACTGAACCATTTTTGTGGTAGAACAAACTAGGATCTTTGTAATACTAAGAATTTGGCTCATAAGTCTTCTCACTTTTTCTTTTTTGCCATCCTTTCTCCTTCTTGTACTGCTCACAAGTCATCCCTAAGAAGAGAAGCTGTGAGCCTTTCCAACTGAAATGTAGGATATCGCTATTTTAAATAAATAGAAATATAAAATTTGCTTGCTCCTTTGCACACCAAGGATGGCTCAGATCCCCATTAGGAATAGGAGTTATTGCTGCTTCTTTGCTAGAGCCGAGTTGTGCCTGCACCAGTGCAACAGTAACAAAAGCTTCCCAATCTCCATGCCTCTTACTTGCACAAGCCAATGCATAAATTGTCCTTATGAAAATCCTACTGATGTGTTATTAGGTAAGAAGGAAAGCAAGATAAGCTAGATCAACCAGATAAAAGTGCTTTTTCTTTTTAAAAAATCATGCAAAAGTTAAGGCTTCTCTATAGGGATAAAAACTAGGAGCTCCAGCAAAACTGGACTGCTTTGCTCAAAGTAGAAGCTAGGAATTGGGCCAGCCCCTCCCCGCCCTTCACTTTATAGAGAGGCAATGAATCCTGCCTGTTTGCTCCAGAAGGAGGAAGCATCCCACAGCCACACCTACTAATTTTGAGGAGAATGCAGTTGAGTAGAATGACACTATTAGCAATGAACATGAACAAAGCAAATTCACAGATGCAGAATTAAGACAAACTCACATGTAGGCGTTTTCCATAATATGGGAAATACATCAAATCAATTGTTCCATTAGCAGGAAAATAACTTATTGTAGCCTTGCTTTCTTCCTATAAAGGAAGAAAATTTGTCAGAGATAAATAACATTTTTTTTAAATTTTCATGTTGAGTACATGGACAAATGTATAATAAGAATTTTCAGAGACAAGATTTATTCAATTGTCTATTCAAACTATAATAAAGTTACTAGAGAAAGTTTTATATGCGTCATATAAAAATAAATAATAATCAGTTAATCAGCAAAAAAAATCTTTTAACAACACTACATCTATACCTTAAACCTTTATTTAAAATTAAACAGGAAATATATTACTATTACAATATAATGTTGCTGTACTGATTTGTAAAGTATCATCTAGGAACCTTTTAAAGTCTGTTCCAATTTCTTTATGAACATCTCATCTTAAACTCAAATAGACCAAAAGAGACATGCTAGGAAAAAATCTGTTTCATATTGTGGAAGTCATCCTTCAAACATGTCAAATGTACAGAACAGCTTCTGTGGAAGGGAAAACTACCTCTAACAATTGGAACTTCACACATATAAGAAAACCTAGGCGTGTTTTACACTGGAGGGAATGGAGAGTTTCATGTTTACCATCTAACTTGCTAAGTTTGAGAATCTTAGAATTAGGATCTGAATGCTTTTCTAGAAAACTAGAAAATGTCATTTAAGAGCCTAATTCATACCTTGCTTGATACTTTTAATATCAAATATCACAGAACAGATATGTTGTGACCTTTTGACCGCTGGCCCCTTCAGCAGCCGAATCAGAGGAGGCGGCATGGGTTTCAGGGTCAGCATCAGGGCAACCTGGGAGCTCCAAAGGGGAAGAGGGAATGGAGCTGACAGAGACAGACAGAGGCGGAATCTGGGCCATCCGTCAACCTTCAATAGAGAGTCAACAGCCCCTAGGTCTGAAGAGGAGGAGGGACAGCTGGGTCGAGTGCCTGATGCATAGCTGCACAGAAAGCAGAGAAGGAGAGAGCAATGGAAAGCCATGGGTTGATCCTGGGGAAGGAAGAGCCACCGCTGCTAGTGAGGCCCCACCCTAGCTCTGGAGATAAAAGGCAGGAGGAGGAGATGAATAGGTGTGGCAGACAACTATCCATCTTCCAGCCAGACGGACTTGTTAGACTGTGAGAGAAACATTTTGCCAGGGTTGCCGGCATTCCTAATAAAGGAATCTTTTAAGTTCACATTGGAGGGTTTGTCATGTTTGCGGAGCTGGGTCAAATAACCAAAACATCAAAACCAAATACAAAACCATTCTCTTCTTAAAATAGGTTGATTTGAAACCTCCAGTTATCAACCCAAATGTGCCAAAATAAGGATACACAGCACCTTATAAAAGTGTTCAACCAGATTTGTCACTTTTGAGCATCTACATATGAAATCTTATACCAGTTGTAAACAGAAAAAGAAAATACCATTAATATAACATAATTATATTATATATAAGCCATAAAAGGCAATTTGCACTTTAAAAAAACATGAATTTTAAAATTTCAGAGATAATGTTGATAGAATCATTAATGGGTTTAATTTTTATAGTTAATTATTTTAATAAAAATGCCTTACCTTTATTTATTAAGCAAATTTATTTACCCACTATCTCACTAAGTGACTCTGAACAGTTTATAAATAAAACAAGTTCTGTTCAAGAGACATTAACTTGTTATGGTTCGCTGGCAGCTGGTGCGGATGGCTGAGGTCTCGGAGAGCAAGAGCTTGGAGGAGAGGGCTGCGTATGATGCAGGTATGGGGCCAGGACTATCAGAGAGTGGAGTGCTGCCTTCAGAGCTTGTGAAGGCTGGCAGCAGTGATGCAGAAGACCCTGTGCACGTGCGCGAAGGGCTGCTCAAAAGAAAGAACAGCTACAGCAGCACGGGAGACTCAGGAGTAAGACTGCAAGGTAATGGCCCCTCCCCTAAGGGATAAAAGCCAGCCCTCAGAGGTGGGAAGCAAAGAAGTTCTTGCACTTCAAGTCTTCTAGAAGTTCAGACTATCCTGGTAAATAGCATTTTACTGTGAATGAACAGAATTCACAGAAAAACATTAAAAAGGTTTTGCTTTTACCTCTGTTTGGTGTTTGCTTTGAACGAGGCTTGGTTTAGAACATAACTTGACTTTGGGAGTACTTTGTGTAGCCCTTGTAAGTAATTCATTTATTTATCGTTCAAAGTTACAATGGCAATGAAAAAAGTGACATGAGCACTTTTCATACTTATAACCATTGCAGCATGGTCAAATGATAAAAATTCAGGTTCTTGGCAAATGGTTCATATTTATGACACTTGCAATGTCCCAGGGTCACATTACCACTTTTTCCTGATTTTTTTCAAGCACAAATAGATTTTAAATGTCTGGATAAATGAGTCATTTTATACTGAATAATGGAACATATGCAAATTATGCCTCCAAAGTGTTTGTGTTAATTGGGCTAACAAAATTTTACATTCAACATAAATGTGCTTACATTTGAAATAAGATTCTAAGAATAAATATAAAATACTGCAATGAAGTATAACATGCTACTAAATATAATAAAATATTTTCAAACAGTTTGGATTACAGGAGCAAATGAAAGATTTATATATAATAATACACATTCTATAATGATATTTAACTCTTTAACAAATTAATTAGGATGCATAAAACTTAACATAGATATTAAAAATGCCAAATTGAAATGCCCTGATACAATAAAAGTTTAAAGAGTGCAACCTTAAGCTGTTTATATCTATTTTTTATGATTGAAACTTCAAGAAAACAAAAAATTCTATCAGAAAGAATTTTGATCAATGGGAACTATATATTCGCCAGATCATATGGAGTAGATGTCATACTTCAAAATAGGAATTTTATAAAAGCTGATGCCACAAACTATGAGCAGTGTTATGGCAATTATGCATGTATTGGTGAAAATCTATACATTGAGATGAAGAAGTCAAATACAATCCTAGGGGCAGGAATTTTTTGAGGAGGGTTTAAGGAATGAAATGGACATCCTAAGACACTATCGTGTGATACAATGGGATAGGCCTAATGACAGGTTTTCTTTGTGGGGGCTTCCCTCTTTCAGAACAGCTCCCCCCCCAAGCAAGGAAGATTTGTACAGGGATTCTGAAGGGTGGAAAGGGATGTTAGCTATAGCATTATTTTTGTTTTAATACATGTAAGTACAGAGGAAAATATATTTTTAAAAGTGCAAATACAGGTATATTCAACAATATTTCAGTATAAGCAGAAGATGCATTTTTACTTAGGTATCATATGCATGTATGATAAGGTTTAATACATTTATCTTTTCAGCTTATTTTAATAAAAATAAAATTTAATAATCAAAAAATGTGACTCAAACACCTTAATTTTGGTTTTCATAATTTGATCACAATAGATTGCACATGCACTCTACACTCATTTGCCTTTTGTCAGTTTTGGTACTATATGACCCTCACAGTTCAAATTAAAATAAAACTAGATTGACATAAAATTGAACATTTTCATCTTAATAAAAAAATGGCAAATATTACAACAATTCTAAATGGGATGTATGTAGAAAGCTTCAGTGTGTGATCTTAAAACCAAATTCATTCAAATGTATAAGTCAGCAGACATTATATAAATTGGAAAACTACCCAGATTCATGCAAGTGTGATAGGCGATGTAGAAATTTAATAAATAAAAATATTTTTTCTTAAAAAATACACAAGTATATGGTAAAATCATCTACATAAAAGGAAACATTTTAAAACATATAGTTTTTATAATGAATATGTTTTGAAAATAATGGAATGCTTACAAGTGAACAATTTCACAGTACAAACACTAAGATTTCATATTCTGCTTCAGTGCTCATTTTCTTACCCATCATAAAAATATTGTGTGAGATGCATTTGCAGCATGGAGAGAAAAAAATGCTGGTTATGAAATGAAATAAATCAAAAAGCAAGTAATAATGTAAAAACCGTATGTTTTTAAAATTGAGACTATAACATAAAATTTTAAAATTTGTGAGCGGAAATCTAAAATATAGGGAAATAACAATTAAGGCAAATTTATATTAAACCACTTGCTCTTTTAATGACATAAAAGTGGGCATGTTTTTATTTTAAAATGCTTACCTTAGAATTACAGTTTATGTATGGTTTTCCAGCGGGCTTTAATCCAATTATCTGAAATGTAGAAAAAAATGCTTTACAACTTGGAATAGAATAAATATTACCAATAATTTAAATAAAGTAGCACTTTCTAATAGCCCAAGTTTTTAATTTTAATATAATTAAAATATAGTTCATTATATCATCACTGTATTGCTGTGGTATAACTTCACCCAGAAATTACTGTGTTCCACATTAGAAATCAATATATTCAAAATATAAGGCAATAGTAATGCAAATAATGTTTTCAATCATATCAAAGCTGTTTATTTTCAGTATATGAATGGATATCCATAATATTTATATGTTCTGTGGCTACTAGAAATATATATAATGAACGTATATACAAAACTTGAATTCTACAACAATCTCAGTTGAAATACTCATTCAATTTGAACGGTTTTGTAAGATATACCACAAATATATGCTTAATCTATTAGTTAGGTCATGTCTGCATTTGTTGGTAGGCAGAAAGTTCTCAGTAAGGAAGGAAAATAATTATCGGAATGCAGAGGTAGATGTTATAACATAGTCCTGTTTTAAAATATATTCACAAAAGTACTCAAGAATATTTCATTTCCATGTGATGATTCCAACAACAGCCATTATTTCAAATTAGGCATGTAACATTAATGGCTGAATCCAGAAGGCATATACAAATAATCTGTCACATAACACATAAATTAATTGCTTAAAAAGAAAAATATTTAACTATAAGTGTCCATCAGAAATTTTTAAGGAATCAAATGAAAGGAATCATCTTTTTTTGCAGAAATATATACTGCGTATCTTGATGAAAACATTTCTAATCAGTTGTAAATTCTTGCATGATACATACTTATGTGAGTTGTTCTTTACTGGCTATATATTATTTGTTCAGACTAAAAATATACAACTCGAATTTTTCTTTTATAAATAAAAATGTAACAATTTTTAAACAACAGGGAATGGTAAAATACCATCCAACTTTAACATAAAACAGCTGAATTAGAAACTCTAACACAAGCAAACAAAAACAAAAAACACAGAAATCAGAAAAGAAGGAATTCTAAGAGCATCTAGAAACATACACAGAAATTTACCTTAAGCAAATACTATCCAGCTACAAATTTGAACAACAGTTTTCCGCAGGAAAAACTGAAAGCCTTATGAAATCCAAAAGAGTAACTGAACTTACTCTATTCATTTTTATAATAACACATGGTGTTCCTTTGTCATAACCAAAATTTTCATCTTGTAGTCCAGAGCAAGGTCCCAGGCTATCTCGATTAAACTGGCACGCTGATTTATTTACAGAGTTCTGGTCAAAGAGCTTTCCTGGAGAACACCGAATGTTTCTGGTTTGCTTTGTTTCATTATATGCTAGAAAAAACAATTCAGTGCATGACATTAACGATTTAATAAATTACATACTAAAGTATCATTTAGCAGATGAAATTTTGGAGAATATTTATTTCCAAATGTTGAAAAAACATTACTGCACAGAGGTGTTCAATTTGTCAAGAGCAGGGAGCCATTTGAAGTGAGAACCCAAACCCAATTTCAAAATTCATGCATTCAAAATTCATGCATGAAAATTCATGCATTTTTTCTCAACCAATCAGAAAAAAGCAATTCAAAGTGCTGCAAAATAGATGGTTATAACCAGATTAACTTTCAAACACTGCACAGTATTTGCTTTAACAACTACACTAATTGAAAGTTTCTGAGAATTCAAATAGTAAGGATAGCATTTTTTTCTTTCTATGTTTGATTCATTGTACTTTCCAGAATACAGTGAATGCTTTCTGGAATTTATTGTCCATAATAAAATATACTATTGAGTCTGTCCTTAATTTTATCTGGCATAGAATACATGCTCAAAGATAACCTGAATTTATATTTAATATCATAGAAGTGACCATAGCATCACTTATCACCTTTTTATTAACAGAAATCCAAAAGTTCAATAAATTTTACTTCTGAATTTACAACTTTAATTTTGTGCCATACATTCATAGAAGTTAAGAGCTGAGAACATTTCTCTTCAATTAATATCAGATGTCTAAATCCAGACTGTAGGCAATTTTACTCGATTTCATATCTTCACACAAATTTTGGCATAAAGTATTAAACTGGTCCATCCTTATGTCGCATTACGTCTCCTTTGTGAAATTGTTCTAGCATTTTTTGAAAAAAAAAAAATCTTATACAACCAAGAAATATGACATTTCTCTGCGTATTGATACACTAACAACTAAACCTGCTTACAAGGTATGCTAGTTTCAAAACCAGAATTAACTTGTCAAATAAAAAAACATAGCCAATGGTTTGCTTCACTCAAGAGAACAATAATTTACACAAGTAATCTCAAAATTATAAACATTAATATTAAAAATCTATTTGTTTCTATTTTTTATATTTGATTATGATTATCTGTTATATAATAGTTCTCTGTATATGAAGCTAATAAATCTATTTTAAGTTTAATAGTCCCGAGCAATCAATCCTTTTCTTGAATGAAATTTTCCCAAATTTCCCAAATTATTGGCTGACATAGTTTTGGCAACCAATCTTTCTTTGTTGGAAATACATCTCAACTATGCAAGAACAATACAGGTAATCCTCCTTCAATGGCCATTTGAAGTTATGATAATACTAAACAATGGGACTTATTACCTGCCCTTGAAGTTCCACCTGTTGCTGTATCCCTGTGGTCATGTGAATAAAATTCAGACCCATGGGATTTTATGATCACCTTTTGGCCTACCGCCTACCTGCTGCCACCATTGCCTCTTGCTGCACTGCACTACTATACCAGCTGGAGTATTCTTTCCCACTGGTGCAGCTGGATTTCCCTTATGCATCAGCCAGGGTCTCAGTTTACACCCTGCCCAGGCCCTCCTTTTGTCCCCACCCTTCTGCTTTTCCTTCTTTCACGAAAGAAGGGCACAAATGGAGGCCCTGTTCAGGGTGCTAAAGGAAGCCCTGACCAGCAGGCAAGAAAAGTGCCGGCTGCATTGGTGGGAAAAGCAGCATGAAAGAATGCTGCCCTCTGATATAGTGTGGTGTGTGATACGATGGGCATTTTGGTGACAGGAGCAGCTGGTAGTAAGTGATCAAAATGCAAAGACTGGGGAGGAAATAGGAGAATAGGATAAGCTGCGGTAGAAGCAAATCCTTATTTTCCAAAAATGGCTTGGATTCAGATAGGTCTTTACTTAACAACTGTGTAGGATTCAAACAGTGACAGCAACTATGATTGCTAGAATTGCCATTGCTAAACAGATATTACATTTTGCTTAATGGCTGTATTGCATAGCAATGGAGCTGTCAGTCAATTAGGATAAATCAGTAAGGATTATCTGGACACAATATTTACTGATTCTTTTTAATGCACTGCAAATATTTTAGTTTTTATATGCTGACTATCTACAGCAGCCATGTTCAACCTGCAATTATAGACAGTCAGCTGTGGCTCCAAAAGACAATAAAAATATTTTTTTTAAAAAGGAAGGTTGTTCTTTACTGTATACATTTATATATTTACTATATTTTATGTTTTATATGTGGCTCAGGACAATTCCTCTTCACTCAATGCAGTTCAAACAAGGTTGGATATCCACCTTAAATCATTGAAAATATTCTCAGATATTTGACTATGGAATTCAACAAAAAATTAGATTTCAATTTTGAAATCACTACTATATATTTCAATATCCATATTAATTGCAGTTTGCAATATAAACCTGTTGTTTTTAGTTCAAGTTTTCATTTTTTTTCCACTTGAGAATGTAAAGTTCTGCCACATTTTAACTGTGGATTTTCGTGGAATTATAAAGTTATAAAATAGAACAGTTTTCATGCAAATCTCAAGGTTCCATCTATATTTTTTTCTTTAAAAGCTTTTTATAGCTAGAATATTACCTTAACATTAACAGATCTTGTGGTTTCAATATTTGAAATGTCATATGTGCCAATGTCTAATATAGAACACACACTGTGGTCTTGGCAATTTACTTCTTCTAGCACAAGTAATCCTGTACTTAATGTCAATTAAAGGAGTATTTTCACATTTGCACTTTCTTACCAACAAGGCACCTGTAACCACTGAAATCTATTTCAGTTGACTTCTTTTTAGTTTCTCTCCTCTATTTTTTTTTCTTTCACTTTTTTCTCGTTTACCTTCTATTCCTCTCTTCTTTCACCTTCATCCTGCCACCGCCTTTGACACTTTTGTTCATTTTTCTGTATTTTATCCTCTGATAATTTCTCTTTTTTTCCACTTTCTGTCACCTTTCCTTGCCCTCTGACTTTTCTCTACCCTTACTTTCTCATGCCTGCAACATGTAAAATACAAAATATGAGGGCGTTCAAACAAATTAAGTTGACTGCAGCCGAATTATATCTTTCAAGGAAGTTCTGAACTAGATTTTTAATGCTGATTCTCACACATGCCTTCCTTTCCTATGTTCCCTTTTCACCTAAATGCTGCAGTTAAGACTTTCACCTCTCTCCATATTTATTTAAAATAGGCTCCTCTGAATAGTGTGCAATTCACTTTTCTATAAACATACATAGGAAACAGTGACAGTATATTACCTAAGAATTCTACAGAAAAACTTACTGTCTTATCTATGCATGCTTTTGGTTAAACTGATCAAATGCCTGCTGCATAATAAAACCCTTTTACATCTTACAAAAGGCCTATAATACAGAAGGGATGAATGTGATTTTATTATCTTAATAGCCATTTTTTCCTTCTAGTCTCTCATTAAATGTTCAACAAACTGAATATATATACATCAAAGATATTCAAAAGTAGAACAACAACAAAAAAAACACATTTCTATATCAAGCCATAAATTACTAGATATTCATCTTGGCAAATTTAATAATGTTAATATTCTTAATGTTATTTTAATATTAAAACAATCTAAATAATCATCCAAAAGCTCCCAAAAGATTTTTTTTAGCAGAATATAAACAAATGTGACCAAATTTTAAATTCAGGATTTTTACTTGTTCACAAAACATTTTGCTTTTCAGGTAGTCAAAAAGTCTGACAACCTTAAAAAATTTCCTAAGCATCACATAAATATATGCTTTTACCAACAATTATTGTTAGTGCTAGAAAAACATTACAAGGACCCTCAGTACTTGAAAAAAGAGAAAGTACACATACCTCCCAGAAATTTATGAAGAGCTTCTACATAACGATTATAATTATAGTTTCCTGAGTTATTTTTGCTTATTGAAAATTCCAGTGCTGTTTCTGGTTTTGGTGAAATCATTAGTCCTACAAAAATAAAAAGTGAATTGTTTAACCAAAGTATCCCTCAAAAATGGTAATTTCTAAATATATAAGAATAGTTTGAAGAAACAATTTAAGAACTGGGTTTTACATGATTTCATAAGATTAAAATAGCTAAATCTTGTCATTATTTTACATTAAATTATCAAAGAATTTCATCACTGAATCAGCAATACTAAAATTACTTAACACTTTCCCTGACAAAACACAATTTACTTTTACTTATCTGTTTGCGTTATATGGATTAGTTGCTCAACCAACACACAATTCTGAACAGTTAAAAAGCAATAAAATAACTGTCCTCACAATTAAAAATCAGGGTTATTCAATATTTAGGCTCAAACCTCAAAGTACTGAGTCTTTATTGTCTTATGGAAGTCCAGGAAAGTCAGAATCATCCATAGAGCAAATGCCATACCAAAGAGTGTTTCTTGGATCCAGCACTGTTAATAAAAAGGATCCAAAAGGTATCCACTATGCCAATTATACAGCCATAATTGGAGATGGGCAGGCCCATAAATAATGCATCCCAGGCCCTATACCTTTAAGGGCTTTAGAAAAGAGTTAGCATCTTGAATTGTGTCCCGAAGTGCACTAAGAGTTTACTATCATTTCAGTGTGTATTGTTCTATATTTTTGCATAAGATATAGCAAAATTACCCAAGAACATTCTCAATCCATTAATAACGAGTAGAACATTTTACTGGATAAATTGTACCTTATGGCTCAAATTGCAAGGCACAGCTATTTTAGAGAGAGTCTGATATCTGTCATACAACATGACTGTCATATGTAGAATTATATGTACAATAGACATTAATCTTTTATTGACATTGCCTACATGCAAAAATGGACAGTTGGAGACAGAGAGAAAGATGCTGAAGTTATTACTAAATTATAAATTTTAATCTGAAATATTAAATCATTAAATCAATTGCATGAGTGTGATCATATTAATCATTTAAAAGAAATCAACTTTGGCTTCTGTCATGGTTCTATCCATTATTTTTGGGAGTACAATCTTCAGGAGGTAGCTCAAAGGCCAGCATGACTCCCAGCATGAAGAAAGTAGCATGTGAACTGTATGTGTGACCTATATTTCCATAATCCACATTTTATTTTATTTATAATTTATTCAACATTTAGACAATTAAAAACAAATTTCCACACTTTACAATGTTACTATAACAGGTTTAATATGGAAATATCTTCTATTAATGTGCTATATATATCTCTGTATTTGCTTCTTCATCATTCAGGGATTTTATACTCATATACATTTTTATTTACATTTATTTACATGTAAACCTTATTGATTTATGGTATAACATAATTATCATTTGATGTTTTGTGTCTTTTTCTTATCCATTCGTAACAGACACCCCATATTTTATAATATTCCCCTTCTTCCTTGTCCTTCAATAGCTTCATTAATCTGTCCATCTCTGTGCATTCATATACCTTATTATTATGGCTTGGGGAGGGGGGTGTCATAGCTTGTTTACAATGTTGGCCAGAGATTCTGGCAGCTGTTATGATACGAAGCATTGAATATTGCTGTTTTCTATTCATGTTAGGTTCTAACATACCGAATAAGAAAATTTCTGGTTTAAATTTCATTCTCTGTTTCGTTATTTCCTCTAACCATGATCTGATTTTTGCCAATATCTCAGCGAATGGGGGCATGTCCACCACATATAAAAGTATGTTCCCTAGTTATGGTTACATCTCCAACATTTAGCTATCATATTTGGGAACATTTTTGGCTATTCTCACTGGGGGGAGGTGCCAGCGGTAAAACATTTTATATTCTCTTTGTAGGAGACCGACAAAGTTAATTTATAATTTACCTGCCAAATACGTTCCCACTGTTCCAGATTAATGCTACGGCCTACATTTTTGGTCCATGTTGTCATACTAAGAGTTTCCTCTTTCATTTTATAATCCAATAGATAATTATATATTTTGCTGGTCATTTTTTTCCACACCTTGTAATATTTTATCTAACTCTTGCTGAATTATATAAAAACCAAATTGTTCTTTGTCTTTTTTACAGCGTGTTTGAACCTGCATATAAGGCCATCACCCTATTTCACTTCCCTGGAATTCTATTTGGTTCCGCGTTTTAATTCCTTTTCATTTAACAGACCTCTCTATTTTATCATTTTATTAAGATCCAAAGTGTTGGGATATATTAATGCTTCCACTGTCGACAACCATAATGGCACTTTCACGTAATGATTCTTTTTCAGTTTCTCCCATATAGATAATAGAGTATTTCTCACCCAATGTTTTTGGAAATAGGCATGGTATTTACTCTTCCCATCCCAGAGAAATGCATGCAGCCAAGTTGTAGGCCATAACCCTCTATTCTTCTATTTCACTCATTAATGAAGGACTTGTTTCTTTTGGATCTTCCATTATAAATACCATGTCATTGGCCAAGGCTTAGAGTTTATACTCCTCTTTTTTGACAATCCTTTATATCTCAGTTTTGTTTTATCTGTGACAACAATACTTCTGATAATATATATAACAATGGGACTAGTGGGCATCCTTGCCTCACTCCTTTATTTATTTCTAAACCATCCATGGTTTCTCCATTCACTATCACTTTTGACATTTGCTGCGGGTCTGTCTGTTCCTTGTGTATAAGCATTATGTATGTCTCTATCCATGTCTTCAGTATTTTAGCACATTCTAAGAGCCTCATTATACAGATCTATCATTAATTCCTCCAATACTTCTTGGAATTCTTTGTAGAACTCTGATGGCACCCCATCTGGCCCTGGGGTTTTATTTGTTTTTTGTTTCCCAACTGCATCTCTAATTTCTTTTATAGTTATTTTATCATTTAAGAAATCTTTTTCTGCACCCAATATTTTAGGCAATTTTTTTGAGGTATTGGATAATGTTCTCTTCTGGGATTTCTTCCTGGGTATATAAGTTAGCAAAGATTTTTTGGGCAATTACTTTCTTTTTATCTATCTGGGAGTATAATCTCCCATTTTCATCTCTTAGGGCTACTACTGTTCTTTTTTCTTGTTCCTTTTTTGGTTTGTGTGCCAACCATCTCCCTGGTTTGTTCACATTCTCAAAATAGTTTTGCTTCACTAATTTAATTTTCCTGGCCCAGATTTTATTTTAAATCAGTCCATTAATAATATATTCATCTTTAGCTCTGGTTTGTAATTTCAGTTAAGAATTTATTAGTTTTTTTTTTAACTTTGCCCATCTGGGCATGCAAACTTAAATGCCTGCATCACATTATATTCTGTAGAGACTGTCCATCAATTAAACAAAGTTCATTTGAACTATGTCATTAATTTGCACTAGATACCTCAAAGAAGAGAAAGCTGAAAGGGTTTTGTATTAATTCCATTATAAACTTATATTAAGAAGTCAAATTGTAATGAACCATTCAGAAAATTTGTTTAAATGTAAAATATGCACTGAAGACCTACATTAATCATAAATACTGTCAAACAATTAATTCACTACAACAATGGGTGGTACAGAATAGCTAGAATTAAAATCCAGTTTCCTTCCCTTACATACCACCATCTCTACAAAACATGTCTTTTCTGCAACAGTCCCTGCTTTGTGCAACAATCCTTCCACAGGGATTCCACAGGCCCTATCCTTTGGCTCTCTGGGACACCATAAAAGGCTGGCTCTTCTCCCAACCATTGGAATAGGGTGAGATTGGAGCTGGAGATTGTATCATTGAATTTTATTGGAGAATGCTGCTTGAAGTGCCGTTTTGGTTATAGTGGTTTCTGTATTGCTGTAAACCATGTAGAGTTTTATTTCATAAGTGGCCATCATAAAATATATTTGGTGATAGGATTGGTAGGTTGGTGTAGCATGGTAGAAGGATTCGCAGGTAAACAGATACCTGACAGGGGCCGCGACGTGAACGCTCCTTCTATGGCCAGGAATAACATCTTGAGAAAGCTGGCAAACTCCAAGTGGGGAACAGACCCAGGAACCATCCGCAGCACTGCCCTTGCCCTGTGTTACTCCGCAGCCGAATATGCATGCCCTGTCTGGGGACGTTCCTCACATGCCAAGAAGCTGGACCCTGTTCTAAATACAGCTTGTAGGGCCATCTCTGGCTGTCTCAAGCCTACCCGAATTGATGACCTCTACCTGCTGTGTGGAATTGCCCCTCCTACAGTCAGAAGAGATGTAACTTCAAGAGTGGAACGCACAAAACAGGAAGATGACAGTCGCCATCCACTTTCCCAGCATGTTCCTCCACCAAAAAGGCTAAAATCCAGGAAGAGTTTTCTACACTCAGTACAACCCCTGGATGGCAATCCCCAGAGCTGCAGGATAGAAGCCTGGTCAAAACATCTACAGGAGAAACCCCATAACCTCTTTTTTGAGCCAAAGGAATCCCTCCCAACAGGTGCCAGTGAGCCATGGCAAAATTGGCGCTGCCTGAATCGCCTTAGAACTGGAGTTGGGAGGTGCAAAGCCCTGATGCAGAAATGGGGATACAACCATGATGGATCCATAGAATGCGACTGCGGGGAGGCTCCCCAGACAATGGAACACCTATTAAACTGCACCCTGCTACCACAACCCTGTACATCACATGATCTCCACGATTACACCCCATGTGCCAGAGCCTGTGTTCTACAGTGGCTGGGAAAAGTGTAGCGACACGAGAGAAGAATAAAATATATTTATTTGAAATAAAGTAATCAGTACAAAAAGAAAAAGAATTACTATGATTAATTACATGGTAAATGTTGAGAAAAAAATAATGTAAGTAAAACACATTTTCTATTAATTTATATTGATAATTTCATTTGGACATACTTACCTGGATATGAAATCCGGTCACGATACTTGGGTACATCACTACTTAATGTCTGGAGCATAACCCACATTGTGAATGAGAAAAGTGCAGCTAAGAAGCCATAGAAGACGAGATAAAATAGCAAAATTAAGCCTAAAAAATAAAAACAGTAAAAATGTAAACAAAACAGGCACTGAATAATTTAGTTTGGCTGCTTACATTGCAAAGACTGATATTCAGCTGAAATCTGACATGAGACTAAATGTTATTTTAAATAACATTAATACTATTCAGCCAAATATTTCAGTTTTGAAATTGGCTTATCTTCTAAATAATACGAGCTTCTAAAAAGATAGTCATGTTAACCTTCCGTACAGGAAAAAAGAAAGACAATTTTGTGGTACTTTCAAAATTCAACATATTTGATTATTACACATTGTGAAATCTGACATAATAATAAATTTGATTATTGCGCTAAATGATTTTGTTTTAAAAATAAGGACCTTGTCTAATTTGCTGCTGAAAATCTAACATGTGTATTCTAACAACATATGTGGGCACACGGGGGGGGGGGGGGGCTCCTGGGAGAAGTATGGTGAACTCTGCAAAAATGTATTTGACAACCACGGCAAAAACCAAGGAACTGGTCAGTAAAGATTTGCAAGAGCTTTTCCAAATAAATCAGACAGGAAAACATAATTAAATGTACTAAATCTACTTTATTGTAAGGCTACATTAACAGAATCTTGCAACTCTGAAAGTCCTACTGCCACTGACTGCTTGATCTATTAGGGCAGGTTCTTCCTAAGTTTCTTCCTCAAATTGTTAAAGCCACTGGAGCTCCTGCTTCTCTTGCCTGCTTATCTCCTCGGCAGCATCTCTCCCTCATTTCCCAAGGTTATCCAAACATTCCTTTACAGTTCCTGATATCAGCAATTGCTGGGATTTTCAAAATGACATAATATCAGAAAAAGAGAATCTTTGAAGAATGGAGCCAGAAATCTGTTAGTAATGGTTTTTCTATGGATAGATTATCTCCAAAAGATGTTAATAAAGGAATGGCAGATATGGAACAAATTTTATCTGGCAAGACATAAGTACTCAAACTGGAACTATAAATGACAATCAAGAGAATGATTTGCAAACGGATGCTGTACTGACTATACAAAAGAAATTGGCTGAAGATTTAAAGTTAAAAGGGAAATACAAATGATAAACCAAGAGAATGACCTTGAAAATGTTTTTATTGGATCTGCAAGAGGTTTGTTAAAGCCTTCAAGAAATTTGTGATGGGATAAAAAATGTAAGGGAAATTAAATCCCACAAAAATACAATATTTGATTGGATTAACGACTAAAACTGCTAGTATTTAAAGGAAGAAATATAAAGTTGGTTTATTTATTTGATCAAGATAAAAATAATCCTTTTTTGTTGCAAATTTCTGGCGATCTTTTATGAACTTTTTGCTGACACCAGGATTTAAACATTAACGTGATATTCTGCTTAACAAGTGCACTAGGGAAAGCAAGGTTGGGGGGTCATTAAGTAGGTGATCAGGTGGTCACCTCACTTAACAACTGTAATGACTTGTGACTGTAATGGGCAAATTATCTGTACATTCTTCCATCTTCTCTTTTGCATTAAACTATTGATGCACACAAAACTGCAGAAAGTTGAGCCAAACAGAGCTAGAACTCGAGCAAGTCATTTTATTTTTGTCACTGACCAACAAATTCTGAAGCAACTACAGTATTATACACTGCACACATAAACAAGTATGCTTCTAAGTGACAAACTTTGCCCTTGCATTTAATCATATTTTATTCTAATTTTCTGTAACAAATTAATAATATTAGTAAATTAGAGTAGCTAAGATTTTGGACTTGAACAGGAAAGATTAATATTCAATTCCATTCTTAGCCATGGAAATTCAGAGTGACTTTAGCTTAATCATAATTTCTCAGGTCAATGTTGTTTCAGGAAAAAACATGTGTACACACTTTGGCTCCTGGACGAAAGGTGGCATTGCAATAAAATTAATAAATAAAACATCCTAAAATACTAACAGTATGTTAACTAAATAAAATAATGTAAATACATAATTGTATCAGCAGACAAAATATTAATTAATATTAATCTAAACTGTATATTAGATTTTCTTAAAACTAAAACACACTAAAAGGCAAAAGAAAACCACTGTCAAAGCAATCTCCTTTTCCCATGGTTGTAGAAACTAAACTAAAGGCTTCTGAGAAAGTTCTTAATACACAGAGGTCAAGTGGAAAAGGCAATTTTTTTCAGATAGTTGTTCAAGATTTTTGTCATCTATTCCTATACTTCACAATTGTTCCTAATCTTCACTATACTCAGCATTACATGTAGCTTCCCTGATTCTGAAAAGTTTAAGAACTTATTTCAGAAATTTAAATGCTGCATAAGAATCTCTTTATCAGTAAGGTCCTACCTTATCCTACCTTTATTTCTTAATGTGATGATATGAATATAGTCTCAAGGAGAAGAAAGAGCATTGATCTTATCTGAAACACATCTTTTAGTTGTATGGGTCGGAGAATCCAAAGTGTGGGTTGTTTCTTGCTTCCTTGCTTGAAGACTGAGTCAATCAAAATTTAGTCCAGCTCAGTTTCCACTGCGCATGCCCAGTTTTTGACTCAGTCTTCAGGCAAAGAGGACACGAGAGAGTGCTCAGAAGAAAGGAAAAAATATTAATAACACTTTGGATTCTTCAAGTAAAAAAGAGAGAAAGTAAGTCAGCAAACTGTAAGTGAAGGGGTCGGAAGACAACGGGATTCCATACCAAGCCTGGAAAGCGTCAAACAGCCAAAGACAAGTAGCGGCAGCCTCAGAAAGAGCAGGCGGGCTCTCTATCGGTTAGCAGATAAAGGAAGGCTAGTTAACAAGCTTTCAGCCATCCCATATCAGCAAGGTGAAGAGGAAGCAGGGAAGACCAACAATCAGCTGTAAGCCAGCAAAAGAAAAGCAGTGGCAGCCCCATAAGGGTGAAAACAGCCAGGAGCCCCCACAGAGCCTCCAGCATTCCTATGGATAGGAGCAGACTCAGTCAAGGCTGAGTAAAAGCTCCAAAGACAGCCATACAAGCCTGCCCAGGAGAAAGGGAGGTTACAGTCCATGCTCAGTCTAGACTGAGCATACTCTTAAGTAGTTAGAAAGAACAACCACATTTGCTGAACTCTAGCAAGGGCAAAACTGTCTGGAAAAACAAAGGGAAATAATATGGCTGATTTTTCTGAAACAGAGGCAGGTCTGGAGGAGCAGGGATCTCCTGCCCCCAGTCCAATCAGAGAACAGAGCTCAAAGAGACTCAGAGAGGCTGGGAGATCTTCAGAAAAGCCTCTCAAGGAGAAGAATAGCAGTATTTAGCCAATCATAGTGGGGCTCTGAAGGTAAGTGAGGTGATTAGTATTTGGTTGGGAAACCATTTTGGAATTCCAGACTACTAGGTAGGCTGGATAGTTAAAAATATCTCAAAGGAAAGCAGTGCAAACAATATCCGTAATACCTCCAGGAGAACTGTATGGATGCAATCACCAAAAGTTGACCTAAACACAAGTGGTACTTTCCTTTTATTTTATGAAATAGTTATCTGTTTCAAAGTTAGGACTTCAAAATTCTAGCTGCTGCACAAGAATTCTTATATATCTCGTGGGCAGGTGAGTGCTAATTCATTTGTCACATTCTTTCAAAGTAGCATGAAAATGATCTTACTTTTTCTGAATTAGCAAGACTTTTAAGTTTCTTCACCCATATCAGACCACACAGAAAGCAGCAGGATAACGAGCTACCCCAGTGCCAAAATGACAGAAAATTTTCTTAAATTGATGAAATCTTATTTTGCTTCATAATCTAATCAGGATCTATAAAACAGAATACAATAATCATATTGCTCTTTTCCCAGTGGAAGAGATGATTCTTGATGAAAGACTCTCATTATTAGGGTTGCTATCCTACAACTTTGGAAGAATTAGAAGTATTTCTTTGCTCTTTCAATCAACTGTTAATAATAGCAGCAAAATGAAAAAGCTGTCTTGGTTCCAGTTTGTTTTTGCCTCAAAGGTTGAATACTTTCAAAATTAATGAAACTCGGAATAAAGAAGCCATGGAACCTTTCCAGATGAATTTTATAGCACAAGGAAGACTTATAATCTTCGCCATATTAGGAAAAGTTCCTCTGTGCATCAACAGTAGAGAAATTTAAGTGCTTCTACAATCTAATCTATAAGTTTCAAAGTCACAATTCTACATCACAGGAGATAAGGCTAACTATACTAAAATGTACTTTAACTCTAAATAGGCACACACAGGATTGATATTAGGAGATAATCCGAAAATAGCGCGAGCATGTTTTTTTCCCAAGCAATATTTTATTTGCTTGGAGATGACCCTTTGGGGCTTAAGGATGTTCAGTTTCTAGGGGAATTCTCCAGAGGTTTATGACTCAAGACTGATTTAATATTGGTCAATCGTGAAGACATTATTTGTTCTGAAATCTGAGAATTTAATGTTTTAATTTTTTTTGTATGTATTCATTGTTAATGTTTTATTGTTTTTAATGTTTTACAGCTGGGGTCCCCAACCCCTGGTCTGTGGACTGGTACCAGGCAGTGGCATGCCAGAAACCAGGCTGCGCAAACAAGCAAAGCCCATTCATGGGATGCAGGCAGCACTTGAAACCATGCCTCCCTCCGATCTACAGAAAAACCAGTCTCTGATGCCCAAAATGTGGGAGGCCACTGTTTTACAATGTTTTGAGCTATCTCAACACATATGATATGGCATGTAACAAATGGAAAAGAAATAAAAAATGAGAAAAAAGGCATTAAGCAGGAACAGCTGTAAACAATTGCTTAGCATACATAAATACTCATATCTGAGAGAAACCATAGGTCACTGGTTTTGTACAGGTGTCCTCAACTTACACCTGAAATTGAATCTATAATTACAATTGTAAATCATTTCAGTAGGAAGTAAGGGCTTCATGTGACTGGATTCTAAGTTATGATTTTTTAATGACAGTATTTAAGAGAATCTATTTTCTCCAGTGGGTCATTTTTTCCAGAAACCAGAAGTAAATGCCAGAAACAGGCACAAAACACTACAGATTATGGTCACATGACCTCAGGATGCTGCAAAATGATATAAAGAGAAAGCTGGTTGCCAAGTCTCAGAATGTGATCGTGTGACTTGCAGGTGGTGTATGTGTGGCTGTCATAACTCTGAATGATCATTATGTGACTGGTAATAAGTAAAAAATGCACAGTAAACTATAGTATTAATCTTTGCACTATCAATAATTTATATGCTTTCTAACACTTGTTTTGTGGCTTCCAGCCTGAGAGCATTATCTTCGCCTATTCAGGTCTCCTAAAATGTCCAGAAATCACAGCTTGAGTATATAGGCAGTTGGTTAGAACAGGCTCTGATCTGCAGCCCAGTGCTGGGCCACACCCATTCAGAACCAGGCCGCAGAAGTGGTGAGCAAGCAAGTATTAAGCTGCATTTATGAAAGTGGAACATGTGTGAAACTATTTCCTCTCCCCACCACCACTGCTATCGCCACTGCCTCCACCAGTCTACCAAGCCATAAAGGTTGAAGATTTCTGGGTTAAAATATTGTACATTATTTCCAATTGAGCATGTTAAAAGGTTGTGTAATTAATTAGCAGGCATCAAGTTTAAGTACATAAATCAACCATTAGGTAGGACCTTAGACAACTATTGAAACATATCTTAGAAAATCAGGACCCTGATCTCATGAATAGTAACTTATTATGGATGTGCAAAATTTGTCAATTCAAAAACAGACTGTTTCCCCCTAGAACATTCTGTTCTAGGGACAGTTCAGTAGTTTCCACAAATATATCCTTCAAACCAGAAAAGGTTTGAGCACTCTGGTCAAAACAGACCTGCAGGATGTTCTATCCTTGGAATACCTTGAGCAATTTCTGGTTCAAAAGATTTATTTCCAAAAAACATTGAATGGCATGACCCAGAAGGAGCCATAGTAAAGCTTAGAGAAAATGTAACACTCAGATCTCAAATAATTTTATACTTTTTAAATGAAATCTGCCACTTCGCTAGTCCTTAAAATTTCTCAGCAATAATTGGCAATAGTCAGGTTTTCTTTCAGTACCATAAGATGGCATTCAGCAGACCATGTTTTTGTTTATCAACATCAAATTTCAACCCACTCCATTTTCTTTCCAAATGCTCTTTTCTTTCCAATTGCTTTTGAATATATGTAAAGAAATATTTAGATACGTTATTCTTAGCAACTCTTCCAACCTCAGCTCCTTCTGAAAGTTTGCCCTCCTAACACATCTAAGGTTGTGAGAGCTACCTGTATGTCATCTTCCCTTTTCTATTTTGCATCTATTCTTTTTTGTTTCAGATGTCCACTATATTACAGTCACATTTGTTTTAGTTTGTTCTCCTGTTATTCTTTTCACATTAGAACTGTTTGCAGTTATGCTTTTAGTATCTCTCTTTTTTAAGGAATTTCAACCGGTCTTCTCCATTGGTTTGCAACATTTCTACCTTGGAATTCTAACTATCACTCTAAGATTTTATTAATTCTTTTTTGGGGAGTCCTATCTTGAATATGATTGTGATAATACAGATAGTCCTCAGCTTACAACCACAATTGAGCCCAAAATTTCTACTGCTAGAAATTTTGAAATTCTACTGCAAGACAGTTGATAAATGAGTTTTGCCCTTTCTTGCCTGAACCACTGCAATTAAGTTAAATGATTGTTAAATGAATCTGGCTTCCTCATTTACTAGGCTTGTCATAAGGTAGCAAAAGGTGATCAACTGATCTAGGACATTGCAAATGTCATAAATACATGCCAAGATTCCAAATTTTGATCACATGACCATGGTTGTAAGTGTGAAAAATGGTCATAAGTAACTTTTTTCAGTGCTGTTGTAACTCTGAACTCTAAGTGAATGGTTGTAACTTGAAGACTACCTGTATTAGAGTAAGCTTTAACAGGTAAGTAGTACATTCTGCCAACCACTGTGCCCACTCTAGATCCACATTTTTATAGACTGAATTCCAATAAGAATTGGAATGTATAATAATAATAATGCTAAATCTTATATTTTTATTACAACAGTTATAAGAATCTTTCCCAAAGATATGAAAATAATGTTAAACTGTGGGTAATCTTGACTATCATTAAAGGAAATAAAGTTTTATAAACCAGTTTATTTAAATATAAATTAATTAGCTTACTGTGTCTGAATAATAACAATACAAATCCTCCTTATGGCAATACTAAAAGCAGAAGAGAACCATAAAAATCCAAGGCTCAGTGACAAAGTGTCTTCCATATATTTTGGAGTATAGCTCTTATAAAATTCATTACATTTCACACTGTGTCAGGCTGATATGAACATATAAGGAAGGCATATGAAACAGATTACATACTCCACTCCAGCATGAAATAGGTGACATATACAAGTAGTCCTCAACTTATGACAACAATTGAGCCCAGAATTTATGTTGAGAAATATGTTAAATGAGTTTTGTCCCATTTTACAACTTTTCTTCCCATACTTGTGAAGTGACTCACTGTAGTTGTTAAGTTGGTAGCATGGTTGTTAAGTGAATTTTCCTTCCCCACTGACTTTGTCAAAAAGTCCCAAAAAAATGATCACATGGCGCAGGCACATTGCAACCATCATAAATATGAATCTGCTGTCAAGCATCTGAATTTAAATCACGTGACTATGGGGATGCTGCAATGGTCATGTGTGTGAAAAATGGCCATAAGTCACTTTTTTCAGTGCTGTTGTAACTTCGAACAATCACTAAATGAATTGTTGTAAGGCGAGGACTACCTATACTGCACTTTCTGTAAAAGGTATTCAATGCATTTTAAGCTTCCCTATGATCCAAATTTTAACTTAACATTGTTTTTCATTTATCTAGGCTGGTGTAGAAGAATCTGAAATCATCATATAGTTCTATGATGCTCGGTACACTGATCTATACTTCATGGTTTGGTTTTTTAAAAACCTTCATATTATTCTAATGTGGGGAAAAACAGATGACTTTTCTGTACAATAATTAAGGGAGAGAAGGCCCTCTTTTGATTCAGGACTCATATCAGATTGGGCTGCCCTACTAATTCAGAGTAAATCAAGTTATTTCTAGAGCTTAAGATCCAGACCTAAAATCAAAATGATTGACTTCTCAACCATACTAGCAATAAATTGATGGAGCTGTTTATTTAGCATGGTTTCTCCTAGATACAAACTTTATAGGAATCTGTAAAATCAGTTTGCCCTAACTACCTGCTTTCCATGAAGTTGATAACTCTATGGAAGGTAATAGCTGAAGAGCAACATTTAGGAACAGGTGAAGAGAAGAGAAAAATCATTATTAAATATGGTAGACCTACTTTCACATGTTTATGGATTCATACATTTTCATGATAGCATGTTTATAAATTTAAAAACCAGAAAGGAGATGGGAGATTTTTTTTTCCCATGTGTTCTAAAACTTTCATGCTTTTAAAGCATACGCACTTACTTCTAAATAAGACTATTACATTGGGTTTTACTTTTAATAGACATATACCAGTACAAGACTGAACAAGTTTTTTTTTGCATAGTGAGAGTAAAAAGGCTTTTAAATAATCATGTAATTAAGTTCAGAATATCTAAAAGTATTGAAGCTACAAATAACACAGAGCAATAAGAACTATCATAGATCATACAAGCAAAACAATTTTGTAATATATCAACTTGTTCTCAAATTTTTTCTCTAGCCTCTATAAAAATATGATTTGGTATTTCATTGCACAGTCAAAGCAGTAAATATATCTCTACAACTAAATTTTATTCACTTCATGCATAAAATAATTTATACATGAAAAATACAGTGGCTCCAAAATAACTGCTTATAAATTAGCATGCCAAGCTTTTAAAACAGACTAAGTAATTCAAATGTTTTGTTTGTACATAGAATGACAAGATGGCATGTCAATTAGCAAATCATACCATAAGCATATTACAAGGATATGCATTAAAATGTTTGCTGCACTTTAATACCATTTAGAAAATCCATTTTCATCATTATTTTTATTAAAAAGTAAAACAGTCAAAGATTTAATTCATTACATCTTTAAAACATTTATCCATACAAGACTTGTTTTTTCCTTGCAACAGATATCTTTTCCATTGGGAATACTCTCAGGAAAACCATTTATATTACTTCGATATACATACATAACATAAAGAATTTAAATGGTACAGAACATTGCACCATTTATCAACACACATAGATTTATCTATGTTCCTTGTTAACATTCACTTGTGAGTACATGTATTTTTAAAGTAAATCAGGGAAAGGAAGTCATTAGGACAGAATGGAAATTTCCTTTCTAGTCCTCAATTTTTAAAAAAAATAGAGAAAAGAATCCCATTTCTGTATGAATGAAGAAAAATTTACAGCACAGTAAACACTGTGACAGATGGTCTTGGCAATAGAATACACATGTGTGTTCTGTTTTCAATTATTCCACATCATTGTGACCATGTGCCTAAAGCACAAAAAGAGCAAAAAAAAAAAAAAAGATAAGATAAAATATCTCACTGCACTGAAGCTGCAAGTTATGCTTCAGGCAATAGCGCGTCTTTCAATTCCATGCTTCGACTGGACTGGCATATTTCTTGTAACTTCCCCATGTTACCTTTCCTCTCGATGAACGAATGTAATTAAAAGCAACGCCCACGCACTAATTTAAAGTTTTCCACGGCAAACTGCGATTCAGAACTTGTCATATTCATCCCTTCTGTAAGTGGCTGGTAATTCAAAGCATCGTGTCCAAAACATACCCGAGGGGAGGGGAGGGGAAAGAAAAGAAAAGACAAGGCTTGAAAAAAGCGAACGATCGGGATGAAAAGGAAAACGGGGTTGTGGAAAACAACGTAGGCTTTGAAGGTTCCCCCTCCGTCCGCGCAGCTTCCAAGAGCCAAGACCGACCGAGGCATCTTTGAACGGTGTAGTAGCACGTGGCGAGCAACCGCTCCCCAAAGAGGCAAAGCAGGCAAGGGGAGAAACCTTCTCCGTGCCTAGCATTTTTATTTTTTTTTTTTGGGGGGGGGGGGGGAGAAGGAGACACTGCCCCCCCCCTCCATTTGACGCAGCTGCCAGAAAGGAGGAGCCTGGGGGTGGCAGGAGGTGGTCCCTTTGTAACCCCGACAGAGGATAGGGACCAGCAGGAAGAGGAAGGCGGGCAGTCAGATGGGGACACGCGTTAAAAAAATACACCCTCCTTTCCTTCCCCCGAAGGAGCCCGCATCTGCGGAGACGCTGCCCAGACGGGAGGGGAGGGGAGGGGAGGGGAGGGGAGGGCCAAGCCACCTCTCCGGCGGCGGCGGGTGTTCCAGCCGCCCCCTCCCGCCTGGGCTATTTTTAGCTGGGCGCCCGCGGTGGTTCCCGGCCCGCCGCTCGCTCGCCTCGTGGTCCCCCTTCGGTCCGGGGCTACCCAAAGCGGCTGAGGTTCCAGGTCGACCAAGCCGGTCCCGCCGCCCCGTCCTCCCATTCGCTGGGCTCCCGCCACTCGCCCTTACCCCAGCTCTTGGCCGTGCGCCCCAGAAACTCTCCGCTGTTTCGGTTGTAGATGAATTGCCGCCACTCGGCCATAGACTGGCGGAACGGTTTCTCCTCCTTCTTGGTCATCGCTGGCAGAGCCCAAAATGCGAGCGAGAGATAGGCAGGATGGAGCGGCTGCTTCCCGGGCACCCGAGCGGCGACGGCGGAGATCCGTTGCCGACCGAGAGCGGATCTTCCGAACCGCTAAGAAAATAGCCCTCAGGCGCCCGGCGGGAGAGCAGAAGAGAGGAAAGGAAAGAGGGGCTGGGCCAGTCACACGCACTGAACTGCTCTCCTCGCGCCGCCCCGACAGAGACGTCAATTCTTGGAAGAGCCAATCGCTGCCCGCGTCGTCTGGTAATTCTGATCAGCCGGAGCGCCATCTACTGGAGGAACGGAAGGCGGTCGAAGGAAAGAGTTTTTCCGCCCCACAGCGAATCTTGAAAGGAGAAGCGGGGAAGGGGAGGAGAGATGGGAAGTTGCTACCAGCCTCTCCCGTTTTTTTTCTTCCCACCCTGGTAATCGAGGCGGGGGAGAAGGGGTGGGCTGTCCGCCTGCGGTGGGTCGCAGTTCAGCCGAGGTTATAGGTTCCAGGGGACAAAACTAAGGCTAGAAGAAAAAGGCATTGCTCTGCCCTTTTATCAGACTTGTAAGCCATATATGGCATGAAATGTTGCAGGACTTACCCCGAAAAGATTAGTTAAGCACTCACTCGCTTCTATGTTTAAAGTCGGCATATTAGAACTTAAGAAACATAACCTACGGAACAATATTTAAATAAACTTGCAAGTGGCTTTCTGACATTCCGTGTTTTATTAATATACTTTCAAATAATTTTTTTAATGTCTAGAGTTCTCAGCTGAAAAACAAAATCAGTTCTGGAATCCTGACTCATATGCAAAGATTGGACTATTTCCTTACTAAACATAATTTGCCTGTACATGCAGGTGTAATGTTGCAAAACAAAAGTTGGCAAGACTATAATGGTTGTGTAACCAATCATTAAGAGGCAATTCCATGCTATTCCAAGAGTGTTTGTCATGTTCCTGCCTGTAACAAAGCTGAACACCCATTACATGTTTATTCGTCCATACGACTATGAGGAGAATACTGTGTTTGCCTTGGTAAAAATAAAGCAAAACATAACCATGCCACCACTGAAATGGTAAGGTGGGATCTAAGATGGTAAGATAAAAGTATCATAGAGATTCAAACTGCCTTAAGGGTACTTTTAAGTTTGTAATGTTCCTCCAACTATTCCTAGCGTTGTCTCAGGGCAACTTTCTGATTCAAGTGGAGTATGAAATGCTTCAGTGATAAAGCTATAAACTTTAAAACGCTTGTTTCTCCATTTGAACATCACTTTCTTCCTGTAAATTTGGCTTTCTGACAAAGCTACTTCATTTTGTTGCCTAATACAGCTTTTTGCAATATGTCATGGCAAAAGAGGAACTTTATCATATAACCAGGTTTCCATTTTCATGAGTTTGCTATGAGATAGAGGGCTTACTGCATAACAAGAAAAAAACAACCAAGTAGTGGATTGGAATATCTTAGATCAAATGTTTACTCACTAAACATAGCAACACTGAAATTCAGAGAAGTGGCCTTCTACTTACAGCGTCATAACTCAAAATGGAATAAATACAGTTTCTCCCTATTTTTGTAACATAAAATTAAGTCATTAAGTTTTTATACAATTGTAGACTTCATCAAAAAGAAAATATAACATGTGATACAAATATATCTGTCGGGATCTATGCTCCATGTACATACAAAAGGTACATACAGAATTCTTTTGTCCAACCTATTAATAGGCTAAAAAAGGTATTAGTAACTCATTATGGTTGCTTAGTAAAAGTAGCAGTGTGGCAAGATAGGTTCCCAGTATTTATTACTTCCATTTTGTGGGGACAAAGACTAGAAAAAATGAGCATGCCAGATTTCAAAGTAAAAGTATTCTATAGAATAGAGGCAGTTACAAAGAATGGATCTTTTAGGTCCCATCAGATGATAATATTTAGGGGAAGGGATCAGGAAAATACCCACCCTCATTGAATTGGGCAGGTAACATCAGGGAAGGCAGTCCCTTTAATGGCCTTTGCCATTAAAGCCCGCAACAGGTAATATGAACCCACAACATTGTAAAACCTTTTAACATTATTAGATGATTTAAACACGTTAATTATATTATATATTTCATATGCAGCCCAAGGCAATTCCTCTTCACTCGAGGCAACCCAGGCAAACACTCATGAACACTCATGCTTTATAGGTAACTACCATTACCTTGAACTATAAGAAGAAAAAATAAATTGGAAGCCAGTGCAAGTCATGCAGCAGCAGTGTAATATAGATAATTGTATAGCTTTGTATGATGATTATAATATGTTGTAGAATTCCCATTTCCCTAGGGATATGCCATAGCTCGATACATTCAAAGACTTTTCTAGAGTCAGTGAAGCCAAATTTTCACTTTTTTGAATCTGCACATCCGTTTCATGATCATCTTTCTTCATATTTACACATTTGTGGTATTGGCAGGTAATAGATAAATTAATGGTAATTGGTGTGTGTCACAATTCATAGAAAATAACATTCATCAAAGAAGCCCTTGATGTAATTTTTGTCCTGAGCAATAGAAACAATAGTTTTTCTTGTTGAGGTCTTGAACAAAAACATTGTTCAAAGCCTCAACATTATATTGCTAATGCCAATATAATTGAAGTAATAGCAGAAATAGTCCTGAACACATTGAAAAGAAATCTCCCTTTAAAACCATCTCAATTCTGAATTTTAGAGCGAAAGAAAACATTCATTAAAAAGTTGGCTGATAGAAATGCCTTATTCAAAAAGAAGTAGTAAATCAAACAACCAGGATGTTCCAGCATCTGTTTTGTTCTGCATCATTAAAGATCAACCAGAAAGGTTCAAAAGGTCTTTTAATTTGTCTTTATTTTTGTCACCCTCTTTTTTTTCAGCATTTGTTCAATTCAATACACACACATTTGGTCAGAAGGTACCTTTTGGAACTTCTGAGGGTAAAAAACAGCCCTTCATAGACTTAGATTTGTAATCTTTTAATCTGTATATCATTCTTCATCCTTATCCTCTAACTTTTCAGACTAATATACTCTCCATATGGGTTTGCTAATAGCCATTTTCAAATCTCCAATTCAGTCTCACTACTCTGATATGAATACTATGTAAATAAATGCTCCTACAGCCCTGAAAAATATTGGCCTAAATGGCCATTTAGCAATAAATATTTCTAGCTGTAAAATATCAATGTATTTCACTTGTCCAATAAAGGAGTATCTGAGGCATATTTTGATCATCAATACGATGGAGCATTTGTTGTGTTTCTTTGTAAACATCTTGTAATATCTGTGAGATCAGACTGTTAGAGATAATCTAGCCAGAACATAGTATTTTATTTCTAGGGAACTGAACCTTGGGATTTATCAAGACTATAAGCCTCTTGACGGGAAAGCTAGGTCTTGACCTGAAAGCTAGGTCTTGACCTATTTCTTGGGAGCTTTTTATCATGTTTTCTTCTGTCTTGAAATAAGGAATTTCCACATCCTGTAATTTCTTACATGACCAGATCTGTAATAAATAGTTAGATTAGTTTCATAGTTCAGCATAACTGAAAAGCTATGTGGAAATGATCACCTACCTGCTTAAAAATGTATTATTAAATGTAAAGAAAAGTCAAAATCAGAAGAATGTTTTTATGATATTAGATGATTATCACCTTTTCCCAAAGAAATGGAATTACATACCTTTATATAATATGTATCTCTTTCTAGCCCCTTCATATCCCAAAATCAAACCTGCAATCACAAGCAAGCCAGTTTTCACTTGAATTACAGCACTCTGGACCACAGTGAAAATACTTCAGCCTCTCTGATAGAATTGAACTACAGCCACATTCCAGACCTGATAAATTCTCAGATTTCTGTAATATAAATACACTCCTCTCCTTTGAACTGCAGGCTTTCTAGGCAGTGTTAATTTAGAGACTGCAAAATATAAATACAATCTTTTAAGGTGAACACCAATCATTGGTACAGGTAATCCTTGACTTACAACAGTTCATCTTGTGAGTGTTCAAAGTTGCAACAGCACTGAAAAAGTGACTTATGACTGTTTTTCACACTTACCACAGTTGCAAGTTCCCTATGGTCATATGATTAAAATTTAAACACTTGACATCTGGCATGTATTTATGATAGTTGCGGTGTCCTAGGATCATGTAATCATATTTTGCAACCTTCTGACAAGCAAAATCAGCAGGAAAGCCAGATTTATTTAACTACTGTATTATTAATGGAATAACTGCAGTGATTCACTTAAGAAGTGTGGCTAGAAATGGGGCAAAATTCATTTAAGAACTGTCTCACTTAGCAACAGAAATTTGGAGGTCAATTGTAGTCATAAGTTGTATATTCATGTAAGAAGTAAAACCAATCACTTATCCGCCAGAGGTCCTTTACAGGGGAGGGGGAGCTATTAACAATTTCACAGACTGTCTGATAAGTATTATATTACATTGTTCTCATGTTCTACTGCTGCTCCATGAAAATTGCTTATAGCAATCAAATATCTGGTTGAAAAAACGTTTCCATTTATCAAAATACTGATGTTAGATTTCATAAAAGATGATCAGCATTTGATATTCTTTTCATTGAGGCTTGCATCTTGGAAGATACTGAAGAGTATCTCCAATGATGTAAAAAACATCAAAATTATAAACTTTTATTTTTCAAAAGCATGCAGGACTTTAAAAAGTAAATGTTAAATGTGATCTCTGTAAGTGTACCAGGGCATATAAAGCATGCTTCCTTTACTAAGCAACATTTTACCCTTCCACAATATGTTCTGTGCATGCGTAGATTATTTACTTTAATGTGCTCAGACACATAACAAGTTTTTTCTTGCAGAACATGCTTTGGGCATGCAAAGAATATTTGTGCTGGACTTGCCCAGACCCATAGTAAATCTTCTTTTGCATTTTTTCATTGTTTGCTGAAGGGTTGAAAGAATTTGTATTTCCAGTTAAATTTTGCAATTTTTTTGCAAAAAGATTTGCCTTTAATAAATGCGATTGAATGTAAAACAACACTTCCAATATTATAAGTCTTATACTTCCCCCAAATGAGAGGAATGCAGAACCCAATACATACACATATACACTATTGATACAGTGGACAAAAATTTGGTGAGTTTTTCAGAATGAGGAAAGACTGCCACAACAGAAACTAAATATGGTTGTCAGATGTCCCTGAGTCATGTTCACTGCATATTTTTAATCAATATATGCTATTAGAAAATGATTAAATTAACATCTAATCTGAAATAATTTTTCTTGTCGCAAGCAATCCCAATCAAACTGTTACGTGTTATATCACAAGCTTATTTTCTGGGAGAAAAACACTGGCAGTCCTGTTCTGTTACAAATGTTAATCTCACCTTTTGTTTTCTCTTCTGCCCCAGCCCTCTTGTAAAACTCTGAAACTAGATACGAAAACAAATGTTATGTATACTAGGGAACACATATGACAATATTCCCGGAAAGAATTTTTAGTCTATAGTTGTGTCCATAAACGCCTGACAACTGTTCTTTGTTTTTGTTTTTTAATCTGCTTTACTGGAATCAACTGTGTCTTCTTCAGAAAGCAGAAAATATTAGGTCCTTTCCTGTTTCTTTCTTTATAGTAGTGTGTATATCACTGCGTGTGTCTTTATATTTAATTCTTTCCAAAGCTTCAGGGGTGGGATGCTACCAGTTCGGCCCGGTTCGATAGAACCTGTAGCTGCGAAGAGCAGTTGATACCGAACCGGTTTGGTGTTTGGCCCACTTGCTTCTCCAGGTTCTAGGCTGTCCTTTATTCCATGCATTTCCCTCCTCAGCTGCTTTGAACAGCACAGCTGAGGTTGAAAGAGCAGGAAACAAGGATTTTCAAATTCTGCGCACCTGAGCACAGCGCTTGTCAGCTGTCCAGGCAGCACAGCTGATGATTTCTTGCAAAGGCTGCACATATAATTGTCTCCAGTTCAGAGAACCGGCAAATCGCTCCACTGGCTGGCTCCTCCCCTCCCCTCCCCACCCACTCACTCCTTACCTGGCATGCGAGCTGTCCAATTTGCCTGGTTTGGTAAATTGCTATTTTTCCTTTTTTTCCCCCCGACCATCAATTGTTCTGCTCTGCCAGGAGATTTAGCTTAGTTGGAAAGCAGGAAATCCTGGGATTTCTTGCTTTCCAGCTAATCTAAAAGCAAAGCCGAAACTTCCTTCGGACTGAAGCTTTTCAGTGCAGACTCAGGTAGCCAATTGCAGATAGATAGAACTCTAAAGTAATCTGTGATTCTGTGAGCAACTCAATCTGCCTGCCTGCTTTGGGGTAAAAATTGCTCTTTTTTAAATAAAAAAATCAATATTTACATACATGGTGTGTTGTGAGTTAATTTCATGAGTTTGATTCCAAGCAAATTTTATGTGACAGACTCAGATAGATGATTGCAGATACATAAATCTCTAAGTGAATCTGTGATTCTGTGCACAACTCAATCTGACTGACTGCTTTGGGTAAAAATTTCTCTTTTTTATAAAAAGTAAATATTTAATATTTATATACAAGCCATGCCCACCCAGTCACATGACCACCAAGCCATGCCCAGTCAGCAAACCACACCTACCCATCACATGATTACCAAGATCATTTGTTAAGAAATTTGAATCCCACTCCTGCATAGCCTTCATACCGTTTCCTATGAAACGTTTAGTAGGAAAAATATTAAGGCCTAAATATATCCTAATTAAATCCTTCTTAGCATTTTCTTGCTGCTACTGTCATATATAACATTTGACTGAAACTAAAAGAATAAATGTGCAAGTCACTTCCCAGGATATAGGGCTTACTATATTCCATAGAGTTGCTTCTGAGAAGACATGAATGGGCTTTTGTAACAAATCAATGGTCTGAAGGGAACATAGATTTACAGATCCAGGCAACAGGAGACTTAAATGATAGCTTAGGAAATGCAGAAGGACACATCCATCCAGGGGTTAAAGCATGAGTTAAAAATAGAAGGTAGTCTTTACATCCCCCAATTCTTGGCAAGGAGCTCTTCTTGCAAAAGCCCTTGTTCTCCTTGCTAGAAAGAGTGCACGTTTTAACCAATTATACAACCAAAATATACAAATATATTTTGTTATGTTGCACATCACATAATTATGAATGTTGTTTTACAAAAATAGAAAACTGGTTTTAAAAGATCTCAATATCTTCACCAAACTATATTTATAGATGCTATAAAATTTAGCCATCACGTGTCAAAAAGATCTTAAACCTCTTTATAGATTCAGCTGGATCAACCCATGACAGGTACTTTCCCAAGCTTTAGGGATACTTCTGGTTGACCTTCTTCCTCCTCTTCTTTCTCATACATTCCAGACACAGCACAGTGTAACTTCTAATCAGAAGTTCAGGGCAGGTCTATACTCCCAGATTATTTCTGCACAAGCACACCCTAAAGATCATTTCTCAAGAATACCAATGCATGACCTAGTCCTCCCCCACCTTCCACCTATACTTTCTAGCTCCACATCAAAAACAATCTTTTCAGGGTTTTTTTTTTTACAAAGTTTACCAATGGAATGGCAAACAACTGTGTATTTTATTTGTTTTACAAATTCACTGTTAGAACAATGGGATAATCGGCCAGTCTTGGTTTTTTATTGTGTACCAGTTGAAAATGATAAGAATTCTGCTCCTTTCCTGTTCTAGCTGAAGTAATTGCTTTCCTTTCTTTCTCCCTCCTTCCAGAAAGGGAAAAGGATATGAAAAACCAAGCCTAAACACCAAGCCATTGCCATGATCAAAACAAAAGAAAGTGTTAAAATCCAGAAACAGACTTCCTATAACTGGCTTTATTTCCAGCCAGTTTATACATGGGAAGGGAAGTAGCTGAAGAGTGCATTGTGGAAAAGTCCTTAGTAAGTCACAAGTATTGTAGAACTTATTTGTTAACATATTCCATGGACTTCTCATAATCTGTGAACTCTGTGAATAGAATGATCAAAGGTTAATAAGTGATGAAAATAATATAAATAGCGAGGCCAAAGAAACAGCATTAGAGGAAGGAAATGTGTACTACAATTTATAATAGGATGTTCCCGTCAAGTTATTTTTTTCTAACAACGTTTTCCAATTGCTATTGATTCTTAGCAGTTTTGAATTCTGCAAAAAGACTTACAGGTAAGTTGTATAATATTTTTATATTGCAAGAGCATATGATCACATGTAGGTATTATATGTGAATTGTAGCATTTGTTATTTATTCATGCAAAACAAGCTATGCATAAATGGAGTTATTATGAAACATACATTAATGGTAGCGGTTTCTTCAGAGAAATGTTTTACATTTAGAAATTTTGCAATGCATGAAGTTGATTTTAATATTTAAACTTCTGATGTCGGTATTTATCTTTGTCTTCTTCTAAGAAAGAGGCCAAACAATACAAGAGCAAAAGCAAATAGAAAAAGGATCAGAGAATCATGAAAAATCATTTTCTGTTGCATATAAAAAAGTGGCACAAGTTACAAGACACATGCTTCTACAAACTATCCACAACAATGTGAAAGTCTTCCCACTCTAAAGCAAAGATGAAAACCTCTGTGTCATTGTAAAAGAAAAGGTCTGGCTGGCTGCCACTGAATCAGATGAGTAGTGCCCAGCAAAATGGAATCATTGTATACATTCCCGTAAATACTCCCTACGCACCAAGGCGAGGTCCTGTCCTGACATCAGAACAATGGTGAGAAAACCAAGCAACCAACAGGGGAAAATTGATTCAAAAGCTCAGTTAAGAACGATAGCAATTCTGTTCTAAAATAGTTATTTCATTTATATTTATGGTTGTAAATTGTGACTTTCCACAAAAGCCCGACTGCTTTTGGATGGACGGACAGAGGGAAGAATGGATGGACAAACAGATGGATGGAGGAATGCATGGATTCATGATTGACTAGATATATAAACCTTATTACAGTTAGAAACCAGCACAATTCTGTATTTTAAGTAACTGTTTGTGTGGTATACTTTAAAAGTTATATACTTTATACAACTTATAGTATACTAAGCATACTAAAGTATACTTTATAAATTGAAGTTGTGGTGATGGAGAAATACTTTTCCAAAAAGCTATAATTTTATAAATACTTTTATAAATAATAAGACTATCATGCTTATAAATCAACCTACTCTTTTACAACATTCCTGTAAAACTCAGTTTGGAGCAAACATATTTATGTTATGAAAACGTAACTTATTGGGTTTGTTAGTTTAATAGGACTGAGTTTTTAACAAGATGATCTAGTGACTCTATTGAACACTTATGAATCATAAGGGACTATTAATAGAACCTGAATGCATTGATTCCTAACAAGGACTTAATTGATGGAGATAGCTTTGTATAGCTTCAAAAGAAAGATAAATTATGCTATTAATGTGATCAGAATTTTTAAATTTAACTCTACTATAAGATGTTCATCACAATCTACCCACATAGAACAGTATATTTGCTACGCAATGGTAATTGGGATTGTAATTTGTCACAAAGTGATGTGGTTGTAAAGCACAATGTCATGTGACCATGCTGCTTAGCAGTAGGCATCAATATTTCCAATTGCCATTGCTAAGTGAATCACCTCCAGCTGTAAAAGGAGGATTTCATGTAATCATCTTCTGTGACCTTCCACTGGCTTCTCCATTGCCTTGGGTGTAGAAAGCCAGCAAAGAAGATCACAAATGTTGATCATATGACTGCAGAGAAGCTTATTAGCAAGCATCATCCGTATTTGGATATTTGCCTAAGCAGTGCAAATGTGTAAATGTGTAAAAGCAAAGCAGCATATAATAATTGTATCAGGATACAGATAGTCTGTGACTTACATAAGTTCATTCAGTAACCATTCAAAATTACAACAGCACTGAAAGAAGTGACTTATGACCATTTTTCACAGTTACAACTTTTGTAGCATCCCCATGATTATGTGATCAAAATTCAGATGTTTGCTAATTGGTTCATACTTATGACCATTGCTATGTCCCAAGGTCATCTGGTCACCTTTTGCAACCATTTGGCAAGCAAAGTCAATGGGAAAGCCAGATTCACTTAATAACCAGATTACTAACTTATCAACTGCAATGATTCACTTAACAACTGTGACAAGAAAAATTGTAAAATGGGGCAAAACTCCCTTCACAAATATCTCACTTAACAACAGAAATTTTGAGCTCAATTGTGTTTGTAAGTTGAGGACTACCTATATTGATTTAATTAATCAAGTTAATATGGATGCTGATTTACTTCAAGTTTTCTAAGTCAGCTAACTGCAGGTTAGTGGAAAGAATATTTTTGAAGAAAGATTCAGCTATCTCTGAATGTTGCATAGCAAAAATTCCTGATGTTTTTTCACAAACATGAATAAGTATTTCAGTAGTAGCATCTGTGAAATGTAAAAGAAAAAGTTTATTTTATGAAGTCAAAAGGAACAGTATAAATGGAAGAAAGACAAGTAAATTGCTGTGTCATTTAATGGAAAGAAAGTAGTAAGATATTAGTGATGACCACTATATATATAGTATATTTTCATTCTGCACTTCAGAATATTATCTTTCAAATATCTCCATCCATCTGAGTTTAAAAATAGGGGTGGCAAAGATAACTACTCCCTGGATGTTTTTGGTGAGATACCAACAAATGTCTCTTATTTAGTTATCTGATGCTTGACTCTAGGGTTCTTTCTTAGATAGATTCTTTCTGCAGATAGATCTAGAGCTGGCTCATGGGATAAGTACATTTTCTGGGACAGTGGAGTTCCAGAAACTACAGTAATATTACAGAAAGCCAAACGAATTAAATCAGCACCAGGAGGGAGGGAGGAAGAGAGAGAAAGGGAAAAAGGAAGAGGTCATTATCTGATAAGTGACATAGTTTCTTTATGAAGTCTCTTAGCCATCATTAAATGAAATAAAACTACCCCATACTGTTACTTTGGCACAATTATAGTTGGATGATTCTTTTTTTAAAAAGTTTTTATTTTTTAAGACAAACATATAGAAACAATACATAAAAAACATAAAACCACCTTCCATTTTATATACATACAGTGTTTCAGTTGGTTACGAATCTTTTGTGCAATCCTTTCATAGTCATTACTCACAGTTTATATAAATTTCACATTGTCAAACTAACAAAAACTTATATATTTATCAATTATTAATCATCCATGACTAAACTATTTATTCTATCATTTTATATGAGATATCCCAAATTTTATTTTAAAATTTATATTGTGCTTTCATCCAATGGTTCTATACATTATATTTTATATCAGTCTATTAAACTTCTATAACAAAATTATCTATTCTGTTACATTTTCATGTCTTTTTATCCAACCATTGATAAAACAAATCCCACATCATATAAAATTGTTTATCTTCTTGTTCTCTGATTTCAAATGTCAATTTACTCATTTCAGCAGAGTGCATAATTTTCTTAATAACTTCCTCCTGCATAGGTATTTTATCATTTTTCCAATTCTTAGCAAATACAATTCTAGCCACTGTTAAAACATTTTCAATCAAATATTTCAGCTCTTTGTTATATATTTCAGGTATGATTCCCAATAAAAAGATCTCTGGTTGAAAGTCTATATGTTGTTTTATCACTTTTTCCAACCACGTGTAGATTTTAGTCCAATATTTTTTTGCATCCGAGCTTGTCCACCACACGTGGTAATATGAACCAGGTATCTGATGACATTTCCAACATTTGTCCGATTTATTCTTAAACATTCTCGCAAGTCTCATCAGGGGTAGATGCCACCTACAAACATCTTATACAAATTTTGTTTATATGCAGTTGACACTGTCAATGACACTGTCACTGTTATAGTTTTGAGACCACAATTTTTTCTAAGTCAACCCCATATCCAAAATTTTTCCCCCACGCAATCATCGTTTCTTTAACTTGTTCCTCCTCCAGTTTAAATTCTAATAACTGTCCATAAAGTTTTTTAATTACCTTTTCATCAATACCCATCAAAATTTTGTCTAAATCAGTCAACTTATCATAAATACCTTCTGTTTTAGAATCTTTATCAAATCTAGATTGTATTTGCAAATATGAAAATCAGTTCATTTTTACACCTTGTTCTTCCACTGCTTGCATAGATTTAAGTTCACCCTTTTCATTCAATATCTCACCATATCTAACTGTTTGTTCCTTTTTATATATTATTGGATAAGAAAGTAGATATCCATCGTGGAATTTTTAAATAGTATTGTCTTTTTATCTTCTCCCAATTCAAAAACAGAGCCTCTTGAATATAATGTCTTCTAAAATACCCCTGTGTTTTAGTTCCCTTATACCAGAGGAAAACATGCCATCCCAACAGCAAGTCATGCCCTTCTAAGGTCAATAGTCTATTGTTCCTTAATCCATTCCTTTAAAATGGATTGAGCAGGGCAAACCTTCCTCTTATTCTTGCATCTTGTAACAGTTTTAGTTTTATTCTTGCTATTTTACCCTGTCAAATATATTTCAACACAATTCTATTTAAGTCTTCAAAAAATTCTTTCTCTAATCGGATTGGAATTGTCTGGAAAAAATATAAAATTCTAGGCAATACATTCATTTTAATTGGAGATATTCTCCCAGGCTTCTGTTAATTCCATCATTGTTATATTCCCTTCTAACATTGTTTCAATACCTTAAGGTATCTGAGGTAAATTCGCTTTCTGTAGATGTTGCTTAACTTTTTCTCCTCAAATATTCTGTTGAAAATACAATTTTCCATAGTATTCTTGTGTAATTTTTTTCTTCTCATTTCTATAGCAAACATGTCCTTTATTTATTAATTGATGAATCCTTCTTGATTCTCTTTCCTTTCTCAGTTTATAAGCTAGCCATCTGCCTGGTTTATTTGCGTCTTCAAAGTAATTCTGTTCAGCTTTTTTAATTTTTTGTGCCAGTTCCTCTTTTTCCATTAGTCCCATTTTATGTTTAATTATATCCATTTTATTTTTAATGTCTTTTTTGTGGGGACTTCTGTAAATCTTTTTCCAATCTTTTATAATCATCCTCCAATGTTTTGAAAGTACTTTTCTGTTTTATATTTCTTTTCTTTGTATAGTCCATTATCAAGCCTCTTGTGTAGGCCTTCATCGTGTCTCAGAGGTTCTGTAAATATGTATCCTCTTTTCTATTTTCTTTAAAAAAGAAAACAAGTTCTTTGTCTATTTTCTGTTTAAAGTCTTTTTCTTTTAAGAATTGTATTATTTAAAGTCCATCTAGATCTCTTGTATCCTTTCCAAACAACTGTCACTGGATTATGGTCTGCCCAAGTGCTTGTTTCTATTTCAATCACTCGTATGTTAGCCAGTAATTCTCCTGACATCCATATCAAATCTATTCTAGACCATGCATGCCTGTTTGCTTACTTTCCGCATTTCTCTCTCTCCATGCATCTTTTAAATTAAATTCTTCTATTATTCAAAAGAAAGATTTTGGTAGCATCTTTCTAGCTTTCTTTGTTGATTTCTGCATTTTATAGTCCAACCGATCATTAATTATTTCATTGAGATGTTCCATCATACAAATATTAACATAGTACAATTCAATTATTTTCATATGTAATTTCCTGTAAAATTCTTCTTGGTTATCATTCGGACGACAAACTCATTCGAATGAATTGCAATTAAATAAATTGAATAAATTGCAATTAAAAGTGTTTTAACAATAGTTGGATGACTCTTAAAGATGCTGTAAATTACAGTGGATAATTATAAGTTTTCATGTATTTCTTATTTCAGATAACAGGACATTATACACTGTTTTTCCTCCTGCTCTTGTTCTATGGCATCTACATGATGACTGAAAGGATAGAATTTATTATCCACGCAATGGTTGTCCTATCTAGGATATCTGAAAGGGTATTTCTGTAAATATTAACTGATTGGAGAACAAAGAAACTGTTCAGAAGCACAGATCTTTGAAATCATAAAACAAGAATATATTCAAGTATATAAACGAAATGAATAGCCTCCAAACTAAGCATCTTTGCAAACTTTAGTAATATTTTGCAAATTGATTTCTGGAAGCATTTTGTTTCCTCTGTGGATATTTTAATGGCTCTTCTGATGCTATCATCTTTGACATTCCTCATCTTTTATTAATTTACGAAATGGGTTTTTAGAAAACAATTTAAGAAGAACACTAAAAGTGTTCTTTCACCTAAAGTGAAAAATGTAATGACTCAGTGTCAGGTCTACTTTAAAACTGAGATTGGTACACTTTTTTCTAGTAGATGCTTTTGTTTGTTCCTATTGAACAATCTTTTTAATAGCAGGAATAAATATCACTGTTTTTGACAGTGATTGACCATAATTCTAGCTACTATTTGGTTGAGATATGCTACATGTAGGTACAAGCTACTATATTGTAATTGCTAAGACATGTTATTTCTTAACCAACAGCTTATTCATCATTATGAGTTTGCTTCTGTTCCGTCTGGAAAAACGCGAGGTAGACCGGGTTCCAACAGTAAAAGTCTTTATTTCAACAGTTAAAGTGAAAACGGAACAGTTTGGCTCTTGCCGCAGCAGCCTTTATATATGGCTTGCCTGCCGGCTTGTAGCCAATGACGGTTACTTGGTTTTGCCGCCTTTTGGCAGATCTTTTGGATTGGTTCCTCGTGAACCAATCCCTATGCTGGCTTTTCTAGCCAGTCACAATCGAGGATTTGGAGTAAACTATTTTATACAGAACACCCCTCCCCCCTTGGTTTAGTCCTACATGATGACGTAGTCGCGCAGGTAGGTGGGACTTCTTTTGATTCTACTGGACTTGCGCAGTTCATTTTCGCTGGAGACTTTAACCGATTCGGATGGGGTTGCTGTCTCTCCGGCTCTTTTCCATGGAACTTCCTGGAAGGGTGAGTCGGCCATTTTGCTACCGCTTGAGTTTCTCAGGCCGGTGGTTTGCCGCTCCCTCCTGGTTTTTCCGGGAAGGTCGAGCTGGCTTGGCTGGCCCCTTCGTCTGGATTATTTTCGCAAGTCTCATCTAACTGTAAGTTTTCTTTTTGCTCTTTTTGATTGGTTAGCTGTTCTGGATTTATTTTTAAAAGTTCTTTATTCTTTTCTTGTATTTCCCCCCCTATTGGTTTTGTTTTTGTCGATTTTTTTTTTGTGGTTGTGCGTTTGTATTTCTTTCAACGTTTCAGGAACAAAGCTGGTCTATGTGCCACTTCCATTCCCTGCCATCGTCTACGGTTAGTCGGTAGGACCGGGGGCCTGTGAGTTGTGTGATTGTGGCTGGAAGCCATAGGGGGTCCCCGGTAAATTTTTTTGCATAGACTAGGTCGCCGATTTCAAATGTTCGGCAACAGCTGGAGGAGTCGGGGGGTCTTTCAAACGTGTAATTTGGGTGCAACCTGTCTAATTGCAACCTAAGTTTTCTTCCCATTAATAATTCCGCTGGGCTTTTGTTGGTTACAGTGCTGGGTGTGATATGTTGGAAGGTGAGAAGACGGTTGATTTTATTCTGGACATCCCCAAGGTCCATTTTCTCTAAACCCTCTTTGGTAAACCTGACCATTCTTTCCACACAACCATTTGCTGCCGGGTGGGTCGGCGCGGTCAGTGCATGGCGTATACCTAGGGAGGCTAGATATTGTTCAAATTGGATGGCGGTTAATTGTGGCCCGTTGTCGGACACGAGGACGTCCGGCAATCCATGGGTTGCAAAAAGTTTGTTAAGTTGTTTAATGACCGCCTCAGTTGTCGTAGATGACATTACTACAACCTCCAGCCAATTTGAGTATGCATCTACGACAATTAAAAAGGTATGCCCCCTAGTAGGACCCGCGAAATCAATGTGGATCCGAGACCAGGGGCCTCGTGGGGTCTCCCAGTCCCTTATGGGTGCTTGTGGTGGGGAAGGCCTGGTTTTCTGACATTTAGTGCAAGTGGCAACCCAATATTCGATATCTTTATCTAAACCAGGCCACCAGACATAGCTTCTAGCGAGGCTTTTCATTTTTACGATACCAGGGTGGCCTTCGTGAAGCATACCCAACACCCTAGTCTGTAGTTTAGGAGGGATTACTACCCGATCACCCCACAATAAACAACCTTTTTGAATTGAGAGTTCGGTTTGTCTGGTCCGGAAAGGTTTAAAGTTTTCAGTTTTTTGGTTTTCCAGCCAGCCTTTACCTACCCAGTTTAATATGCGGGCCGTCACTAGGTCCTTTGCGGTGGCTCTGGCAACATCATTTGCAGATATTGGTAGTTCGGAGCATGTTTCTATTTGCAGGGTGGTCATTGTTGGCGCCGGGTCTTCCTCCGTCGTCAGCAGCAGTGCTCTGCTTAATCCATCTTCATGGGAGATTTGCTTCCCGGGTCGATGTGTCAATGTGTAAGAGTATGCTGCAAGGAATTCTGACCATCTAGTCATCCGCGGGGATAAAATGTTCGGTGTAGGCTTGTTTCCTGCCAGAATTCCTAGCAACGGTTTATGGTCCATTACAATCAAAAATGTTCTTCCATAAAGGTATTCGTGAAAACGTTTCACTCCGGCAACGATTGCCAGGGCTTCTCTGTCTAGTTGACTATAATTACGTTCTGTTTTAGACAGTCTTTGAGTAATAAGCGACGGGTGCCTCTCTCCCATCTGGCAATTGGTGGCTCAGGATGGCACCGACTCCAAACGGTGAGGCGTCACAGGTTACCATCAATGGAAGTGTGTTACTAAACTGGATAAGAACGGTGTTTGATGTTAATAATTTTTTTTATTTTCTGGAATACTTTTTGCTCTCTATGACCCCAAGTCCAATTAGTTTTCTTATCCAGCAAACAGTGTAATGGTTCCGCTATTGTTGCTTTGTGGGGGAGGAATACATTATAGAAATTTATTAGACCCAAAAATGCCTGCAATTCTGTTTTGTCTTTTGGCTGTAGTGCGTCTTTAATAGCTTTGACTTTTTTTTCAGTAGGGTATATACCCTCTCTGTCAATTAAGTAGCCCAGAAATTCGATGCGATCAGTCATTAAGCAGCATTTTTCTTTTTTAACTTTCAGACCGGATTCTCTAAATTTTGTTAGTACATTTCTTAGTCTTTTTTCTAGTTGGGTCATATCTTTAGCCGAAATCAGGACATCGTCAAAATATGGTACGACCCCTTTTATTCCATTTAATAGGCATTCCATGAGGCTTTGGAAAATGCCTGGGGCCACACTCACTCCAAACTGAAGTTTGTTACACTTGAATGCCCCTTTGTGAGTCACTATTGTCTGTGCCTCGGCCGTTAAGGGGTCTACTGGAAGCTGTTGGTAAGCTTGTGCTAGATCTAGTTTAGCAAAAAATTGTCCTCCCCCGAGTGAGTGCAGCAAATGTTGTACAACTGGCACCGGGTATGTGCTTCGTTGCAGCGCATGGTTCAGGGTAGCCTTGTAGTCTCCGCAGATGTATACCGACCCGTCAGGTTTAACCGGTGTTACTATTGGCGTCTCCCATTTAGCATGGTCAACAGGTTCCAAAACCCCTTGGTCAATTAATTTATTCAATTGTTCCTCTATTTTTGCTTTTAATGCAAAGGGAACTCGTCTGGCCTTTAATCTTCTAGGGGCCACCTGGAGGTCTAAGCTAAAGGAAATTGGGGTCCCCCAATACCTGCCTAGGGAGCCATCGAAAACGTCCTGGAACTCGTGGATCAGGTTTTCTTCCCAGTTGGTTTCGGCCACTCGGTCTACTCCGGTCATCCCGATGCCCAATGGTGTGAACCATTCGATGCCCAGGAGGCTGGGTCGGTCTCGGTCGACTATTGTCAGAGGCAGGACTTCGACATGCTGTTTGTAAGCGACTCAGAAATGTCCTAGACCTACCACAGGGATTCGATTCCCTTGGTAGTCCTTCAGAGTTAATTTTTGTTTCTGGAGTTCTTTTAGTTTGATATTTGGGACCAGTTGTCTGATTGTGTCCCATGACACCATTGACAGGAAAGACCCTAAATCGACCTCCATCTCACAGGGGCTGCCTTCGATTTTTATGATGATTTTAACTTTTTTTCCGCTTTCCGTCTGAGCACTTCCAATAGTGACAGTTTGATGGGTCTTTTCTCGGTTACTGGCTCGTTTGTTGCGCTCCCACTTTCTCTTGGCTTGTTTCGATTCAGCTTGTGGGGGAGAGTTACTGCGTCTGTTAGGGCTGTTATTTTTTCGATTCCTACAGACCTTCTTGATGTGTCCCCTTTTCTTACAAGCTCTGCAGATAGCATCAGGGAATCTGCAATCGGCTCGAGGGTGGTTTCCACCGCAACTGGCGCATTCCCACCAGTTTCTTTTTTTGTGCCTTTTTTTGTTGGCGTATAGGCGGTGGACCTCGTCGTCTTCCTCTCCGGATTCTGATGTCTCATCAAAATCTTCATGGTGTGTGGTGGCGGGAAATTGCTTCTTCCCTCTGGTTAGGCTCGTTTCGTCGTTGTTCGCATTCATTTGTTTCATGGTGGCCGCTGACTTTTTCACGGCTTCTGCAGCTGTGGCTTCTGCGATTGCTTCAGCCACGGTTATGTTGGGTTTATTTAGCAATTTACTTTGTAAATTGGAATCTTTTAAACCCAATACTACTCGATCTCGCATGGCTTCATCTAAGTTCAGGAACTCACATGCTCCCCCCAGTTGTCAGTGGGCTGCCACAAAATCAGTGATGGTCTCGCCTTCTTTTTGGTCCCTTCGGTAGAATTCGTGCCGTTTGATGAGATTTGACACCACTGGTACGTAATGAGCCTTCAACATTCGCTGGAGTTTGGGCCAGGTCATTTGTTTTACATCTCTGGGCTTCACCAATGCCTTGGCCATTTTGAATACCATTGGTCTGCAATGCATTAAGAAGACAGCCTCTTATGCTGGTCTGAGATCTGTTCCATCTTGTTACTTTCTAAGTACATTTGGAAACGGTCTACGTAGGATTCCCAATCTTCTTCATTGGGATTGAAGGGTGCGGGCGGTGCATTATTTCCAGCCATCGCTTCAAGCCTGGGTTTCAATTCACCGTGTGCACAGTCTCACATTTTAGGACGATCCCATCCTCGTCGCCAGTGTTCTGTCCAGAAAAACGCGAGGTAGACCGGATTCCAACAGTAAAAGTCTTTATTTCAACAGTTAAAGTGAAAACAGAACAGTTTGGCTCTTGCCGCAGCAACCTTTATATACGGCTTGCCTGCCCGCTTGTAGCCAATGACGGTTACTTGGTTTTGCCGCCTTTTGGCAGCTCTTTTAGATTGATTCCTAGTGAACCAATCCCTATGCTGGCTTTTCTAGCCAATCACAATCGAGGATTTGGAGTAAACTATTTTATACAGAACAGCTTCCAAAAGAGATTTAATAAATTGATGTGTCATAAAGATAATACTAACAGTTGGTCATGGGGATTAAATCTTAGCTCCAGGACTAGAATCAGTTACTGTTTGAATATCAGATGTTGGGGAACATAAATGGGAGGGAATAGCATACATAGGACAATTCCTTGCTACTCCAAGATACCAACCCCAACACAACATACGGTGTTGCCAGATTCTATGCATCTGCAGTTAAAATTTGTCAGAAGATAACCATTTTTATGGAGCACCCAATATGTTATTATTTTGTTAGATTTAGTTTGTGGACTGGAGGCTAAAACATATAAAGGATGGTTTCTGGAATTGGGAATGTGTAGTTTAATTAAAACAAGGTCTAGCATCTCAGAGGTTGCTACAAAAAAGAGGGAGTCAAGCTATTCTCTAAAGGACCTGAGTGCAGGACAAGAAGCAATGGGTTGAAACTAATCAAGGAGAAAAGCAACCAAGAACTAAGAAGAAATTTCCTGACAGAACAATTAATCGGTGGAACAACTTGCCTCTAGTAGTTGTGGATCCTCCAACATTGGAAATCTTTTAGAAGAGATTGGGCAATGATTTGTCTGAAATGGCATAGGGTTTCCTACCTGAGCAGGAGATTGGACTAGAAGACCTCCAAGGTCCCTTCCAACTCAGTTATCTCTCCTCCTCCCTCCCCTCCCCTCCCCTATCCTATCCTACTCTTCATTTACATATCCTACCCCTTCTTTTAAATTCCTTTTTGATCTTCATCTTTATTTTAGCTCTTTATTTTTATTTTTATGTCTTTATTTGTAATTTTACGCCTTTTAATTTCTTGTACCCACTCACCTTCTGCTGGTCTTTGACCATAATAAAGATTTGATTTTATATATTATGATATATCAATCTGCTTAAATATAGGCTCTGTTATTATGATCTATCACCTGTATCCGAAGTGCACGCAGATAGGATCAGATATAATGACTTTATAGAGAACTCTTAGAACAACCACTGATCATGCAGTAGCTATTTATGAGTCAGGAAGGGTAAGCACTTGCAAAATCAACTTCTCTTCCTCTAAAATCTGAAGCTCCAGAGAATCTTTTGCTTCAACTCTGATGGTAAAGAAAGTTCCTGCTGGCTACCACTCTATCTTCAACAAGCTCTGGCTTGAGCAAGAGTAGAAAGTGTAAATAGCTACTTCTTGGAGGTATCAAATAGATCGTCATACTGACTTTGACCTTTAAAAAATTCTGTTCTAATTCATCTCCTCAGACCTGCCCACGAAAATGTTTGATGTCTCTTTTACGAATGAGATTGGGATACTCACAATTAGTCCTTCACACAAATGCACTAGGCTTCATCTCCCCACCAGTAATAGGAATTACTGTTTGAAGCATTCCACACCTTTACTCAATTTCCTTTGGAGAGGATTCCAATTGCAGGCACCAAATTTGAAAGCCCCGTAAGAAAAAGAGGAGTGAAATATTTTTTATACATGTGATGCTGAATCTTGTCCAATATCAGATATTCAGATTTCTGAATATGGAAGAAAGAGTGAGAGGTACAAGAAACTTCTGACTTGGGCTTATATACGAATGCAAGTTTATGCATATGTGAAAATTTTTATATAGATTTGTTCATTCTGTCTGCATGTATATGTATATATTATTATATAACTGGTAATATCACTGAACGGTACTAACCACCAATCATCTGTGAAGTTTACTGCATGTACTCATGGTTCTAATTTTTAAATTATTTGAAATTGTTTCTACAGGAAAGAGCTGGTGAAAGCAGTAAAAATATTTACCTGAAAATAGTTTTAAATAAAAAAAATGTCTATATTATTTTTATTTATTTATTCAATTTTTAATCTGCCATTTTACTTTAGAAGTAACTCATGGCTGTATACATACCTAACATTCTTTCTCCTTCTATTTTCCTGACAGCAAAACCCTACAAAGTGAATTGGATTGAGAAAGGATGGCCCAAGGTCACCCCAGCAGGTTTTCATGCCTAAGGTGAGACTAGAACTCACAACTAGTCACAACATTTGCCTCAGAGAAAAAACCCTTTGATGGATTCTTCTTTTTTACTTAATGGCTAATGTATGTAATTATGGTGTTTTATGATAATGTACTTTTTGGCTATGATCATGCATTAAAAATCAATGGTGGAGTCTTACCGTACTGTTCTGATAATAATGCAATATTCCCAGCATACCTTTCCAAAGTAGGCTGAGCATGAAATACAAATATATCCCCTTTTAATTAATTATAAATGGTTAGTTATTTAGAAATGAAAATAATGGAATCTATATACTTTCCTAAATGACTTGAAGATAGGAATTATTTAAACATTTATTGCAATATTTCCAGTCACAGTATATTTTCTGTTAAACAATACTTCCTTTCTAGTACTGTTAGATTTTTCATTGTTCTTTGGAAAAAATAGGATAACTGCTATTTTTAAGCAAGCAGGAAAATCTTGAGAATAATAGACAATTAAAAGCTATTTTTATAAACAATAAATGGATTTGCAGATAGTTTAAGACAGGACTTGAAGGTCTCTAATATATTTGCTTGATTTATAGCAACCTTTCTCAGTCTCGTACTTTGGACTATAGTGTAGCTCTTACTTTCTTAGTAAACTAGAAAATAATAATTGTAATAACAACCACAATGTTTTTAAATGTCAAAGTGAGTCACATACCTCATCTTGAAAACCATTACAACAGATCTATGAAGAGGGGTACCAGAGCTCCTTACAGCTAAGCCATTTTAATGGCTTGGTGCCCTCACATAATCTCTCAGAGGCCTATGCATGCATATTTTGTCTTGTTATCCCATCAGCATGTTATGAAGTTTGGAGAAGAGCTGATGGTAAGGCACTATTAGGATGTAGCTTTGGCACTCATTCTTTGGCAAGATGAAGACAATGGTATCTTGCTTCCCATTTGCTCTTGTTTGGCTTTGCTGAGGGAAAAAAATATGAATTAAAAGAAAATGTAACAAACCAGACATTATTGCCCCAATAATATAGACAACATAATAAAATGGATATACATGAATCTGCTATTTCCATTTACTTATTTTAGAATACACACACACACACACACATAAATACATATATGTATATATCCTAACACACCTAAACAGCACACACCCCAAAATCAAGTTCACCATGGAAACGGAAACAAACAAAAAACTACCATTCCTAGATGTACTAATCTACAAAAAACAGATGGCACACTAGGACACACCATATACCAGAAGAAAACACACACCAACCGCTACCTCAACGCCCAATCCCACCACTACCCAGCACAGATAAACTCCATGGCCAAAACACTAATTGCCAGAACCAAACGCCTGGCAGACAAGACACACATAAAAACCGAACTATGCACCCTGACTAAAGTACGGACAGCCAACGGCTTCCAAAAAAACAAAATCACCGGCTTGATCCACAAAAACACACTAAAACATAACAGAGACCTAGAAGATGAACAGACCTATGGAACAGCTGTCCTGCCCTACATAAGAGATACAACAGACAAAATCAGTAAGATACTACACAGGCATCACATCAAGACTGCCTTCAAAACAGACAAAAAAATAGCAGCCATCCTTAAAAACCCCAAAGATAAAATTGACCTGGAAAACCAAGGCATATACGAAGTCCCCTGTGCATCATGCCTGGCCACATACATTGGACAGACCAATAGAAGAATAAGTACCCACCTGGATGAACACAAAAATGCAGTAAAAAAGCACCTCCTCACTAGTTCAACACATGAAAGCCACAGGTCATAGCATAAACTTCAATGGCACCAAAGCCCTAGTCACTATAGAAAACCACAGCCACAGAATTATCAGAGAAGCCATAGAGCCTGAAAAAGACCTGAAAGCATGAATATAGAAGAGATGATTCCACCAGACTGTCAATCATTTGGAAGCCTACACTCTCAAACAAAAAAATCTCCATATGACAAGCCAGGCTAACACCTGGGCACAAACAGACTCCCCCTGACACCTCCAACTCAAACACACCCCAACCAAGCACCCAGATGAAACCTAGCTTCCTAACAAATGATAACCGTCCATTTACTCGGAGCCAAGCTGCACTGAAAGCCTCCAATACAGGAACACAATATTGCCAGCCAATCAAGACACAAAAAAAGCCACAAAACAGACAGAAGAAATTAGAAACACCAATCAAGCAGAACACAGCAAACTCTAAACACAGACCAAGACTCCCAACCAATCAGGATGAAGAAAAAACCATTCTCGCACAACAATACGCCAGCCCCAAATTTAAAACTGAAATTAATTAATTATATATATATATTAATATATAAAATATATATATATATTTGTTTTCTTAGGCTTTCGCGGGAACTTACATGTGTGCTGTTTAGTTTCCTTCGGGTATTATCCCACGTCATTGTAGTTCTGTTAAAGTTGTAGCAACGTTTCAGCAGAATCTCATCTGCCATCCTCAGGCTTCTGTATAGAGTTAGTTCCTGGTTTCAAATTTGAGGCTGGTCCATTCTGATTGGCTGGGAGCCTGGATCTGTGTTCATTGGACTTGGAGTTTGTTTGATTGGTGTTTCTGGTTTCTTCTGTCTGTTTTGTGGCTTTGATTGGCTGGCAACACTGTGTTCCTGTATTGAAGGCTTTCAGTGCAGCTTGGCTTCGTGTGAAAGGACGGCTATTATCTATTAGGAAGCTAGGTTTCATCTGGTTGGGGTGTGTTTGAGCTGGAGGTATTAGGGGGATCTGTTTGTGCCCAGGTGTTTGCCTGTCTTGTGGTGTGGAGATGTTTTTGTTTGTGAATGCAGACTTCCAAATAATTGACAGTCTGGTGGAATCATCTCTTCTATTCATGCTTTCAGGTCTTTTTTCAATCTCTATGGCTTCTCTGATAATTCTGTGGCTGGGGTTTTCTATCGTGGCTAGGGTTTTGGTGCCATTGAAGTTGATGCTATGACCTGTGGTTTTCATGTGTTGGACTAGTGAGGAGGTGTGTTCCAGCTTTTTTACTGCATTTTTGTGTTCATCTAGGCGGGTACTTATTCTGTACAATGATGGGACACATACATTGGACAGACCAATAGAAGAATAATATATACAGTAGAACAGGTCAACTTGTTGGATCAGTTCATATGTCTGCCAAATGTGTGTGTTCTTGTCAGGTTAATTGAAGTTAAACATTTATGATGAGACAGCTTCTTAAAGAGTAACTTCTTTTAAAAGCAAAAGTATTGTACTAAAGGTATCCACACTTTTCAAAAAATGTAAGATTTCTTGCAGAAAAGAAAGCAAGTCAGAGAAGCGTTAGAAATATTCAGATTCCAAATTTGGATGACCACTAAATGGCAGCAAAGTAATGCAGAAATTTGCTGACATCTAGCCATTGTCTAGACTTTTGCAGGTCAGATCTTACAGCTGTAGTTCAGGAGGGTCACAAAAAACAATGTTGTTCTTACTTTCTATAAAATGTAAATGAATGAATCATGGTATTTTAACACTAAATACATGTGTGGAAACAATCTTATAACAGAGAAACAATAGATATGAAAATTATTGTATTTTTGTAGCAGTGTTCCAGTCCATTAGGTAAATATTTATCTTCTGTGTTAATGTATCGACCCTATCCTATAATAAGCCAATAGCCATTTCATATATATCTGTAAATATTTTTCTTCTTTTAGGTTCTCTAGTTTTAAACTAATGTGAGCACAAATTGTTTGGAAAACTATGAGGTCAGTTATTGAAACTTAGGTTTGTGAGCTTTTCTGGGGTTCACTAACTTATGAAAATTATCATATGGAACAAGGTCCATGTTTTAGATTCCATTGCCTTGTCTTGGTCAGGGACCCTGCCCTGTTATCCTGCAGATGCTTTGAATCACAGTTCCTATAATGCCCTTCCGATAGCCATACTGGCTGGAACTTATGAAGCAGGGGTGAGATTCTACCAGTTCGCACCTCTTTGCTAGAACCGATTGTTAACATTCTAAGCTGTTCGGAGAACCCGTTGTTGGAAGAAATTACTGGCCTAATCCTGTAAGGAAGGCAGGAAGGAAATATTCTGGTGTTGCTTACGTAAACTGTCTCTGCGTTAACCCTTATTACATTCTTGGCAGGACTAGACTTCTTGTCTCAGGAATGTCTCTAGTTTTTTCCCCCTCCTTTGCATGTGTGCAAAGGTACTTTGCATGTGTGGAGTGACCATTCAAAGTTACAATGGCACTGAAAAAAGTGGCTTATGACCATTTTTCACACTTACGACTGTTGCAGCATCTCCACAGTCATGAGAGGCCAGGCAAGGAGATGGTGCCTCAATGTGAGTGATATTGAGTTGGTCACGCCCAGCCATGACCACCAAGCCATGCCCACCAACTAAGCCACGCCCACAGAACCGGTTGTTAAAAAAATTGATTCCCACCCCTGTTATGAAGCCTACAGTTTCCAGCACTTGCAGGACATTTAATGATTTTTCCTCTCACTACAGTGCTTGTTCATAAGAAATGAGCCTTGAAGAGCTGACTCAAGAGATTCAGTTTTTTTCTTGCATGTTTTCTGCATTTGTTTCAGGAGAGTAGATTGCTTGTTTTGTTTGCTCCAAGCAAAGGGTTTCCATTTTGTATTATATTGTGGTCTGATCCTGATTTAAGTGATAAATAAATAGCAGGTCACTTTTCTTCCACAATCTTCCTGACTTGTTGGATGGAACAAAGGGGGTGCTGATGGCCAGTTAGGAGCCACTAAGACTTTTAGGATTCAGGGACAATAGATTCAAACAAATGCCCAAACAATTTTATTGATTTTTTTTTTAAATAAGATTTTTTAATCCTATGTTTATTACTTTTATAAACAACTCAGGACAGCAAACATATCTAATAATACTTTCTGCTCCTATTTTCTCCAAAACAACAATCTTGTGAGGTGGGGTGGATTGAGAATGACTGATTCAAAGTCACCCACCAAAATCATACCTAAGGGGACTGGAACTCACAATCTCCTAGCTTCTAGCCTGGTGCCTTAAACACTAGACCAAACTGGTTCTATGATCTATATATTGTGAAACTCTTGTCATTACCAATACTTTGCCACCCAGAGTAGCCCACATCAAGAGGGCAGCAAATAAACATGGCAAACAAACAAATAAAACAGTGGATTGTATTGCAACAAGTTTTGAACCAAGATAATCTCAAATGGTTAAGCAGTGGTTCCCAACCTTCCTGATATCAGGGACTGGTTTTGGAAGAAAAATTGATTTCCGCAGAGCAGGGAAGGAAGGTTTCGTGCGCAACCTTTGCTCACTTATCTGCCACTTACATGGCTAGTTCCTAACAGGCCAGGACCAGGACCAGGACTGCTCTGTGGCTCAAGGGTTGGGTTAATGTACAGAATGTGTCCAAAATCCAGGACCTCTGACTCCCAAAGGAATCAGATTTGGAAAAATTGAGGCTGTTTTCAGCTGTTTCCAGTTGCTGCTATGGTCAGGCCATTGCTGCAGTCATATGATGCCTATTTTGAAGATTCCATGACAGCTCCCTCCTGATCTTATAATCCCTTGTTGCCAGCCTCCACTCACCCAGCAGCAAGGAATTGAGGCATGATGAAGAAACAGTAGCTTAAAGAAGAATAAAGGAAGGTTGGTTATTCTTATTGCTTGATGTGCCTCTTCTCTGGCACACAAATGTGCACATTATCTATACCTCATCTTTGTTGGAAACTCAAGGCATGTACATAGTGCTCCATCCTCCTATATTTCTTCACAACAATCCTGTGAGATAGACTGAAAGTGACCACATGAGTTGCTGTGGCTGAAAGTAGAGTAGGAACTGGATATCTCTGGTATCAGTCAAATAGCTGAGCCATTACACCTTAGTCCTTGCCCATCCTGCTTCACTTTTTAACTGGTTCCTATTCAGAAACTGAATGTAGTTCAACTTCTCCTTTGGCAACATGGAGATCAGTCTTGCCCTAGCCCTCAGGAGGTCACAGGATCCTATTTTTAAACTGTTTCTGACATCTCAGTCGAAGAATTTGTTAACAGTATGTTTATGGATGATATCATTTCTTATAGGCTGCCACTGCTTTCTCTCCCTCAGTAAGCATCTGATCTGGAAACTCATGCTGTTCTGCTCCTCTTAATTGGGACAAGTAGGATAAAAGGCTCAAAGGTGAGAGTGATTTACAATACTATAATGCAATCTGCAAAGCTTGCTAAGTAATTTCTTAGCATAGACATGTGAAGGGATTTACAATGCAAAGCTTGCTAAATTGCACAAGGTTTGATTCCTTCGGCTAAGTATGTCTTTTATGTGCAAAGAAAAAAGTGATTTACATCACTATCTCCTTGTCAGCCTTGTACTACAGTATGTAACATTGTGTTAGGGAACAGCAAGTTAATATGGGCTGAAGTAGTACTACTTTTAGCACACAAAACATTCCAGATTCTCAAAATGGTTTGAGCCACCTTTTACAAAAATTCTCCTATAGAATGAGGAGAAAACTGTTGACATTCAAGTTTGCTATCCTGATTTGATAGGACTGATCCTGATTTCAATCTTTTCCATTGTTGAGAATAACATAAGACAATGCCATTAAATTTGCTCATTATTATTTATTCTTCCTCTTCTTTCTTGCAACATATAGTTTACTAGGAAGAGCAAGAGTTAGCAATGGTTTATTTTTACTTCAGATGAAGAAAACTTACTGTTAGAATAATTCTTTTTTTCTGACTGTGTGCATCTTCAGAATCTTTTAACACATTAATTAACCCTTAACTTTGTTTATTTATTTATTTTTCACCTTTCTGAACCATCCATTTCTCTCAAAGAGGGACTCTGGACAATGTACAATAAATGTTAAAATATTAAAATGCTAGAATTAAGATGTTAGAATTAAAAATTTTAAAGGAGACAAGAAGAGTAAATCCCTGTTAAAGATTAATTAACAGAAGCAAAGGGAAGGCTTTCATGGCACCAATCAGCCCCACAGCTCCATGCTCTTTTGGGCTCCCCAGATGAGGCTGCATAGCCATGGTTAAGTCCTTTTTAGAAAGCCAGGAGAGTGGAGACTTGCCTCATTTCTGAGGAGGGGAGGAATACTCCATAGGACAGGGGTAATGGCAGAGAAGGCTCTCTTCCTAGATCCAGTCAGTCAGAATTCTTCACTTGACAGGCTCTGCAACATACCTTATCTGTCTGACTGGGCGGAATGGGCCTATGTAATGGGTTGAATCCAATTCCATAGGGAGCCCGGCACCATGCCATCTAGAGCTTTATAGGTCACAACCAACATCTTGAATTGGACCCAGAAGCAAACTGGTACTTAATGCAGTTCACAGAGCAGAGGTATTACAAGTGCCTTTCTTTGGCCACCCATATAGCTCGTGGTACATTGTGTACTAGTTGAAATTTCAAGATACTCCCTGTAGCACGTGTTGCAATATTCCAAACAGGAAATGACTAGGGCATGAATGACTGGAGAGAGTCCCTATCCAGGAAAGGATTTAACTGATGCACAACATGGAGTTGAGCAAAGGCTCTCTTAGTCATACTGCCATTTGCTCCTCAAACAGAAGTCATGAATCCAAGAGTTCATCCAACTTACACAGGGTGTCTAGGGTAATACAATTCCATTCAAAGATGATAAACTCCTAGATACAGAGGTCTCACCCATAGCTACTGTACTTAGCAAGGTTCAGCTGAAGTTTTTTGTTTCCCATCCAGCCTTCCATAGCCCCCAGGCACCACAAAAGAACCTCCACAGCATCCCTTTCTTCACCTAGGATAGAGATATATAACTGTGTGCATCATCAACATAACGGTGATAACTCATCCTGTGGTGAACAATGAACTCACACAATGGTTTCATGTAAATGTTAAACAGGAACAGAAAAAGTACCGAGCTCTGTGACATCCTACAAACCAGGAGCTGTGGGCTGTACATTTCACTCCTTAAGTTATCTAGTCCAGCCTCCTTAAGTTTGCAGTTTCCAGATCCATTAGGTAGTATGGGTGGGAATCTTTCTGTTGTTTGATTTGTATCATGCCTTTCATTCATGAAAATTCTGGAAGTGATAGCCCCAAAATCTTCAGAGCCTCAGGCTGGCTTGAGCAATACATAACATGATAGGTTTGGACTAGAAAGAAAGAAAAATTCCTTGGAACATCTCTGTGTAAATGGTTGGGTCAAAAAAATTCTCTTTTTTATCCCTGATAGTAAATTGAAAGGAAAAAAATGAGGCAAAATAACCATTATCTCCTTTTGCCCTTCAATACTAGCTTGATGTTAGAAAATATGGGCATGGAGAAATGATTGTTTGTGTAAGTATTCCATCTATGGTCCAATGTAAAACATAGTTAACTTTTTGAACCACTGGATTCTTGTACAAAATTAGCCTCTACCTTGCCAGACATAAAATGAAACTACACTGACTTTGTATATAAATGGCATGAGACTGATTTATATACATTCAGTTATGTATAGAATGCTTCTTACAATAGGAGATTTTCATACTTGTTTTAGCTTATTATCTACATTTCTATGGATGCACATCTGGAAATTAACAGTATTGATTACTGTTCAGTGCTCTAAAAAGCATTTCATGTTATTTCTTCTCCTAGCTTATACAGGCTTGTAATGAAAAACTTTTTTTTTTGTAAAAAATTTATTTGGGTTTTCACAAAACATAACACAAATAAAATATCTTTTTTTGAGAATAGCATGGTCCTGGGTTATCACTTCTCCATATAGACACAAACTCAATTTCATATTCATCTTTGTGTTCTATTCCATATCTTATTACTATTTTAACATTTTCTTAGGAATTTTTCCCTTTCCTTAGTTTTCTCAACCTTACTTTTAATTATCTCATTCCTTTCTAAATTCAATTATGTGTAACTTTTTCTAAGTTTCAATATCTTTCTAATGATTATATTTATACTTTTGTCTGTCCTGTTTCAATTTCATATTTTCTTTTTCATGAAACAAAATTTTTCCCTGTAGTTACTGATTGGAATATGACATCTTTTTAATGTTTGTCCCTTCAACTCGTATTTAAGCTTCAATTTATGCCTTTACAGTTATAACATTCAATATAACACATAACTTCCAATTGAATTCTGCTTGGTACATTCTTAAAATACACAGTAAGTTCTTTAAAAAAAGTATATATATAACAATAATAAATAAAATACTTATTCTATTCCAATTCAGCTCTATCATTAATGTTATAGAGAATATACTGTAGAATATAGAATACAGAGAAACAGGGAAAACGTACAAGGATTAAAGGTATGTTTGTTAATAAATAAATGAAATAAAGAGAATGAGAGAATGAAATTAGGAAAGGATGGGAACATTTTAATTATTATTAATGAGTTATAAAAATTTAAGTGAAGAGGAATATGAAAGAAATATGAAAAAATATGGAAATATTATAAGTGTTCCTAAGGAAGTATGATACCCCATTGAAAAGAAATGTTAAAGATGTTAAAGATTATAACTAACATTAGTGATAGTTATTAACTTTTTGTGTAATAAACATTGGAAATTTTTGAGCACATTCAAAAAATGGCTGCCAGTTACAAAACATCAATTTTCCATAAGGTAAACTTATAAAGTTGCAGCCCATCATCATATTCTAATTTCCATAGATGAGCCATACTATGCCCTGCTTACCTTTATCTCTTTTTTCAGTCTAGTGTAAACTCGTAGGATTTTCCCACCACCATGTATATGTATACATCCAAATTAGCTGTGTCATATATGTGTGTGTATATGTGGTTATATGCATAATAGTTATATTTTGAGAGCTGAATGCAACAAAATCCCTTTTTAACATATGCTGATTAGTGTACATTTAAAGTGTTAATAAATTTTTTATTATTCTATTATAATTAATTTTCTATTCTAAAATGGGCTAGAACTGTGAATAGAAATAAAGAATCTTTTGGGGTCTGGCACTCAATTTCAACATGGAATCTATTATTTAACCCCCAAAAGAAGTACTATTAATTTTTTAAATAACAGATCAGAAAGAGAGGCTGAGAGGCACCATTTGAGAAATATTTGTGGCCATGGCATTAAATTGGGGTCTTATAATAAATATGACGGTGGTGTTTCATAAAAGGCTCTGAGTTAATTATATGTAACAAGAGATGAGGAACTGGTGTTGTAATAACTTGTGAAAGAGGAATAAAACTGATACATTGTGACTTACCTCATTTGTTCTTTCCATTCCCCAAAGGTGGTGAATTTCCCCTTCCCCTGAACATAGCGTAAATCTTCATACCAGAAGTATGCTTGGCTGGCAGTAAAATGTCAGGCATGGAAAAGTTTGGAAGTAGGAGGTAGGAACATTTTTTTAGAATTCTCCCTTACGCTTACCAGATCCCACCAAACAAAATTTAGAGACCTATATGTACTTGGAAGATTTAAAGTTTGTTTTTCTTTATCAGTATGGCGGTATTCTTTTCTATTCTGCCAGTCTCTTTACTAGATTTCTTTATTTTGTCTTTTCATTACTTCATTTTTTTCAACACTTCATGTTTTCAGATTCTCATAACTTGCTCTACCAGTTACAGCAGGCCAGGATTCTAATTATATAAAGAATTCCCACAATTAAAAGAACGTTTTGTGAAAGACATCTATTGCTCATTAGCTGAACACTTACCTCAATAACTAAAACTAATGTTTTTTAAAAAGCAGAATTAAGAGCCCAGTGCTATTTGAGAGAAAATCCAGGATTGCTTAATGCTATTGCTTAAGCTGGTTTTGCTAGACCTCACCCACACATAGTGTGTGTCAGTACAAGAGCTGGCAAGCAAAAATGCAGACAACACAGTTGATTTCTCTATTTTATGAAATCAGTTAGATGATATATCTAGCACATATTTTTAGCATGTTTTTACAAAACTCCACTGAGAAAACACAATTCAATCATCCGTTTCAATCACTGCTGTTTTAAAATATTCACCCTACTATTGTTAACTAGGTTAACAAGTTATAACAAAGGACCAGAGTCATCACAGGAGTATTGCAAAAGCATAACTTTGATCAGTAATATTAATCCAACCCAGAGGGCAGGAAAAATGTGCCTTCTATGTACCCCAATCATCTTCTGAAACTGATTTAAAATGCATGTATCAATTTTAATTTTTCATTTGATAAATATTGATAAATGTAACCCATAACAAAAGTTCTTTTGGGGTCTTCCAAAATTATTAAAAGAGGGAATGGTTCCTGAGAGAGAGAAAAGTTTAAGAAACACTGCTTTAAGATATTGCTTTCATTGTAAAGTTTTTATTGCAATGCTTGGGTAATCAGAATCAGTAAACATCCTATACAGCTTACGAAAAGACACTGAAAATCAGTTCCCTAATTCCAGTGTTTTTTACACTGAGCAATCCTTTCTATTCTCTAAAGGAGAAAGGAAAGAAAAAGAAAACCAAAATTCTTGCCTTTACAATTTTTATGCCCTATTGGTCATAGGATACCAAATTGGTAACAGAACTATATATATCAAGTCACAATATCGTGCTGGGCAAAGGTAGTATTCAGCACGTTCTGACCAGTTCTGGACAACCAGTGGTGGAAATTTTAAGTAGTTCAGAGAACTGGTAAATACCACCTCTGACTGGAGATTTTACAGTATCCTTCCCATGCCACACCCACAGAACTGATAGTAAAAAAATTTGAATGCCCAGCACTGGTGCTGGAACTTCTAAAAAGAAAAAGTGGCATTGCAAATCCACATCTCTTGTAATTTTGAAGCAGGAAAGAGTTTTATCTTAATTCTTTAAAGTAAATTTAAATTTAATTTAATTTAAATTTAAATGTGGATTTTAATCCAGCATGGCTAGATAAGGAATTCAGGAAATTCAAATTTATACATCTTAAAGTTGCCAAGACTAAAAAGCACATCTTAATCCCTGAGTTGCCTGAAGGGATTTTGACAATCCGTTCTTACTTTTGGCATTAATTTCGCAAAAATAAAATATGTTTTTTTTAAATCACTCTCTGTAAATAAAATGTTATTTATCACAGAACCTGCCGGTTCAAGTGGCAAAATATTGGATGTGTGAGCTTGTTTTTTTCAAGATGCAGCAACATAAAAGCATGCTCAGATGGGATTTCATCACCTTAGATAGTCCCAGTGAGGATTTTTCATGTGTTCATTAAATTTGATGCAACAAGGAAATAAGGCTTTCAACCTTGCCCTCTTATATGCAAATTGCCAAATAAATTTACTTCTCCCAAATGAGGTTGCAACGTCATCTAATTACAGATTTCTTGTATGCAACAATTAAAAGCTGGTGTGTACTGCCAGCTTTCTAGCACAATGAAACACATGTTGTTTTCATGGCGATAGTGCAGGGACAAAAATATGCTGAGAAAAAACATCCAGTCTTGATCGCAAAGCAGAGGTCAGCAGAATAATATCTAACTCTTATATTCATATATTTTAAGAGTTCTAGCATTGTTTCTTGATCATATACTAGACCTGTAAAAGGTTGAGAAAAATGGAAAAACTACCGTATTTACTTTTGTTTTTTATCCAAGAGGCTGAAACATACACCTTATTATGACATAACACAAATGCATTATACAACATGATAGGCATACTATGTTCAAGGCACATCACTGAAATGAATCAGGAAGAGCTAACCTGAGGTCTTGTAGCATTTTGGGAAAGACAAAGAGTTGAATGTCCTCTACACCTTTAGTTTAACCAAAACTTAGATGTGTAAGGAATGCTCTCCCATTTCTACTTCTGAAGTAAAAATTATGAACTATTCTGTTTAGATATAAGAACAGAGATGTCACTTGGGTTTTTGGCCAATCCTGACTGTATTGAGCCACCCTTAAAATTATCCAGCAGGAAAAGCTGACGATGACCATGATAATGAATTAACACAGTTCAGTGATAGGCCAAGAGTTACACATTTTGAATGTTCCAATATAATAATCTTCAGTCAAAAGAATTATATGACATAAGAAGTCAAGAAAACTTAAAAGCTGAGGAAATCAGATCATTTAGACTACCATTGATTAATATATATGATAAAGAGTGCTCAGTAGATGAATAAGTAATTGTGATGGTATTATTTGCCCTATTAAGTTTTTTAAAAAAAGATTTGCTTGTGGCTGAAGAAAGCCATTATAAAAGATGGAAGACAAGAAATTGTAAAACTAACCAGAGACTGAAGATGTTTGAGCCACATATCTAAAAATGTTATGTACCTTATGCAGAAGTCATGTATATTTTTGCAAATTAATGTGCACCTCTTGGATCTTGATGTAGCCCCAGTGCATTCTTAACTGAAAAAATAACTAAATTAAACCACATAAATTAATTGATGAATACAACATTCTAAACTGGAATAAGTATTTATTTTACTTAATTTTTATGTTGAATCAGAAACATTTCCATAGGTTTGTGTTTCCAAAACAGTGTGGCAATATGCATGTAAATTAGTTTGGAGACAAGCTGGAAAATACTCTGAAATGTCACCATGGATATATAGATATTTTATTGTTTCATATTCATGAAAGTATAGCTCTGAAGATTCTCCAGCCATCAATTCCCCCAAGATATCTAACTAACTCTTTTCATTTGTTTTGTTTTGCAGAAAGACCATATTTTTAAAAAAACTAAGAGATTGAGGAGGATGAATTGAATGAACTTTTTCTTGTATAAATAATTTCAAGTGCAAACATGAAAATTGACTTTCAGGCAAACTATTTGTGTAAGTGATAACTTACACTCAGTTAAGAATTCCAACAGTTTTAGTGCACATTCTTTGGTCTGAACAAGCTAGTTTCACAATGTCAAAACTGGATTTTGTATAGGAGATTCACAAAGCATTTTGTAAGAACCAGATGATTATATTTATGCTTTACAAATATAACTATATTATTTTGCAAAGTTTTAATGCACTTGTAAATATTGTTAACAAATTGAATTAAATTCACTGCTGACTGAATAAACATTTATATTTCATTAGTATTTGTCTACTTAAACACCAGTTACAAACTGGTGCAGTCCATTTGTTTAATTTAAACTATAGTTTTCATCAATGTGAAAAGATCCTATCAAGAAATTTGATAGGAAATTGAAATCGGTATTAAAAAATATCTTGATAAATTAAAGCTTAATCTACAATGCAGATGAGAATTTTATTATGTAATTGCCATCTTATTCACAATATTTTATATGAGATCCAGGTATTTTCCTCTTTTATTTATAAACTTCTCACTTTTCCCCACCAGTTCTAATGTTTATTTTCACCTTAAGGAAAAGAAATTGAAGAATTGTATGCTGCTTTAAAAATAGTTCTGTGCCTGAAAGCACTTTAAATAAGTGCTCTGAGTTCTACATCACTGAAATCAATTTGATTTTTGTTCTTCTTTATAAGAATAGGATCCATTTTGTAAAGAAGGTAGGTGTATTACTATGGAATTATAATAAAATAGTGGCAGTCCCAAATAGAGTGCTCTGTCCTAATAGCTACGATTGTTTGTTCAGAAACCATCACAAGTTCTTAAAGCATTTCACTATTATAAAAGAATCTTGAAGTTTTGTCATAAAATTTCCAGCACGAAAAAGGACAGATTAATTAGCTTGCCTTTATGCTGTCAGTGACAGCTCCTTAAACTTCTCTGAGCGTTGAAATCTTGGAGGATTCAATTATTAATTTAAGATTTATAGGAGTAAACAAATTCCAGATTTGGAGTCACCTTCAATTAATCTTTTGGGATTATTCAGGTCTTCAAAAAGTCCCGTTTCAATAACTTCTTCTTGCCAGGGTATTGGGATAGCACCAGTAGAAAATCTCTTAAAGAATTCAATGTCTTTGTCATCAAACTCAATTCCTCGAGCTTCAGAAAAATCAGCAATGTCTGCAACATCTTTGGCATAGACAACTGATGGATCTGGCACAAAAGGAGGATCAATAAGACCTGCTTCCAGCCTGTGGAAATTTATTGACTTGAAGTATTCATGTTTCCTGGGATCATCATCATTACTCCTGTAACAAAACAAGAAAAAAAGGTTTTTCAAATAGTCTTAAGAAGCAGATTTCTATTCAAGCACATACTAATCATACCAGTGGGTTTACCAGTGGGATAAGAAAGAAACAATCAAAGATTTGTTAATTTATTAAGTTTGAGGCCTTCTGTTACTTTCCAAATTAGAAGCTTTAATAGTACGCTGGGCAACAATACTTGATAAATACATTTTTATACAGATTAATTCATATATTTTGTTCTGATAGATCTCCTTTAGCTAAGAATGTTTAGTGTTCGTTAGTTAGCACTCTTTCCCTGTGGATAACTTGAGTAGCATTAAAGAAACAATATAATAGCCTTCTCTCAACTGGTGACTTGTGGACTATAATTTTTATCTTCCTCAGCTACTGAGGTATTAATGGGTATAGTCTCAAAGGAATTAAATTACATTAAAAAATAAGCAATGTGTAGGTAAGAAGGTTAAATCTGACATAATTGTTGACCTGGAGAAGAAACTTTCAGCTGCACTTGTTATTCTTGATGCAATTCAAGGTGCTGGTAATAAAGTCCTACAAGTGGTTGGGGGTGGAGGCAATTATTTGTCCCCTGTAATTTTTGTACAGCTGATAACCAGTTGGTATGCAACAGGTGTCAGCATTCCAGCAAACCTCCATTCCAATCAGTAACTCTGAGACAAACATATCTCAAATGTACCTTTATTAGAATAGCACCTGGCACATCTGTAGAATCCTGAATCTGAAAGATTTCGGACTTTCCACAATTCCCAAATTGCAAATCCATCCCCCATTGGCCATCATCACATCACATAGCCCAATCACGATCCGTCCAAAAGTAAGATCCTTTTTTCATCCTGCGCCATATCCAATGACCTTGAACTAACAAAAGAATTTTATTTTGTCTACTTAGAGCTACTCAATTGAATCCACTCCCCTCCCACTTGTGCCAGCATGGAAATGGCTTCTAAAGCTGACATCAGGTCATTTTGTATTCCATTTTGTCATCCTATTTTATCTTTGCTTCTTCTGGGTAGCTCCTATTCTAATAGGGTTGTCCAAGATTTTGGACTGGGGTGATAGAGCCTATTCTGTGTTTTATTACTGGCAAGTTTCACTCATTTTGTTCTTTATCAGCTTTTAACTTATTTGTGGTTTTGTTTGTTATATTTTATCTTTCTTTTTTTGTTATATTGTGAGAAACTAATATTCATTTGGGGTTGGACATACTTCTGTTAAATAAATTCAGTTAATTGAAAAGAAGCTACTTTGTTCACCGAGGATAGTGAGGATGTTTACTGAACACTATTCAAAAATGTGCACATACATAAATTTTAAAATAAATAAAATGATGTAGAATTGATTCCAAATATTGAATTTAATTACTTTTGGAGAAAAATGTGTTTTAGAACAGGCAGTAAACCATGCAACTGAGTAGTATTAAAAAACATGATTTTTTGTGACCATAATCTTGTAAAATAAAAGAAAATGTATAAATTTCTATCTTTGTGTAATGCTCATGAAAAACATAATCACCAAAATTAGATTCAGTGTCCAGCTATAAAAAACTTGGTTTCCTATTTCCCACAGGTACTCTAGTTCAGACAGCCAAGACTATTGATATTTTTTGTGAGTTATTTTTTGTGAGTTAGCAGGCTGTGTTAGGGAATAATTCTTCAAGGAAACTCAATGGCCATCACTTTCTTCCTTTCTAGAAACTGATATTTGAGCACCACCACTAGGCCTTTGCATGCATGTACGAGAGTCACCTAACAACATGATGAAGGAGAGTATAGCATAGCTAAATAATGTTTATTTGCTAACATCTGTACAGTTCTGATAGACCTCTACCAGAAACAGATTTAAACATTCTGAGAAATCTAATTCCTGGTTCACTCATGCCTAATAAGTTACAATTTATTTAATCTCAGTTTGTTAAATAAGCCATAGTTGGCTAGATCACCCATTGAACTAGCCCATAAATAAGCTTTAATGTTTAATTCATTTGCTAGATTAATAATCAGATTTATTTTATATTTTTGTTTAATAAAAATGCAGATTGGTAAATATTTTGAAAAGAAATCCTCCAGTACTTTTTACCATTTCACTAGCACTATAATTATCTTTTCATATTACTTTTAATTATCATGATCACCTATGAGAAAAACATTGAAACTGTATTTTCTAGAACACGAGTGCATACATGTCAGGCCAAGAAAACCATATGGATGCATTAATACAAACATCACGTTCTGGGTGAACTTAACCCAGTTATTTAACTTTATCATGAATACATTGTAGGTTTTCTCCAAAAAAATGAGTGGTTAGAAAATGAATGTACTAAAGTCTATTCAGCTATGCCCTGGCTAAAATAATATATATATCTACAGTTCTGCAAAAGATAAAATAAAAAAACAAACATTATTTATAAGGCAAAAGATAGGGGAAGGGAAAGTGCAAAGGAACAAAGAAAAATGAAAAGAAATAAAGAATAAAGATGCAAAAAGTTTTGTTAACAATCATTTCTGGAGACGTTTGGAAGGTGAATGTTGTGGGTCAGCAAGCACTGGATCTCTCTAATATATAAATTAGATATATAGTTGGGAGAGTTGTGTGTATGGCAGATGATCTGCAGATAAACTAAGTCATAGTATGTACATTTGTCTTTTTAGTCCACTTAGCAATATTAATATTCCAATATTTCTCAACATTAGCAAAAATATTTCAGGAAGATCTTCTGAAAGAGATTCACACAATCTTTTTCAAATGCTACATCTTGGCATCTTTTTGGAACATAGCCTTCTCAATGCTTGCCCCAACAAAAATAATGCTTTTCTTTGGGGAGTATATTTGGCTTAATTTTGTCTTGTTTCTTAGAAACTGACATATACTTACTGATTGCATTTAGCCTTCCAGATAATGACTAAATAATCTGTTGGAAACCATTGTTTAATTGTTCTCATTTGTTCTTTTAGCTGTCACATTGTGTTTGTAAATTAATTTTGAAAAGTGGAAATCCAATTCTTCTTGGATTAACCTGTTAATATCAGATTCCAGTTTGTGTGTGTGTGTGATATTCTTCATACCCATGAAATAAAATATTTTTCTGCTTCTTTCTGGCTAGTGATCTGTTTCTTTCTGAATGCCCTTGATTGAAAACCTAGTTCTATAAAACTTACGTAATTGGACCTAGGAGATGAAATAGTTCACCTCTTATGACCCATGGATTGTTGATATTTGCTGTTAATCAGAAACTTTTTAGAGGGTCAAGTGTGCAAATTAAAGCTGCCTATAAGAAGCTTTAACTTATGCAATGCATACTTAAACAGATAACCCAAGGGTTCAATGACCTTTCCAGAATCTTAAGTTAATCTTTATAAAGTTGTCCTTGAACAATATCTCTTGTTAGCAACCATAGACAGGTTTTCTGCTGTCTCCAATATACAATGAATCCCCTCCCCCCACCACCTAATCACAATATCTTACATATAGTGGCAGTAAAAAGAAATGAGAGACAAGCATGCAATTGATAAAGTTCAATAGATGCTCTACAACACTTATGGCTATCAGACTGTTTTTGGAAAAATGAAAAAAAAAACAGTGTATACTCTATTCACTTTGGATGTAAACTAATTGGAAACCTACATCTCCTATATGCAGAATTTAAGGTTCACATTAAAATTATCTGTTTGGGACCCACATTTTGTGAGAATAAGACAGCACATTCTCAATGGAATTCAAGCCAGAAGAAGCCAAGCCTTTTCTTTCTTTCTGTTATCCTTTGCATACTTCAGGAAATGTTTGGCATTGGTTGTTGATTTTTAATTGAGAGTTTATTTTTTATTTCTGTTTATTTTTTAATTGGTGCATTGAATCATAGTTTTAGTTTATTTATTTTAATATTTTACCCATAAACATAACATTTTCATCTGTATTTTGCTTGTTAGCCATGCTGAGTGTTATTTTTGGCAAAGAAGAATATAAATTTAACAGATAAATAAATAGCCCAGTTCAAATAATTTATTACGGTGATCTGTGTTTTTCAGTTAGTATTTTCAATCAGCATTTTAATTCCAGTGTTTCCTTGTGTTTCATTATAGCTTACATCATTTGGGCCAAGCATTGGCTTTGAAAGATAGTTTAATTGTTAGGGGCTAAGCAAAACCTCTTTGCCATGACATGGAAAGATCACAACTGGTAAAGAATGCTAAAGCAGCACATTTGGCAGTATCAACAGCAGCATGAAAAACATCTGCACAAATAATTATTGCAAGACAATTCCCCAAACCTTTAGAGGTTAATACAACATTAAATGAACTGGAGCAAAATATAAAGAATCTAAAATATGCAGGCATTAAAATGTATCTCTGTCCTTTTATTGAGTAATTGGGAATATTTTCCCAATAAAAATATAGGGTGGCATTAAAAACAGGTATTTAAAAATGTATCCATTTTTTTCTTTAGATTGATACTTCCATGTGCTTTTCAAGTTCCTTCATCAGAGATGGTGTTTGGCTGCCTTATTCATAACAATGTCCCGTGTTTTTCTTGTACTATTTTTTAAAAGTTAATATAATAGCTGTGTCCTTTTCAACTTTCAACTTTATTTATTTCTAGGACTTTTACACTGCTTTTTGTTCAGGATGTTTCAGATTTGATTGTAGTTCACAGCTGCTTCAGACACAATTTATTGTATATGTATTTTTTATTTCATTTTAAATTTTTATTTTCTAGGTTACTTTCTGGGGGGCTTTTAAAATTAAATTAAAATTAACTTTTTCCCTACCTGACATTGGCCAGTGAGCTGAGAGAGGTATCCTACACAGTGTAGAAAGCATACATTTATGAAATGCTGGTATACTGAATATTTTTTAGACACAAGAATGTAACCATAAATATACTGTATTATTATATCTCTGACTGAATAAACTTTTTATTTATATGAAAAATGTTGTCCTTCAAGCAGAATATATTTATTTAAATATTTATAAGCCATATTATTTGGCATTTGAAGCCAAATAATCTACCATCATTCATAAAAGCTTCTATACTGTTCTTTGAAAATCCTTCTTTTGGATTGTCTGAATTTTTGCGTAGTTTTACCACTGTTATAAGAGCTTTATAGAAGTCCAATGAAATACACAGGACCTGAGTGAACATCTGACACCAAACACTGATATTTATTTCTTTTTTTTTTTCATAACTAAAGACCCAACATGCAATAGGCATGTTTGAAAAGTACCATTGTCCCCCTTCTCATAATCTTTACCCATTATTCTTAAATTAGCATCACAAAAAAAAACCCAAAACTCTTTATAGTTTAACATTGATCTGTAGTAGGGCAGGTCTGCAGAATGAAAATGAGAATCAGAATCATTTTATGTCCTTCTTTCAAATAGTAGCTTAGTACTGCTACCACCACCAGCCTTCAGGGCAAACCTCATCTGTTCTGCTACAGATATATTCATTTATTTAAAAGATATATAGCAACCATAATAAAAACATAAACAATTCAAACAACACAAAAAAGAAAAAAAACAGAAGATGAAGTTCCCTCAGATAAAGAGCTCTCTTCCCAAATTCCGTAGGAGCAGGTTTGAAACTATTATTAAACATCACAATAAATTCTAATGAAAAGAAATATTCTTAGGAACACAGCCTGAAATATATTTGAAAACTAAAACATCCAATTTTGTAACTTGTTCACAGAAATAAAGGACATGGAACCTCATACAATGCAAAAAAAAAAAGAAAGAAAATAAGATCTAATTCCTAGTTATAATTTCTATAGAACAAATGTTCCTCTGCTTCAGTGTTCCTGGATTTCTTCAGCTTCTTTGATATTCCAAATGTCTGAGAGATGGAAACTAGCCCTTTTCCAAATCTTATCCGTATCCCAGAGAAAGAGGGTTGGAGTTTTTAACTATTTATACATAAGCAAGAGTAATGTCTCAGTTGTGAGAAAGTGAACTGTGAATCTGCAGTTTGGCATGCAGGCTATATCTCTACAGGCTTATCCCTAGTAACAATGTATAGCACAGCTACTAGTTTCATTTATAAAAAGAATACTTGAATTGAGATATATAAAATGCCAGCCATCTTTCTTTCCTAAAGAATTCTTCCTCAAATCCTAATGTTCTGCTCAACTTTAACCAAAGTTTAAATTGCATATGATGACAGAATCCTTTGTGACTAGTGCACAAAGATCAAGATCTTGCCTTCCTTGATTGTGTGGTTTTTAATAACAGACTTTGGTATTGCAAAATTACTTTGCATTATATATCCAAAAGTAATATGCTTCTTTTTCAATATTCTTATTTTTACCCAAACCAAATTCCTTGAATGTCATCCTGAGATTCCAGAATGTCATACATAAGATTATGGTTATTCAATCATTTTCACCATAATATGGCATTTGTTTATTTATTGCATTGATATACTGCCTTTTCACTTGGGAACTCAGATCAGGCATGCGCTTGTGGGGAATATTTCATCATATTTTATCACAAGAACCCTGTGAGAAATGGAATTAGGACTGAAAAATTAATCTCAAATTATCCAATAAACTCTGGTTCAATAGGGGAACTGAACCTCTAACCCCCATTCCTTTAACCTTAAACTATCTACTATTGACCTCACTCCATTCCTAAGAGGTCTGTAAGAGGTGTGCATAAGTACACAATTGTGCCTACCATCCCTGTCCTATTGTCCCCATTTATTCGTACCTATTTCCTGTATTCTTACTCATGTTTATACTTATACCTATTATCTTGTAAGTGATTGACAAATCAGATGAATAAATAAATAAATAAAACCTGGGCCTCTCCAGGTCCAGATTCAACAAGAACCAAAGAACACTATTTTCTCAGATCTGTGCTCTCTAGCAGCTCCTTCCCAAAATTCAATAAAATGCTATTCGCATTTGATCTGGCAAAAAAAAAAAAAAGGCAGGCTGGCATAAAATGTGCTGCTGCCACTGTGGATCCCTATCCTGTAACACAGCGGCCCCCAACTTTTTGGGCACCAGGGAACATTTCCATGGAGAGAGGTTTTTCCATGGACAGAGGAGACATGGTGTCCTGTGCTGCCTGCATCCCATGGATGGGCTTCGCTTGTTTGCACGGCCCGGTTTCTGGCATACTGTTGACCAGTGCCGTTGCACAGACCGGGAGTTGGGGACCCCTGCTGTAACAGGAATGACACACCAAATGGTGCTGCTCTTTATTGTGCGTGGTCATGTTGAGGAAATGAACTAATAGATTCCTCTTGCTTCCCTCCCTCCTCAATAAGTATTTGCTAGTCGGGAAATGCCTATCAAGTATTCTCGTTAACTAGGCCTGGGACAGGCAGGTTTTAACTGATGGCTTAGAGGTACAGTCAATTGTCAAAACTTCCTTCAGGTTTTACAGAAATTTCTATTAATTCATAGGCTATCAGGAATTTGTACAAAGTTAAAAATATGGAAAGACCAATACAAGAAGAGACACTTTTAGGAGTAATGGAAAGTAGTGGCATTTATGATTTTGAAATAAGCATCAAAACCTGGAATGAATCTGGAAGCAAAGAACCAACCAGCTCCCTGCGGTAAAGTGAACAAAATTTCTACAGCAGCTAAAATCCTGATTACAAAATATCCGGAAGCAGTCCAGGAACCTTCAAGGGCAGCTGTGGACAATGACTTGCAATAATCCAACCAGGGAGATTACTACAGTTAGATTATCTTTGAACCCAGACAGATCTTAGCTCTTTAGCTTAAGCAGCCTTAGAAAATTCTACAGTATTGACATTTGAACTTCAGTTCCTTAAAAAAATATGGCAATACCATTCAATCAAAAAAGAGGAAAAATAATACCTGCTTCCTAAACGACTTTCAGGGTTCTTTGCCAAGAAGAGTTTGCAAATTTCTTTTGTTGGTTCATCAAAATTAGCATGCTGGAACTGTGCTTCATCATTTATGGTTCTTTTTTTAACTTCATCTTTTTCAACCTTTTCTTTGTAATCCTTGAACGGCGTTCGACCAGCAATCATTTCATAAATACTGCACCCCATAGCAAACCAATCTACAGCATAGGTGTAACTTTCTTCCTTTAAGATTTCAGGAGCCATGTATCCATTTGTTCCAGCCTGTGACAACATAAAATAGTTTTAATGAAGAGTAATCCTAATTAGCGATATACACACACATACACATCAGAGGTGGTATTCAGCAGCTCTGGCCAATTCTGGAGAACTGGTAGTGGAAATTTTGAGTAGTTTGGAGAACTGGCAAATACTACCTCTGACTGGAGATTTTACAGTATCCTTCCCCTGCCATGCCCACCAAGCCATGCCCATAGAACCGGTAGTAAAAAAATTTGAATCCCACCACTGACACACACACATATACACACAGAAACACAGACTCTCTCCCTTCCACACATAGGCCACTCTCCCGAGCTGAAAAAATGAATAAATAATGAGGTTTATGTCTGTTACTAGTCTGCTTACAAAAAAAACAACAACATGTTTCTTGCAAAGGGAATCGAGCAGTTTTAACCAATACTGGAAAGAACAGTGGAAGCCAAGTTCACTCCATTTCCCAGTGACCAAGAACAGTGTTGTGCAGACAAATTTAGAGACAAATAAGCTTCTCCTATTTGGGCCACCCAATGCTGATTTCTCATTGCAGGAAACCAGTAATGTTAACCAAGGCTGTTGGCAAGGAGTGGAAACTTCATCTATCTCTCTTAAGGCATTTGTGTTAAACTCAGAGACAAATGAGAGCCACTAAATCTTGCATAAGATTATCCTGGGGACTAGCCCCTCACCTCCTATCCCACCTCCATGCAATATTTCTTCTAATTTCTAATAAACCTTTGCATGGGGAAAAATTGCTTTGTGCAGTTTTTCCTGAACCAAATGCAACTTTGTGTGTCATGTCATGATATAAGAATATGAGTAAACTGTAAATACATACAATAGTAACATGTTGAAATATTTATATATTTTACTTAAAAATATCAAAACTAGGAAATATACACAGTATGGAACATACTATACATGCTTGAAAATTGTGGAGGCTCTTGGGCTGGGAGTAGGCCAGTTCCCAGTATAGGGAAGAGGCAGAAGCTCACAGCTTAATTGGCTTAATTGCAGCGGCCTAGGGTGCTTGAGGCTGCTGAAAGGCAGACTGAGCAGAACCACCTGTCAAGTAGTGATCTTGTATGGCTTGTGCCAAGCAATCCTCATTGCTGCAGACTGAGGTGGCAACTTGTGCAGGACTCCTCAGAAGTCATGAGCTCTTGAGTTTTTCTCACTGGTGACTAAAGTTATTATTTAGTTTTAAAATGCAGTATCATCAATGTTTTATTTCATTTTTATTTTATTTAGTTAAATGTTTGTGACATATATTTTAATCTGGTTTACAATAATGTATTTAAAATATATTAAACTGAATTTTAAGGTGGTTTGTGCCACATCCAAGAATGTTATGGGCTGTACGTGGTCCATGGCCTGCTCTAAGGGATCCCAATCTCTTATTTCTCATTGAAACATTGCACGATTTCACAGTGCTCTGCTTGCCTTACAGAAAAGCAACTTAATACAAGTAGTCATTGAAGTTATGATGCACCCCTACCCCATGCTACTTGTGACTCGGTTCCAGAATTCCTGTGACCACATGACTAAATCTCAGGCACTTAGCAACCAGCTCATCTTTATGACTGGTTGCAGCATTTCTGCTGCATTCACATGATTATGTTCATGATATTTTTTGCCAGTTTTCAGACTTAGGGCTACATTGATTTGCTTAACAACCACCACATTCACTTAATAGCCACTGCAAAAAGTCCTAAAATTGGGTTCGGTCACATGGGTGGCTCAGTGTATGACCGTCATGACTGTCTCTACTTGTATTCAAAATCAAGAACTACCTCTACTTGTATTCTTCTTGCCTACTTTATGTTGTTTGAAAACTTTCTGCAATCAGCGATGGAAGCTCAATAACAATCTTAAAAGGAATAATTGTTAACCTAATTTATACCACAGGGAATTGCTAATCTGTTAAAAGACAACCAGAATAAAGTGTAAAAATGTGATACATACAGAACAAACAAATGAATATATCTGAAACAAAATTATGGACAACTGAGGGCATCTTGCTACAAATGCTACTTGCATTTAGCAACTTTTTAACATAACAAATATTCTTCAGCTAACTGTCAAACTGCTTACAGAATCACACTGTTTAACTCCATTGCAGGAAAAATTCCCTAATCCGTCACATCAGCAAGGTGTATTTTCCACATTTCTTTCATATTAAGATATCTATGTGTCTATAACTGTACAATACTTATCTAAAAAGAGGAATAGTTCTTCTCTAAATATCTTATTCTTAAAATGGAAAGGGCATTTATTAGGAGAGAACATAGTAAAGGAGCTGTTAAGTTTTAAATCTTGCTTAAATGTGTCATCCTTTTGAATAAAGGATGTGTATATGTATAATGTGTATACTGAACCCCTAAATAAAATGCAACAACCTACCATTTCACTTCTAATCTTCTGCAGAGCTATATATCAATAACCTTGAAGAAGGAATGTAAGAATGATTATGTAAACAAGAACTGAGCCCTGAAAGAGAGGATAGGGTGAAAAAGAAACTCAGGATTATCCTGTGCTGATTCTCTTGTCAGGTTTTCAAGATTCTGTTATTATCCCATGACATCAAATGCTTCTTATGGTGTTTGTTTTCTGACCTTGCCTACCTCCAGGGTTTTGAAAGCCTCATTATTCAAAAACCAGCAACAGACTATTATAACTACATGGAATCAGCATAGCACACAAGCCAACTAAATCTTCCAAAACATCCTCAGTAAACCAAAAGATCCAGTAGCCCTAGAAAAAAAAAATCAGGAGTCATCTACAACATACAGTGTAATGACTGCAACAGCTGTTATGGAGGACGAACAGGCAGACAACTGGCAGAATGCAGTCATGAACACCAACTCACAGTCAAAAGACGATGAAAACTCTTTAATTTCACAACATATGGACAGATTTAATCATAGTTTCAACTGCAAAACTGTGACCATCCTAAACCAAGATAAGTCCAAAAATGCTTGATAATTTATTGAGTCCTGGCATTCTGACAAAGTAGCCATCAACAGACACATAAACATAAACAATATCTACATATTGTGCAAAAGAGACAATCAACCAATTAAAAAGGGAACAAAAAGACCAGCCACTTCCCTACCAGCAATCAACCCCTAGATGAGCATAGATTAACTGCAAGATTAATATCAGACCAACAATCAATAAATAAAGAATACCCCAATCAAGGGACTGCCAAACAAGCTAACAATAAACAGCCCAACCAAATAACATCCAAGACCACTCCCAGAAACACTGACAGATCAAGCATCCAGAATATAAACTGAGAGCAAACCCCATTCCTTGCTAGCACTGATAATGTTACCTAGTTTGGGTAATGAAATGTCTGCAAGAAAGCAATCATACTCAGAGAGTACCAAGGACCCCTTATCATTCTTCTTTATTCAGAGAGACATTGAACCGTGCTTTGCATTGTGCAGATGATATCAGATTCTCAGTGTACCCCACTATACACAGAACAACTCACTGAAACATTGTTATAGTATCAAGAGCAAGATTTGTTATTGTTAGGGATAACATTGTTCACCCTAACTGTTTTAGGTGAAATAATAACTATGAATCATAGTTAGTGTATGCAGCTTTAACTGTATAATAGCAACTGTGGGAGTGGTTATGAAAACCATATAAAAGTAGCAAGGCTACAGCTTGCTCGCTCTCTCTCTCTGGCTTTGATGATCCCTGATTACTGCTTGGAATCAAGACTGCATTGCTCAAACGGGAGAGACAACAACGGACTGATTTATGTGAACTGACAATAGGATATTCTACATGGACTTTGCTAACTGAATATCCCTGAATGGACTGACTACATGGTAAATGAATATTGGACTGTTTTTGACTATGCTATAAACTTATACTGGAATAAAATATATTCTTGATAGCACAAGCGTATCTGTTATTTTTACTGTATGTTAATAAACATACAAGCTTAGCTCACTCATTTATCTGTGTGCCTATCTGACTAACGCTGCACATTCTGTTTAGCTTGTCTACCTAACCCTGGTTGGGGAACCCAGGCTTAACAGTTATGCTGATAACAAATCTGCACAATGTTATGGTAGAACTATAGTATTTCAGACAACACTTACTCCAGGAGCAATATATAACCTACAGCCCCACTGATATTTCTTAACTTTCATGGGAGTTTGCCATAGGTATTTGAAGGAGTCTAAGACAATTTTCTGATTTGATTTTAGTCTGCATAAATTGTTTAAGACATATTGGTCAACAACAGTCTGTATAGATGATTTCAAGGTATATTTTGATCTGAATGCTGAAAAAAGGACAGCCAAAGGATTGAGCCCCTCATTGAGGCAATGATCCATTACAGAACAATTACCAGAACTTCACATGAAAATTTAGAGACACACTTGATGAATCAGCCCAGATAGGAAGAGTAAACTGGTAGATTCACAAACTATAAAAAAGGACAACTACAGAATATCAGATTTTGAATTTTAAGTTTTGGGGTAGGATCATTCAACTCTGATTGACCCAAGAACTTGAACTGAGGAACACCAAAAAACATGCTAGAAATAGACAATTCAGTGCCCTTCTATTGTTCTGAAATTCAGTCAACAGCCAGCATAGCTATTGGCAAAGGATTAAGGGGAACTATACTACAAAATATTTGGAGGGTACTTGCTTGCTTTTCTATGAAAAAGTATTAAATTAAATAGAGCAGCTAAAAAGGGCCATATGCTTATATGGAAAGGGATTAAACTTATCATTAGAGCAAACCATAATCACACTGAACTGATTAATTAAAGGTATGCTGATTAGTCTATTTACTTTTTTCCTTTCTAGAAAAACAAGGTTATCTTTATTGTATTAGATTATGATTAGAATTCTTTTTTTCTTTCTGGGGAAGGAAAAACCTTGGCCTCCTTGTCAATAAGCCATATAACAAGGAATGGGTATTAGCAGTCTCAGTGCTTGGCTGAATATAAAGACAATTCTTGTGAAGGAGAAGGGGTGGAGGTTGAAGAAGAAAGATCAGGAAGACAGCAGATACCAATGGTTGTTAAGAAGAAAATTAAAGACTAGGAAAAGTGGACTACCCTTATAAGGCTGGTACAACAAATTCCCCCACCCTTCTAAGTTGCCTGGCCTTGAAGCAACATACTGATCAGGCAGGAAATAAAGCTGGTTTCTGAAGATGGGACATCAGGAGTGAAGAAAGGGTGCCAGAGACAACACGAGTAAGAGCTGACAACACAGCTCACAACTGAGCCTGGCAGGCTTATTGAGACCTTTAGTGAGAACAGGAAAGCAAGCCGCAAACTGCTGCAGCTAGAACACTTGATCCCCTTGGTTAGGCATTTCATTAACATTACTTTGAGTTCTTGATTTGGCCTGTTGAGGCTTCATGTGTCTATTTTTGTTTCCAACCCCTGAATACTCAAGAGTCTGGTGAGAATAAACTTCTGCAAATTCTTTACATCTTTGAGGGTCCAGTGTTTGCTTTCTATTGGAGGATTCATTAGTCATCTCCTCACTTCTCTGTTTGTAAGAGTTTCTGCCAAAGAAAAATGTTTTTAAAATCATGTCTAACCTTTAAGCCATGTTTGGGATCATACTGCAATTGCCCTTTATGGTTTTCAGTTATGGTGATTGCATGGGACTCTAAAGCCTCCCCTCTCCATCTCCCTGCAAAGGCTGAATATATTCTTAGAATGACACATTGCCCACTCATGATTTCTATCAATTTTATTTTATGTATATATAAAGATTTTCTCGAGTTGAGCTTGACTCAGTGACTATGGGGACACATCTATAAAGTTGTATTCAGGATGTTGTTGCCTTTCTTTTACTTTTCCCATTATTGATATAGCTATAAAAAACTGGGAAATTCCCTGTTGATCTCCCAACCAAATATGAAGTAGATCTTACTTTGCATAGCTTTTGGGCAGATCAACCAATGTCAGTCAGTATGCCACGTGCTCTATGTTATTTTTCCATTTGTTGAATTTCTTATACTGTATCAAGCTAAATCTAAGGAAGAAAAGAAACTGTTCAGTTAACTATTTTCAGAACATGATAAAACCTTAATAGGAGGAAGGTGGAATATCGAAAAAATAAATAGTAAGCAAAAGTCATAAAAAGTTATTTTCTTTTTTTCTTCATCAAAAAGAATGAATTTAAATATTTTACAAACAACACTGCTGCAACTTAGATATAAATTAACTGTCCAATATGATATAATTATTTTTAAACATCCCATATGTATATAAGATCCAAAACTCCTGGGTACCTTGGTATATTCCAAGTATTTGATATACTTCAAATATCTAGTCAAGAAGAACATATGCATCTTTTATCTACAATGATCAGTCTGCACTCACAGTAACATTCCTAACATTTCAACCCCAAATGGAGCAACAATAGAGCAAATGCAGACAATGCATGCATATTCCCCAAATCCTAAATTTTATATCCAATACAATGCAATCAATCTTTTTAAAGCATTCTAGATGATGTTCAGGGCAAATAAATATTTCTTCACTTTAAACTTGTATTCTGACTTATCAGCATTATAAAATCACACATATAAAATCATCCCATACACTGTATAATATATGATATACCATTATATGATGTATATGATGATATACATTTGGTAGCAAATCCTTTGCTGCTAAATTCTTTTATTTTTACATGTCATGCATCAAAACAAATAAGAAATTGACTTAGTTTAGCAATACTAAATACTGTAAACTCAGTATACCAAAGATACTTTTTCAGAAATTTGAAGGAACCAGAACTCAAACTCATTTCATGTATTGGGGGAAAATATTCTGCTGATGAAGTGTTCTCCTAAAGTCCTGGCTAAAGTCTTGTGGTATTTAAACTCCAAAAATTGGGGTGGAGTTGTTGGTCACAAAGCAGCTGTCCTTAGGGGTTCCAACAGAATAGGAAAATGTGGTTTAGATCGGCTCACATTTTCCCACAGCTTTTTACAAAATAAACACAATCAGTCTCATAAACCAAACAGAAATGACAATCTGTGTGTTCAGCCTTTATTTGTCATGGCAAAAGAACTGTTAAACAGGAAGACAAAACAATATGAATTTAGCCCTATCAGCTATTTTATACAGTTCACTTCTCCTTTCCTTCACAGGGTGCCACTGACTGCTTTGTTCTCCCTTCCAACTGTTCCATCTTTCGTTCATAGTGGCCTTAACAGACCCTGGAGGAATGTAACATTGGACCACAGGAATCTATTCAGTATACTTGGTTCAAAGTTTTATTTCTCCCTGATTACAACTAACCTTGCCATGCATTGTATAATAAAGAGGCAGAAATCAAAACTTGCCTTTCCTTTTACTGACAATATACCAATAATAATTGGCTCAGCATTCAACTAGCCACTGAAAGGATAATAGGAAATAATAATATTTCCTATTATCTCACAATTTTGCTATAATACACAAAGAAACCAACAAATAGAATTATGATTTAAACATCTTGCATTCTTTCTTTACTGCTGCATGCATTGTAAACTAAGCAAAGTATAATTCTGCTTTTGGGTTTGGGAGACCTTTTCAACATGAGATAAGAAACCTCTTAAGAAAAAGGATGTGTGAAGGCAGATTTTGTTTATACATAATATATTCTTAAACATGGAAAGTGAGAACTGCAATTCTTTTTTTCTAGCCTAGACACACACACCTACAAACACAATATATGTAGTGTGTGAGTGCATGTGTATTGCCTTAATCTCTCTGTGTCATCTTTATATATGTACTTACCCTAACTTCCATTCAGGTTTATAGCAAAAAGCTTTAAAGAACAAATATAGTGTTAATGCTATTATGGTATTGGTCCAGGAGTGGGGACAAACAAGTTTCTGTTCACTCCCAGCCATAGGGAGTGATTTTGGGTCAGTCACTTTCGCAGCCCAATCTATCTCACAGGGTTGTTGCTATAGGAAAAATAGGAAGTATATGCTATCTTGAGCTCTTGAATCAAAAGTAGAATATAATAATAACAAATAAAAAAGATCATTCTGTTACATAACCTTTCATTGTTATTCAGATTTTCTTCTCTTTCTTATTGTGCTTGCAGCGTGTATCTTGATCCTGTCCTCCTTTCTTCAAATCAGGGAGTAATGGGATTGAGATCACTATCACTATCATCATGATTTATGACCACATCACTTAGCAACAGATATTTTGTTTCCAATTACCAATGAAACTCGAGGACTGCCTGTATCTGTGTTTCTGCAAAAATAAATTTGGGTTTATTATTTGTAACTTTTGATTTTAAAGCATCAATCAATTTATTTTGTATGTCCAATAAAATATCTTTTCCCCTGTTGTAGCCTTTCATTTGTATACCCACTTTCAATGTCAACCTTCTCTAGCTTGTCTGATAAAAACTTGTCCCTTTTTTGCCTTTACTTCCATTCATATTCATAGAAGGAAACATTGCTATTGATACTGTTGATATTAACTTCTGATTCATTTTTTCAAAGTTATCCTTCAGTATTTCCAGTGTTATAATGTTTTATGTCATTTTGTAACTGTATTATAGCTGTCAATCTTACTGACACTAAACTTAAAATCCCCCCAAAAAATTAAAAGAAAAATGTTTTCAAAGGAAGAAAATAATGTAATAATCTGTAATAATCTAATTAAAAATTTCAGAAATCTCTAAATGACTCCAGACTATAACTGCATTTTCACATAGCTCTTTATTGTTAGGACAGCCAGTTTGATATATCAGACTAAAAACAGAATGATCATGAGTTCTAGTTCCACCTTAGACATTAAGCCACTTGCAGGACCTTAGTCAATTCATTTCTCAGCCCTAGGAAGGAGGCAATGGCAAACCACTTCTGAAAAACCTTGCCAAGAAAACTGTAGAGATTTGTCCAGGCAGACTCCAAGAATAAGAAATAACTGAAAGGGACAAAAAAATTAATCATGGTTTACTCAACCTATTGTATGGGTTTGCATGATATAACTGTAGAAGGTGGGAAATCAGGAGACAGGAGACCAGCGTAACTTCAGCTCTTTATTCAAGGTATAGATCTGTGTAGTCTTTTGCGAGCCGCGGCAGCTCTTCTTATAGAGCTAGCCGGTGGCTCTCACCCAATGACAGCTTTCTGAATCTCCCGCAATCAGTTCGTCCAATCACGGGAGATTCCTTCCTAACCAATCACCATCGTGCATCTCGCCCAATCACAGTGCAGTTCGTTTCAGCCAATCAGGTTAGGATATTACAAGAATGTTAATATGTAACACCCCTCCCCTCTTGGTATGGTCCATCCTACGTGACGTAGTCGCGTAGGTAGGCACGGCTTTTTATTTGCCTACTTGACCTGCGCAGTTCAGTTGCTGCGTGGTCTTCAGCCAGTTCGGAAGGGATCTTCGTTGCTCCCGCTCTTTTCATTGGAACCACCTGCAAGGGTGAGTCAGGCCTTTCGCCGCAATTCCCACCTGGTCTACTGGGTTCGGTCGAGTTGTCGGCTTCTTTGTTCCTAGCCGGTCTTCCCGGGCTGGTTGAGCTGGCTTGACTGTTCCTTCCAGGCGAGGTTTAGAGTGGGTCGTCTTCCTCTGGTACCCTTCGGCTGCCTTTATTCTCCGGTGAGTATTGTTGGTTTCTTATTTTATTTAGTGGTGCTTGTATTTCTGGTTCAGTTTGCGTTGGTTGGGCCTGTTCGGTTTGTCGTTGCCTTGGAGTAGTATTTTCTCTTTCTTTTTGATGATTGTTTGGGGTTTCCCCCCCCTCTAGTTTTTTTATTGGAGTCTGTTTGTAAGTTTTGTGGGTTTTCAGTGCTGTGTAAAATTATTCTTGATCGTATTTGGTCGACATGCCGTTTCCAGCTTCTTCCATCCTCTGTTTCCAGCCGGTACGACTGGGGGCCTGTCACTTGGGTTATTGTAGCGGGTACCCATAGTGGGTCCCCTGAAATTTTTTTAGTGTAAATCATGTCTCCCGGATTAAATGCCCAGTACTGGCTGGATGAGTCTGGTGGTTTTTCTGGACTGTATGTCGGGTGAAGTCTGTCTAGATGGGATTGGAGTTTTCTTCCCATCAGGAGTTCTGCCGGCCTTTTATTGGTTTTAGCACTTGGTGTTATGTGCTGTATTGTTAATAGTTTATTTATTTTGTCGTGTATGTTACCAGAGTCCATCTTTTCTAAAGTGTCTTTGATGTATCTGACCATTCATTCCGCCCGCCTGTTCACCGCCGGATGACCGGGTGCTGTCAATGCATATTGGATTCCCCATTCTGCGAGGAATTGCTCGAATGCCAATGCTGTAAATTGTGGCCCGTTGTCAGATACTATCAAGTCAGGTAGGCCATGGGTGACGAAAAGTCTGTTTAGTTGTTTTGTAACTGCCTCCGTCATGGTAGATTGCATTAGGCTTACCTCCAACCAGTTGGAGTAAGCGTCTACTGCGATCAAGAAAGTGTGCCCTTTCGTGGGTCCTGCAAAGTCTATATGGACCCTTGACCATGGGCCCCTTGATGTTTCCCACTGGAGGGTTGGTGCTTCAGGCGGGTTTGGTCTGGATTGCTGACATTTGTTACATGTAGCCACCCAGGTTTCAATGGTTTTGTCTATCCCTGGCCACTATACATAGCTTCTGGCTAGGGATTTCATTTTCACAATGCCCGGGTGTCCCTCATGCAACATGTGTAATATTTTTTTTTTGTAAGCTGTCTGGAACTACCACTATCTATCGTCCCATAGTATACATCCCTTTTGGGAGGATAATTCAGTTTGCCGGTTTCGGAAGGATTTCAACTGGTCACTGCTTTCTGTTTCTGGCCACCCTTTTACCAACCAGTTCAAAATTCGCGCCAGTTTGCCGTCTTTGATCGTCTCTCTCGCAATGTCTGATGCAGTTGTTGGTAGGTTGGGTAATGTCTCTATTTGCAGGGTGGATGTGGTGGGTGCAGGGTCATCTTCATAATCTGTTAAGAGGCAACGGCTTAGTGCGTCGGCATGCGAGAAAGGCTTGTAATTCTGCCTTACTTTGAGGTCTCGGGGCTTCCTTTATTGCTTTTATTTTTTGTGGGTAGGGTGGATTCCGTCTTTGTCTACCAGATATCCCAGGAACTCAACCTTTTCAGTGCATAACTGGCACTTTTCTTTTTTAACTTTAAGTCCTGCGTTTTTAAATTTCTGAAGGATTTCTCTGAGTTGGCTTCTCAATTGTCTTTTGTCTTTGGCTGCTACCAACACATCATCAAAATATGGCACAACTTCCTTAATTCCTTGGAGTAACTGTTCCATTAAACTCTGGAACACCCCTGGTGCCACACTGACTCCGAATTGGAGCCTTTTGCACCGGAAAGCCCCCCTGTGGGTTACGATAGTTTGTGCTTCCACAGTCTTGGCATCGACGGGCAGCTGTTGTTATGCTTGCGCCAAGTTGAGCTTCGCAAAGACTTTTCCTCCCCTGAGGGAGTGTAGGAGGTGCTGTACCACCGGGACTGGGTATGCACTTTGTTGCAGTGCATTGTTAAGTGTTGCTTTATAGTCCCCACAAATTCTCATGGACCCATCTGGTTTGATTGGAGTGACTATTAGGGTCTCCCAGCGTGCATGATCTATTGGTTCCAGGACCCCTTGTGCGATGAGCTTATCTAATTGTTTGTCTATTTTTGGTTTGAGTGCAAACGGAACTCGTCTTGGTTTGAGACGGATTGGGGCAATATTGGGTTCACGCTAAATGATATTGGGGATCCCCGGTACTTGCCTAATTGTCCATCGAACAGTTCTTGGAATTCCTTCATCAGCTCCTCTTCCCAGTCTGTTTCCTTGACATGGTTGATGCCTGTCACCTCGATCCCTAATGGTGCAAACCATTCCAGACCCAGCAGGCTTGGGTGGTCTCTGTTGATGATAGTGAGTGGAAGTACTTTTCCATGTCTTTTGAAGGTTACATGGAAGTGTCCAATTCCTATTACGGGGATTCCGTTCCCCTGATAGTCTTTAATAGTGAGTTTCTGGTTCTCCAGCTCTTGTTTCTGTAAGCTGGGCACTAACCTCTTAATCATGTCTCAGGACACCATGGAGAGGTATGATCCGGAGTCCACCTCCATTTTGCATGGCCTGCCTTCGATGTTGACCTGCACGTGTACTTTTCTTGCGTCTGAGTTGTCTGAATGGCCAATTGTGACTGTTTGATGGGTTTCTTCCCATCGTCTGGTTTCGCTGAGCCGCTTGCTTCAGTTTTTGCAGTTCCATCGGTTCTCTGTGAATCTGTCTTGGTTTCTGGGAGGCTTGTTGTCGCATCGTCTTGGGCTGGAGTTCCATTTGTTGCGGTAGACCTTGGCGATATGCCCCCGTTATTCACAGTACTGGCAAATGGCATCTAAAAACCGGCAGTCAGAATGGGGGTGGTCACTGCTGCAATTGGTGCACTGGAAGCCTGACTTATGACTTCTCCGCCGGTCTCGCTCCACTTGCAATCTGTGGATCTCCTCTTCCTCATCATCAGTGTTGGGTGATAGATCGACATCCTCATGGTGTGCCGTTGTTGCTTTGTGACCAGTTTCAGTTCATTTTTTGGGAGATGTGTTGGTCTCCGATGTTGTTGGCCGGTCCCTTGCGTTCATTTGTTGCATCTTGGCCGCTGATTTCTTTGTGGCTTCAGCTGTGGTGGCTTCAGCAATGGCTTTGGTTACTGTAATGTCTGCCTGAGCCATTAGCCTGCTCTGGAGTACGGGGTCTCTGAGACCGAGGACCACACGGTCCCTCAGAGCCTCGTCCATGTCTGAAAAGCCACATGCACCTCTGATGTTCCTTAATGCTGCCATGAAATCCCCGATGCTCTCTCCATCCTTTTGATCCCAATGGTAGAATTCGTGTCGCCGGATCAGGTTTGGCACGGCTGGGGCATAGTGGTTCCGAAGTAATTGATCGAGATCTGGCCAAGTCATCTCCTTCACATCCTCTGGCTTGGCCAACGCTTTGGCCATCTTGAATATGGCTGGCCCGCAATGGGTCAGGAACACAGCTCTCTTTCAGTGGTCATTTGCATCCTTGAGATTGTTGCTCTCGAGGAACATGACGAATCTATCGATGTAGGATTCCCAGTCCTCGGTTGCCTGGTCAAATGGTGCAGGTGGCGAGTTGCTGCCGCCCATCGGTTGTTCAGCTCAGTTGCCACATGCCTGACTGGTCTCTTTGTCTCAGAATCCCACCCTCGTTGCCAGTGTAGAAGCGCGGGAAATCAGGAGACAGGAGACAAGCGTAACTCCAGCTTTTTATTCAAGATATAGATCTATGTAGCCTTTCAAGAGCCGCGGCAGCTCTTCTTATAGAGCTAGCCGGCGGCTTTCACCCAATGACAGCCTTCTGAATCTCCTGCGTTCTGTTCGCCCAATCACAGGAGATTCCTTACTAACCAATCACCATCGTGCGTCTCGGCCAATCACAGTGCAGTTCGTTTCAGCCAATCAGGTTAGGGTATTACAAGAATGTTAATATGTAACAATAACAAATGATACCTTTTGTTTAAAACATCCTAGACTAAAATGTTAGAATCAACTATCAACAGTAAAGGAACAAGCAGCCAAGAAATAGGCTGTAGATTAGCATTTGGTTGAACAACCATGAAGGCCTGAGAAAGGATATTCAAATACCATGATCTATCTGTCTACAAACATGAGACTTGTGCAAGCTATTGCATTACCTGTAACATTCTACAGAAGTGACAGTAGAAGCCGGATAGGAAGAGTTTGAACATTGATGTTGAGGAAGACTCCTGAGAATACTATGGAAAGCCAAGAAAATAAACCAATGTATCATTGAACAAATCAACCCTGAGTTTTTACTTGAGAAAGTAAATGACCAGGCTCAAATTATCCTACCATACTTCACACACATTATGCAAAGACCCAGAACTCTGGAGACAGATTAGGGATAGATCATCATGGAAAAAATCTATTTATGTGGTCACTAGGAACTGAAAGTTACTCAATGGCACATAATCAATCACCCAACCAACCAACCAACTAACCAACCAATCAATCAGACAAACAAAATCCAGCTTTTTCCCCTTTTGGAAAAAATATAGGAATATTCATTTTCTGAAAAATGTAAAGGAGAAAAAAAAACTAATAATAAAAAAACTAATAATAAAGTACAAGAACTTTTTTCAAAAAAAGGCAAGATGGTAATTAGAGGAAACCAAATGTGCTATCAGATAACTATTTAAGGAAGTCTATTAAGAACAATATCTACAAAGCTATTCTCATAATCAGCCCTCTTTTTCCTTCATCTTCTACCTTAGAATCTAATCTTCCCCTGCCAAAGCTATAGCTTTAATCCATCTATTATTATTATCAGTTATGGTTGTTAATAGAGAGATTGGATAGACTTTGGAAGAAGACACAGTAAGGAACCTGAATCTGTGTGTATGATTGTGCATTGAATGTTATATGACTGCATGGAAATAGATTTGAATCAATATATTTCACTTTGATCAGAAAAATGGCATTTACTGGCTGAGGAATTCTGGGAGTTGAAGTCCACTAGTCTTAAAGTTGCCAAGGTTGGGACCCCTGCTTTGGAAGACCATCCTCGACAGATTCTTATGGTTCCACCTTTTCTAGCTTCAAGCAATCTTGGATTTGGATGGGATTTCCAGAAGACTGTCAAAAAAAGGACATGTCTTCCTTTTTGTCCTTGTATACTCCATTCAGCAGGTTTTTGGTTTTTAAAGTATCACAGGTTAAACTATTTTTAGCAGTCAAGTGATATTGTAAGTTGCCTGCTTCTTCTTTTTATCTTGTCTGTCAACTGACCCAACAGCCAAGCTTTATATTATTTATTTCCTGATTCCAGTAATCAGCTTCAATCCAGACAGTTATATCTATGATCACTGTAGTCTGTGGATCACATGACTCATCATGTGTCTATTATGAAATTTCTACCTCAGATCTAGTCTTTCCCACCCACCCAATTATTTTCCTCACTCAATTATCACGAGGATATGTTCTTAACGATAACATTTGTGTAAAAACATTGCAATTGAAAAAAAAGTCAGACTTTCTAATAGTTGAAAAAGTAAGTTGGTCACCAATTATCATGAGGATATGTTTTTAACAATAAAATTTGTATAAAAACATTGCAATTGAAAAAAGCCAGACTTTCTAATACTTGAAAAAGTTAGTTCACATGCATGTAGGCCTAAGAATTTTTTTTACTGTTTTTGTGATAATTTTTGTTATGGATGGCAGGAAAATTTAAAAGTTAACAAATTTTTCTTTTTCCCCATTTGTCTTCCTTTCCAATTATCCATGTTCTCCATGGATATCCAGAATATGCATATCCAGAACAAGCTGATATCCAGTAAGTAGATATATCTACATGAGAAGAAGGATTAAATCAAATTATAGTTAGCAACCACCACGTGGAATTGAACCTGAAATCCTATCAGCAATCAACACAGCTCTTGCAGAATAGATGTTGTGCTGCTGAACTGGCTAGCACTGGTCAGGCCAGCAGCTGCTTATATGCCAGTTTTGCCTGCTGAATTGTCTTCAAAGGTAGCCCCACGTATAGCAATTTGCAGTCATTTTAGAGTCAATGAATCCCAATCCAGGAATGGGTATCACTGGCAGAGCTTCAAAGCCAACCAAAGATTTTCTAGCTATGGATTCCACATACCCCAGCAGGGTTCAGGACAAATCAGGACAATTTAAATTGCATAAGAAATGAAAACCTGTTAAGATTTGCTTTGGAAGTAGTCATTTTCTGCCCCAATGATAGCTCTATCTTCCTGGGATGCACCTGCAGTCATTTTCATTCCATATACTTCCTAACTTCTCTAAGCAAGTGGATCAAGACTTCTACATCACTTATGCAGCCTGGTAACTGATTATGTAAAATATGTATTTATCAACCTATTGATGATACCAGGCCTTAAACTAATGAATGGCCTGTCCGAAAGGTTTAATGTTAGATGTTAAATAAGATGAATCAAAAGGCTGAGTCCTGCGGTATCCCACATAGAAATTCATTTGGCAGATGATTCTTTTTACTTCTTTGGGTGTCATTGGTGTAAAAGAATCCCAAGTGCAAAATGTTACCTCTATCATCTCATGAGATTCTACAAATTTACCACCCAGTTCATGCAGTGTTGGACATTTACAATCCATTTACATACAGTAAATATGAGCAATTTTGTTCCAACATGTTCCTAAAAACTAGCAGGGATATCTTCAGGGATCCCATGGCCCAGAAGGACCCAGATCACACTAAATAATGCTGCTGACTAGCATCCTGAGGATGCAATAAATGTGGAGAAGTATTGACACTTTATATATCTTACCGTTACAGTGTAGACCAAGAATTGGGCTTTTTCCCTCTTTCTGGCTGTTGTTGGTCGTTCCGTGTTCCAGTGATGCTGGAGATACTTTGTTAGGTACTTCATCTCCTGGAGTTCCTCAGCAAACCAAGGAACCCTATAGATTGGTACTCAGGAACCACCTAATAAAGCCCCACGTCTCTCTATTCTATAATTCAACCAGGCTAGCCTTAGAGTTTCCCCCTTGATTGCTGGGAAAATCTCCATCATCGACTAGAAATCAGTTGGATTCATCAGTTACCTAGGATGGATTAGCTTAATTGATCCATCCTCCTTATAGAGATTAGGGTGGCCACATGTTCCAAATGGGATTAAATAATGAACAGACAATAGACTGAAGGATTCATGTAGATGTTTTCACCTGTTACATTATAAACTAATTGGTTTTGTCAACCATCTACTTTCTCTTTGTGCCTCATACCAGGTGTGATATTCAGAAAAAAATTAATTGCTCAAGTGACATGCATGCTTATGGATAATAATTCAGTGTTTATTACAGAAAAAGAAGTCACTTTTCAAACAAAGATAGTTTTCTTACTCTATATATTATAAGTTGTAGGCCTTCAGATTCAAAATATCACCTTATTTTCTGGGCATTCGTCTACAGCTACTATATACTATCTCATATTCCTAAATTCCAAAGGAACATTTTTTTTTCCAGTAAATTTTATCTACTGCTCTCCTCTAGGGTACACATAGTACTCCTTTTCTCCACAATAACAGTCTTGTGAGATGAATTGAGGTGGGAGAAAAATGATGGGGCAAAGTTACCCAGCGAGCTTATGTGCTTTAAGAATGACACAGAACTTCAATTTCTCTACTCAAAATCTAAAACATTAACTGCTGAACTGCAGTCTATTATATTTTATATTGTAAGCATGATTAAGCAGATGTTTAACAGAAAAATATACTTTACAAGTTATAGCATATATGCTTACATTTTATGTCAATGGAGAAAAGACCTACTCAATAACAAGATATTTTAATTATATAAGCTAATATCTTTGATGACCAAATCCACATTTTAAAACAGCTGTTATAGGCATGGGGATTGATGGAGAAGCTTGAACAGCAAAATGCTTTGCAGTAACTGTATTGGTTAATTGAGAACGGGGTGTCAAACTCAAGGCCCGGGGTCTGGATCTGGCCTGCGGGGTGCTTAAATCTGGCCCGCAGGGCTGCCCTGGGAACAGTGAAGGACCGGCCCGCTCGGTGCCCTGCCAGTGACATCAGAGCTCTCGAGAGCTGCATGCAGGCAGCCCTCTTGAGCTCAGTTTTCACTGGCAGAGGGTTGCCTTTAGGAGTCAAATTTGAGTGAAGGAGTATTGGAGACCATGGTCGTGATTCAGCCTATGTAGGCTGCTGCATTAATCCCATGTTATGCTGGGGGAGGTCATCCAATAGAAGTAGATGGACTTATTTATTTCATTAAAATATTTACAGGCCTGCCCATTTTAAGACACAACTCTAGGTGACTCACAGAAGTAACAAAACAACAAATTACAAAAGCATAAAAAACTAATTTCAAGAAGTAAAAATAAAAAAATATCTACAAACACACAAAAAATAATCTACATAATTTGAAAATAAATATAAACCAGATTTGTAAAATTCAGGAGATATACAACAGTTTACACATTCATGCTATATAAAGCATTCCATACATATCATATATAAACATATGCCTATTCATTCCATATATTTCTATATAAATAAAAAAATTGAAGTATCTTCTCAGAAGTGGCTCTAGAGTTCATGGCTACCATGATAGCCATGACCAATCCCAGGTTATCCAGAGCTCAACATGGTCTGGAACAGTGGTGTTCGTCTACATCAGTGGTTCCCAAACTTTTTCAGTCCACCGCTCCCTTGGTGCTACCTCAATCCCTTGGTACATCCTCAATGCCCCCCACTCAGAAAAGAAAGAGAAAAGGGAAAGAAAGAAAGAAAGTAAAAGGGACAAAGAAAGAGGGGGAGAGAGGGATGGAGGGGGAGAGAGAGAGACCTGATGCATCAGATTGAAATGAGGCCTAGTTTAGAGGCCCTTTCCCACATTGAAACATCTTTGCCAGCACATTGAAACATCTTTGGCTTCTATTAATTAAAGGTTTTGTGGACGAAACATGGCCAAGACCATCAGGAAGCTCTCACATTTTGTTGAGGCTTTAAATAGGATCCATTAGACCAGACCTCCACCCTAAAAAATTACTTTCCCCCAATGTATTACACTGCCAATTCTGAAGAAGGCATAATCAAAATATATTGGTAAATTACAAGAACACACACACACATACTCCCTTCTAATCCTGCTCGAGCAGGTGATTGGACTAGAATAGATATCTCATTATCTTTCTCCTCCCTCCCTCCTTTATTTTTTTATTTCTGTCCCTTCCTTCCATCCCCCTTTCTTTGTCCCTTTTTCTTTCTTTCCTTTTTCTCTTTCTCTTCTTTCTTCTCTCTTCCTCTCTTCCTCTCTCTTTTCCTCTCTCAGGCTCACCCCATTGACTTTGTGCACTGCTCCGTTCGGACTTGCTTGGACAAGTGCCTCCAGTGCAAGGGGCTCGATGGGGTGGACCTGCAGGGCCTCGCCCCAAACATGGTGGCGGGATGTTTGAAAAGGACAGCAAAGCCATTCTGGCTTTGCTCTCCTTTCCCAACGCTGCGTTCGGGGTGATGCCCTTAGGATCACCCCATTGAGCTCCTTGCACCAGAATGTGCAAGTGAATGGGGTGATCCTGCGGGGCCTCACCTTGAATGTGGCAGGGTGGGATTTTTTTCTCACTTCTTGTGCCCTGCCGCTCACCTCCGGCACCCCCTGCCAGCCCCTTGCCTCTCAGCGCCCCCTAAGGCATTCTACCACCCCCCAGGAGGCAGTACCGCCCACTTTGGGTGTTGCCACATCTGGTGTTGCTATCGGAGCAGTCAGCTACATGATCTGAAATTGAGGGAGTTTTTGGTATTTCTTTTGTCATGGTGAGATCACACTCTGATTTCCATGGGATTTTCTAGAATTGCTATCCACTGTGGGAGACTGGATTCATTAGACTGGTCTACTCCTGACATTTGATGAACTCAGAAGAGTTTCAGAAGGAACTAGGAGCCATTCCTGTTAGTCTGCTCAAGTTTCATCCAAAGATTTTGTTGTTACTTGCAACAGGGGCTAGCTGAGAAGTTGGATTGGATTGCACTCATGCACCTACTCTTCTGTCAGGGATCCTGTCACTCTCCTGTGCTTTATGGAGGAGCTCAGGGAGATGAAATGAAAGAAGAAATATATAGAGCAGATGTGTTTGACCACAGCTCATGAGCCAATGTGGCCCTGGACAGCTAGTATTGCAGTGTCACAAGATATAATAAAAAAATAAATTTGTTTTTTGTATACATTGACTCTATTATATATTTCAAATACAGCCCAAGACAATTAGCGTTCAATGTAGCACAGGCAAACCGAAAGATTGGATACCCATGATCTAGAATAGCATTGGCACTCAACCAAGGACAAGTCAACAACAACATGGGTTAGCGTCACTATTAGAACTTACTTTGTGGCACTAAGGGTAGGACTTTTCCACCCCTATTGTATTCACAGATTGTTGCCCCACACCTGTTTTGGGTGAGACAAGTCCTCTTGTGCAGGGACCTGGGGAGCAATTTGTTTAGCACCTGCTGGATAAAATCGCTCCAATTTACTTGCAGCTGAATGCTGGCCTTGCTGCATGTCCAGAGGAAATGTCTGGTTATTGGGAATGGTTTGAACCTGTTGGACCTGAGGAAATGGACTGAGTGCTTTAAATTATGAACGTAACCATCAGCTTTTTAGATTAATGCCCTCTTGGCTTTGAAAGTGGCCCAGGATGGTCCAGGGTATATGGGTTCTAGTGGGTTCTAGCAGTAGTTAATTTTTCTTTGAGTGGGGAGATTGTTCCTTTACCTCTTAAAGAGGCTTTGGTTTGCCCCCTCATTCAGAAGCCATTGCTGGATTTTACTATACTGGATAACTTTTGCCCATTATCTGATCTCTTCTTTTGGGACAAGTTGAATGAGAAGGTGGTTGTGCAAACAGCTTCAGGGGACATTGATAAAGCAGATTATCTGGGTCCTTTACAGTTAGGATTCAGACCTGGGTATTGGAAAGAAATGGCATTGGTCATTTGTATTGATCTCAGCATGGAAAGCATGGAGGTTGTGCATCCATCCTTGTGGTATGTGACCTTGGTAGTTTTTGATACCACCCATCATAATATCCTTCCAGCTCAGCTCAAGTGACTGGGGTGTATGACATGGTACTATGCTAATTTGCCTATTTCTTCAGGATTTCTGATTATACCCAACTATATATTTCTGCCCCGGTGAATTAACTTTGAACACCTTATGCCAGTGCCTAGAGATTGTCTGGTTGGGAACAACAGACTTCAGCTAAATCCTAGCAAGATTATGGCTTTGGGGTGTGGGGTCCTACCAGTTCTAGGACTTTGCCATCTTTGGTGCTGGAGGGTGTGGCAATCTGGGAGTCTGCCTAGGTTTATGACTCCTGTTCGAAGATAAGGTGGTGGCCATGGCTAGGAGGGTTTTTGCACAGCTTTGTGCTATGTGCCAACTGCATCCCTTCCTGGATTGAGAGACTGTTCATGGTTATTCATGCCCTAGTACCCTCAAAATTGGGACTACTGGGACTGGGTTACATTAGAGTGTAGATATACTCTACATGGGGCCTTCCATTGGGCCTTCCCAACCCCCACTCCACTGTGGTGGCACAGGCAGTTATGTATACTGCTAAAAAAGCACATATTACACCACTGCTTCACAAGCTGCATTGGTTGTCAGTCTGCTTCCAGGTCCAATTCAAGGTACTGGTTTTGACTGTTAAAGTCCTTCGTGACCTACTGCCAGCTTATCTGAAGAACTTCTCCCTGATTGCTCAGGTCTGTCCCATTAGATCAAGGAGGGAAGGCATATTATGGCTTCTATCAACCAGGGAACTGTGTGTGGTGGGTCCCAGGAGGCAGGCCTTCTCTGCTATAGCATCTCTTTGTGGAACATCCTCCCCCATGACATTAGGCTTGTTCCTTCCTTGCTATTGTTTAGGAGGTCCTCAAAACCCAGTTATGCCATCAGGCATGAGGATCTTTGGGAACTGAAGAGATTACTAGATGTTCTACTGTGACTTGTTGTGACATTCTTGCTCTTTCCATTCAATTTGTATGCTTTTTAAAAATATTGATAATATTCTTATTTTTATCCCTTTATTATATTTTTAATCTATTTATTATTGTATTCAATTGTTGTACACCATCCAGAGTTACTTTGTGTGAGATGAGTGGCCATATAAATGCAATAGATAAATACACAAAGAAACAAAAGATTTTAAAAATGATATAACTAAAAATGGAGCCTAATGTGAATAAAATAATAATTCTCCAAAATTCTTTGCTACTGTATTAATATCTTAGTTAATGCTATCTTCTGCATTGTTAAACTTGATTGAAAGAAAAATGTAGTTTTATTTTCTAAAAAGCTTTCTAAAATAAAAAGTTCAACAACTAAGAAGATAATTAATTTCTGTTTCTAAGTGTCCTATTCCTCATCAACTCCCTTGATCCTATATTTATATATTATGCAAACCAATCTGTGGAAGGCCAAGTGTGATCTGTCTTTCCCAATTTAAATAAAATGTTTATTTTTTTTTCCTTCGCTGAAACACATTTTAATATTATTCTTATGTGATTCCTATTACTTGCAATGGGCTTGTACATGAGAACTTTCTATAGATTATGTTTTATATTTTGATAATAAAGGTAACACTTCATATTAATATTTTCTCAATCAGCTATCAGAAAACATATAATTGCTTGAAAGAAAATGGCAACTTTTGGCAAGGTATAGATTTCTTTTAAGAAAGTATGGTACCTGAATTGCCATACTGTACAATATAAATATTGAATTAGGCAAATCTTCTTACCAGTCTGTCACATAAAATAAAGTTAGCAAATAAGATTTAGTCAGGAGAAAATCTGAAAGAATATTAACATTGGATCCAACACATAAGAAACAGAGAAAATTGCTCTACTACTGTTATCTGCAACCCTGCACAGTAAATACTCACTTACCCTGTGGGTGATTTTTTTGCCATCCTTGACTTCTACTGCCAAACCAAGATCAGACAATCGACAATGACCATTATCATCCAGGAGGACATTTTCTGGCTTCATGTCCCTGTAGACAATTTTGATGGAGTGGAGGTGCAGTATCCCACAGATAATTTGAGCTGAGTAGAAGACGACTCTATCCCTTTCCAAGCCTCTTTCACCCACATTGTAAATGTGATATTTAAGATCCCCACCATTCATGAGGCTCATGACGAGACATAAAGAGGTTTTACTTTGAAAAGCATAGGCTAGTGTGACAATGAAACGACTGTTGACTTTTTCAAGTATCTCCTTTTCAAGAAGAGCCATACTTTCCCCCTTTTTTTTCTTCAATCTTTTTTTATCCAGCTTCTTACAGGCATACATCTTCCCAGTACATTTCACCTGGACAGCACAAACCTACAGCATGTTCCATGCAAAAAGAAAAAGTCCAAGTGAGCCATTTATATTGGGAAGCAGAGAGATGTCAATAACAATTCTGAACTGCTTTAGTGATACCTTAAAAAATAAGGTTTTCTTGGCTGGCATGTCTCCTTCTAGCCTTTTTAGCTACATAAAGTGTTAAGTAGTAAAACTACAGACCTTTTAAACCAATTAAAAGTAACAAATTATGTTGCATTTTGTCTTGCCTGTTACAAGTTTCATAAGTGCTTATATTAGCAGAAAGGTGAGGAATAAATTTCATAAACAAATAATAGAATTATTTACTGTCATGAAAAATAAAAAAACATGAATTCATGTAAGCAACTCTGAGCCAATTAAAAGGAAAACTACATATTGCTCCTGAATACATATTACTGCAGAGAAAATAACCAGTGGACTAAAACAGGGATATGTAACAAGAAACCTTGTTTATGCAAGAATTTATTTAGTGACCCTAATTTAGTGGTCTGATGAATTTATTTAAGTATCAAAGCTCATCTATATAAACAACATGTAGACTAAGTAACTGCTCCTTACCTCTCCAAAGCCTCCCTTGCCTAATATTCGGAACTCTTCAAAAAATTTATCATTTATAGATTGCTGCTCATAGACTTTCCATTGCAAGAATTTCTCATAGAATGGACTGGTCTGGAAGCCCTCAAAGGGTTTTTCTTTAAGAAAGTCTTTTGTTTCTTCCCTGGCCAACTGCAGGATGTTCTCAAAATCAATTGCGGAGGCTGACTGGCACTTGTTGGATAGGTCTGTACTAAGAAATTTCAAGTAAGTATTGCTAACATTCTTCAGATACATGTTGACCATGCCCTCTAGGAGACTGTTCTTGATGCTTTCTTCTGATAACTCCCAAGTACAAACTTCATCCAAGAATTCTTGGGCCATCTGGTATTCAGGCACAGTCGCCAGGTAGTCTTTAAAAAATGTCTTGCCAATAGGTTGCTGCTCACAAATGCTCTCATACTCCAGAGAAATGGAACTCTTGATTCCAACACATTCCTCAACCTTAGGTAGGCTAATGCTCTTGCGTCGCTTTTGCATATCCTTGGCGTCCACATCTCCAGACTTCCTGGCTTGCAAGTATGCTGTGTTGGCAATCAGATTATCAAGTCCCCCCATATCACACATCTTGGCAATCAATTGGAGTAGCAGTGCTTACTGAGGTAAAAACACTGGGGAATCTTGCAGTGTTTATCTGGGTTTTGCTTTTTTGTGCCACCACCTGGTTATATGTATAAGCTTCAGAGAATAGGAGGGAAACTGCCGACTCCAGTATTAAATACCTCTGAAGGATTTTCACTAAGTACCTTTGAGGTGCATGTACCATTTGTGGAAAATGGCTAGTAAGAGGTTTCTCTGTAAGGAGCTTTAGGTTTGCTATCTATAGCTAAAGGGATGCCATCCCAGGAAAATCTCCTCACTAGTTTCACCACTATCTAGTGTTCATTTCTCAGTTCTGAGTCCACAATTTATATCTTGAAATGCTAGATAATTCTACTTACTCCTTTTTTTAATCAGTTCTGATATCAGTATCTTCATTAAAGCAGGCAAAATACATGACACCATAGCACACTCTCAAAACAGTTATGAAAAGTAGGCCCACCATAACTGCAAAAATGTCTTTAAGCCACATAGGATTTTCAGGGATTTACAAAAGTCTGTCTTCAGAGTTTTCAAACAGCAATTTTGGTAAGGAAGAATAATTAATTTTAGCAATCATAATTCAGTTTAAACTTAGCCTATTTAATAAATAAATGCTAATATTATAAACCACATCTTTATAGTTCAGTTATAAGCTTGCTCCTGTCATCTACAATTCCTTTACAGGAGTTCAAATCAATTTAGGAAAGGTATATGTAATTAAATCTTCATAAGGATTCCATAAATCATAGGTTCATGTGGTTCAAACTAGACAATCTCAATTTCTCACAATCTGGCAGAAAGAAATATCTCACATTAGTTTAGAACAAATCTGCTAGCTGACATTAAAAACAACTCTTGGCAGCATTTTTTTTTAAATTCATCACTTGAACTGATGAGATTACAAAGAGAGCTGGTAGCAATCTATATTTAGAAATGTCTCACACTTCATTATAAGAAACTGTTTAACGGCTCTCATAATGTTTTCCAATGGGCTTAGTGTACATATTAATGCCATGCAAAGATACATGTTCTTGTTCTCATTTGGATTTATCAGTCACTCTGAGGTTATTTATTAAAAAATTCCAATAATTTGAGGCAAGCGTTAAGAATACAAAATATTCACAACAGTTGCCACAACCATTCCTAGAATATAATATTCTAGGAATATTTTCATTATTCTGAAAATAATGAATGCTAATAGCTATTTAGAAAAGCAATAATTAATTAAAAAATATTTAATATCGCTTCAAAGCTAGTTCACTTAAGATCCCAAATCTGAATCCCAAAGCATAGTTTGGGCAAAGCACTATGTAGAATTGCTTAATCTATTATTAGTTTAATAGATAAGTTAATAAATATTTTAAATAGGAAGAAGGCAGAGTAGCATGTATCATCTTTGAAAATATTATTTTTTTCACAAAGTTATTATTTTTGTACAGATGTATAAATGGAGATAATCTAGTAAGAATTGATTGTTAATGCAATTAAAATGTTCATAAAATGTGAGTAACTTGGTCCTTAAATGATTTTTTATATTTGTTAGTATTATGTTCTTTGTTAACTTCTCTTATTTTTGACACTTTTAAATATTATTGATTCAAAGAAACTTATTTTAACTTTCCAGTATTTTGACATAATAAATTTGGAAGATAATTACGATAGAAAATTGATTACGTATAGCATTTATAAGAGAAAAAAGGACAATAAAGTCACTCTAGAATTAATTACTCAATATTATGTTATTTTTCCAACGTTCTCCAAAACGTGTAGCCAAAAACAAGCAATTAAATGTACATTGACCACAGAGATCACATCTATCAGATTAAATTATAAATACTCCTACAAAAACCCCAATATAATACAATTTTAAAAGATAGTTCAATCTAGAAATTGTTTAATCTTAATGACTTGCCAAAGCAGATTTAAAGCATGATAAACTTAAGAAAAAGCAGTGATTTATAAATCTCTTTTCAGTTTCTAATAAGATCACTAATTAAAAATGTTATTTTAATTCCATTTTAGTTGTTGCCATTAAAAATTAGCATCAAGCCTATATATTAAGACTGTGTAACAGTCTGGAAAACCTGGCACTTGAGCCAATAACCCGATCACCATCTTGTTTTCCATATTTACTCCTAAACAATTTTAGATTAGTGTCACTCCGCCAGAGAAAGTAAGCAAAAGGTTTAATTAAGAGATTAGCAAAAACAAATCTTATTTAGTTCTGAAATATCAAGATTCCTGGTTTGCCTATATCATATTTACAAAAAAAATATGTATCTTTCTCCCTATTATCTGCCAGCTGATGGGAGAGACTTGGACTACATCACTTTACTGTCAGATTGTTGAAAACAAAGGAGACAGGAGGCACAAGTAATTCATCTCCAACTAACTTTGCTTGTTTCTTTCCTTTTCCTTCCTATTATAGGTATATTTTCTCTTATGTCACCTCCATTTTATTTTTATTGTTCTTTTGGGTGGGGGAAGGAAGGGGAAGGAGGATAATAATATATGCGTGGTGTCCTTGGTGCTTTCTGAGCTTGGATGTTTTCTTGCAGATATTCAAACTGGATTAACATTAGACCAACAATCAATATCCCAATCAAGGAATAACCAAGCTCACAAAGCACCAAAGACACCACACATATTAGCCTTGAGACAAACAAGCCAACAATAAACCTGATCTCGGAAAGTTTGAACCATATAGTGGACTGTGGCCATGGTTTGGGCACCTTGACTAGACCTCCAAGGTCCCTACCAATTTTGTTATTCTGTAAAGGGAATCACCAAGACCATTCCCTTGAACAATGACAGGGTAAGCCACTAGTATATAAAGTGAGAACCCCACTTTCTTCTAGCACATAAGAGCAGGAGTGCTAATCTTGCCTTAAGACATGAAGCCAGCTGGGATCTCTTTCTGTCTTTCACTTTCTCCCTCTCCCCTTAGGAATTGCGAGCTGCTGAAAATGATGGCTGCTTCCAGGATGCAACAACATGGCCCAGGTACATGTGGGTTGTCCTCATTCCCCAACATGAGCAGTGGAAATCTTCAAAAGGTGAAGAGGAAGGTGTGGAGTTTTGGTGTGACGGGAATAAGGTCTAAGGTACATGGGAATCTGATAGAAGGGAAAAAAGCCTGTGGGGACCTTGGGTGAGGAAAAGGCTTGCAATGACCCAAGGAGTGGGAAGTGCAGCATAAGGTGTCTTAAGGGCTGGAGGTCTTGGGAATCCCAGGGTAGGCAGTCCTAGGTCTACACTAGGCTTCTAGGATCCTCCTCCACCCAAAGCACTCCATGCACCTCTTAACAAACTATGTGTTCATTTAACGGTCATATCAAGAAGAGCAAGGATGGGGGCTGTTACGCAAGGCTGTCTCACTTAACAGCTGTCACCATTTTCAATCATAATGTGCATGTTTATTACTCAAAGACTATCCATACATAAAAGGTAGTCGCATACTTTTTTGGGTAATGGTAAATTTCCAAGAGTAATTTCAGCTACAATTAGCATCCCTAGATTGACAAATCCGCCCCCCCTGTATTTCCTTTTGCAGGCATGTTAAACTTACAGCTATCCTACCTTTATGAAAATATATATGGCTCCTATCTTTAAAGAAGGAAAAGCAAACTATGCAATTGACATTGATACATGGGAAGATCCCAGAGTGGATAAAGAGATCCATCAATAGGCTCTTTTAAAACAATGCAACAATTACCAGAAGTCAATGTGGATTTATCAAGATCAAATCTTGCCAACATAGTCTATTTTGGGTAGATTCCTTATTAGTTTGCATGAATCTTGAATATATACCTTGATTGAAACAAAACATTTAATAAAGTGCTCCATATCACATTAATTAGCAGGCTAATTAAGTATGGGATGGATGGCATGACAATTAGAAAATTTAGTTATGTGAGACTCAGAAAATAATATGAGCATTTTCTTTGGCATATTTTGAAGTACTGACAACAGCAGAGAAGTGTTTTCAGAAAAAATTAAGAAAAAAATTCATCTGTCCATCTTATCTACTAATGTAGGTCTGTCCAAAGAGAAATGCTATTCATTTTTTTATACTCATATTACAGTATGATTCCAATAATAGTTGAATTTTCAGGATGCTCAAATTACATCTTTCAACTGATTTATTCATTTCTAAAGCTACTCACCTATCCAGCAGCTCTGGCTTATAAGAGGGTCAAAAACATATTTTAAGTATCTTATCTATTAGCTCATAGAAAAACATATGTCTTACATATGTTGTTAAATTTTCTGCTTTAGTTTGCTATCTCCATACAGGTCGTCCTTGACTTGCGTTTCTTTTAGCAACCATTCAAAGTTACAGTGGCACTGAAAGAAGTCACTTACATTGATCTTCACACTTATAACTGTCACAGCAACCTCAGTCACACGATCAAAATTCATACCTGAGATGTATTTATGATGGTTCCAGCATCCCAGGTTCATATTATCAGCTTTTACAGCTGGCATCCAACAAGGAAAGTCAATGGGGAAAGATAGATACACTTTAAAAACCATTTGGTTCACTGCAGTGATTTGTGGCAAAAAGATAATATTGAATGAGACTCTTCTAACAACTGTCTTCCTCTGCAATGAAATTCTGGCCCCAAATATGGTCCTAAGTTGAGGACTATCTGTATATTAATGACTAGTTAGTTGAAAGCCACTACTATACAAAGTACTTCATTCCATAATTTTATTTGACTAAAAAAATAATTTCTAAGGGTTTTTTTTTATGTAGATTGAATGTGTTAGTCTGATCTTAAAATGGAAATAAAAATACATATAATTTACAGATAGTAAAGATGAATGGGATAGCAATTAATATAAATAAAATTCTTACAAACTCTCAGTACAGAATATGAAAAATGATGGCTTTGTTGATAATGGGTTATAGCAAAAAAAAGATTATTTTGTTATAATGGAAAGACTGTGGTAACCTAGACCTGCAATATTTTTATTTTTTTTCCCTCTGCTTATTTTGCCTATCAACCAAATGGAAAGGTTACCATTACGTATGCCTTATCAATAAAGCATTCCTAAAAACCTGTGCTTTTCTTGATCTTGCATCCTCAAAAAAGTGACATCTCTGTTTCCATTTCAAAGAGCCAGGCATGAAATAATGGATTTAAGTTACTAGATTTCAACTGAATGTTAGAAAAATCTAAGAGTAAGAGCAACTCCTCAGAAATTATAAGCTCCCATTTTTTGGGCATGTTGAAGCCATATCGGATTTTAATTTGAATTCCTGTACTAAGCGGAAAGATGACCTTGATGGCTTAAATGGCTCCTTCCAAATACTAAAAAAAATGGGTATAAGTTTTATTTTTAGCTATTAAATTACAGTTTGTAGTAATCAACATGAATAGAAAGGCAGTAATAATTCTATTCAAAGGTTTTCAACTCACGGCAGTTAACATTCTTTAATTTTCATAACTTACAACAGCACTTTCAGGATCCATTCAATTTGTCCATGATTTACAATTCCCTGTTAAAATGTGTTCATGAAGGCCCAATCAAGATTAAGTATTTTTTAAAGATGATGATTCTACAGTTAAGGAACGTTTATATTTTCAAATTGGCATTTTTAGCACAGGAGTACAGGCAGACTGGGTATATGTTTTCAGAAGCAAACTAATATTTTCTAGCCAAGTTAATTTACATCAGCCCCAAATTACAATCCGTAAAAGTTTCAATCATCGAACTATTTTTGCTTGGGAAGTATGTTCTGTGGTACAGTTTAATAGGTATACAGCAGTAGAAGCATTTATCCCACAATACGTTCAGAAAACAGTAGCAGCTTTTATGAAGGCCTGTTGTAGAAAAGGAGCAAAATGTTGGGGTTCTATATATATTCTATATAGTCAAATATGAGCATTACTTCTGATGCAAGAAGACTGGAGTTTCACATCTTATTCTGAGACACAAAATAAATTGTATTTTAATGTAACTTTATCTTTAATTTTAGATGAATCACATTTGAGGTTAATGAGCAGATTCTGAAGAATGAAAGCAATTCCACATTATGCCTACTTTCCAAACAGGATGAAATAAGTATAAAATAATTGAAACATTTCAATTAATCATAAAACCCAAATATTAAGAACTTGTATTAAGAATTAATATGTGAGTTATCTTGTTTTCCTTCTGTTGTTTGGAGATGAGACTTGTCTGAAATCAATAACTATATTTTTTATTGATCTCATAGGTGTTCTAAAAGCATTTTAGCTGAAGAAAAAGATATAGATATGTTAAGTACATAAACGCCAACTACTTGAAAACTATCAGTTTCAAATGTACAGCCCCTAGATACTTCAATCCGAGCATGTTGTCTTTTGGCAAATTCTGTCTATTTCTACCACAGAAACAACTCCAACATTAAATGAAATGGATAAATATATAATTTCCTAGTTATTGTACATTCTAGATTATGTTTCCAAGTCCAAACATTTTAATATGAACTATTAATATTTTAAATACATTATCTTAATGGACAACTTACACATTTCACATGGATAAAAGGTTTAATTGCGTGTGAAGAAAGTACGTATTTTGAAAAGGCAGTCAATTCAATTTCAACTTAAAGCACTAGAACAACAAGCATTTATTAATACCTAAATGATAAAACCAAAAATAAAAACAATATACTTCAATTATTTATTAATAACTTCATTTTGAGAAAAATAACAATATTTCAAGCTGAAATTGCTCATATTAATAACCATAGACTTATAAGCCCTAAATAATTTCCAAATAATGAAGTGTTCATATTAAATATTTACATATATTTTTAAATACTGCAGCTAAGTTCCTGATGGAAGATTTTTTAAAGACCAAAACACCAAAACTTATACAAAAATTTCAAATCCAAGTCTCTGTGGAGATATAAATAAATATGATGGAATTTGCCATGCTGTGACTTCCTTCATAGAGAAAGTACACCACAAGTTGTATATCATTTCAAACAATTTTGGTGCAATAGCTGAAAACCGTATTATTTGCCTATTCTTTGAACTACCCAGTCCTGCTGGCAGAGGGGACAACGGTTGTTCTGTTTCACCCACAGTGACATGCAGCAATTGTGGAAGGAATGATTACACTCTCCCCAGACCACTGAAAGAAAAAGGAAAGCAACTTGAGACTGCAGAAATCTTTTATGACAATATGTAATTCAAAATGTAAAGCCTGCAGTTAACATTATACATTCCTAATTTTTTTAAAAAGTGTAAATTTTTAAGAGTAGAGCTGTCAAGCAATATTTTTCATATTCCTGCATATCTTACAGTAAAGTACAATGTATTTCAGCAGTTATTATGAACTGCATACATAGTGCTCCAAAGCTTTTATAGACTTTAGCATTTACCTTTTTTGCTCCTTTCTCTATGACTAGAACAAAGAACAAACCATGATTCTATTCTTTCCCCCCCAGATACTTGACTTCTTATAAAGTATCAATGGTTTATCGAAAGAAAATTCTAGCTAGTTAAATAAGTCACTCATTGTTTAAACAAGCCTTGATTAGTAACTCTAATTTTTATTTTAAATCATGCTTTTTTTGTTAATAGTCAAGATATCAGATATCATTTGGAAAGGATAAAATGGAAGCATCAAAACCTGATGCTTCAGTTATTAGAAAAATACCTATGGACAAGAGTTACAATGATGATACTACAACTAAAATGGGAGCATCAAAACCTGATGCTTCAGTTATTAGAAATCATGGACAATCATGATACGACTTCTGCACAATTAGGATTTCCATTTCTGGGTAAGATTGGTAAATAATAATTTTAGAATAGTATAATTTCTCCATTAACACAGGAAGTGTGAGAGAAAGGGCAATTGTACCATGTATATTTTGGTCTTCCTCACATATTATTTTCTTTTTTACATCTGAAGTATGCATGCATTACTAAACCTCTGTGTTGTTTCTTTATCAGATCTATTGGATATCTATTGGAGGAACACTCTAGATTTGTTTTCAAACTTCCCCAAATTTACAATGAGTATCTTTCAAGTGTACTGCTATAAATTAACAAATTAAGTAGTGACAAGGAATCAATTTCAGTGGGAAAATATTAAGTGTATATAAGAACCTATTTTAACTTAAATTTGCCAATCCCATTTTTTTTTAATGTTCCAGCTATGATTCATATAAATGACTCTGAAGTTATCTTTTAGTATAAATATCCTTTCCAAATTCTGAAACTTCCTTCAGACATAGAAAATACGTTATGAAGTCAAATGATTCTCTTTAGTTTAAAATGATGCTTAACTGTTTCAACAAAACTTTTAAAAAACCAAAAAGAGATACAGGGAAAGAAGTAGCAATTGTTATTTTTCTAATTAAATACTAATACAAATAGCTTTGTATTAATATAGATTAACCTAATAATTCTAAGTGTTTTACACAATATATTCAAGAGTCACTTACTAAATAAGATATATTTATGTGAAGTTTTAAACCTCTCTCCATTAAGATAAAGCCTTTTAGTGAATAACAATAGAAAAGTACCCCAAAACATACCAACACAATCTTCTTGTTTGTTTTCAGCTTGACATCTAAGGCAGGCATCTAGATGTAAACAAGAGCAAGACTGTTATGTTTTAGATACAATACTAGTAATGTTTACAGAGTATGGGACCATATTATGAAATAATTTATAACTTCACTCTAAATCATGCCCTTTCATCCATTCAGCTTCATCTGTTATGAATCTTCTTTCAACTAAATTGCAGATAACTTTTAAAAACTAGCATAATTATATATAAACCAGTACATAGATTATATAACTAGCATATTATAATTTAGTATAATATATTAAAAATTAATATAATTTGTACAAAAGAAAAAAATGGATATTTGATAAGCTGCATGCCTCAAAAATGACATTGCATAATTCTGGTTTTAATCAGATGTGCTCTGTTACTAAAGATTTATGAATGATTAAGTTAGGGCAGTTATAAGATAAAAGTCTTATTAAAGCAAACAAAAGTTTGGCCTTCCTTTCTTTTTAATCCTGTAAGTAAAAATAAAGAGAAATATACTATGTGCCTAATAATACTTAATTTTATGCAAATTTTTCGTATATACTTCCCAAAGTGCCATGCATTAAATATATTGGAACAATACATACACCTGTAATGCACACAAATACATAACAAGATTAATTATGCAGGGAAACCATACATTTTTGAATACCTAAATTCATCCTAAAGACACAAAATGTGACTTTTGACACTGGAGTATTGATTTGTTTGATCCAAATAATCTGATATGCCTTCTCTACATTTTATTAAAAGGCACATATTTTGTGAGTTGCAGTCAATTCCAACATACAAAAGAGCGGTATTTAATAAGACTTAGAAAAGGGTTCTATAGATTAACACAACTTTTCTCCTACAATAAAACTGAAGACTCAATCAATTATATAACATCCAGCTAAATACAGTACCTATGAAGAATATCTCAATATTTAAATGTATATTTTTGAAAGAGGTGGGGATTGGCATAATTGATTTACAATGTTTCTCAGCAACCTCCTGAACGCAGGAACCTTCTGCTATGGTGGTTGGGATATAAGACTTCCCACCCCGAAATATCCAATTTTACAAATCCCACAAAATGATTTAAGACATAAGGGTCACCCAAACGTAGCCTGAATTTATCCCAGTTGCATTAATCGAGGAGGACTGGGAAAGGGCGACAAAGGAGTACAGCAAAAGGAAGCGCTTCTAAATAAGACAATCCGAGAAGGAAAGCAGCCAGGAAAGGAGACACCCAACCGCCCCCTTTGAACTAAGGGTGAGGATCGACAGTGCCGGCCGGCGCCCGAAGGCCTCCTCCATTAATGCCGCTAGGCATCCGGGAAGGGCCGCTCTTTCGTCGACTCCAAAACCACGGAAGACTACCGGGGAAGGCGAAGGAGGAGGTCTTGGCCCGGCGCGGCCCATTCCCGTCCCAGGAGAGCGAACGGGACAGGGAGGTAGCAGAGACGAGGCCTTCCTTTCCGACCGAGCCTGCCTGCCGCCACTCCGCTTACCCATGACCTGCACCCGACAGATGGCGCAGGTGTCGCACTCGACGTCCCAGCTCCACATGGCCACAGCGTTCCACTTCTTCAGCGAGAACATTTTGTCGGCGCCGCCAGCTTTGCCGCTGGAAGGACCCGAGTGAGAAGTAGAAATGCCGAGCTCGTCTCCGTCCTCCACGTCGGCCATGGCTGTGGGCGGGAGGAAGCGGTGGCGAAGGGGACTCGGCTGCCTGGCTTCTCCGGCGCAGCTCCGCCCCCCGCTCCCCCAGCGGCGGCCCAAGAAGTCCCAGGCTACCGAGCGGGCGACCTGGAGCCTGGCGAAAGGAGAGCCTGCGAGGAGTCATTTACCTTAAAAAAGGGGTCTGGATGAGATTACGTTAGCATTCTTAAACTATGATGAGACCGATGTGGATTTGCGGCACTACCGCAGTGCTGTTCAGCTGAATGTGATCGTATTTGAGGGTCATACACTGTGCTTTCACCATACACACAGGTAGCTTTGAATCGTCTTGCTCAATAAATACATGAATAAAGCTTTGGATTCCATTGTTCAAACTAGGTTCCCTTTGTCTAGCTTTGTGTAGATAACAATTTACATTTTAGGATAGCTTTATGCAGAAATGTTGACCATACACAAAAAAGTTCACAAACTTTTAAAGCAATAGACATGGAAGAAGAAATTGAATGCTTTTGTCATTCAACTTGAAAGCAGGACCCAAATTCCAGTTCTCAAAGCCAGGAATGGTATCTCCTGAAGAATAGTAGTAGTAGTGATAGATAGTAGCTGCAATCAGACGTTTTTCTGAAGTAGCAGCCTGAGTGCACATCTCTTGTTCAGTATTGTACTGTAGGAAGTTAGCACCCAAACCTCTACTAGAAAATTGAAATATCCTAGGAAATATTAAAAAGGCAGAATATTTCCTCTAAAAAGAGTAGAAACTCAGAAACAGAAAGTCACCTCAGAAGTAGAAGCTCAACCTCACCTTTGTTAATGGGTGGGCCATTAAGGCCTGGGCCAGAATACTTTACATAACAAAGCTCTCCAGTTAAAGCTATAGCAATTGCTCAAAAGCCCTTTCAGCGCATCATCATCCAGCAAGGCTCAATCAAACCTGGAACTCAGGACAGCCTACAGCGTTGCCCCTGAATGGCCTCATGGGAGTCTGACGACCAATTAGAAACAAGCTTCAAGTCAAATCCCAACAAAGGTTATAAAACCCAGGCACTCTCAGCATATCAGCCCTTCTTGACCTTCTCTTCTCACCTTGAAGCACGTGATCATCCATCCTTTTCACTTTGGAGCTCCAGGCCATGTGGTCTTGCATAAGGGATCTTATGGAAACACATATATTGTTCCATTGCCAAAACACTGTTATTTGGTGAAACATGCTAACAATAGTACTTAGGCTTATATATTGCTCCACAGTGTTTTCCAGCATTCTCTGAATGGTTTACAATGTCAGCATATTGCTCCCAACAATCTGGGCCCTAATTTTATCGACCTCGGAAGGATGGAAGGCTGAGCCAACTTTGAACCTGTCAGGATCAACTCCAGACTGTGGGCAGCAGAGTGAGCTTGCAATACTACATTCTAACTACTGTGCCCCAAAGGCTCCTAGACCAGAATGGCTGCTGGACACCAGGGCTGCTAGACCAGAATTATCATCAATAGGCATGCCTATATCCCTGAGTTTCTTAGCAAATAAATATGAAGCTGTTTTCCTCTGCCTGGTAGATTTTCAGAGGCTTTTAGAGTACTGCGAGGGAATTGACCCATTATTATGGTCTTTTTCACTGTGGGCTCAAGAGAAAATCCTCATACTACACGCTGAAATTTATTTTTAAAAATATTTGTGTGGAATTCTATGTCCTTTTATACTTTATGGACAACAGACAGTTCTGAATAAGAAATTATTCTGCAGTGATTTTCTCCTTCTTGTACGCAGCAGCAAAAATCCCAGGCTCATCAGCTCTCATTCCTAACCTAATTCAGAGGAGTGCATGGGGTCTCCTTTATATTTTGTGTTAGAGAAGAAGAGGCAACCATTTGCATTTATGTTTTTTGTGAAACTTTCTGTCCATCCAGATCACACTGCCCAAGATAATAAGAACTTCCATAACCATATTAATACAGAAGCAAAAAGAATGGAAAAGGATCATGCATGGATATCTCTAAGCCTAGAAACATACAAGAATTTCATACATTTAACATTACAGCTCTTTAGGTAGAAATTTTACAGCCACCAGCTGAAGAAATTGATGGCTACTTATGTCGACTGTGACCTTGCCAAACCATTACTAAAGTGATAGAGATGAATAGAAATGAACAGTTCTACTAAACCTTTAGCACCTTTTCATCCCCAAGTACATAATTATCATAATTCACTTAAACATCACTAACAATCATATTAAAAACTTTACTTGGATGAAATTCCTCCCTAATATACTGGATAATGGACACAAGCATCCAAATCCATCAGGAATATATTCAAATGTGTGATACATAGTTTCATAATATCCTGCAAACTTACTGATATTTAGATGCATATTAATTTCAACTAAAGTAAATTAAAACCATGAGAGCCAGATTGGTGCAGTGGCTAAGTCATCAGGCTAGAAACTGAGAGACTGGGAGTTATAGTCCTGTTTTAGGCACAAAGCCACTTAGAAAAAAAATCCCAGGCTTGTAGATTTCTCCAACATGGAGCAACCAGAAGCAGATATGTTACAGGTTCAGAGCAGAACATAGCTTCAGAGCTGAATATATAAAGCTATGCCTAGGCTACTTCTAGTTTCAGTTTCCAAACAGCTCTCATTGGCTGACCTTGTTACCATGCTCTATTCCAGTTCATGAATATACTGACAGTTCCCTACAAATGTCTGTGAAGGTTCTCAGTCATCCAGGTTATAGTTACCTCAGAGATGCCTTTTTCTTCCAAAAGCATCTGTACTGTTTTTTTCTTTGAAGAATTTTGCCTAAAAAATTCTCCATGCAGTTGCCAGGAGTCAAGTCTAACTTGAAGGCAAAGAAAATAAAAAAGCTCATTATTACTCAGTGGGTCAGGAATTACAGATATAGGAGGGTGACAACTAGTTACAACTACTTTAAACAAAGCCAGATGGAATGAACTCTCAGATTTGTTTAGCCCTAGCCAGGTTGAATGGCTGCTAGCAGTAATTCTTTATGTCAAAATGTGAAATATGATAAAAGTTAATAATTTTCAATTGAAGTATTTTGCACAAACAGAAGTGCAATATTTGCTCCATTTGATATAATGAAGCATGTTAAAAAATAAATGCTTAATGTATCATTCCCTTGATTATTTAATGTATTTATGGACATATGTATAAGCAGTGGTGCTGGTTAGAGGTGTGTTGCTAAGCAAAAATATGCAGTGTGCAGATGATACTGTGTTGTTGGCAGAGTACCTGAATGATAAGCAATAAATATTAAGTAATATTAGTGTAATGAAATGTGTGGACCTAAATTTTAATGCATCAAAGACCAGTTGCAATTTATAAAAATGAAGTAGATAGAAACTTGTACAGTATTTACTAAAGATGAGAAAATAATTTTAATATGTGCAAAAGGTGATGAAAAGGCAAGAGCTTAATCTGCTCTGTTATGTGAAATGAATGTTTGCCAAAAGCTTTGAAGAGACCTTCCTGTGTCCATGTTATTATTTGGAAGTGACAATTTGGAATGTCATGAGAACAGGTTAAGTGCATTGGGAATGGATTACTTAAGTGTGGGAATATAAGAAGAGAGGATTAAAAATGAAGGCATGAAGAATATAGACTGAATACAAAAGTGAGCAACCAATAAAAAATAAATACACTGACATGTCTTGATCGTAGAGAGGTTAAATCAATATCCTGGTTTTTTTCATCAACATTTTCTTGAGATAGCTGGTTCCTTAGGGAGTTCTTTTTATTATCTGGTTTTGGAGATAATTGAAAATTCTATCCCATCCCTCCAAATGCTTGAAAGTGGCAGGGACTTCTTACAGTGAAAATAAATGATCCATACCATGTGGTTGCCTCTTCTTCACCTAAGCAGAGAATATTTTGAAATTGTGAATCTAGTTTCATCTATACTTTTAAAGTGTTCTGTCAATGATTCAAAATTGAAAAAGAATTGATTTCATTTATTTTAATTCTTGAATGATTAATGAAATTGTTGAACATTTAATGGATTTAACATCAGATCCTGTTCTCCAATAAGTGGAATTTTACTTGAAATCTAAGGTGTAGCAGATTATAAAGTGCACAGCAAGTAAATCTATACTTCTATTGTAATTATTAATTCAAAAATGTGAGTGAATTAGTTTCCAGGATAAGGTAAATTGTACATGAAATGATTTGCTTTCTTTTCTTATCCAAGACTATTTGTAAACTAAGCTATAAGCCATAGAAAATCTCACAGGACCATCTTAAACCAACCTAATCTCATCCTCCTTAGATGGTATGGTTCTTGGCTGAAAATAGTTGCCTGTTCAGGTTACTTTGTTGTATTTGAACAAGTCAAATTGTTGTTTATGATTTTCATATGCTTCTACAAATCACAGCCGAACTAATCATACTTACTTGTTAAAATATGAAAAAATTATGGTTTTTCATTATATAACCCAAAACTGATTCTTTCAGGTTTTTATAATGGTCATGTTAATTCAAAACCCTAACTTCCTGCATAATTATATCCACATCTGCATAGAGATAATTAATTCTTTATTGTCTGTAAAAAAAGTCTATTGTGATCCAGTCAGTGTTAGAATTGTCCGTTTTTGTTCTAACTCAGCTTGGCTTCGTAAAGCCATATCTGAAAAGGTTTAGAGCTTTTCCATATTATTTACACTGAAATTGGAAGAGTGTAATCCCATGTTTACCTTTTTGTTGCATACAGCTTGTCTCAGAACTATGATTAATGAAAATACCAAACTATCACAAAGAGAACTAGGACAATGCATCATTTATTTGGTAACTGTTTGTCAGTACTGCAAGGGTTGGGGTTTGCTAAGATGAAAAGCTCTTACGTTGAGAGAAAAACATTTCATACAAGGGCATTATGCAGAATACCTTTTACCATGCTTAATTTTAAAAATGGGTAAACATTACACGATCTTTTTAAAACTGTACCCACTCTGACCCAGATCCAAAAGGGCTACAAAGTACTGGACCAGTTTAATTTTTATACCACCCTATAAAAGTTGGGGAGATATTTTGAAAAAAAAAAAAAAAGCCAGGCTCTAAAAGTAAAACATGCAAGTATTTATGTATGGGTTCTATTCTGATCTTATCCTATACTCTTATTTCTACTACAGTTACTATATCCTATTATTACTTTTATATATTACTCATATGCTATTACTATTTTATTACTCCTATACTATTAGTAGTATAGAGCAATGTTTTCCTCTTACAGAGACTGGTGTCTTTAATTTTTCTCCCGCTGATATTTCTTCTTTAGTAATGGGCAGTTGCACCTTCCCACATTGGGGCTTTGCTTTACTACTTATCTTTTTTTCTCCAGATCGTTCAATTTCTGAAGGAAAAACACCTTTTATTTAACTGCTTTTTCCAGTTGTTGCTGCTGTTCAGCCTTCAGAACACACATCCCTATTTTCCTTCTGTCTCCTTTCCTGTTCTGCAGATGCAGCTTTTATAGGGACTCTGCCATGCTGATGCTGGAAGGCTCAGATAGGAAGGGGAGGAAGGCAGTACAGTTGCCTGCAATTTTTCTCAGCAGCCTAATCTTCCAATATAAATACTAAAGGAACTAAAATGATAAAAAGAAATAAATTACAATCAAAAATCTTTCTGCACCTGCTTTGAAATCTGGAAGAGAAACTTCTAGAGATACAGCTAGGGCCAAAAATCATGATAGAGTCCTCAAATGATTATTCATAGATTGACGAGTAAGGATAGTAGGCAAAGGAACCGCAGTCAGAAATCTGACTCCCCTGAACTCAATATGTTGTTGTACCTAATGAGATCCTTGTCTAATTAAATAAGTACTATTTATTGTAACAAGAATACAAATTTAAATCACAAATCATCTTCAATATTGCTGAGCATCTTCAATGAGATGCAATCTTCTGAGCCCACATTTAAATACCGTGTTTATTAAATTAATAGTTTGTAAATGTGATAAAATGGATCGTTTCTCTCTCTCTCTCTCTCTCTCTCTCTCTCTCTCTCTCTCTCTCTCTCTCTCTCTCTC
>BLBF01000040.1:34992297-35013024 GCA_015471245.1 Laticauda colubrina
CTCCCTGTCATGAGACGCCCATCTGATGCGGGATAGCAGATACCGCAGCACTTGCCAATTATTACTTGTACAAAATTATACCTGTTTTAAAGCAAATCTGATGGTTTCAATAAATAAAATCCCAATTTACCTTATTTTTCTTATTCCGTTTAAATTGTCATAAATTGGAAAAATACTTTATCATTTAACAGTTTCGTGAATATACTTATGTAATTTAACATTGATTTCAGTCGTAAAGGTATTGATTTTAAACATCTCTGCATGAAGAAATTTCATTTAGATTTTATATATTAAGAAATGAACAACTAAAATAAAGTGCAATAAAGTTTCAAACAATTCTATACTTTAATACTTTTAAGAAAATAAACTTTAAATAAAACTACACACACACACATCATCAATATCCAATATACCATCATTAAAATACATTGTTAAATTTACATTGTTAACCAAGGCTAAGTAGTGAATAGACACTACTTAGGCTTACTTCAAATGGAAACTCCTTTCAATATTTCTCACCTATTTGTACAAAATGTAATGTAGGACTTTCTTCTGCATAGGAAATATACAATTGACAAAAGAATTGCATGGGCAGGTCTGGAATTATTTCTGGCACTTGGTTATGTTTTCATCAACACTCACATGGTATATGGACATTTAAACTAGTTTAGTGCTGCTATGTTGATTTTCACTGCCTCAAAATTTTATTGGCACAATATGGTACCTTCTGTTTAGAAAGTGCTTTTATTCTTATAATAATTATAAATCTAGTTTGTCAGATGAATATTATTGTCAAAAGAAAATAATTATTAAATGTAATTTAAGATTTTCTGGGCCAATAAAGTCAAATTGATATTTGTAAAAGAGCAATGTAAAACCTGTGAGTTAAAATTGGAAGGAAGACTTTACAGACACTATGCTTCAGATGCTACTGCTGTGCACCCATCCCTGAGAGAACAAGCATTCAGCCATGGAAGTCCTTTAATACAAAAAAAGGTACCACACAAAAGTAAGGATAGTGTACATTATTGGCTCAATAACCTAATGAATTTGCAATCAGGAATTCTGGTAAAAAAAAGGACAAATGAATAACTATATGAGATATGCGCTAGACTCTCTGAATATTGGGCAACCCATTGGAATCCAAATACAAAATAAGCATTTCATTTAGCGCTATATTAAAACCATATTGAAAATTCTGATGTTTCCCTTTCTCTGTTCCAATTCAATTTAAAATAATTTGCTTTCAAATTTTATTTCAGAGGAGAGAATTTTGATTAAATTCACTTGGGCAAAGAATGTTATTTTAGTCATGGTCATAGGTATCTATGAATGTCCTGTCCTTCACTGTATAAAGATCTCTCCAGCATTTTGCAGCTTACTAAGAGATTAGAATTTATGGACAACCAGGATGATTAATTGCAATGCTGAGATGTAAAATAGAAAACACCTCTTGCCAACTCTAATCTGAAAGCTAGAAAAAAAAGGCCAGAAAAATAAACACAAAATAAATCCTCAAATTTGATAAGATAAAAAACATCAGATCATTTGCAAGGGGAAAATATTCATTAACAATAAGGCTGATTCTGCACAAAGTTAATATATGAACCCACCCACAAGCACAAAGTCCAAAAATCAATCACGATTTTGGTAAAACTATTTCTGGTGACTATTATTTATAATCTGACTTCCAAGATAAATATTTTACAAGGCAGTTTGCAAGAAATTATAAAAAATATAAATAAAAAAGCAAATAAATAATTGTAACAAAAGATCCAGGTATCCTTCCTATAGTTGGTTGGTGGAACCTTTGTTAGGTGATAGAAGAGAGCAGAGTCCAACCAGATGGTTTTGGGAATGGTCCTTTCTCTTCATGTCAAGGATTTCTTTAGAAATCCTTCTCAATGATTGCCCTCAACAATTACTTCATAAAGCTGATAACATAGGCACAGGGAACAATGCCCAAACTAACATAGTTATATTTTCTTTAATGATAACTATTATAAATGTACCATTTTTAATACTATTTGCAGAATGAAATCCTCAGTACTAGATGTCATGCTTTCTGAGATGGTATTGGCATACTCCTTGAAAGTCCTATTATAAAAAAGGGAATAGCTGTAATTGGGAAGCAAAAGGGTTAAGTGGAATGAATACCAATAATAGTAATAATTAAGTAGTATCTTACAATTATGTGATTACTAAAATACCACAAATAGAACTTACTTCTAAGTAGAACTTACTTCAATATTAGAACAGAATGAATGACACAGTGATGATCAAACAAATTAATGCTGTAATTCAGTATATTAACAAATGTTTCAAATTGGAACTATAGATTGTCTAAAAATCTCAAGATGTTAATACTATTCAATCATATATACTAATGTCAAATGGTGATTTTCCATACATATCCACAGGACTGAGGAAACACTACATAAATATTGTATATGAACATTTCTATATAAATACTTAGTGGGGAAGTCAACCTAGCCTCTCCCATGCACTAATAACCCACAGCATATTAGCTATTTGAGATGGAAAAAATATTTAGCAGCTGGCTGGTTGAGTTTCTGTACACAATATTCCTGTATGACAATTACACAGAAATATCTAATTAAAAAAATCCCGTTAAACAGAGACACAAAATGCAGTTCCAAAGATTGTAAATTATTTCTGTTTATTATTCAAATGCTAGATTTTTCAGAACAAAATAAAGCTTTCATTTTTATTGTATAAATATTTCAATAATCTTAAATTGGTGTTATAGGAGTAATTCAGGGTGGAGGAATTCACATTTACTTATACCCTATTGATTTGGTATAATCCAGGAAGGAAATGTTTTTCTTATTGTCAAAAACTGTAAACAGGTATAAAATAGTTCTTGGACTGATAGTTACAATTCTAGAATATTTTCAGCGGACTCATGGCTGTTTCCTATCTGAGTCTAAAAGGGAAGCCTAGTGTTGGACATGGAGAATTTCTGTGGGTGAATCTCTGATTTTTCCTTCCATTCATAAGATTCAGAGTTATCTGTGAAAATGTAATATTTTGTCAAGGATCCACTTTCTTTTTTAAACTCAGATTATCTCTGTGTTTAAATTATATATAACATTGATATTTACACTTTTTTCTGATACTAAAACACAATTTGCAATTTCTGTATGTATTAAATCTTATGTATGATTATAGGTACAGGAATAAAAGCATATTTTAATGCTTATAATTTTAAGGAAAAAAATCAGTCAAAGATTGCAGATCAGAGATAATGACTGCAGTAGTTTATGGTAGATTAGAAGCTGTTGTGTACTTTCTGCATGTGAAATACAAGAATGTATTAAAAGAGGGTTTGAATTTAGTTTTGTTGTTGGGTTTACTTGATAACTTTTTTAATGGTAAATAGTTGGCAGGTCAAATTAGTTGGGCAAATAGAGCTGTGGAAGTTTATAAACGGTAGACCTATTTTGCAAGGGGAAAAAATATTATTGTTGAAATATATTTAGCAGTAATCAACTGGGATGGCCATATATGTGCATGTTTTTTTAAATGCACTTTTTGTTGTTTAGTTGCTTTGCTGTTGAAATTTGTATATCAACCTTGGAAACATAATTTAATAAAGAAATGGAAGCATATTTTTCTAGATATTTTGCATAAAAGACACCCAGGCTTCAACAAAGGTGAGTACATAGACACAATTTTCTATTATGAGTCCTCCACTTCACACTTGCATTTTGCTTTGCATTTACCAGGTATAATTTGTGGTAAAGATTGTGTTTTGCGATCTGTGTCATTCATTCTGTCATTATATTATTAGTTTCCCTTACATTTTATGCACAATCTGCGCTGATAAGATTTATATATTCAGTGAGCTTGTTTGTTTTAATAAGTATTTGTACCTATGCCTCAAACAAAAGTATCAAAAACATTTAGTGATAAGGCATGGATACCAGTTATTGGGAGAAAATAAATTCTGTTTATGTGCATTTAATTTAGGTTAGTTCAGTTTTAGGATTAGACTATTTCCTTTAATGGCAAGCTCTCTTATTTTGCTAGCATAATACCATTACAATCATGTAGTATTTAAGCCAGTTTTATTTTTAAAATGTCCTTATTTTATATTTCTATTAGACAATGAAAACAGTCCTATGATTGGTGGCAAATAATAATAGTAAACCAAGACTATTAAAAGGTAAGGAGACCCAATAAATAGATAATCATGAATGTTACTTCAGTGGAAATTTTTATAGTGCTTAATAAATTCTCCCAAGGTGAGTTTTCTGTAGTACCACATTCAGTAAAGAAAAGGTAAAGTCTCTTTTGAGTTAAGCTTGATTTTTGATAATTTCATATAATACTGATTTTAAAAACTTAGCCTTTTCTTCTCCCAAAGTATTAGTTTGTTCATATTTATTATATAGCAGTCTTTTTATCAGGTACAAATACAACAAGGCAAGATGAAGAGTTTCTAAAAGTTAAGCTTAGCTCAAAACTTTACTTGGCAAGTAAAAAATATCCTAGATATAAAATTTAATAAAACTATGGTTTTAAGCCACAATAGCGATCATTCAACTGATCATAATGATTAGATACTATAAAGTATCTAGAATTATAATCTGGGGATAACCAGATAAGTAAAGTGCTTGGAGTGACTTTCAAAAAGAGCTAGTTACAATTGGGTATGGCAATGTTCACTGTACCTTTAGGCATTTTTTTAAAAAAGCATTACTAATTATATGCCACATAGTATTCAGCTACAGTATTATCTGAACAGCATAGGTTCTCCTCCCTCCTAACCCAATCACTAAAAATACTAATACTGTGTTATTTCAAAAAGAAAAACACAATGGTTCCACATGATATCTTTCACTATTCACTCCAATTGTAAACAAGACATATAGATTCCCTGACTTGTCCTGTTTCAGTGACACCGCTTAAATAACCTAACTTTGCTAATTGTCAATACACATTTTGAAAAAGTACCATCATTTTGTTCCTTTTTTTAAAAAAAAACATACTGTAGATTAAGAAAGGAAGTTTTAAAAGTGACTGTGCGCTGAATGTAAAGCTTGAAATTCTTTTGCCGCCTGTCAGAATTTCTTTGTCCAGATAATAGTGATAGTCACAGAAGCTGATGATTATCCTGGTAGATAAAATCCCAACTGAAGGTGGTAGCTGTTTTCTTCCTTAGAAAGCTTATTTTTTAGAAGATCTTCCCAGCTTTAGATACCTTGTTTACTTACATTTTTGTATGTAAAGTTCTTTAAACAATATGGATATGTTTTCCCTTATCCCTGCAGAAATCTTATTCCATATTTGTTCTTTCCATTGTTAAATATTAAATAAGCTTGTGAATACAGCTAATTGCAAGAAATGTATATTCTTAAATTCACTGAATGATCACAAAAGCAGTTTGTTATTAAAGAGTGAAAATTATTCCAAATCCTTTTTTTTCAAAATCCATCTCTATTGAAAGTGCCTTTGGTTAAGAAATTTTTCCAACAATTGGATTTTCTCTACAAAAGAAAAAAAGAACCTTATGTAACTATTTGTTAGAAACAAGTTAAAAATTATTTTTCACTTACAATTAATGCTGTGTTTTCTGACAACAATAAAATTTCAATTTTACTGATCCCACTGAGCAGACTTAAATCCACCTGGATATCTGTCACAAATAAAGAAAACTTCTGCATTCTATAGTACATAATCTGGATGAGGGATCTAAATTTAATTCAGTAACACCTTAATTTTACAAAACCAGATGCAGTTTATATAATTTGCATAATGACCTTCCTATGGAAAGGAAAAAAACAAGTACAAATAATGTATTTTCATATTTAATAGTTGGAAATACTGAACACTTCCTCTCCCAATTAGTCTGTTAAATCAAGGTTTTACTGTATTAAGATTTGCAGAATGAAGGATGTGGTCTTAAATGCCTATCTGCCCTTCGAGATAATTCCAAATTCTAAGCACATTGTATCCCCAAAACTACTCAAATTCAATTAAAATTAGTTAGGTATTAATAGGGATTGCATTTAGTTGTAATATATTCTCATTTTATTGTGGCAAATTTGTCTCTCTGCTTCAGAATTTACTTTCTTCCAAATTCAATCTTTTAATATGCTGTAAAGGACAGAACAAAATCCACTTGCTTGATTTCTAATCACCTGCCCCCAAATTTGAACTGATTGCAATTCATCCTTATTAAAGATATAGTAAATAATATGTTAATATTTAGTTGAACTATCTTTCACAACCAAAACTTATTGTCATGATTTATCTTGGTAGTTATCTTGAGCAATACATAATATATTAGATGACTATTTGGTCATAGAATTACATTAACATATAGAAGCAGTTTGTTAAAGGACAAGCCTGTTGTAATGGTAGAATTATCTACAATACTTACTCACTGCCATATTTAGCACTAGATGATCTTTTTTCCCGATACTTATCATGATGTATGTCCAGTTGTTCTACAATTGATATTATTTGCTGAAGAGTTTGAAAAGTTACTACTGAGTCCTCAATTTTGAAATTAGAATAATCATCTGGCTCTTTCTGTGGACCTTGGTAGACTGCTATACTTCCACAAGCCTCTAGAAATAATATATTAAAGTATTATGAAGCTTTAAATGATCAAGAAACAAACTTTCTATTTCTTCAGACATAGGTTTTGCCATAAATGTGATGAATTAAAATAATGAAGAAAGATATTTTGGGGGCATAACAGAATACCGTTTCATGTTAATTCACCAATTCATCAGTGTAAATAAAATTAAATTGTTATCTGGACTGATAAGTAAAAACTCTTCCATGAAAAAATGTAAAAGGATCAAAAAGGATCGCTATTATATTCTTCTTTCATAAATCTGTAAATTCTATCAAGCCTAAATATTCAGGAAATGGCACTGAGTCACATGATTTCTTGTTTTAATGGACCTTATATATAATGCATAAAAACTAACCTAAAGCATACAATAAAAGAAGCAGTAGCCCAACTGGATAAAACTTGGTTCCCAAATAACGAACATAAAATATAATCACTCCTTAATTCTGCAATTCCATAATTGCTACTCTGGGAATGTTTTTGACTTAGTTCTACTTGAGCCTTTAAAGTCACAAACATCACTTCCACTATTGCTACAGTTGGATGGATAAGCTCAAATTAAAATTTATCTGGATGTAATGGAGATTCAGCTTCAACAGAGATTTCTCCCTTCCACGTATTAGCTTATTAAATGTAGAATTTACTTGCTAACACATATACAGTAATTGAGATGTACATTTTGAGAACCACATCTTGAATACAGTGCATTCAGTAAGTATTCAGACACCTTCAATTTTGTCAATTTTGTTAAGCCACAGTCTAATTCCAGTTGTTAAAATTCATTTTTTTCTTATTAATCTACACTCCGTATCCCATAATGACAAAATGAAAATAGAAGTTTAGAAATGTCTGTAAATTTATTAAAAAGAAAAAACTGAAATATCACATTGGCATAAGTATTCAGACCCTTTGCAACAATCAGGGAGTGATTATATTTGATGTTCATTATTTGGAAATCAAGTATCCAGTTAGGCTACTGAAATTTAGTTCTGGTGCCTCATATTTCTCCTGATTGTTGCTGATATGTTTCTAACACCTCGATTGGAGCCAACCTTTAATAAATTGATTGGGCATACAACTCTCTAAGGAAGGCATCACAACTGACAATGCATAGTGTAGCAGAGCAAAAGCCAAGTCAAAGGAACTGCCTTTAGAGCTCAGACAGGATTATTGCAAGGCATAGATCTGGGGGGGCTACAATAAAATTTCTGCTGCATTGAAGGTTCCTAAGAGCACAGTGGCTCCCTAATTCTCAAAGGGAAGAAGTTTTTCACAACCAAGACTCTTCCGAGCACTGCACCTCCACTGATCTTGGCTTTATGGCAGGGTGGCTAGATGAAAGCCTTTCCTCAGTACAAAACACACAAAAGCCTCCTTGGAGTTTGCAAAAAAATAAAAAAATACCTGAAGGACTAACTCTCCAGACAAGATTCTTTGGTCTGATGAAATCAAGATCGAACTGTTTGGCCTTAAATTCTAAATGTTTTATGCCTGGAGGAAACCGGGCACTGCCCAATATCATCCCAACCCTGAAGCATGGTGGTGGCAGCATTTTACTGTGTGTGTGATTTTTAGCAGCAGGAACTGGGAGACTGGTGAGGGTTTAGGGAAAGCTGACTGAAGCAAAGTACAGGGACATTCTCAATGAAAACCTGTTCCACAGTGCTCAGGATCTCAGACTGGGCTGAAGGCTCACTTTCCAACATGACAAAGATTCTAAGCACAAAGCCAAGAAAACATAGGAGTGACTTAGGGAAAACTCTGTGAATGTCCTAGAGTGGCCCAGCCAGAGCCCTGACATGAACCCTGTTGAATATCTCTGGAGGGATCTGAAAATGGCTGTTCACTGATGGTCATCATTCAACCTGAGCTTAAGAGGTTTTGCAAGGAGAAATGGCAGAAAATCCTCCAATCCAGGTATACAAAGCTTCTTGCATCATACTTAAAAAGACTCAAGGCTATAATTGCTGCCAAAGGTGCTTCAAGAAAGTACTGAGTGAGGGTTTGAATGCTTATGCCAATGATATTTCAGTTTTTTCTTTTTAATAAATTTACAGACATTTCTAAAATTCTGTTTTTACTTTGTCATTATGGGGTACTGTCTATAGTTTAATGAGGAAAAAAAATGAATTTCAATGACTGTAGAATAAGTTGCAGTGTAACAAAATTGACAAAAGGGAAGGGGATCTGAATACTTCCTTAACGCACTATAACTGAAAACAAATAATGGAATTTAATCACAGAGTTTTTCTTTATTACTTGAAAGAAGCAACTGTGTTTATAATATGTGGTATGCAAACAAAGGCAAGAAAGAGCCCATTAGAAGCCAACTTTTGCATTCTCCTCTGTACATAATGAAGCTTGGCATCCTTTTAAAAAAGCCTCCAAGGATCAGGGACTCCCAAATGGGTATAGGGTATTGTAGTGCTGGGGTCTGAGGAAGAATAGAGCTGGGTAAAGCCTGGCAATCTATCATTTTTGTCGAACATAAGTTTTGATTTGAGCCAACTTTTGAAAATTATCTAGAATGCATATGGGATTACCAATTTGGACAATAGCTAACAGCTATTAATATTACAAAACTGATTGTGTTATGAGTCTTTCATACCTTGCATTTTTTGGAGTTTTGGCATACTTATTGCAAAGAGTGAGTAGATTCTCTCTGTTTCTCGATCTCCATCTATTTCTATCTGAATATCAGCAGGTACACCCCTTAAGTTAGAAATAAAAATTTTTACAAAATGTTATTTTTAAAGGAGATTCACTAGTTATATATTATGCATGTACAAATAAAAGAGAAATCAACTAATGCAGATGTGCAAAATTTCTAGATACGTGATGGCGAACCTATGGCACATGCTGGAAGTGCGCACGCGCCACCTGCCCGCCAGCTGATTGTCGGGTATCTGGCATATGCTCAGGAAGCATGGAAGACGCATGTGCATGCGCAGAGATGCATGGCGCAGGGGGTCACTTGCGCATGTGCAGGAGTATACACACATTGCCTTCTGGGTGCTGGCATGGGAATGTGCGCACGTGCAGTTTTTGGCACGGGAGCCCAAAAAGGTTAGCCATCACTGTTCTAGATCATTTATTCTTACAGCTGTATCATGATAGGTAGGAAATCTTAATATGTAGCCTACCAGAATTAATTGAAACAGCCAATATAAGATTAGAGTTAAAAATAAGAAAAGTATTAAATTTAATTCTCTATTCTGTAACTGCTTCAGGCAGAGAAACGCTCACTAAGCAAGCATCAATCAACCAACTCTCTTTTTAGTAGGAATAAGACTGAAAGCTTCTGGTGGTGATGTGAAGTCGGAGCAGCACAGGGAAACAGAGGTGAGGTTTGGTTCTGAGGGGACCAGCAAGAAAGAAAGGAAGCTTTGTAGGCGATGCGGGGAGGTACAATCCCCCACCGCGCTAGGAAGAGACCTTCAATCCTGATGCTGAAGAGTCCAGCTTTCATGGCTGAATCAAAGGCTTGACGTCCCGCAATACAAAAGAAGGAAGCGGAGAGTGTGAATGGTGCAGTAAAAGTGGAGGGAGTAGAAGAAATTTTCAAGTCTGGATTTTATGATCAATGGTGAGGAGGTGCGAAGAGCAGCATTGAAATGACTGTGACAGCTCCGAATGGTAACGGGCAGAAAAACAAAGGGAAGAGCAGATCAGGAAGAGGGCAAAATACAAGACCAGAGGCAGAGATACAGAAAGGAAGAGACGAGATAAGTGAAATAGAAGAAACTGAAAGTGCTCTGCTGGATGGAGAGAGAATGATGTGACTGGGACAAAGGTGCTGAAATTTCTTCCCTTAACATTAGGTGCTCCAAGGGCAGAAGAAGAAAGAACCAGGGAGAAAGGAAGTTGCAGGAGAGTGACAGTGCAAGTTTAATAAGACTGCCATTTTGAAGACGCAAACAGCTGACTGTCAGTTTCTTTAGTCCGACAGTAAGATTTAAAGAACTGCACTTCTTTATAATCTATATAAAGATAATATAAGATTTAAAGAACTGCACTTTATAATCTATATAAACTAACATAAATCTTCTATGTAAAATAACTTTTTATTGAGTTTTCACATTCACACCTATATTTATACTTAGATTTTTACCTATATTTACACCTATCTCTTATTTATACATTGACTAAAACTTAGTAATAATTACATAATCATAGGCGTGTTGATTGTTATTTAAAGATATAGTTACATTTATTTTATATAGATATACATTGATTGAAACTTACTGATAGTTATATATTTATATTTTATTGTCATATATTGTCATCTAATAATATAGAATATATTTTTTCTCTATGATAGACATATATTGACTAAAAGTTATTGATAGTTATTTATTTACATTTATATTCTTATTGACTGTTACTTATTGGTATCTAATCCTATTGATCAATTTACAAAATAATATTATGAATTAATTAACCAATTAAATTGCCAATTAATTAATGAAGAGATTGTATTGAAGAGATTGAAAAGATTGTACCTCTAATAAGATAGTTGTTACTGCTTTTGGTATTGACCTAAACAGAGAATATTAAATCAGGAGATTGTGTTGTTTAGTTAGTATTTAAGGTTAGTATTGAAAATATAACATAGTATATATCACAGTATATCAGAATATAGCATAAAAGAGTAGAGCAAAAGAAAAAAAAAGTAAAGAGACTATTGGATAGTGCTTTGGGAAAAAATAGATAAGATATTAGGAGACCAATATAGAATTCTAAAGGAAATGACTAGCATTACTTCTACCACCCAGAAGACCAGGAAGAAGGCCACACCAACAACAACTGCAGTGATTGCATCTCCAGCAAATCAGAGATCAGTAGAAGGAATGTTTACATCAGAAAAATCAAATCCCACACCAAACATACAAACAATGTAGGCTACACTAGTAGCAATCCAGGAAACCATGGTGAAGTAAGAGAATATGATTAAAAACCATAGAGAGATGAAGATGGAAATGGAGGAAGTCAAGAGAGAAGTCAAGAGCAATATTCAGAAACTGGATGAAAAGGTAGACTTGATACAAGATGCAATAAGGAAGAATGAACAACAAATAAAAACAACTGAGAAAAGAACAGAACAGAGGAAAAAATAGATCTGGTGGACCGGAGAATGAGAGAATGTAATAAGGAAATAAAAGACTCATTGATCCAACTCGAAAAGGAGCAGGCCATGTTCTATCTGAGGTTTCAAAATGTGGTGGAGTCTAAGGAAGACGACCTGGCAATAGTAATGGCAGAAATTATAGCTGAGACAAATGAGAAATGATTAATGAACTGGACAAGGTTTATCAAGTCTATATGAATTATGCCAGACACTATAAATTCCTGAAAGAAGTCCATGTGCGCTTTGCCCAGAAAAAAGCGAGAGACATTATATACAAAATAACTAGGGAAGAGCCAATGGTACAAGGAAATAACTACCTTAAAACAAATCCCAAAGAGAGTCCAGGAGCAAAGAAAATATTATCGTTTTTTAGCTGTCCTACTCAATAAGAGTCATATACTATTCCATTGGATAATACCAGAAGAAATGTTGGTATCATGGCAAGGTAAAAAGATTAAAGTCAATACATTAGACAAGACACAAGATGTCTACGACCAACTTATCAGCTTAGAAGAAACAAGCAGTAGCAGGGAGGAATTGGAAAAATAAGTCATGAAGATCAGCCACAGGAGAAGAAAGATAAAGTTCAAGAAAAAGAAAATAAGGAGGAAAACTGCAAGGAGGAGGAAAATTCCAAAGAGATACAAAAAGCAACAGAAAACCGAGAGTAGCATAAAAGTAAGGGAATGAAAAACAAGATGAAATAATTATCCTTAAATATAAATGGATTTAATTCTTCAGCTAAATGGAACCAACTCTTTAGAAAATTGGTAAAGTAAAAAATGGACATTATGTGCCTTCAAGAAATATACCTTAAAAAACAGAAGAAAAAATATCTGCAATGCAAAAAATTAGGAGAACTTTACATATCTTTGGCAGTAAAAAAAGAAGAGCGGCAGTGTATATTAGAGTAGAAATAAACCAGAACTAAAATATGCAGATTCAAAAATGAGATTATTGATGATAGAAGTAATATTGGAACAGAAAAGTATATTGATAGTGGCTATATATGCACCTAATAGTAGACAAGGGTTTTTTTTATTGGAAAGTATGTGAGAAAATAATAGGGATAGGCAAAGAGGATATATGTATGATAGGTGACTTCAATGCAATCATAGTTATACAGAAGGATTACAGCAGTGACCAAAAAAATAAAAATAAAAAGCATATTCTCCCTAAATTCTTCTTTGACATGGCAGAAAAACTAAATTTGATAGATATTTGGAGAATTCATAATCCAGAAGAGAGAATGTTTACCTTTTATTCTAGCCCCCATAAATCCTGGTCAAGAATTGACATCGCCTGAATAAGTGAAGCATTAGTTAAAGATATAGAGACTATAGAAATTGCACCAAATGTATGGGTAGACCACAGCCCCCTAATATTAATATGGAAGGGACAACAAAGGCAAACAGGGAGATGGACACTAGACCCACAAATTCTGAAAGAAAAGGAATATACTGAATGAGTAATAAAAGAATTAGAACTATTTTTTAAAGACAATACAAAATATCACACATCTTTACAGAATTTATGGGATGCAACGAAAGCATATATAAGAGGGGTAACGATAGCTTACAATGCAAAAAGGAAAAAACAAAGCGAAAAAGAATAAATTAATTACAGGATGAGATTAAAGATTTGGAAACCCAACTACAACATTAACCAAGGAATGAACAAATTATAAGTAAACAGGTATTGGCCAAATATAAATTAAATATATTGGAACTTGGGGAAAATTTAAGAGCATTGAAATTTGTCAAACAAAATTACTTTGAGCATGCCAACAAGCCAGGGAGATGGCTTGCTTACAGATTAAGAAAAGAAAAAGAAAAAAGAAGGATTCAGCAACTACAGGATAAAGAGGGAAATTTACAATATAATATGGAACAGAAAACAGAGTTTGTATTAGAGTTCTTTTAAAAACTCTATAAACAAGAAGATACTACAGAGGAAAAAATTACTCACTACTTAAATGGGGAGACCATGTCAGTACTAATGGAAGAGGATAAGGTAAGGTTAGAGATATCACAATAAAAGAATTAAGGGAGGCTATCCTTTAAAAAACAATAAAAACAATAAAATGCCAGGAATGGATGGATTGCCAAGGGAAATCTATAAAAGCGTAGGAGAAATAATTGATCCAACACTTTTGGAAATTTACAATGAAGTATTAATAGAAGCAAGGTTACCAGAATTGTGGAGAGAAGCTTATATTGCCCTGATAGTGAAGGAGAAGGCATAGATACCATACATGAATATCAGGACAGAAAGAATGAAAAAATATTGAATAGTAAAATGCACAAAATGGCTTTTTACCAACAAGACAAATAAAAAACAACATAAGAACAGTAATCAATGTACTGGAGTGTTGTGAGGCTCATCCAGGAAAACAGGCTACGCAAGTTTTTCTGGATGCCGAAAAGGCTTTTGACAGAGTAAACTGGCAATTTATGATTCAGCAAATAAAAAATTTGAAATCTGGAGACAGATTCAAAAAATTATAGGCTCAATATCCTCGGTACAGAAAGCACGTATATTAATTAACGGGGAGTCTACAAACGTATTTGAAATAAGGAAAGAAGTATGGCAGGAATGCCCACTTTCACTCTGCTCTTTATCTTGACACTAGAAATTTTGTTGATAAGAATTAAATCAAATCATGAAATAAAAGGTTTAAAGATTAAAAAAGAAGAATATAAGGCTCAAGCATTTGCTGATGACCTTGTTTTTTTATGAAAGAACCAACAGAATCAGGACCAAAATTAATATAGGAAATAGAGAAATTTGGGGAAGTAGCTGGTTTAACAATTAATAAAGATAAAACTAAATTGATTATGAAAAATTTAATAGATAATCAGAAAAAGAAATCAGTGGAAGAAATAGGACTACAAATTGCAAAGAAAGTGAAGCATTTAGCTTACAGCAAGATGCTCAACAATAAAAGAGTACAATTACATAAACTTGGTGCAACAAATAAAGACCGAGAAAAGTGGGAGAAAATACAACTATCTTTGTTAGGGAGGATCGTGGTCGTTAAAATGAATATCTTGCCAAGATTACTTCATCTCTTTCAAACGATACCAGCAAAACTGGATAAAAAATTTTTGGGGGGATTTAAACAAAATGAGTACAAGATTCGTTTGGGCAGGTAAAAGAGCAAGGATTGAATTAGTTCACTGCAGGACAATAAGAGCAGAGGTGGATTTGGATTCCCTGCCTAGGAAACGTATTATCAAACAGCAGGTTTAACATGGATCAAAGATTGGGGCCAATTTAAGAAATCAAAGAACTTTAATTTTAGAGGGGCACAGTTTACAAGCGCGATGGCATCCCTACATGTGGAATCCAGGAAGTAAGAGTCAAGCTTACTTCCATAGACACATAGTAAGAGACTCATTAATATGATAGAGATACAGATACAGATAATCAGACTTGGAAGGGAACTTGTAGGTCATCTAGTCCAACCCCCTAGCCAAGCGGGAGACCCTACACCATTTCTGACAAATGGCAGCCCAATCTCTTCTTGAAAATCTCAACTGACGGCACTCCCACAACTTCCGAGGGCAAGCTGTTCCATTGATTGATTGTTCCGTCAGAAAGTTTCTCCTTATTTCCAGGTTAAATCTTTCCTTGTTCAGTTTCCATCTATTATTCATTATCTGGCCTACAGGAGCTTTAGAAAATAGCTTGACCCTTTCCTCCCTGTGGCAGCCCCTCAAATATTGGAAGACCGCTATCATGTCTCCCTTGGTTCTTCTCTTTACTAGACTAGCCAAGCCCAGTTCCTGCAACCGTTCGTTGTACGTTTTAGCCTCCAGTCCCCGAATCATCCTGGTTGCTCTTCTCTGTACTTTTTCTAGAATCTCAACATCTTTTTTATAATGTGGTGACCAAAACTGGATGCAGTACTCTAGGCGTGGTCTTACGAAGGCTTTATAGAGTGGCATTAGTACTTCCTTTGAACTTGACTGTATCCCTCTGTTAATACGATTCAGGATTGCATTTGCCTTTTTGGCTGGCTGCTGCTGCTGCACACTGCTGGCTCATATTTAGCTGGTTGTCCACTAAGACTCCAAGATCCCTATCACAGTTACTGCTATTGAGCCTGGTTTCACCCAGTCTATATGTGCACTTTTGGTTTTTCTTGCCTAAGTGTAGGACTTTACTTTTCTGTACATTGAATTTCATTTTGTTAGATATGGCCCAGTGTTCTTCGTCTGTCAAGATCCATCTGGATCTTGAGCCTATCTTCTTGGGTGTTAGCTTTTCCTGCCAGCTTAGCATCATCTGCAAATTTGGTAAGTTCCCCTTCTATTCCCTCATCTAAATCATTAATGAAGATATTGAAGAGTACTGGGCCTAAGACGGAACCTTGTGGCACTCCACTGCTTACTTCCCTCCATGTAGACTTAGACCCATTAAGGACTACTCGTTGAGTACGGTTTGCCAGCCTGTTGCGAATCCATCTAGTAGTGGTGCTATCTATTCCACTTTTTTCTTGCTTACTAAGAAGTAGGTTGTGGTCTACTTTATCGAATGCCTTGCTGAAATCTAAATATATTATGTCCACAGTATTTTGCTGGTCTACTAATTTAGTCACTGTGTTGAAGAATGAAATAAGATTGGTTTGGCATGATCTGTTTTTAACAAACCCGTGCTGATTGCTAGTTATTACTTTACTTATTTTTTTTTCAAAAGTTTTATTGATTTTTTTAACAACAAACACAAAAACACAAAATACACAAATACACACAAATACACAAAACATGAAAAAACATAAAACATCTTTTTTGAAAGCAGTCCGATCCCGGGTTACATCTCTTCGTACAGACACCAATTTAAGTTTGTGCTCATTTTTGTATACCATTCCATATCTTATTACCATTCTACATTTTCTATATAGCTTCTCCTCTCTTTTAACTCTCTTAATTCTATTTTATTTATTTCATCTCAATTTAGATCATTATTCTTATATCCTTTGTCTGTCCTGTTTCAGCTGTCTATTATCTTTTCTGATTAAAGCAAATTTTTTCCTGTAATCACTGATTGGAGTATGACGCCTTTATATCTTTCCCCTAAATTTATAACACTTAATATAATACGTAACTTTCATTTAGATTCTGCTTAGTACATTCTAAAGCTACATAAAAAAGAAAGCTACATCTTTAAAAAAGAGATTATAAATATATGATATAATTAAAACAACAATCCATACCAATTCAATTCTATCATTAATATTAATATTCATTTAAATCTTAAACATTTCACACATTACTTTTCAAATAGGAATCATACTTCTATGGGTACCCTTATAAATTTTACATAGTTACTTCTCCCCCATTTCACTTATATTTTAAAACATTGTGTAATTAAAGTGTTCCCATTCCTTCCTTATTCAATTCTCTCATTTATTTCATTTCATTTATTTTATTCAAAAGTTTCACTAAATTACACTAAGTATTTTTATCCCACTTTTTAATCATGTTGTTCCAATTTTCTAACATTATTTCTAACGTAAGCATAACAATACAATCTTATGTACCTTTGCAGAATCTTTTTCAGTTAAATTTTTACCCATTGTCTCTGAATAAGTCCTATTTCTTTACATCTTGCTCCAAACCTTTATAGCTTCTCTTCCCTTCCTTTCCTCCCTTGCTTCTTCATTCTGCCCTTTTTATCCCCTTGTCTCTCCACCTCCATTTCCCTCTTCTGTGTTCCCCTTTTCTGTTGCTTTCTGACATTATATCCACTTTTCACCTTATTTTTCCCTTTTTTGGTTGTTTTTTAGGTCTTAAATTCTCCATTCTCTTTCCCCTCTTTTCCCCAACTAAAGTTACTTGTTCATTAAAGATGGCTTCTTCTTTGTCCTAGTCTTCTTGTTGCTCAGTCTTTTCTTGTAGTTTCTCATAGGTACCAATCGCCATTTCTAAGAAGTGAAAAATGGAGCCAAAAGAACCCTTCCCTTCTTGTTCCTCTTCTTTATATTTTTTAAATTCCATTTTCAGTTCATCCACAAGTGATGCCATTGTAGAAAGAAAAATTTTTAAACAACCACCCAATTGTTTTTGATCACTCAAATATATATTCCAGAAGTCCCAAAGTCACCAAACAATCCAAATAGACACAAACTGTTTCATTTAACACTTTCTTCTTTATTCACTTTCTCTTCCTGGGATTTAGTTGCAAAGTTCCAGTTAAGATATATCTTTTAGAAATTTTGTTACAATTTAACTTTAGATTCTTTTAAATTCCAAGCAGCCTCCTCCTGCCAAATCCTGCTCTTATTCTTTTCCTCTCCCTTCTCACTTACAGCAAAAAAAAGTTTTTTTAAGTGTTCAGAAATCTTTATTGTCCCCTTGACATTTAATTTTCCAGTTTAATTACCTATTGTTGCCAAAGCGGGTTTTTCCAATTTCTCATTCTTCTCTCTTCGCTGTCAATATTAAAGAAGGAGAGTGAAAGAAAAAAAACTTTCCCTTTTCCACTTTCATTCGCAGCTTCCAAATCTTCTTTGGGAGCGATGTATCTTTTATAAAATTTAAAACCCAAGATACCTCAGTTGTTGCTTCTTATCCTGGTCAGCCAAAACTTTCACTTCTTAACTTCCTCCTGCACTTTCTTTTCTGGCTGAGTGCTTTTTTGTGGCGGCCATTTCTGACCGCTGCTCTTACCGCCTTTGGGAAAGGGAGTTTAGCCAGCTGAGGAGGAAAGATGCATCTTTCCTCAACCCTGCTGGTGTCTCCCCCTTCTTCACCACCTCCATGGGGTAGCTTAGCCCCGAAGCCAGCTGGCTCGCGGTGCTCCAGCGGCGAGCCCAGGCAGAAACCGCGCACGATCGTGGATTTCTGCCTGCCGCCGAAACCCTGCAAACCGGAAGTCGCTAGTTATTACTTTACTTGTTTCTAGATGTTGGCAGATCTGTTTTTTTATTGTCTTTTCCAATATTTTCCTGGGTATTGATGTTAGGCTGATTGGTCTATAGTTTCCTGGGTCTATTTTTTCCCCCCCTTTTTAAGATGGAACCACATCAGCTCTTTTCCAGTCCTCTGGTAGTTCCCCGGTGTTCCAGGATTTTTGAAAGATATGGTGCAGTGGTTCTGAGATGACCTCTGCCAGCTCCTTTAAAACTCTGGGATGTAATCCACCAGGCCCCGGAGATTTGTTTTCATCAAGATCAGACAGGTGTTCTCTTACTATTTTTTTGCTTATTTTAACTTTTATTTCTGGTCTGTCTTTTACAGTTATGTTTTTGGTGGGTTGAGCTATAGTTCCTTTTTGCGTGAAGACAGATGCAAAGAATGAGTTAAGCAGTTCTGCTCTCTGTTGCCTGTTACTTCCTTGCCATCTTCTCTCTTTAGTGGACCGACTGTTTCCTTGATTTTTTTTCTTGTTATATGTTGGAAGAAACATTTTTTATTGTCTTTCACTTTTGTTGCAAGTCTTTGTTTGTTCTGAGCCTTTGCTATCCGAATATGGAGAGAAATTAAAAATAAACACTACATAAAAATTCCAGGATGGGTATCCATCCTGGAGGCATTGACACAACCCAATGCATTGGAAATTGGAAAAATAGTTAGCTATCATGAAGCTTTAGATCCCCAAGGAGTATTAAAAACAAATCAAGAACTTATAGAGACCAAGGCTTGAATATAGATTGGTGGCCATATCTCCAGATAAAAACAAGATATAAAATAGATCAGGAGGAGTATGGAACTGAATTAGAACCAAATCGATTAGATAAACTCATTGGGGACACAGAAGAGAAATTAATTGCGAAGATTTATCATTATTTATTGGAGTTTGATTTGGCAAAGGAATTAGTGAAAGGCCTGATGATAGTATGGGCAAGGAATGTGGGGCATAATATTGATTTGGAGGACTGGGAAAGAATTTGGAAAAAGAATCATAAGATAACAAAATCAGCAGTATATAAAGAGAATCAGTACAAAATGTGTTATCGATGGTATTTTGCCCCTTCAACATTAGCTAAAATATATCACAATTTAAGCCTGTTGGAAATGCCAGCAGACACAGGGCATTTATTTCCACGTCTGGTGGCTTTGCCTGAAAATTAAGAAATACTGGATAAAAATATGAACACGGAAAAAGAAATTACAACCCTCCAATTAGAACTCAAACCAGAAATCTTTTTATTAGGGATAATAAACGGAAACTACACAAAGGAGATAAAATATTTAAACTTGCACATAGTCACTGCAGCAAAACTGGTGCTTGTACAATGTTGGAAAGGGGACTTCTTGTCAACAGAGTGTTTAATAATCCAAAAAATCTATGATTGCGCTGAAATGGATAAACTTACTCTTAATTAAAGGAAAAGGAAGACTCAAAGTACTATACAGTGTGGAAAAACTGGTACAAATGGATAAATGATAGAAATAAGTGAACAAATAAATAAGGAATAGTCTAAAAAGGATAAATGTATGAGAATAATCAGATATATGAAATATGTATTGGAACAGTAATGATGTAAAGCATCATCTAAATAATTTGTAATGTTTATAATGTTTTTGCTACTATTTTGCATTTTAACGAGTTGTATTGTTTTTTGTGTATATATATATATATATATATATATATATATATATATATATATATATATATATATATATATATTTGTTTTTACACACTTACACACACACACACATGTGTGCTGTTTAGCTTCCTTCGGGTATTATCCTATGTCATTGTAGTTCTGTTAAAGTTGTAGCAACGTTTCAGCAGAATCTCATCTGCCATCATCAGGCTTCTGTATGGATGTGGGTCTCACAGCTTCTGGAGCAGGTTTAAACTACAATGACGTGGGATAATACCCGAAGGAAGCTAAACAGCATGTGTGTGTGTGTGTGTGTGTGTGTGTGTGTGTGTGTGTGTGTATATATATATATATATATGTATATATGCTGTTTAGCTTCCTTCGGGTATATATATATATATATATATATATATATATATATATATATATATA
>BLBF01000040.1:35018024-35114883 GCA_015471245.1 Laticauda colubrina
ACGGAGCCAAGCTGCACTGAAAGCCTCCAACACAAGAACAGAGTGTTGCCAGCCAATCAAAGCCACAAAACAGACAGAAGAAACCAGAAACACCAATCAATCAATCAAACTCCAAGTCCAATGAACACAGATCCAGGCTCCCAGCCAATCAGAATGGACCAGCCTCAAATTTAAAACCAGGAGCTGTAAGACCCATATCCATACAGAAGCCTGATGATGGCAGATGAGATTCTGCTGAAACGTTGCTACAACTTTAACAGAACTACAATGACGTGGGATAATACCCGAAGGTAGCTAAACAGCACATATATATATATATATAATGTTTAATGGAGGTTTTAAAAGTTCTTTTGAAAAAAGATTGAAAGCTAGGCGCATATACCATCAGATTATTGCTTTGAGTTAGAAACAGGATATAAAGCGACTAAGAAATATAAATCCCAAAATAACAAAAGCTTGAACTGAGAAATCTTGTTAAATCTAATTTATGCTAAATTCATTCAGTATATCTCCCTCTTTGCTTCTATCAATATATGTATTATGGATGCCATATAGATTTTTTTACTTTATAGTTATAAACTTTTATTGCTTTTTTATAGCAATAGTATGTTTATGGTGGATTTTATTGTGAGATACCCTATGTCCTAGGAAGAAGTGGTGAAGGGAGGGAGGGAGGAAGGAAGGAAAAAAAAGAGCACTGTAATGACATATATTGAGGTTGCAAAGAAAAAAAATCATTTCCAAATAGCAACTTAAATACACTGCTCAAAAAAAATAAAGGGAACACAAAAATAAGACATCCTAAATCTGAATGAATGAAATATTCTTATTAAATACTTTGGTCATTACATAGTTGAATGTGCTGACAACACAATCACACAAAAATTATCAATGGAAATCAAATTTAGCAACCCATGGAGGTCTGGATTTGGAGTTACACTCAAAATTAAAGAAAAAAAAATACAGGCTGATCCAACTTTTGATGTAATGTCCTTAAAAAAAGTCAAAATGAGGCTCAGTAGTGTGTGTGGTCTCCACGTGCCTGTATGACCTCCCTACAACGCCTGGGCATGCTCCTGATGAGGTGGCAGATGGTCTCCTGAGAGATCTCCTCCCATACCTGGACTAAAGCATCCTCCAACTCCTGGACAGTCTGTGGTGCAATGTGGCATTGGTGGATGGAGTGAGACATAATGTCCCAGATGTGCTCAATTGGATTCAGGTCTGGGGAACGGGCGGGCCAGTCCATAGCATCAATGCCTTTGTCTTGCAGGAACTGTTGACACACTCCAGCCACATGAGGTCCAGCATTGTCTTGCATTAGGAGGAACCCAGGGCCAACTGCACCAGCATATGGTCTCACAAGGGGTCTGAGGATCTCATCTTGGTACCTATTGGCAGTCAGGCTACCTTTGGCGAGCACATGGAGGGCTGTGCAGCCCCCTAAAGAAATGCCACCCCATACCATTGACTGACTGCCAAACTGGTCATGCTGGAGGATGTTGCAGGAAGCAGAACATTCTCCATGGCATCTCCAGACCCTGTCACGTCTGTCACATGTGCTCAGTGTGGACCTGCTTTCATCTGGTTTCAACCTGCTTTCACAGGGCGCCAGTGGCAAATTTGCCAATCTTGGTGTTCTCTGGAAAATGCCAAACGTCCTGCACGGTGTTGGGCTGTAAGCACAATCCCCACCTGTGGATGTCTGGCCCTCATACCACCCTCATGGAATCTGTTTCTAATCGTTTGAGCAGCCACACGCACATTTGTGGCCCACTGGAGGTCATTTTGCAGGACTCTGGCAGTGCTCCTCCTATCCCTCCTTGCACAAAGGCGGAGGTAGTAGTCCTGATGCTGGGTTGTTGCCCTCCTACAGCCTCCTCCACATCTCCTGATGTACTGGCCTGTCTCCTGGTAGCGACTCCATGCTCTGGGAACTATGCTGACAGACACAGCAAACCTCCTTGCCACAACTCGCACTGAATGCCATTCTGAATGAGCTACGCTCCCTGAGCCACTTGTGTGGGTTGTAGACTCCGTCTCATGCTACCACTAGAGTGACAGCACTGCCAGTATTTAAAAGTGACCAAACCATCAGCCAGGAAGCATAGGAACTGAGAAGTGGTCTGTGGTCACCACCTGAAGAACCCCTCTATTGGGGATGTCTTGCTAACTGCCTATGCTTTCCATCTGTTGTCTATTCCATTTGCACAACAGCATGTGAAATTGATTGTCAATCAGTGTTGCTACCTAAGTGGACAGTTTGATTTCACAGAAGTGTGATTGACTTGGAGTTACATTGTGCTGTTTATTTTTTTGTGCAGTGTACATTCATTTATTATAGATTCTATGTTGTTTCATAATAGGAATAATAATCTATGTTGTTTCATAATTGGAATGGATGACAAGTTGCCATAAATATTAATATGTTTTCAAATCTAATAATGTTCATTTGTTAATATCAAGCACATGTGTAATTCTGATATGAATCTCCCTTTGATCATTAGCAAGGCAACGTAAGTTACAGCAATATTTTGTAAGCAAAATTATTTCTATTCCAAAACATGCATGTGTTATTTTTCTTGTAGATGTTACTTACGCAGTACATGGCATACAGCCCACTGTGTTTTCTGATGTGGCTTTACAGCATAGCCAATTTCCATTCAAAAAAGCAGATGGGTGATAGATGTTCAATCGCTTTTGGTTGCATCTGCTCACTCTGCAGAGAGCTTCTATCCACTCACTAGCCTCCACACAATTATTTGCCTGCACATAGAGTGGTTTCTCAACATGTATCACTTGAAACATCTGAAAAAGAGAACAGCTCCATTCAAACAATCAGCAATTTATTTAGAGGAGAAAAAAAGAGCTGATTTGTTTGTGTATTATTTAAAAACTTTGAAAACAGAAGCCTGGATGCTTATCCAAATGGCTGCTTTGGTGTAACAGATACTGGTTAATGCATTGACTTCCATTTTACTCAGAAAAGGAGGAAATTTATGATCCGCATTTTTGCTCCTAGGCTGATAAGACTGCCTAATTTTATCCATGATTAACATCAGACACCTGAGGATATCCCAAGGAGGAGGAAAAAAGGAGGAGAGCAAGTAAATTCTCTCTAATTGTTCTAGTATAATAAAAAAGAAATCTGTAGAGATTCTCAGTCATCCAGCTCATGATTGTCCCAAAGATGCTTTTTCAGGAGGCAACTGGACTTTCTCATTTTTTCACCTCTAACAGGATAGTGGGGATAGTGGGAAATGCAGACAGCTGGTCATTTGCATCCTTTTAGAGGGTCACTGAAGCACTTAAGAGGGTCACCTAGTGCACCTGAGAACACAGATAAACCTCAAAAGTGCTTCAAAAAAAGAGGATGCAAATAGTGGTGATATTCAGCTGATTTGCACCGGATCGGGTGAACCGGTAGCAAGAATTTGGCGTGGGTCGCCGAACCGGTAGAAACATCTGGCTGGCCATGCCCCTGATTTGGTCACCCAGTCTTTGCTCGCTCGCTTGCTTGCTTGCCATGCCTGCCTGATGCTCACTTGCAATGCCCACCTGCCTGCCACTCGCCCTGCCCTCCCCTCCTGGGTCTTCGTGGCTTGCCATTCAAGCCTTCCCACATGGTGGTGCCTGTGCCCCAACTGAGCAGCCCTGATCTTCCTGCTCACAGATAAGCCTGCAAGTCGTGCTAGCCTTTCCCCCACTATCCCAGACTTTTCTGGGCCTTCCCTCCCGTCCCCACACTTTTCCAGGCCTTCCCTACCATCCCTGGGCTCAGCTTGCTGGTGAAGCCAATGTGGATCTATCCCACGCAGTGCTTTCCCAACTACGTGGTCCATGGCGCAACGAGGGCGGGTGGATGTCCCAGCCGGGGTTGCTGAAAATTGTACACCGCATGTGCAGCCCCAGCTGAGACATCCACCCATTTTGCCTTGTGCTCCCGCAAGAAAGCAAGCAGCCGCTGGAGGTCTTTGGGAGGGAGGTGGATGCTGCTGCTGCAGTTGCCGCCCTCTGTGGAAGTATGCTTTGGGAGGGCTGGAGTGTGGGAGTGCTCCACAGCCCCGCCGCGGCTGCCAGAGGTATTTGGGAGGCAGGATGGCTGCTGCTGCCCCCATCTGCAGAGGTACTTTGGGAGTGCTGGAGTGGGGGGGTGCTCCACGGAAGTCTTTGGGAGGAAGGGCGGATGCTGCTACCACTGCTACCATCCACGGAGGTGCTTTGGGAGGAATCCAGCCTTGGAGCAGTTTTGCAGGTTAACAGACATGCATTTGTAGCTAGCCAGTGCCTACAAGGAACAGAGGCTAGGAGCAGTTTAAAGGAAGACTGCTCCTCCGCCCTAGCCATGCATTTTCAAGCAGCTACTTGAAAACACATGACTGAGGGCAGAGGAACAGTCCGTTAAGTTCCAAAACTGCTCCAAGGCTGGATTCCTCATGGACACTAGAAGTATCATTTTTCCCTTGTGAGTAAAGTTCCTGGAGTGTCAAATAAAAGGTGAACAACATTTCTACAGAACTATAGATAAGTTGAGGCTGGATGTGACAAGGAATGGCTGGGAGGGGAAGGGCCGGGCAAGGCTTCCCTTGATGTGAGTGACACTGCGTTGGCCATACCCACCTAGTCACATGACTACCAAGCCACGCCCACAGTCACACAACCACTAAGCCACTCCCAGTCACATGACCACAAGCCACGCCCACCAAATAAGCCACGTCCACAGAACTCATAATTTTTTTTTTAATCCCACCACTGATGCAAATGACTAGCTGTCTGCAAGGAATATAAATCCTTCTATTTCCCACTATCCTTCTTGGATAAGAAGTGAAACATCTTCAAAGAAAAAACAAGAAAATCTAATTGCCTCCTGAAACAGCACATTTGGGACATAAAGAAGAGATGTAGGGAAGAAAACTCTGTCAAACGTGAACTAATAGGTATGACAAATAGGAGTCAGGCATTGAGGAATTAGAGAATTATTACTAAATTTTTCTTTTTAGTACCACCCATTTTTCTTGTGTTCTTGATTTAATGAAAAATAAATCATCCTACATTGAAAACCACTAGCTTCTAATGAAGTATTTAATAGTTGTATCTTTTTGGATCCCATAAAAGCCCCATTAATATGCAAATTTACCAGATTTTTAGATTGAACGGGTTGACATCTTTAAATACCTTGTACTGGTCTTCAATATCAAAGGATCATTAAAAGACCATAATTATGCCTCTCGGGCAGCATTAGATTTTTTTTCTGCCATTAGATGTTCTTTTTCTCTAATGGTGGAGAGTTAGTTCCTGCCACTTTTAAAATCTTTTTAAAGCCAAAACATTAAATTTTAAATGGAATACACTTCTCATGTTTTCCAGTTGTGGAAAAACTTTGTCTGTGCATAACATAATGTAATACCATTCGTGCTTCTATTGAACAAATATTCCAAACTGCCCTTACTTGAATAAGTTTGCTTTTGGGAACCAGAGAAGATTGAAACCACTGTCCACATATTGCTGCATTGCAATTTCTAATATGTGGAATTCATTTATTTCACTTCTTATGTAATAGTATTCAGAATGAACCAAACTCTATTGCATAAAATTTCTATTTTCCAATTCTAACCCTAGCATTATCAGTACTAGTGTGGCTAAGTTCTGTATTGGTTATAATGCATCTTCAAATTTTGTAGTTCTCATTATATTGTTACATAGTTTTATGTTTTTAACTGGATCATTAAACTTTATTATCAAACCTGAAGCTGGCCTGACTGAGGCCATTTTGAGACTTCAGTGCTGCTGACACACTGGAACTGAGGGATAGGGAGGTGGGAATAAAGAGTTGGGGTAGTATAGTCCAAACAAAATACTTTCTCTTGGTAACCAAGGACATTCCTGCAGTTGTTTCGAAGGAGGGGACTGATGTCGCCCAGCAACTGGACTGTAACCTGATTGGGCTATGTGACTGGTTGGTTTGGGAAAGTGATAAAGTTTTACTTTTAATTAGGTGAAAACCATGGGAATATTCAGAGTTTCCAACAGCCTGTGCCAATATGACATACCCAATAAACTTATTCTTTGATTAATCTACCTGCCTTGGAGTTTTGTTTGCTATGAATATGTTACTTGGAAACCCTGACATTAAATTGACTCTAACCCTAACCACGTTACTAATTTAACAACTGTAATGATTTACTTAACACCTGTAGCAAGAAAGTTGTAAAATGGGGTAAAACCACTTAACAACTGTTTCACCTTACAATTTTGGACTCTATAGTATTTGTAGCATGAGGATTCCTTGTAGTTCAAAATCAACATACAACTTTTTCAATACATGTAACAAGAATTTGAATAGAGCTTTGAATCCTAGCATTAAAGCTCTCACTTTTATGTGACATTTTAAAATTTCCCATGCTTGACAGTTATTTCAGTTACTTACATTTTTCCTGTTAAATGCACCCTCGTCAAGTTTTTCTACTGCAAGAATGTTTTTGACTGGAATGGTGAATATAGGTCCTTTAACTGGATTAAGAAAAAAAACAACAGCAAATCCTTTAATTATGAATAAAACCTTAACACAAAACACAAATCCCAGTGGAACACATTATACGTGATCCCTTCATAGAGCCATGAAGATAAGGATGGTGGAGCATCTGGTCAGGATGGTAACTGAGTGTATTCTGCTGGGAGATTGTCTGCTGTGAATTAATATGCTTTTATATACTTTTTGTAGATCTTGATAGTTTTTGATTTTTTATGTACGCTGCCCAATATCTCTTAACTAGACAGTCTTGCAAATCCCAACAATGAATGAATGAATAACTCTATAGATAAAATAAAATATTTCATCTTTTGTTTCTCAGATTCAGAAGTATTTGTCTACACACACATTGACTCACATATATAAGTCCAATGGCTAGTAGTTTTGTAAACTTAATACATTTGGAAAAATTATATAATTAAAAACATAAAAGAGTACTTTTACTTAGTTTATACTCAACAAGGTTATAATTACTCTTAAACATTGGAATTGAAGAATATAATCAGTTTATTACCATCAGGTGAAGCTGCATAACTTGAAAGATTAACATTAAAAAAAAGAAAGAACAATACCTTGTTGCTTATGATAAGTGAGTTCTCTACTTGTAAGGCAGAACCAACGCTTCTTGAAATTCTTTTTTCCAATAAGAGTTCTTCCTTGTGCTCTTTTAAACATCTCCCTGTGAAACAAATAACAGAACATTTTTCACAGATATTTTTGAATTTTCTAATAGGTTATCCAGGTGTATTCATTTACAAGTTAGATTAATGGATTCAATTTCTGATTTTATCACAGTATTTTTGTTCTGAACATAGCTTAACACAGTCATGTCCAGAACAAAAAAGTACTGAGGGTTGATTCCCTGATTCAGCATGAGGTCATACTAAACTAAATGCCAGTTTCTTTCCTATATTTTTTTCTTTCCTTTTCTCTTTAGTGAACTCTTTTCTTTCTTGAAGAGAGTTCTTTCCTCTTCTCTTTTCCTCCCTTTCTCACTGTTTTTGTGCCTTCTATTCTTGTATGAAACTGACATGTAAAAACTGGGGTATAGGGTTTGATTAACGTTTTATACTAGATTTGTACCACTCACAGTATTTTTTTTAAAAGCACAATTTTCCTACAAACTCAAAATTGTTGTGGAACCTAATTTAGGAATATTAATGAAAACTGAATATAGTAAAAAATCACAGGTATAATCTAGAATAATATTTTATTGATACTGTTACTATAATTTACTATATAAAGCAAGAAATGTTTATAAAATTTGAATATATTTTTTGACATAGAAAGTCTTAGACCACAATTGAGCCTATTTCTGTTGCTAAGTTAGACAGTTAAGTGAATTTTGCCTTATTTTATGACCTTTCTTGTCACAATTGTTAACTGAATCACTGAAGTTGTTCAGCTAGTAACATGATTAAGTGAATCTGCTTCCCCATCGACTTCACTTGTCAGAAAGTCACAAAAGGTGATCACATGACCCTGGGACACTAACTGGCACAAATATGAGTCAGTTGCCAAGCATCTGATTTTGATCAGTCATCATGAGGATACTGTAATGGTCGTAAGTGTGAAAAATGATCATAAGGCATTTTTTCCAGTGCCATTGTAACTTTGAACAGTCACTACATTAACTGTTAAGTTGAAGACTACCTGTATTTTCCTTCATTGTATAAAAGAACATCCCTGTATAGATAGATCCCATTTATAAATAACTTCATGGACTTCTAAACTACAATAAAAGTCAACAAGGTAATGCCTATACCACCTCTAGATATTGTTCATGAAATTCCTTTAAAAAATGAAAGTGCTTGAGTTAACACCAATAGTGATGGTATTACTTAGTTTGGGTAATGAAATGTCTACAAGAAAATAACCAAGCTCAAAGAGCACCAAGGAGCCCTCATCTCAACACTGAGCTACAAATATTTAAGGTTATAATTTTTGAACTCCTTAATTATTTGTTAATTTTTATTTTCTGGCTTCATACCTCTCGGCAGCATAAAACAATGGCATTCACACTTGAAATGTTTGCCCATGCTTGATTTATAGAGATAGTAAAAGGGTAGGGGAGGGCAATCTTGTTCATGGGAACAAGGTATTTTATATTTATGTCAATAGGAATCCCTACAAAAACCCAATTTTTAACACTCATGAAAAGCCTTAACACTCAGGGCAACATTTTCAATCACATAAGTAGCTGCGAATGAAAGACTGCAATTCTGCCTGGAACTACTATAAAGTGTCATAAATCTTACATATTTATTTGATGTATTTTTAAAAAATCAATTACAGCCTTGCACATTGTATTTTGTATTAAGTTACCCTTCTTTTAGATGCAATGGCTCATTCATGACACTTGGTTCTTTACTTTCCGTGGAAGACACTTCATCTAAAAACTGAATATGGAGAATATATTAGAATAATAGGAGTTATTTTCCCAATTTTACCCAGAGCCTTAAAAATTAACAAATATTTAGAACATTAAAATACACTGATTTTTAAGTAAAATGAAAATTTTAATAGTTTAAAGTTGTTCTACATTTTTACTTTGCATTTACTCTGTATTTATTTTAAAAACATTTCTCCCAAGTATTGTACTAAAACAAGGAGTTTAAATGTAACATATAGAGAGAAGCCTGGGCTGGATAATTTAGATTTAATCTGTGACTCACAGAGAAAAATGGATATGATAAAACTTTCTAGTTTTGGAAGAAAGCTAAGAAAACATTTTTTTTGAGAATGCTAAATATTATGTATAAAGGAAATACCTTTTTGACTATTTCAATGTATTCCTCTTCTTGAAACATTTTGAAAAATTCACACATAAATGTCTCCTTGAAGCTTGACTAAAAAGGGAAAATAGACAGAAGTAAATCTTTATAGAGAGATGCCAGCAGACTAAAGTAATTTCAGTGTGATACTTACCAGCTTGTTTTTGCATAAACTTCCCCAGCTTCCCAATGTCTGAATTGCTTTTGATATAAGAGTTAATGTTCTAGATGTCTGTGCGTCCTATAAGAGGCATTTAAAGAAACATTCACTATTTTACAAGTGATAGTTCAATTTAGCTGTATACATGTTGTCCTTGACTAACAAACATTCATTTAGTGATGGCGCAGTTACAATGGCACTTAAAAAAGTGACCTATGACCGCTTTTCACACTTACAAAGTCACAGCATCTCCACAGTCATATGGCCAAAATTCAAATGCTTGGCAACTGGCATGTATTTATGACGTTTGCAGTGTCCCAGGGTCATGTGTTCACTTTTTGCAATCTTCTGACAAGTAAGGTCAAAGGGGGAGCCAGATTCACTTAGCAACCATGTAACCAACTTAACTGCAATGATTCATTTAACAACTGTGGCAAGAAAGGTTGTAAAATGGGGCAAAACTCTTAACTAAGCAAGAGAAATCTGTGGTTGTCAGTCAAGAACTATCTGTAATATGATCACCAAATATGCTGCATCTGATGACAAAATATTTCAGGTAGTCCTTGACTTACAACTGTAATTGAACCCAAACAAGTGGGTCATCATATAACTGAACTGATTTGATGACATTTTAGTGATAGTCGTTGAAGTGAATCACTATGGTTGTTAAGCAAATGCTTGGAACCAGGTTGAGTCAGAACAAGTAAATGCTGGCTTCCAGCAAAAAAAAAAGTTGTAAATCATAGTCACATGACCAAAGAATCCTGCAAACAATCATAAATGTGGGCTGGTTACCAAGCATCCAAAAATATGATCATGTGATCACATGTGTATGTTCTGTTTGCGTGTTGGCCAAGTCAAGGACTATCTGTACAATGAACTAGGCAGATACATTAGCATATCATTTTCTGCAACAATACAGATTTCATTAGCATTCACATGAGCATTGTAATATTGAAACAAGAACTGTTTTTCTTCAGATATAAAGAGATATCAAGACAGCAGAACAGTCAAGACAGTTACATCCAGGGTAATTTTGCCTAAAATAATAAAAAAAATATTTGTTCATGTGTTCTGGAAAGTTCCTCAATCTTCTGGAGAAGTTTTTCAGGCGAGAACAGATAACAGATAATCAGAGTTGGAAGGGACCTTATAGGTTATCTAGTCCAACCCCCAGCCCAAGCAGGAGACCCTACACCATTTCTGACAAATGGCAGTCTAATCTCTTCTTGAAGATCTCAAATGATGGTGCTCACACAACTCCCAAGGGCAACAAGCCTGGTTGATTGTTCTCACCGTCAGAAAGTTTCTCTTTTATTTCCAGGTTAAATCTTTCCTTGTTCAATTTCCATCTATTATTACTTGTCTGGCCTATAGGAGCTTTAGAAAATAGCTTGACCCCTTCCTCCCGGTGACAGCCCCTCAAATATTGGAAGACCGCTATCATGTCTTCCCTGGTCCTTCTCTTCACTAAACTAGCCATGCCCAGTTCCTGTAATCATTCTTCATATGTTTTAGTCTCCAGTCCCCTAATCATCCTGGTTGCTCTTCTCTGTACTTTTTTGAACAAACACAGAAAATAGGTTTTACCACACTATTAATTAGTGGGCAAAAAAAGTTTTAATTTTATAAATCTCTACAGATTTAAATTAATCATTTAGTAATGACAATATAATATGTTTCAATTTTACTTTAATGAAGAATGAGACCTAAGATTGAACAAGTGAGAATGAATTGATACGAAGGGTCCAAAAAGAAAAAAAAGAAAAAAAAAGAATAAAGTGCAACATAGTGGTTAAATGTTGAAGTTGCACAGGCAAGGTCTAGGTCCACTCTGACTCATGGAAACTCACTAGATGATTTTTGGCCATGCACTATCTCTAAATCCAATCCCTTGAGAAGGTGGTGATTGTGGGAAAAAAATGAGAGAAAAGAATACTGTATGCAAGTTTAAATGGATATGAGAAGTGGGGTGTAGCTGAGAAAACACTGGGCCAAAAATTTTCAAGAAAAATTGTGCAAATTCCACACATACTATTTGGTGTTTTCGAAAGGGCCAAAATAAGCAAGCAAAATTATCCATTTTTGCCAAATGTTTCACTTCTTGGTCCAGTAGATTTCTACATAAATACGCTGTAGAAATTGTGCACCTAAAGAATCATATATCAATAATCCAAGAAGAAAAAAAATAGACACCTGCGTGCAATATTACTGACTTCATTCTGTCTTGATTGTATTTCCTGTGGAAGCTTCCACAATAATTTTGCTTAGAATAATAACATGACTTGTTTATGAATTGTACTGAGGACTATATGTAAAGAGACACTATTAAAGGCTTTTGAGAAATAGTCAAAGTTAAATCAACTACAGATTTTTTTAAAATAACCCAAAATATACAAGCCATGATGGAGTATGATTGCTCTGTGTGTGTGTGTGTGTGAATGTTGACACCTGGCAGCTACCTGCATTAGTCCTTGCAGATCTCTTGATAAGATTTGGATGTTTGCCATTGCCTTCTTCCTAAGACTATGAGAATGATTGGCTTAAGATCACCCAGCTAGGTTCATGCCTAAATAATTTCTTCGTTTCTAACCTGGTGCCTTAATCACTACACCAGATGAGTTCTTCAGTACATGTTTTCAAATTAGTTATAAATCAACATGAATGTATTTTTAATTTTTCTTAATTTTACTGAAAATAGGAAATATATCCCCAAATGTTAATTCATTAGATTCCATTTAGTTAAACATTTAATTTGGTTTTAGTCATATACTTGTTTCTCATGTCAAGTACTTTCAACATATGAAAGTATCCCAGAATGCTTCAATTGTTTGATAACTGATCAGAGAGGTTTTTTTTCAAAAAAAGATGTTAAGTGGTTTATAGGCTCCTTTAGCTGCTTATGATGTAAGTTTATCTCTGCATACATTCTCTTAAGCTCATCAACTATATGAACATAACATTATTAAAACTTACTGGATGATGAAGTCGTAAATGGAAAGTATGAGGCGATACTACAGCTACAGCAAAGAAACGAAGGAACACAAAGCTGCTCACTGCAGAGTACTGTACATGAGGGTCATCTGCAGAGGAAAAACCATGAAATGTACAACTTAGCAGGAATGGGTGAAATAAGATCATGAAAATCTTAGTAGGGTGTCAATAGAAAAAATGGTTACTATTCTTCTGCAAAATAGAAGTAGTAAGTAGTGTGAAATGAAAGTGAAGTTATGATGAAAAATGCATGGCCCTGTGTTATTGGGCATGTATCAGAATTGTTAGTTTATTTGATGTTACCTGCTAGTTATAGTAAATTGAGCACTTTGCCCCTTCCTCTTGTCACAGGTGTGAATGAAATTGTAGGTTTCCACTTGTGTATTTACTGAATAGTAGGCTCTATTGTTATGATTAATCTTTTTATTAAAACAAATTTTATTAGTTTTTAAAGACAATACACAAACAAAACATAAAACCTAATAACATAAAGTCTCTTTTCTAAAAACTGCTTATTAAATTTTAACAAAACAAATAAAACATCTTATTTGAGTACAACATAGTTCCAGATTATCACACATGTATATCTTATTTATTCTTTTTCCAACTTCTCCTTTTACCTAAATTTCTATATCTCTTTATTCATTGTACTTTTACTTTCATCTGTCTTGTTTACAATTTCATTATTCTCTTCTAACGTTCTTCCAAAATTTTATTAATTCTCAATAAGCTAACTTAAACAAAAACACTAAACATGAAAACATAAAACTTTTTTTGGGAAAGCGGCTTAATCCTGGGTTAGCATCTTTTTATACAGACATAAATCAAATTCATTTATCATTCTACATTTTCTACATGTTTTCTCCCCTCTTTTCACTCTCTTAATTCTATTTTATTTATTTCATCTCAATTTAAATCATTTTACTTCTATCTTTTGTCCATTCTTTTTCAATTATTTATTTTTTCTTTTCTCTTTACTGCAAAATTTTTCTGTAATCACTGGTTGAAGTATGATGACTTTTTATCTTTCCCCTAGATTTAACACTTAAAATAATATATAATTTCCATACTGATTCTGCTTAGTGCATTCTACATAGTACATTTTAAAGTAATAAAAAAGAGAAAAAAATAGTAAGCTTATAGTATAGTAAAAACAATGTTCCATAGCTAATTAAACTCTATTAGACATTTTACACATTCCCTTTAATATATTGTTCACTCATATAATATTCCAATTTTCTAACTCTATTTCAAATACAAATGCTACAATGCAATCCTGTGCACTTTTGCAGAATCTCTTCTTTAATTACATTTTACCCTTTGTCTCTAAAAAAAACCTGTTTTTTAACATCTTGTTTTAAGTCTTTATAACTTCTCTTCCCTTTTTCCCTTCCTCTCTTATCCAGTCTAGTCTTTTTGTCCCCCCATCTCTCAATCTCCACCCTCTTGGTCTCCCCTCTGTTGTATTCCTTTTATGTTGCTTCCTAACATTGTATCGATTTTTCACCATATTTTTCCCTTTCTTGATTGTTTTTTTAAATCTTGAATTCTCCATTTTCTTTCCCTTTCCTTCCTCAACTAAAATTATTTGTCCATTAAAGATGGCTTCTTCTTCTTTATCCCAGCTTTCTTGTTGTTGTAATTCCTAGTAGGTAGAAATTGCCATTTCTAAGAAGTGGAAAACAGATCCAGAAGAGCCCTTGCCTTCTGGTTCCTCTTCTTTTAACTTTTTATATTCTATTTTCAGTTCTTCAATAGATAATGCCATTGTAAGATATCTTTTTTTAAAAACAACCCAAATGATTTTAGTCTTTCAAAAAATAATTTCCAAGAGTCTCAAAGTCCCAAAGCAATCCAAATCAGCACAAACTGTTTCATTTAGCACTTTCTTCTTTTTGTACTATCTTTTCCTGGGGTGAAATTTAATTACACAGTTCCAAAGTAAATTTTTAAAAGTCTTATTGCCATTATCTCTGATCTTAAAAGTTCCAAGCCGTCTCCTCCAACAAAATCTTAATATATATTCTTTGCCTCTCCCTTCCCACTTATAGCAAAAAAATAAATAAATAAATTAGTTTTTAGTTCCAATATTCAGAAATCTTAATATCCCCTTGGCTTTAACTTTCAGATTTAATTACCTTCTATGCCAAAGCAGGTTTTTCTGATTTCCATCTGCTATTCCATAGGGAAGGAGCGTGAGAAGAAAAAAAAACCTTTCCCTTGAACTTTTCTCTGCTGCTTTTAACAATCTTGTTAGGAAACAATGTATCCTTTAAAAAGTTGAACCTCCAGAATAAAGATGTAGCTTATTGTCTCGGGTCAGCCAAAAACTTTCACTTCTTCAAACTTCCTCCTGCACAATCTTATCTGGCTGAAAGCTTCTTTGTGGCGGCCATTGCTGACTGCCGCTCCACCGCCTTGGGAAAAGGGAGTTAAACCGGCTGAGGAGGGGGATTGCGATATCCCCAGATTCCTGCCCGGATCTCCCCTGTCTTCGGTTACCTCTATGGGGTAACCATAGCCTCCAAATCCAGCTGGATCGGGGGCACCTCGGCAGCAAGCGCAGCAGGAACCGCGCACAATTGCGGATTCCTGCCACTGCTGAAGCCTTGCAAACGGAAGTCCCCTGTTATGATTAATCTTAATTATGCAAAGAAAGATACTTCCAAAATACATTTTCCATAAAACACAGTTAATACTAACAAAAATATGAAGTGCAATTGGTTTCATGCCTGTTTCCTCTTCCTTTAGAAATAAAGGTAGAGATGAATTTAGGCACCTGAGGTTGGTGCATGCAATACTCACCTATGAAATATATTTTTTATGACTGTGTTACTTTCTATAGGGAGGAAATGTAAATTATTTTTCTGTAAAATAGCAGGAAGAGGCAACTTATTAAGAAATTTTAATTTACAACTCCTCAGCCTCAGTCTGCATATCCAGCGATAGAATATTATAGTACGGTAGCTGTAGTCCAAAACTACTGCTGCTTAGTCCTTCAATGCAGATTAGTGTGGCACATAAGTATGGTTTCTTGCTGTTAACAGCAGTATATCAACAGAAAGCATGCAGTGTCTACAACTGGCATATTAATAACTTTGTATTTCCCTCTTTTTATAAATGCTATAGAACTGATTTTGATAACATTTTCATGGACATAGACCCTTTATTCAAGTCACAGATCATACTGTCATTTTGAGACATTTATATACTTACTAGGAAATCTTTCAGCAGCCAAACGCCTCAGAGAATACAACACATCACACATTAAAATTGGGCAACTTATACTTGATTGTACAATTGTACTGAAAACTTTGTCAACATAATAACGAAGATTTTCCTGTGCAGACAAATAATTTCAGAAAGTTAATATTTTTTTATTTTAAGTGTTTACCAAGCTCATTTTATCAATGAGAAAAATCTCAACAAAATCTGCATGAATAGTAACCATCTTATCAGTTCGCGGCAGTTTCTTAAAGAATAAAATGCATTCCAATAGTCTATAAAGGCCCTCCAAAAAATCTTTCTTTCTTTCTTACACAACCACTTTATCAGTGATGTCACTCTGCCCTTGGTGGTGACAGGGCAAGGTTCTAGATACTAAATAGGATTCCTCCTGGTTTGTGACCTTGAAGGAAGTTAAGACATTCTATGCTGTTGTTTGCCACCTGTATCTGGGAAATTGTAAACAGTTCTTTGTAGGGAGGGAATTCCTTGAAATCTTGCCAAGTACTGTGTGATGCTCCCTTCTGAAAAGGCTGGCCCTGGAACTATGGGTCTTGGGCAACTATCATCTGGTTTCCAACATTTCCTCATTGTTGTTAAGACAATAATGGCGGACCAGTTTCATAGAGCCCTAGATAAAATAGATTATCTGGACCCTTTTCAATTAGGATTCAGGCCTGGACAAGGGAGAGAAAGAACATTGGTTCTCTTAGCAGATGACCTGGTTTGGGACTATAAGGAGGATAGTACAACTTTCCTGGTTGCCTCAGACCTTCTATTGGCTTTTGATATTACCAACCAAGGGGACTTACTGGATTGCCTATGGGGGTTGCTTGAACTGTTGCAATACCTCTGTCTTGCTTTTTAGCAGATAGCAAAACCCATATCTAGTGTAATCATCCACTATGACTCGCGCATACCTAGTTCCTCCTAGAGAGGGTGCCATAGGGCCAATCAAATCTTGTTACTGAAATCATTGTGGACTTTTACATTCCAGAAAATGCTGGTTGTTGGAAGTTCCATAAATATAAATTTAAAAAAAACCCACACAACATTTTAGCATACCTTGTGCATTTCCACATTATCTCCTTCTTTCAGTTTCAAGGGATCAATTTCACAAGGCTTAGGATTCTCACATATCTGAAACAAGATTAAAATTTGTAGCACAATTATATACCTGTCTACTCAGAAGATAGTTCAGTGAGATTTGTTCTTAAGTTGAAATAATGAAGGTTTTATCCATTATAAAATGACAATAATACAGTAACCATGTTTTCTCTTGGATCAGATGTTAAAAATAGGTTGCTAACCTATAACAATGAGTTTTCAAGGTACATGTGATTTTTTACAACACCCAGAAAACCACACCTTTACTTCAGTCACTTGAAAATGTTGTGGAACAATTTGTGTGGAAAATTTTACCTATGAAGTAAATGCAAAGTTAAGCATTTGAAGGACTACAGTTACAGAAACAAACTGCTTTTTTTTAACATGCATCACCCATATGTGTAATCAGCAAACAATATACTTTCTTGTTAAAGTGATAACTGACTTGTTCTGGGCTTGCAGGTAGTAATGCTAGGTGATATCCAGCAGGAAAAGTCAAAATACAGTCACAAGAATGCCAGCAATCTTTGCTGAATGAGCCTGAGCTAGTCTGGGAAGCTACACACACAATACTTGATGTTGTGTTATTTAGCTCATACAATTGTAGCTGCTACAATGAAACAGGTAACCCTTTTTGTGATATGGCTTGCCAAGCTGCCTTTTTACTTCAATCTTCACATAAAATCAGTTATACCCCCCCGACAGTACTCCAAGCCCACAATAAACATTGCATCTTTTCTATTTCCACTGTGATATGCACAAACTAATGGTTATAGTCATTTCCAAAAATATAATATTTTTGCATTATTTATTTATTTATATATTTATTTAATTTATATTGCCACCTATTTACCCATGGCGACTCAACACGGCTTAGACAATGTAAAACCATATTTAAAACAAAAAAAAAAACACAATAAAAACAATAAAAACTAACAAAAATAATCAAATTAGTAAAGTACAATAGAACAAAATTTGAAAAAACAAAATCAAAATTAAAAACCAACTCCCAACCCCCTCCCCGACGACAGCAGATCACACTAGTCCACCTGATGGGCTCCATTCTTCTGAGTTCCCTAAGCCTGCTGGCAAAACCAGGTCTTCAGTGCCTTTCAGAAGTGTCTTAGTGAGGAGGCCATTCTAATCTCTGGGGGAATGATATTCCACAGAAATGGAGGTACCACAGAGAAGGTCCTTCTTCAGAGGTGAGACCCACAACATTCCCTGCCTCCTCGCTCTAATGGGTCAGGTGGATGTGACTGCCAAGAGATTGTGCTATATCCTAGGATATGTTTGTAATTTTTTAAAAAGTTTTGAAATCTAATTCTGACCATTAAAACAACAGTAGCAAGGATTAGCATTTTTTCTGTTTGCATACTGAAAATTCAATTTAAAATCTACGTCTAGCCAAGCAGATGTAGGCTACTGAAAAGGGAAGATGTGGTGGGTGTAAAAATATTGCACACTCAAGTCTCATATGAGCTGCTCAGCCTTTGGTAAGGTGTTCACACAATATATTAATATAAGGTGAACATATTAAACAAATGGATTAAGCAACTTGCAACCAAATATTTTGCAAAGTGATTGGATTCTTATGTAGCACATTAGATTTGTCTTGCAGACTGGCATGAGAGGAAATGGAATAGTTCATCCAATCTCAAGAAAGCAATAAGGACATTTAGACCTGGCACAAAGGTGAAAACTGGTATCTGTAGTAGTAGCAAATTTTAGGCAGTAGGGATTTTTCCATTATTCCCAATATATAACATTTTAACACATACATTTATCATACCTCATCTAGAATTGGTTTTAAAGTAACTTTCAAGTAGTGCTTTCCCACTATTTTCATCATCTCATCTACACATCGAGTAGTTAAAGAGTTTCCTCTGAAGATTGTATTTACTTCTCTGTAATACAATTCAAATTAGAAATTCAAGACTATATGCATACACACATATCCACAAATACACATGGAGATACAAAGTGACCAGAGGTCTTTGCTGCAGAGTTTCTAGCTCATATAGTCTACAATGCAAAATGTTAAAATATCTTTAATATTATCAATAGATACCAATGTCTTCTAGCTTGCCCTAATAGTAGGTATCAGTATTATATAAACATTTATTCAGATACAAAAGGTGTAATTTAATTCTTGACACTTCTTCCCAAACACTCAATCAGAATAGGCACTGTCTTCAAAAATGCAGGGAAAGATTTTAATTTCTTCTCAGAAATATACAGCATCATTATACAAAATATACAGCATCATTATACAACAGAATAAATTCATCTTTCTTTGGTTCTATATAATCGTGGTATTGCTATGCTATTTGTTTTTTTTTAATTAAATCATTAATAAATTCTAGAAAAATAAGAGAGTATGCACATTTTAAAACCATTAATAAAACCAATTCATGCCCAGCTGGCCTTCGACCAGGAAGGAGGAAAAAACATTGGGCTGAATCATACTAATTTTAATGCAATGTTTCATTGGTGGGGGGCACAGTATAATTGCAAGAATTCCCTCTTTAATAAATATAAGAAAGATAAACTGTGGAAGACCCAATATATTTTTCTCCAAGATTACAAAATCACAAGATTTCAGCTATTATGTATTCATTTCAAAAGATTTTGAATCATTTAGTCCTAAGAAGCAGAAAATTTGTAAAATTTACTGACAAAAATAATTTCATAGTAAATGCATGTAGCATTTATTTTTGTCATAGACATAGCTATTGGAGAATGGAAAAAAATCATTCACTTACTGGGTTTCTTTCAGTTCTAATTCTGCTACTGCAGTAACGAACTGCACTAATCTATGATGGTGCAGCAACAACCTTACAAGTGGCAAAATACCATCATATTTATCGCGGCACACTTCGGCCAAGATGTAAGCAGCTGATGCAGAAATTGGCTATAAAGAGAAGAAAATGGGATGTACATAATTCCTCACACTGAAATACGCATGGAAATATTAATAACAGTAATAATAATTTTCAGTTAAATCTTAGCCTAAGTTAAAAAAAAGCCTATGTAAAATAATTTTCTTCCAGTTTCAAGAATTAAAGTTACTTTTTTTGCCAGCTGATTAGAAGAAAACCTTCTATATTCTTTTTGCTTTTCATTTGATGGAAGAGGAAAAAATACCTAAAAATTACTATTTTATGTTCAAATTTAGACTTTTAATATCAGATGGAGCATCCAACTGCAAAATAAACTTTCAATAAAAAAAAAATCAGTTTTTTGTGTGTGCGGGCTATCCGAAACTGCCAGAGCACTTCCAGCAACCAAATAAACTGTTTTCAAAATTAATCATCAAATTAAGCCAGGGAAGAAGGTTAAGAATACAAACTGACATGACTCAAAAATCTACCTTACCATTTGAATTCTTACTTCAAAAGTAATAAAAAAGGATTTAGGGAAATTTGAAATAAAAGAATAGATAACACCTTCCTTTTAGAGGATCTTTTCCCATCTTTAAGCCAACTCAAATAGGATCCAAATTTACTTCACTAAATTATGGCAGTATTTTTTACTTTATGACAGTATCTTTGACTGTAACAGGGAAATAAATCAAAGCAATTGCTGGCCCTGTTATACAGAGTGCGCTCTCATAAAAATTGTCCTGAGTGTGGTCTCAGGGGAAAGAGATCTGAAACAGATTCCACATGTTTCTTGCATATACAATTTTATACTGAATTACATTGTTGAATTTTGTGCTATATACATCACAAGGGATAAGGGAAAGTATGAATAATATAAATATGTAGCAAATTAAAAATGCAAGTTAAATAAAGATCCTTCTTTTGACTGATATTTAATTCTGTGTCAAATTCAAGAAAATTTGATGTACAAATACAATGTAAAATCTGGACCAAGAATTAAGATGGTTCTGTTATCAGTATCATATATATTCTACCAGATTTTTGCTGCAATAGAAGTTAAATCTGATTGTGGGCTACATGACAGAATATTTGTTCTTGTCTAAAAAAGAATGTACTGAAACAAATCTGCACAATATGCATACTTCTCAATATTGAATAGATGAAAACAAAACAACTTTTAAAATTCATAATGAGGAAAATTCTTTAAGCACACTTTTCGTAGAGAACTTTTGTATAATAGTTCAAGCATTTGTTTTCTGAATAGTAAACTCTTGACAACCCATACCAAATAGCATCTAAAATTCTACTTTTTCATAGAGTATAAGTAGTTGTTTTTAAAAGTTAACCATTTTAGGGGCTACATGTTTTTTGAATTCTGAATAGAAATCTAATCTAAAACATCATCTTTTGAAAGGAGAACTTGTACCACTTCCCAACAAATCCAGCACAGGATCCAGCACTACTAGTGGTACTGCGTTAATTGCTTAAATTGATGAAAGTTGAAATATGGAAAATACCTCCACTTCTGATGATTTCAGGAGCAAGTCTCTAAGAGACCCATAGTATCCAGATGGAAGTACATAATCTTCAGCATAATTTATATTCAGTCTAAGGGATCCATGATCTTCACTTTTACCAGATTTATTTCCATTATCTTTTGGCTGAAGGAGATACCTTAAAAAGAATAAATTAGAAGATTTAAGACATTCTCAAAATGACAGACTGAGCAAACTAGTTTTGACCAATTAAGTCAGAATAAACAGAGAATGAAAAGCAATAGGTTCTTTCTCCTTTCCTTTCTTTTGTAGATTTGCTAATTTGAATTTATTCATATATTTAGAAAATGTTTATATTGTCTGCTCATTTCATGGTTATTGGTAGCATACACAAATTCTATTTAACAATTAAAACATTATCCATTCATGAAATATAAAATTGCAAGAAACCAGAAAGAAAGGCATGTGTCAATATGTTTTATATAATAAAAAGCTTGTCTAAATTCCAGCAACTTGTTCTATAAGGGGAGTCTACCACAAAGAAAGCAAAATTCTTGACTCAAATGTATAATGCCAGGAGTCATAAAAGAGGTCTAGTAGCTGTAAAGATCAATTGTGCACAAAGATGGCTTTCACAGCATGGCTTCTTTGAAGTGGTAGAGAATTTTATCCAGACTAAGAATCCAAAGTCATATAGGTTGAGGCAAAGTTTGTTGTAACAGTTCGTCTGAACTCCCTCTTTCATCCCTTGTGTGAACTAGGCAGGGACTTGTCTGAGATGTTTTCAAACCCCACTTATCTGACTGTTACATGGCAATGATTCTTCTCCTGTCCTTCAAGGCCATTCTATATACCCTCTTGAAAACCTTGGTGGTAGTTGTCCTCAAATGCCATTCGGGAAGAAACCCAGTATTTTTATACATTGCAAGGGAGGCCTTATGATGTTGATTCTACCTATCTGGAACTCTGCCTAACCTGTACTAGAGTTGCTCACACTGTTATTATACTTCACTGCAATGATTATAAGATGTGTAACTTTGAGTCTTTATTACTGCAGTAAACTATTACATCTTGCAGCAAAGTTCAATGATTTGTTTAAAAATTACATTGATTTTTTGTGTTCAACATAGCAGTGTTTTTCAAACGGAGTTCCAGAGAATCCTAAAATTCCTCAAGAACTTGACTGGATTCTGTGAGAAACCAAAACGAACCCCATACTTATTCAAATGCAGTCAATTTTCTTCAAATGCAGTCAATTAGAGCTTTGCTTCTTAATCATGAGTTCTGTGATTTTTTTTAAAAAAAACAAACAGATCTGTGGCCATGGAAAAGTTTGAAAAGCCTTATATTTTTGGTATTTATTTTTGAAGAAATGTCTTTAACATATTAGAAAAAAATACTGAAATGACAACTACTTTTCAAGCTGGCAAAGGCTAATGGCTTGATTTATAGCACTATCAGAGCAGAGCAATTTTATATACAATTTTACTGAAGCTTTAAATAATATTGGGATTTAGGGCTACCCTATAAATGTTGCTACATACACATTATGTCCACATGGCTTTTGAACAGTTTTAAACTATCAATCACAATCTGACTTTTTCCGTCTTTCATCGCAGTTAAGTTTAACTGTTTGCTTATTTCACTGCAAACAGTAATACTTATTTTTTTTTGCTGAAAAATAAAATGTAGGAAAGATTAATTCACTTGGACTAGTCAGTAAAGATATTGAAGATAGAAGAAGCTTTGTTAGTTTAATTATGTTAAACCCATTCTTCATTTTACCAACGTGACAACTTTGTACTCAATTCCTTACCATGCTTGGAAAGTATCACTTCCTAACGTTTTGACAGGAATCTTAATTTCTCCTAGGAAAAGATCTTGAACCAAGTTGCCATTGTTCCATAAGTCAATCCTGAAAATTAAATCTTAGTTTTAATAATTTATTAGATGTCATAACGTATTTAATTTTTAAGTGGTCATCTGATTTAAAATGATCACACAGAGCAGCACGCCAACTCCACATGCACAAAACGTTATTATCTCTCATCTAATAGTTTCTCTGAGTTAAGAAGAAAAGTGTACCTTAGTTCTATAAAAAGCAATCGTGAGAATCTGCCTACCAGTAGTAGTTAAAATGAAGCTTTATCAGTACGAAAAAAATGGTGCTGAGGCAATCAAAGAAAAAAAACCACTATATTTTCTTCTCAGGCATTTACTATTCTTTTTTTATTTTTATTCATCCCATTCAGTCTTTATTCTGACTGACACATGCATTATGTAATCTTTAAATTTAGCCAAGCAACTTGAAGTATTCGTAACTCAAAAGCATATGCACACACTGTATTTGGGTTGCTAAGTCTTACCTCACCAATATTTCTGTTAAACAGCACATATATTAAGAAGAGAAAAAAAATCCATTGTGTTGTGAGACTTCTGAAGATGTTGTAGCAGGTTCTGTTGCCTCCCTAAATGTTATATCTATTGTGATATGAATTCAGATGTTCTAACTTACCCTACAGAAAAGGTTTAGTTGAAGTCGGATCAAGAAATAGTATATTTTCTTCAAAATATTCCAATTATAATTCCTTCTCAAAACTTATTGCACTGAGAGATGTGTATATGCATTTGTTCACTCCATCATTGTATATTTTCCCAAATGCAAATGTTTTCGTCTCATAGTAAGAAATGTATAAGTCACAAGCCAGTTAAAATGTCTGAACAGTTATCTAGATGTACTTTAAAATCAATAGCACAAACTGTAGTATGATTTACCTATTAGCCACAGATGCTTATCATACACAATTAGAATAAATTGTGCCTTTGACTTAATAAATTGCTTTCCTGAATATGCTTCAACTGCTGTTTTTGAAGGCATTTTTTTTCAAGGCCAGTTTTAAACTGAATCTCATCCCAAACTTAATTATCTCGATCATTTTCAGCAATTACAGAGCAACTTTTTTACTTTTATTGTAAGAAGCATTGTCTACTTTGATTACCATATCTGAATTAATCTTAATTTGTTGAAGAATATACCTGACTTCCAGTTTCTCAATGTCTTCTTCTTCTACCTGAAACTGTGACTTCTTGGTGTAACTACTGGACCTAGTTACCTGAAAATAAAACTTAAAAAGTAATTTGTTTCTCTTTTAGCAATACCCATTTAATCCAGCCTAATAGCTATGCCTTTCTAACATTGTTTGTTACTAGAAAATGGATCAAATTTTAAGTAGAAACACATATAACTTGAAATGTAAGGAAGAATAATGCAGTAAATATGTATGAAAAGTATCAATGATAACAGTCACTGCTGTAAGATGGTCAGCTCAAAAAAGCATTTTAATAATCTATATAAAACATAAGAAAACTATGCTTAATCTTTGTTTTACTTCTGTCAAAGCTCAAGGACCATGTTTTGATATCGTAAAAATTTAGTTAATTAACCCTTAATTTTTAAAGTTTTTTTAAAAATTCCTACAGCATTTATCATCTTATTCTGAATTGGTACAAAATCTTGGTTTAAGTTCCAGGTTCAGATGTTAGTGAAAACAACGAGAGCGAGCATTCTAGGAAGAACATAATACAGAAAATACAGAAGTTGTCACAAAAATGCCATTTAATAGTTGTCTTGCAGTTTAGTATATTATCCTACTATTATTTTAAAAATAAAAATCTCTCATATAGCTTTTTCAACACTTTTTAAATATTCCAGAACTTTCACGTTAAAGTGAAGGGAGCTAAAGGAAGAAAAAGGCTGGTACTCATGTTTCTATAGCTATCATGTTGACAGTAATAATCAACACTCATACTTTTCTATTAATAATTCCAGGCCAACATCATTATTGAATCATCCTGAGATAAAATGCTAGAATCCAATGTGTAACCCCATTTACTGCTATGAAAGTACTGAAACAACTTTTGGTGCTAGGTAAAGCATATAAAAATGTAGTAGGCATTAATGCTGAATAGAAAGAGGAGAAAAAAAATCATTATAGACCTATTTATTTTGAAATCTGAGCTCCCTTTTTTATTTCAAAATTGTCTATATTTGAATGAGGTTTCACCATAGTATGCATGCTAGATTGCTATACAAAGATAGTGTTGGAATTTGTATGTATTCAATACAATGTATTGAAGAAGTTGTAAAATGTAAAATGGTGTCAACATTGTTCATTTCAAGTTTTCTGGTAATCTGGTATACATAAAGCTGAGCCTTGTATATCAGGGTTTTGGCCAAGGAAAACCAACACATCAAATAAATATGATTATTTTCTAATTTCTATTGTGTAGAAGCATTTATCTGATGCTTTTATTATAGTGAAAATCGTATATATTGACTACTGGTAGCTCTCAACTTCGGACCATTCAATTAATGATGGTCCATAGTTATACCACTTGGGAAAAAGTGACATGACCTATACTCACATAAACATTGCAGCACCTTTGAGTCACATGGTTACATTTCAACTTGGCATCAGGGTCACATTTACAACCAGTTGTAATGTCCTGTGGCCCACATGATTGCAATTCATGAGCTTTTCTTGTCATTAGAATCTTTTTTACAAAGACTGTTCATCATAACCTTTCTCCTTATTTTTTTCATGATTTTACACCCAAGAAAATATGAAAGTACCAATGCACATTGATCCTAAAATTTTACAAACTGATTCAAAATTACCATTTAAATGGCGAACAATAAAAGCAGCACAGAATAAATTGATGGGCAGAATGTCAACATTATATTGATAAGAAATTAGTTACCTCAAAATAAAATGTTTCATTAAATTGTGGATTGCTTGTTTTCTTCTTTACCTTTGTCTTCTTTTGATCATTCCTGTTCCAATATAATACAGTTTTATCATACAGGTCTTAAAATATACTGTTGTAATTAATAGGATAAATCTATGTGATTAAGGATTTATTTTTTAGTTTAAAATTAAAAGACTTTTTAAAAACCATCCAAGTACATCACTGACTCCTTGAAATTGTATAGCCCTATTAAAAATTTTAAAAATATTAAGTACTTAGGTGAATATTTGCATCTGAATATATATATATATATATATATATATATACACACATATACATATACATATATATATATATATATAAACAAACTACGCATACAGTTTGTATTCAATATGTTGGGAAGATTTTGGCCATTTGGGATTTAAAAACCTACTACAATTTGATTATATGGGATACTTATTAGAAAAAAAACTACACAGAAAATTTCAAGGAAGATTTAGAATTACAGAATTCATAAAATCATTTATAAATGAAATGCTATTTATTTATTGCAATCTGAAACAGATTTAAGAATTACAGAATTCCATTTTTTACATTTATATAAGCAGTTTATAAATTCTCTATCTACTATTGCTTTCTTATATTCATATAATTTCCTATAGATACACAATAGTCTTTTATTAGGCATTTTCTTCAAGCAGGGAATCAATGACTGAAGGGAAAGTAGAACCATGCAGATTAGTCTTTCTTCTTATAATCTAAATATCAATATGAGCAGGGAGGGAATCTTTATATGCAATACTGAATAAAAAGAAAGTACCACACACCAGAATTTTTGGGAGGAGCAAGAAAGTGACTATAATGAATAAAAATATTGTAGAGACAACAGTAAACTAGCATTCTTTAATATAGTTTTCTAGTTTAGTCAGCTGCATATCCTGAATTCAACATGAATAGTGTAGATAATACTTGCTATCGTGGGGATGCAACTAATGTGTGCTTTTTATAAGTTCTATATCCCATATTTCTTTCAGAAGCTCAAACAGTGTACATATACATTTTCCCCCCAACAGAAATCCAGTATGTAAATTGGGGTAAGAGCAGTGAGTTGTCCACAGACAGCATGTCAGCTTCCATATCCAAAAGCAGAGTTGAGCCCAAGGTTCCCAACTCTAGGACTGTAGTTTATCCATTGGTTTTACAGTGACATGGCTGGTCCAAAAAGTATTATGAGGCACAGTGCCTACAAAAAGCCAAGGATATAGGCACAATATTATCCCAGAGCATTACATAAAGGACTTGAAATTTAATTCAGATTATTTTCATAAATAATAGGCATATTGGCACTTTTTAAAAACATGCCTCTATTGTCTTATATGGAGACCCACAATATGCAGACCTATAATTCAGTTTAATCTATCATATAATACTATTTTAAAATGTGCATTAACTCTGTATATTTTGTTAATGAGACATTTATCAACTGAAAACTGGTGCACTAATATCAACCTATTTTGTCAGCTTACGTACATTTTAAATTATTATCTTGGCAACTTCAATACATTTTAACCAGTTACCTTGAAGGACCGACAACAGATACTGTAGCATAAGGGTCACAATTTTGCCCATTAATAAGAGGTAGCCCATGACATTCCTTCAACCTAGAATTAAAAAGAAAAGAGAAAAAAAGAAATTACTAGTCCAGTTGCAGTTAATTTAAAATATGTCATATCTGACAGATAAGTGAAAAATAAGTTGTGCTAATCCAACTGTCAGCTAGTGTTGGACATATATTCTTCATACAGGTCAGCAACCATGTTTTCAGTTTTCACTTTCTTGTCAATAACTTTTAAAAACATAAATTAATAATTCAAAGTCATTCGGGTTTTTTTTTATACCTGCTCCATTCTAGAAGCTATGTGCATTTAATCTTGAGATAACAAATTGGGGATGGGATGTGCTATCACTCTTCAAAAACCTGAGACTCACACAGCAAGACCTATCATCTCTCATTCCACAAACCAGGCAATGGTACAACATATTTATGTTACAGAAGACAGATTCCAATTTAATTTAGAAAGAACTTTCTAGTGATAACTGGAGCTCAACAATAGAAATAATTATTCAGAGAAATGGACGACTGCAGTAAAAAGGTTAAAATACAATAAGTGTGATAAAATGAAATAATAGCAGAACATTATTAAAACATTCAGAACAAACTTCCAACCACAAGTCAGGATGAGAGTTCAACTTCTCCAAGATCTCCTCCTAAGGCTTTCTTAAAAAGGCAAGTTTTCACAACTCTCCTGCTATGTAACAGGGCTCATCTCAAGTGGCATTTGTATGTAGAACTACCGTGTTTCTCCAACAATGCGGCCTCCACCAATAGGAAGCCCCACCATGTTTTATAGGCATTCAATTTATAAAATCGAATTAAGCCCCTCCCCCAAAATTAAGGCCCATATTAAATATGCGAAATGGGGGAGGAATGGCGGGGGGGGGGGCTTGCATTTAGGAAGTACTTGAATGCCTGGATATGGTGCTACCTGTGTTGGTGGGGCACTTCATACTCGGAGACCTTCCGCCACCGTTGCTTTTTCTACTCCCTTGCTGTTGCAGCGTTAGAAGTAGGCTGCGGCGTTTGACGCAGCCATGTGCGGCCAGTCAGGACTCCTCCCTGCAACCAAAGCCCTGAGGAGACCTTCAGACGCTCCCGTCACTGCGTTCCGAGGGAAGGCGCTCACCCGAGAGGATCTCTCCCTCTCCCCCCCCCCTCTCTCCCCCCGCAAGGTCTGCGCTGCAGCCAATTACTTCTGCTTGCTCAGAGGTGAGGAAGCTGCGGCTTTGCACAGCAAGCGAAGCGCTGCTCGCCCGGGTGAGATTTGGGAATGAGGGGCAGGAGGCATGCATGTACCCGCAACTTGCCTTCCCAGCTCTGCCCAGCCCACACGGCTCTGGCGTGGCCCTGGCGGGATGAGCGGAGGGTCTGGCGGGGAGGCGCTCGCTGCCTTGGTGAGAGCTCTACTGCCGGGAAGGAGGGTCTGCCTGTCAGCTGCGCTATATACATTGCTTTATCAATTATATGATACTGTATATCACCCAGAGCCTCTCTTTGATGAAGATGGGTGTTTTGAAATGTGAAATATAAATAAATCCATAGTGCAACAAAATGTCAACTGACCCTATTTATAGGTTTCACTTTTTATTAATCTCTTCTGAAAATGATCCCATCCGCCATATCTTTTATATGATAGATTACATGATGCTTTTTAATACTATAGATTATATACTAATTAATGTATGGATTATTCAAGAACCCTATGAAAACAAAAAATAACATTTGAAATTATAAAAGGTAAGAATTTCAGAAATCTTAAGTTACATTTTCCTTGTCAATGATCAGTTTTGAGCATGTAATCATTACTTTGCTAGTTATCTGACTGATATGGGCTCAGATCCAAGGTTTTAATATCTCTTGCTATAACTGAAAGAAAAACTGCATGCATGTTTGTCAAGATCTACCATGTCATCTATCAAAATAAAATCTTGGTAATGTTTATTTTTTTGTGCTTTTCTACACATTTAAGTGTTTTGTTACTTTTATTTAGATACAAGTTTAGATTCCCTAAAATACATAAAAACCCTCAAATATTACTGGGCCTATTATGCACTTATATCCCATCAGTTACATGAAATTTTATAATATGCTCAAACGCTTAAAGTTTGGGTATACAAGGCTTGCTTTAACTCCTCCAGATATGAAATTTGCAGTTGGAAAAATAAATGAAAACGAATAAACAATTTTTTTTTAATTTTTATAATTTTTATAATTATAAGTTTCAGTCATTATTAAACAAAAGTAAATTTCAAAGGTGTTTCACATACAGAAATTTTCCTACTTCATTATAATGGTTCAGTAATAACATTTTCATCTACTTATTTAGTTTCTATAAGCAAACATTTTTTTGAAAATAATTCATAAATAGCCTTACTGTACTACTAGCTGCTGGCATACAGATCCATTATCTGTAATCAGTTCATTTAATTTTAATTCAAGATGTACTTTTCCCTGTTGGTAAAGAGGAAAAACATTGAGTTGAAAGTCTGTCAAATTTTACTTTTTATTATGTTGCCAATACTATATTCTACATGTTTTCAAAATGTTTTCCAAAAATTACCATCAGAGTATATAAACTTTAGCAGAAAAACCGAAAGCTGTTTCCATAAAGAATAAAACCCCAAATATTACTAATTAACATCTTCCTCTGAAAATGTTGGATTTAAATTATTATTTACTGAATAAATTCCACTAGGATGTCAAATATTAAGTAACTAATATTAACAAACAATATATATTGCTTCCACTTCCTCTAAGGAACAATTGATAACATGGAAGCACATAATTCACGTCAGTAAAAACTGTTAAAGAGAACATATGGTAGAATATTAATCCAATTTCCCCAAAAGGGAAAATCATGAATTCAGGTAGTCCTATTTAGTGACTACCTTATTTAACAACCATTGATGATAGTGATATAAGTTTTTTAGACTTTTTCAGGTCTCTATAGCAAAGGGAAGCTGGTTTAGCACTGTCTCCATTGATTCACAATCTATCTGATGGTGGACTTGTGGAATCCAAACTCTTTAGAAATAGTCCGGTATCTTTTTCAGCCTGATAAGGATCAACAATTTTTAGAGTTCTCAGAAATCTCCTTTCTTTAAGTAATGACACACTTCCACATAGTTGCATTGTGAAGATCAGACTTTGATAGTAAATACCCAGAATTTTGTTGTTTAAATAAGGCTGGATTTCAGTCACAACTGATTATCATGACATCGATAATGACCACTACTTTTCTCTTCAAATGAACTGATAATCCCAGAAGTTCACATAGTTTTGCCATATACAACTATGCAACTTTGTATCATTTTCCCCAAATGAACAAATATATTTTTGACTCATTTGTTTAATTATTTTTATCCAGTTTTAGGACTTGTGTGGAAAATAGGTCACATTTATGTTATAATTATGCAGAAATACAGCTAATACACATGGATTTATAAACATGTAAGTACCACGATACACATGAGCATTCATTTTCATTTTCATGTTTATTTAATTTTACCTGAACTTCTGAGTTAGAATCAACTGGTTGAAGTATAAACCATGTTTCCTTGCCAGAATATATGCTCAAATCTTCTTTTTTGATAGCTATTTTACCTAAAAGAAAATTTGAATGGGCATATTAATTTAAAAACAAGTATTATGTTCATCTAACACAGCTCTAGAAAAGATTTGCATCAGAATACTCTATATCCATGATGGTGAACCTATGCCACATGTGCCGGAAGTGGCACACAGAACCATCTCTCCAGGCACACTAGCCGTCCTCCACTGCATTTCTGGGTTCTGGTGCACACATATGCGCTGGCCCACTGGTCTTCATGTGCGCAGGGGCACTGGAAACCAGAAGAACAGCTCCCTGGAGTGCATGCACATTGGCCAGTTGGTCCTCATGCACATGAGTGTTAAAAACCAGAAGACCAGGTGGCCGGCACATGTGTGTGTTGGGAAGCTAAGCTTCCAGTTTCCTGCACTCCTGTGAGTCAGGGAGCTGCTCTTCCAGTTTCCGGCAAATGCGCGTGCTCCCATTTTGGCCCTTGGTGCCGAAAAGGTTAGCCACTACTGCTCTGTATCCTAAACATCATTTTAACAACATTATCTAGCATTACTTTGCATTGTAGCACTACGAAGCTATGAAAAATATAATCAACATTGTTTGAAGATGAATTAAGAAAAAAAATTCAGAATGAAATGTCTGGTTTTGCATGTTATCCAGAATATTTTATTGAGCCAAACTGTTAAACTGATCATAGCAATAATACTTAAACTTATATACTTCTTCACAGTGCTTTACAGCCCTCTCTAAGCAGTTTACAGAGTCAGCATATTGCCCCCAACAATCTGGCTGAATGAATGGAAGGATGAGCCTGATGGGATTCAAACCTTGAGCCTGATGAGATTCAAACTGCCAAATTGCTGGCAGCTGGCAGTCAGCAGAAGTAACCTGCAGAACCTCATTCTAACCACTGCATCACCGTGGCTCTTGATAGTTCAAATGGCATGTGTTTAGTTATTTGGGATAAAAAAATCACCTGAGCTTCACATCATGTAGAACATATATTTTATATTTTAAAAAATGAAATGCATGCCCTTAATGATCAACAATTTTATATTCAATATAACAAAACAACCCATAAATATTAATTCATCAATTGTTATTTCTTACCTATTCGCAGGTCCCTCTGTAGAACATTTTTGTCATAAATATAGAATGATAAATACTGGAATATTCTTGGTATTTCAAAGTAAAACTCTTCTCCAAAAAATGGACTGTGAAAACAAATCAGTTAACTACCTGATTATTTTGCAACTTGTCTGCTTGATATTTGTAAGTTACAAATTTTGATAAAGGGATTCTCCTTCTATTCTGCTAATTATTCTGCTAATTTTAGCATCACCTTTCTTGTTAACATTAGGATACGTATTTTATTAAACAATATTACTCCTAAGAACTTTTTACTGTTCTTGCAAATGCCATTATCTATATAAAAACTCCAGAAACTTTTTGGAAACTGTCTACTATCAAGTCTTTATCTGTTTCCAGAATGCCTTAAGAATGGTATCTATTCTTGACTTCTAGGGCAGATTGTTCCTCAGGAGTGTATAAGGAAGAAACAGAAAAAATAAAGTATGATTCAGTAGGCTCTACTGCTGAGATGAACCTCATGAACAGAGTGCAACTTTCTGAAATAGAAGAGGCCGGAAAAAAAATGGGAACAGTGGCGTTTTATGTAAAGGAAGTCCATATGTATAGTCATTCAAGAATCTGAGCACGGAGGTCTAATATAGACAGATTGCCTAAGAACACAGAGAAGGATAAATAGCAAAAAATATTATCTTGCTGACATGATATTGATTGAACCAAGTCAGGTAAAAGACAGGAATAATGCTGTTCCAAGCTAGAATTCAGAACCTTCTAGAAATCAGATGCATATATAATGGAGACTTAAAATGCCCACATTTCCACTGGAAAACCAACTTAGCCAATATTGCAGTCTGTGGTTTTACTTATACCTTTTGCAGAAACCTGAAAAAATACAAGATTTGCTGTTCCAATGTGATCTAATCAATGAAGAATTTTTCACTGAAGAGTTAAAAGCACTAGAAATCTTGGGAGGAAATTTTCGTGTTATTGTGAGTCTAAGATACTAGAATGGGAGAGTTAATCTCATGCAGTCAGTGAGGGACAACATGATCACAAATCAAACTGTTTTCTAAACAAAGAACAGAGTTTTTCCCTTGCCAAACTGGCAAGTAAAAGTTTTTCCCTTGCCAAACTGGGGCTAAGTAATCCTTATATAGGGCATGCGAAATAATAAAATGCAAAAATGTCTGAAATCTATGAAAAGTGTTTGCAGTTGAAACACTGTCATCGCAATTCTGAATTCATCGGAATTCTGATATTATGGCTTTGTATTTTTTCCAAACAAAAAATCACTTATCAGGAATGCTTGGATTTGAATTTGCTTAATTGGTTCCAGTCCTGCCTTGCTAGCCAGTAGTCCAGCAAGCAAAGAAAAACTGGAGATGGTTGTGCATACACATTAGATTTTAGGAGAGCCAACTTTAGGAAGTTTTAAAAAAATACAGGGTAGGTCACCTTGGACATAAATCCTTGGGCCAAAGGAAATAGAAGAGGGTTGACAATGTCTCAAAAGCAAGGTACTTGTGGTGGACTGTAGTCTGGATTCCCAGGAGGGAGGGGCTGCTTTCCAGAAGGCACAGAGACAATGGAACTTGAAGTTTGGTCTGTAGGAATGAATTTAAAATAGTTGCTCCCTAGCAGTACACAGAATACATATATACAGTTATGCAGATAGTCACTTCAGTTTGCAAGATTCTGTCTATAAGAACAGTAAAGAAAACTATAGATTTAATTCTACATGTGTTCTTGGGCCTGACAGTACTGAATGTACACTCGCCCTCTATTTCAATGACAAATTTAAAAAAAGTCACAGAAAAAAAATGTTGTAGAAGCATAAACAGCTTTCAGCTAAACTAAGAATCAAAAGGATTATTTAGGAAAAGGAGAAAAGGTGCAATCACCAAGGAAACGTACTAGTAAATAGCAAATAATTTTAGAAAGAATATTGTGATAGCATAGGGAGCAAAAGAATTTGAGGAACAAAAAACCTTTTTCAATGATGTCAGAAGCAAGAGGAAGAAGATGACTATAGGATGAAAACAGGAATGGGTAGAGGACAATTTTTTTTCTTTGCTTTTTTCTCCTCTCCAAAGGGGAACCTCTTCAGATAGTTGTAAGCAGAATTGTCATAAAAAAGGAGTTACAATCCAAGATAATTAGTCATCATTTATCAGTTAAGTCTTAGATCAATTACATCTTAAAATCTTGAAGTAACACATAAGATGTTTTTTTCAAAATCCTTTTCTTTTATGTTTGAGAAATCATGGATATTGATGCAGAAGGACTGGAGAAGGGGGAATGTTATGTGTCTGTAGATGGGTCAGCAGTCAATTTTTGAGCAAATGTATTGTTTGGCAGGAGCTAGCATGAATTATTAAGAATTGGTCAAGCCAAACCAAACAGTTATCCTTTTTAATAAGTTGACCAGTTTGAGTGTGTTGAACATAGTGTAAATTGCCAAAGAAAGCATCTGACAGAGTCTCCTATGAAATCCCAGCAAAGTTGAATCATTATTATGCCCCACTATACATATTTAGTCAACACAAAGAAGCAAACATATTGAATACTTCTGCCTATGTACCCCAGAAGAGCAGGTGAAGGGTGGGTTGGTTTGAGAGCGACTGGTCTCAATCATCGAGGCAGTTTTTGTGCCTAAGAGAGCCCTAGTACTCCAGTCTCCTGATTTCTACTATGCCAAATTAGTTTTATGCAAGATGGCTATATAAATTGAAAAATAAAGCAGAGCTCCATTCTAAGCCCTGTACTATATAATGCATTTTTATTTGATTGATGAGTGATTAGATAATATGATCTAATTTATATATGACAAAGATCGGGCAGGGGAGAATAATAAACATTGTATAGGACAGTCAAAATTCAAGACTCTTAACAGTTGGAACAACTAACTGAAAACAACTAGACCATGCATTAGAAAGAATAAATATGTCCTTTATGTACATAGGAAAAATTAAATGCATATGTGGAATGGGCAAGATCATACTGAGCAATAGAATATGCAAAAAGAATTTGAGTGTCTTACTGGGTCAGTAGACTTGACCAACAGTGTGAAGAAAAAGATTACACTGTAAATACAAAGTTTTATCCAGGTTTTGTTCCTGAAGTGATTATGATAGATCTTTTCAAACTAAACACAAATATAATTTCAGAATTACTGCAGTACATAGAAATCTTGAGAAATATGAAATTAACTCTTATTTTTTTAATTGCATATTTCTGATATCAAGCCAAAAGTGTTCTGCTGATTTTCATTTGTACCCAGAGTCCAATGCATTTTGCTGTAGTGTCCAGCAATAGTCCACCAGCACTGATAGGATTCAGTTACCCAAATACTGTTTTTCCATTGTGGCAATATCCTACTTAGAGATGCTGAATATGTTTAGTATGAAGTAGAAATGACTGTGGGAAGATAGGACAGCTGTTTCCAAATAACTGAAGCTTTGTTCTGTGCTGCATTAGTGGGCAAGAAATTTATGTTTTTAAATTACAAAGAAGACTTCAATTGGACATCAAGAAAAATATTTACATTAACAGATGTTTAGCAGTGGAACAGGCTTGCCTTAGGAAGTGGTTGATTCTTTTACTAGAATTATTACACTGAAGTTTGATTATCATCTTCTTGAGATGTGGACTATTATTCTAACTCAAAGCTTCCTTCCAACCCTTATAATTCATGATTTACTTCTAGAATCTACAAGCCAACTCTGAAATTGAATTGTCCAAGACTGTTCCTGGATCAACAATTTTTGCACATTTCCATTCCTTCTATATCCTCGGTTCCAATTAATAGAAACACAATATAACAAGTAGAGCTTGTTTCTGCTTCACTAAGTGATATATTATTTAGTCAATCAACAATATGTTAATACAATAAATATAATGAATAAAATACCCCTTCAATTTTCTAACTTATCTAAGGTTTGCTTTCTAACTAAAGTTTACTTTTAGTAAGGCTGACATCATGATTAGAATCTCACCTTAAAGATTTTTCTACCACTTGAGTACGAAATACCTCTTCTTGATCCAAATTGATTGTACAAAAGCAGTCTCTCATTTTATTTGGTCCTAAATATGGCACTAAGTTTTTGGCTTGACCTAATGACAAAATGAAATATTTTTAATTTAGTGTAAAAGAAAATCATGGTACAATCAATTTATAAATGAAATGTTGATGTGCCTTTATTCTCATCATGTTAAAAAAATAATAGCAGACTGAAGTAAGTGGCCAATAAAAATTATTATCATATGTACTGCTATAAATTAGTCTACCACAATTTTGGAATTCTTGTGGTGAAACACAATTTCCATAAATCCCAGCCTGTATGATTAGGAAACACATAAGAAAGTCACAAGATTGAGAAAAATGCACATGGACACATCACAGAACTCCATTTAATTTAGCCTAACTATACATTATATTTTAATCTCATACAAATCTCACCTAATTTTCGTTCATATTTCAACTATTTTGAGAAGTAAACCTCTCAGAAATCTACTTTAAGGACAAGGTACAGCCCTATATTCAGAGATCTACTACTAAGGTAACCCTAGTTTATAAGAGGTACTTAAAAACAACCAATTATCTCAATAACCTTATTATCTAAAAACATTACAAAAATACTATACAAATACTAGGGACCTATAGCAATCTGAATTCAACTTGGGGAAAAATTAAATGACACATGCAGGATGAATTAATTAAGCAAATCGTTTAAAAATGCTTCTTCAGTACATAGTCAGAACAAGGCACATTTTGATAGTGAAGGCATCATTTCTTCCTTCAAATCTACATTGTTACACTAACAAATACTAACAGAAACAGAAAAAGAACACCATTAAAAAAATCATATTATTAGCATGCAAAGCATGTTGAAATATAAATTTTTTGTTATCCAATATCAGACATGTATAAGCATATTCTAAAGCCCAAAAGCATACAGATACATATACTATTTCACTAATTTTTATTAAATACATAAGCAGAGTGAAATTCAGTAGTTCTAAAAAATTATTTGTAGGAATTGGGATATGCTTTAATCACAGGTTCTTATTCCTTAAAACTCTAGCATCTCAGTGAGAAACTGATACAGCACAGAAATTTGATTGAGATAAAATCAAATACCACTGGCTATTTTGAAAGTGTAAAATACACTGTAAATAGTAAAGATTTTGAAAGCAGGCATGTTTTAAACCAAATCTAGAACAAAAGACTATATTGCAAAATACATTTTCATTGAAAACATTTTCTTGCAATTATTTCAAATGTGTGAGAAAGGAAATGGGTTACATTTGACTTACATGAAAGTACTTCAGTTCCTCCCATTTCAACAAAACCACTACATCCTGTTTATTCCGGTTACCCTAAAATTGACTCATAACATTATCACTTTTCTATTCTTTATATCTCAGACTAATCTTACGTTTTCTATCAAGTTAAGATGCCCCATTATTATATTTGCCAGCAACATCATATTAACTTTCAACCCATTTTGATAGCCACTGTTATATCAAGTTTAATAATAATAAATATAATAATCTCCTCCCATACTATGGTTATTTGTAAAATTTCTTAATAAACCACATGCAAGTAACAAAACATTTCCCCCTTATAAATGGTTGCTTGTCAAACAAGTCTCAATTTCATCCAGAACAACAACTTTTTAGAAATTAAAATCTATAAATGCTAACATTTTCATTAAAATGTCATGGTTACAGTAATAACTATTCAAGCTACAGGTAAATTTTAGAGAAGCTAATCAATTATGAATTGGTAAAATCATTAGTCAAATACTTTGAACTAAACCATTGTATAGGCATTTTAACTGGTCTAATTCCTTCACCTCAGAGATCTTTCTTGGTAGGCAGGGAACGACTATCTGCATTATTTTGTATTCTTTTCTCAAAGGTTAAAAATATCTAAGAATTGGAGTGAAAACAAGGAAAATAATACTTCTATTCCAAGCTATAAATTAAATTTGGAGTGTGTAAGTAAAAATATGATTTCTACAAAAGTTTTAGAAAAAGATACATTTTGAGCTATGATAATTCATTTATTAATTTGTTGATCAATAACCCAAAGGGTTGTTAAACATGGAATTATACAGTATATGTCACATATTCATTTTCAAATTTTGATATGCACTGGTGTTTTTCATTTTTATGGTTGTTCCAATAATTTCTAAGACCTGGAGCTGCATTTCTATATTCGTGTACATAAAGTTTCTTACATATAAAATATGATTTAAACTCTTATTGTAGTGGTGGCAACATTCATTCAATCAGATGTACACCATTTACCAAGTACATACTTATCAATGGTAAGCTCAATTTAAATCAGTAGTTTCTCTTGGCATTTAATGTGTGATCAAGGATATCTTGTTATACTATTAGAAATGCAGTTGGCTTGCAAGACTAGATACAGCTTTATTTCATTTCTCTCCTATCACATCTACTTGTAACCTATTATAAAGATCTGGTGATAGCAATGGACTCCAGGTGCCAAATATTGTTTTGACATGATGCAACCTAGAATGTTAAAGTTATAAAGGATTTGTTAGAAAGTACTCTTTGGTATTTTACTTTTAAGCTTGAAATGTTATTTTTTAATCTATCAAAATACAATTTGTTGTTCAATAGGTTAGCATAATTAATCCTCTTAAACTTACTTATGAATATAAATGTCAAGGATTTGTCATATAAACCTACCTATACAGCCAAATTAAATTTCACCTAAAACATTAAGTGTTACCACACAGAAGTTTCCACATAAAGTCAGAATTGGGAAACAAGCATCAAATGTAACATGTAATAAACACTTTCAAGTACCAGTTAGCTTCAGGCAAGAAAAAAATTGGACTGCCTTGCTTGACTTATGCATCCCTTTTACCAAATAGCTAGTGGTTCCAAAACTTACAAATATCCCATTTACTTAATATGCCAGCTTTTCCCACCCTGATGCTCTCCGATTCTAATGGGTTACAAGCCTCCCGGTTCCCAGCTAAAAAGTCATGTTATACCCACACGCCATCTATCCCTGTGCAAAAATCTTTCTCCCTTCTATTTTCTTTTTACTTTCTCTCAACCTTCAGTCCCTCCTCTCCCTTTTTGAGAGGGGTGCGCGCGTGTATTGATTTCTCTCACAACACTTTCCTCGTATTTATTTTTATTTTCCAGAGAGTTTAATCCATGCAATCTTGGGAATGACTTATAAAAATCCCCTCCAATAAGAGGGGTAAAAAGCAACCTATCAAAACCAGAAGGGACAGCAACAAGTCAATTAATCACAATTACTGCATGACAGATATTCTACCCCGACTGCCTGTAGCTTTTCGCCATGAGGCGGACTAATCTACTCCTACACACAGGCAACACACCCGCCGAAAGCACCCGGGGAAGCAGCAGGGGTTGGAGGGCTGGGGCGGATGAGTCAGTGAGGCCGCTTCAAGGCACAGGCACTTCCTTCCGGCTCTGCAGCCTCGTCTCCGACCTCCGCCCTCACACGTACTTCCCTCTCTTTCTGCCCCTCTCGCTCGCTTTCTGGCCACCGACTTGTACATATATACATACATACACACATGTGTATATACACACACACACACACAAGCGGGTGCGGATAGTCCACCCTTCCCAGTGACTCACAAATCTTTCCGCGGAGAGTCTGCAGCACTCGCACCTCTTCGTCGCCCCCCTCGCCGGCAGCCATAGCCGGGGGCCACCCGCCGCGCGGCCAAGAGAAAAGCCAAACGGCTTCCGCGCGCGCCCCGACGCACTCGGACTGTGTACAAAACCGCGTAGACCTACCCCGTCGCGCTACTGATGGGCAGAGCCCGAACCACCGCAGCCACGCCCACCGCTCTCGGCCCCCCCTTCTCTTCTGTCATTGGTTGGAAGCTCGAGGGCGGGCGGCAGGGCACGGCTACCGCACGCGCATGCGTGCTCTTTCGGGTTTCCTTTCCCCGGCAAAGTGGAGAGGCCGGGTTCGGGGCTTATCAGGGGCTGCCCTTTGGAGAAGGCACTGCGTTGTCTTTTCCGTTCGGCGTGACTAAGAGAAAGTCAAGGCGGCTGGAGCTGTCAGCCGTTACTCAGTCTGATGCGGGCCCAGAGTCACAGCCAGATCTAAACCGCACGATGTTCTTTGCATCTTGAAGCCAATGTTGATTTGGAAAATGGAAGCAGTTTTGAAGAAACCGGGAGGGGGGAGCGGCTCTTTCGGCAAAGGCTGGTACATACCGGTACCATGACGATGGAAGGTTATAAAAACGCGCGAGGCTCTTAATTGGGCATTTCTATATGAATGACGGGTCGCTTCCCTTGTTCAATTAAGGCCAAATATATATATATATATATATATATGGAAAGAGAGCCTCGTGCGTTTTATAACCTTCCATCGTCATGGTGCCGGTATACATATAGAAAAGTCCCTGCGTTTACTTGGCAGGACTTCGGAAGTGGTTTGCTTTCTAGAGCTGAGAGTGACTGGCCCATAGTCATTCTGTTGGTTTCATGCCTGAGTTGGGATTAGAATTTGCGGTCTCCCAAGGTCCAGCCTGCTGCCTTAATCACTATGACGAACTAGCTGCCTAAGTCCAAATTGCCGGCCCCCAGTCGGAGAAATATACAGGCTCTTTGCTGAACTGTATCCTACTGGTATATTTCCTTTACAGGTCCTTCCACTTGGCTGATTCTGGGTAACAAATTTGGACAGATGTTTCTGGAGACAAATAATGCTGAAATAAGGAGAGAGATTTAGTACTATTTTAACATTAGTACATCTAAAAATGAGGTCAGACTGGGAATGGGATGAAATTGGTATCATGGAGGCAGCAAAATTATTTGCCAGACATGTCTGTGCTGTGATTAGGTGCCAGAGAGGAAAAGTGCTGTTATTGGATTATTAAAAAAACTCACACTGTCTGCACTCAGGCTCAAATTATCCTACTTTGGGTACTTTATGTGAAGACTCAGCTTTCTGGGTTTTTCAAGAAAGAATTAAAAATTTTCTTTAAAGTATCTTAAATGAGTAAATATCTAACTCTAAATTTATTATTTAGTTGTAATTAAATTTATCATGTAATTGTAATAGAATGTTACAAGTATAGCAGCATTGATTTTTCTGGTTACCAAAGATTTTTGAGTGGCATCTAGTTTTTTAAATCCAAGTTGTTAGTTTTTAAATTTGAAAATTTGGGATCACAATCAACAAGATGGATGGACTCAGTAACATTGACAATGAGCATATTGTTGGAAAACCTGAAAGAACAGATTAGGGACCTGTTCCCTAACCATGAAGAAAATCTTGGTGGTACATAAGCCACCATGCCTGGACTGGAAATATCCATAAAAGCAACCAGATTAGGGCTATGAATTATTTGTTTCAGTAATTTTTTGTGGCCATCTTGTGGATGCACTGAAATTTGCAGCCCAGATATGGTAAATGTACTTCATAGACATGGAGGTAAAATACAAAAATTGCTCTATGAAAATTGATGTTGCTTTATTAAAGACTCCTCAAAATTTTGCTTTTTAATGGAAGCTTTTTAATAGCTTCCTGTACATAAACAAGTGTTTATCACCTTGGATCAAAAAGGTCAAGATGAAGCCATTGTAGGGACCACTTCGATCATGGTGGCTGCCATCTTGCCTTTTTGACCCTTTTCTGTAAACATCCCTGTATCATTAGAGTTGTATATTTTTTAATCTCTAAAAAAAGCCTCGGTATATGAAATTGCTGATTCATATATTGTGCCAACCCATGGCTTATTGTGAATATGAGAACTGATTTTTTGGAACTGTATAACCATGGTTTAATGAAAATGGGCTTTTGAATAAAAATTCCTTTTTAGAAATAACAGTTAATGTCACTATAATTATCTTTTTCTTTCCTCTGTCTTTGATTTCTAGTGATGATTAATAATATAGATAGAACAGTTTTCTACATTTCTACAGATCATATTTCAGACAAATCTATTCAGGGCAATTTAATAAAGGAATCTAAAGTTGAAGAAAATGCATTTCAATATAATCAATGAGATTTTCTCTTTCAGAAATGTACTGTCACAACCAACAGAAATGCATTTAGAATTATAGAAAAAAGACTTTTAGGTAAAAGGAAATTATTTCAGTAAGGCACAAGGCATCAGTAAGGTAAGATACTAAATTTTCTTTAATTTAATTTCACATGCAGTTATATCACCTAAAGTAGATGTGGAGTGAAAAGAAACATCAAATGCAAAATCTACAGGGCTATTTTCACATATAACATACTGTGGTTTGCTTTTTGCTTCATAAGTAATAACCTATAGCTTGTTTAATTTCTAACTTAGCCTCCTGTCATTTCCATTCATCTTTTACTAATTTGCAACCAGAGACCCAGAAAGGCTGAAAGTTACAACATATGTGTTGCTTGCTTTGAATGAGTTTCAAATTAATACTGTGTGATTTTTTTAAAAAGAAAAATGTTTTTTTAAAATATATTTTTAGCAAGAAGGAGTAGGTGGATGTAAAAGCGGAAGGTTTTAGAACACTGAGTACAGATGGATATGTAACTTTCGGATGTAACTCACTGTAGAAAAGGAACATTAATAAAAACAGCAAAAACTTTTAATAGGATATAACTGAATAAAGTGGATTATTTTGAAGTAATGCCAGCAATTTTGGTATCAGTTACTACTCAGTATTTCCTAGAATTTATTCTAATTAGCAATCTTAAGCATTCATATCCTATGCTTCAAAACATACAATATGTGCAGTATAGTTTCCATCTGTTTCTAGAAGCATACTAACATACACTTTAACATGCTAATCTTGAACTTGGGAAGATGAACCATAGTGGCTGGTCATGAAAAGTATTAATGCTAAATAAGAGTTATTTTTTATTATTTTTATATCATAAAAGTAGATTTACAAACATCAAGATTCAAAATTTATAGTTGTTCAAATGTTCTTGGACTAAACTTCTTTTATTTCTGACATTTAAAATTGATTTTGAATCAGAATTGGTTTCAGAAAAAAATAAGTGATTTATATGATGTAAGAGCACAACTTAGCCAGTGTGTACACTAACCTGTTTCTTATTTTGGTATGCAATATTACTGTCATACTACTTGTAGAGCAGGAATTATGAGACAAGCAAATAGCCTTGGTGGGACAGCAGCTAAAGTCCAAGAACAATTACTCCAAAAGAGTAATAGGCTGTTCATTGGTTTAGCAACTGGCATCCTAGAACTGAACTCCTGAAGCTCTGATATGGAAGGAGATTTCATTCCCTTATTCACTGTTCCTTATATGAGGAGGAGCTCTCCATATTGAACTATAATAATTTAAAAAAGTTTTTTTGAAAAAAATAGGAGCTCTATATATTAAATTCCATTTTATGGCAGTGAAGGATTTCAGAAAGTTTCAAGGAGTAACTTCTTGTTGTAATCCAAGGAGTTTCTAGTATGGTAGTGGCACAGTACAGATTGCACACACACATGGAATAAAATATATATTGTTCATAGATTGAGCATAGGCATTAACCTAAGCCACAGTGCAGTCTGTTTGTTGGATTTGGGCATGTATTGACTAAATCCAGTCATGGTGGTTTGTAAAGTATGGTCTGTGACGCAAATTCCCAGAGATGCCAATGTATTTAGTGTTTAGTTTCATAATCCTTGGTTCCCACCCGCCTTCACACCCACCAGTTTGTTTTTTGTGTTTTTTAGATTATGTTTTTGCAAAAAAGTGATCATTTAACTTTTTTCTAAAATTGACATGTAAGTTGTATGATCATATTTGCATTGTGGGTGATTTTCAAATTGGTATATAAAGCTTTCATAAAATCTGAATCATTGAACAACTATACTTTTGGTTTTCTGAGGTTTTAGGATGAATTTCAAGTAAGCTTTATCAACCAATTGCTGTCAAAATAATTTAGCACAATTATGTAATTATTGCATGACGTTGTATTCTTTAAGTGGTATGATAAATTGCAGAAGGAAGGAATAAGACAGAATGAATGAAAAAATTTAGCTCTCTTGATGTAATCATAATTTGTTGAGGGAAAAAAGTTTGATTCTCTTAATAGTTGTGAATGCCAGTTTTTAATAGTTCTATTAAAACAAAATGCATATGCCATTATGTAGTAAACATTGTCCTTAACAATTATATTTGCTTTAATTCTATGTTTGTTGTAATACTTGTCCATTATTCTGATCAATAAAATTCCAATAATGAATTATAAACATAATATTGTCATATTAAAATTGGTTTCTATAAACAGGCAGAATTACAAAGTTAGCATGTTTTATTAAAATATACAAAGCCCTCAAATGTGACAGAAGCTATTATTTTCCATATGAATTAAACAGTTATAGAAAATATTTGTACAATTATAACTACATATAAATCTTAACCAATGTTGGCTTTGGTCTAGAATTATTGAGATAATATTGTTTTACAAAGTCTCATAAAGTACTTATTTAAACAGCTCATAGCAATTTTCTGAGTGATAGATTTTCACATCAAAAATGTTTTATGTATATAGTTAGATCTTTTTCAGTGCTTATATTGTGAGGGATATGTTCTATTTAGTTATGTGCAAAATGACATTAGACAATTAAGAATAAATATATTATCATAATTGTGTTATATAATGTGGAAATGTGAGCATAAAAGGCCAAAATTAGATGTACCAAATAGAATATTCTTTAAATGATACTTTTGCTATAATAAAATATGTGCAGTTTTCTACATTCTCAGACTGCTAACAGTGTGGATATGTTTTGCAGAGAAAACTTAAAGGACCACTATTTAGAGGATTTTAGATGTAGTAGACCACATTTTGGTCCAAACATTCTCCAAAATAACAGACAAGTCAACTGTATTCAAAATAGTCGAAATGAGATAAAGTTATATCAGTTTTTCATCATTTGTGACAATTTATAAAATTTATCTTATATTGTATGCAAAAGTAAAATGTATTTTATCTCATTTGCATAATATAACATGGAAATTGTATAAGTTGCTGTGAATAATTAATTTGTGATTTAATGGACACAGAATTGGGCATCCATACCCTCTGGTTGGTACGTTAAATTGGGGTTTCACTCTAATTTTCATTGATTCGGAGTTCTCTTTTCTTTATTCTTTTCTTTAGTCATCACATGCCTAATAAAGTAACTAATTCAGAATAGTTTTCTTTTAAACTTTGCTTTTTTTCCAATATTAGTTTGATTGTATCCTTCTTCTTGTTAATATATGTCAATTGTCTGGCTTGATCAATTCACATAAACATACAGTTAGTTGATCAACAAAGCCTGGAGACTTCTTTATTTGAAGAATGTTAATTTCAGATGAAAAAAAAACCTATCCTGCTAAAAAAGAAAGAAAGAAAGTAAAGAGAAGGAAGGAAAGAAGGAAGGAAGGAAGGAAAGAAAGAAAGAAAGAAAGAAAGAAAGAAAGAAAGAAAGAAAGAAAGAAATAACCAAAACCCTTTCAGATATATTTGATTATCTTCCTGGTTGGTACAAAGCTGTGAATAGAGGATGCAAACCAAACATGATGCATTAGATTGAAAGAGTTAGGGCTACAGTATAAAAGGATGGCTTAAGCCCCTGTCCCACTGCACTAATGGATGCAAAGAGGATGTAAAACATTTAAAAAAGCTTGCCATCCATTGGAAAATGCTATACATCCGTTGTGTACTCATTGCATATGTGTTTCATACGCTCTATCTGTCAAGCATCCGTCCACTGCGATTTCATCCATGCAAGAAGTTTTGAGCTGCACAAAACTTTGTGAACGGATGAACTTTCTGCTGTGTACAATGTAAATCCGTGACATCCGAGCAACAAACGTTCTATGTCCATTTATCATCCGTTAAACGTCCGCTGTATCCTCTCTGGGCATCCTCGCAACTCACATCCGTTGCAGCTGAAAACGGAAAGAGGGAGGAAACAAAAGGTACACAGAATGTCTACACAGTGTTAGTAGCACGGAAATAGAAAGGATGCGCAGTGAACGGTTTGCATCCAATATACATCTGCTAGGTTTCCTATGAACATCCGTTTAACATCCCCGCTACATACTACCCATGTCCGTTCTTTTCCGTTCTGTTTATGCAAATTTTCACTATTTGGAGCGGATGACAACGGATGGAGCCACCCCCGAAATTTTGCTCGTCCGCTGTGTCCTTTTTGCATACGTTTTGCATCCGTCGGCCAGTGGGACTTAGCCTTTAGAAACATTTCATCTCTTCAGATGAGATTATTCTTTTTTTCAATTTGACATTTATACGGCCTGTTCAGTAGCAAAATTTCTCTTCTTATAATGCAGATAACTCTTTAGACATAGCTAAGAAATATCAGCAGAGGAGATGGTTACAAGAACTTTACAAAAAGCTTACAGGAAAACTACCTTATGTAGAATTATCGAAATTTCTGTTAAAATTTGATCCCTTTCTAGGTAATGATGCATTTTTACAACAGTCCTAATTTTTAACAGTAAAATATTCAGTATATTATGGTTGGTCACATTATTAATATATTAGGAGAGAGACGTGCCCAGTGTGCTCATTAAGTATGCAAAAAGAAAATATTAAGTAATCCTGAAAACCCACATTATTCAGTTCTACACATCCTTGAGGTTAGGATTGGACTGTCTAAATTCTACAGTACATTACACAAGCTAGCTGGATGACTATCTAACTTGGAATACAATTCAATAAATCCAAATATGATCATATTGGTCTTGGATGAAATCAAGGTACCAGAACTATCTTCACACTCATGAGTGCAACAGTATACCTACAATAGGATCAGTGGTGGCTCTTCCCCACCCTTCTTTTTGGGTCTTAAATGTATATTTAGTGGCAAATACTCTGAAATGTCAGGTGTAAGTTTTAGGAAGATCTCATGAAAAAATTGTATCTAGCTACCTGTTCCTGTACTGGATTCTTGCAGATTATTTGTTCTCAGGACAAGTCACACCAAGTCAGTGAGGAGAAATCACTGTATAGAACATGGGCATTGAATTGATGGTCTGAGTATTCTGATGCTTGTCGAGCCACAGACTAATGGTAAGAAAAGTCTCTTCAACAAGATAGAGATCTTATTCCAGGTGTGTAACTAACTATGCTCATGAAGGAATTAGGTATAATGCTATAACTTAAACTTCACTTGTACATCAGTCTTCAAATTTGATAGTACTAATATTTAATGAGCTCATGACACATTGTAGTACATGTTAATAATATAAATATTTATTATAATAATACATCTGGCTGATTGTGTGACGAACCAATCATAACCTCTTACAAAATTGCTCTGTAACAGCATATTCAGACTTCAGAATGGGTGAGTGATTCTAACAAATGCTAGAATCTTAACCAGATGCTTATTGTGTACACATTAAACTAGGGCTAAATTATTTTTTTGAAACAGTGATGATCTTTGAACAAATAGTTAGAAAGATAGAATGTAACTTCTATTAGCAGAAAACACTTAACTGTACTATGTTCTGAATAGATATCACTCATTTTTTAGTTTCCCGAAATGATAGATAACGTTAATAAGTTAGACATATTTCCAGTTCAACAGTAAATTCTTTATAATATCCTTTTAAACATTTCAGTTAAGCATATTCTTTTTTACATAAACATTCTTCTGAGTGATACTAATATCTCCTTCACTTTTTTTAGGCTTCATTAGCTTCACTATAGTTTCCAAATTTTGCTTTTTATGGCATATTTAAAATTTAAAGTATGCAATATATTTATGTGAAAAATATATATCTCAAGTTTTAAGAACTTCCATAAATTTGGATTATTTTTTTTGCATTAATTACTTGCATTTATGGCCCTTCAACTTTCTATTTTCTTTGTTGCTGCACCCTTTTCTTACTCAGAATCTAGCATCAAATGCAGTATTCTGAATATTACTGGCCCTGTAACTCTCTGCATCAGTTACGCATTTAGTTAGCAGAGGTTTAGCTCTTTCCTGTTTCTCTGAATTAAAGACATGTTGACTTTTACATGATTTTGAGCTTTCATTAAGCAAACTATCTTTTCTGTCCTCTTGTTTGAGTGGTTTAAACAAATGCTTCTTCTGGTGCATCCCAAGAGCAGCTGCCGTCTTACAAACCTTGGGGCATTGAAAACATGCATGGCCTTTTCCAGTGTGTTCACGCTTATGCCTTTGCTCATGATTCCTTTTGGTGGAAAGATATAAGAAGCTCTGAAAACAAAACTGACAATGGTAGCGCTTTTCTCCTGTATGGATTCTCTCGTGTATTTTGAGTGTTTCATTGAGCGTGAATGCTTTGTTACAATGTTGACAGATGAAATCCTTGACAGCAGAATGGGTGCGTTCATGCTTCTGTAAATTGCTAGAGATTGAAAAACTTTTCCCGCAGGTTTTGCAAAGGTAGGGCTTCTCCCCCGTATGACATCTCTTATGCATCCTTAGGGTAGAAGAGCTCTGGAAGTGTTTTTGGCATAAATCACAAGTGAAAGACTCGGACTCTGTGGTCTCCCGGTGTGAGTGATCATGGGATATTTCTGTAGAAGTGTTGTCCCTTTCACAGAGCTTACAGTTAAGATCTGGCATTTTCTCTTCTCCTTGATTACAGACCTTCTCTTCAGGAATATTCCTAAGAGCGTAAGTGGTGACATAGGCCTTCTCACTTTCCTGACAGGAATTTTTGCTCCTGTATTTCTCTCTCCATTTTGCTTTTCTCATTTTTCTTAGTTGTTTAGATTTCTTTTTTGGTTTGTAATTGTAATATGGCCGCCAAGGTTTATCATTAGAGTCATGGTCACTGACATCATCGCCCATTTCACTCTCAATGTAGTCTGATGCACAAACTCGAGACAGGCTTCTCTCTCTCTTTTCCCGTTCTGCAACCTGAACTGTCTGATCACCTTTGGATTCATATTTAGATCTTCTGCCTTTTTTGTAAAATAATTTGGACCCCAAAATATGTCTTTTCACAATAGCTTCATTTCCAATTTTAACTGTTATTTGACAAAGAGGAGCAACATTGCTATCAGATGATGTTCCTGGCAGTGCAGGTTTTGCGATATAAGTTTCAGTCTTACTAGAAGTTTCAAAGATATGTGTAGGTGTGTTAGAAGCTATCCCTGTATTCGTTGTATATTTTACCTCCTTTGAAGTTGCTTCTCTGTCATATAGAGGCACCTTTTTCTTTTCTTTATTGCTTTTTGTTCTACTATTGCCATTGTCTGACTCATGTATAAGATCATTGCTGGCTACTTGACTGATTGTAATATCTGAAGTCCCCTTATCGCTTCTTCCTACTGCATTGATCGCATTACTGTGCATTATCACAGATGAAACTCTTCCACTATGCACTATAACAGATGATGTTGAATTGTTATAGCTAATCACAGAGGTTGAATTCTCATGGGGATTGCTATTACTAATTGTTTGACAAGAGGAGTCATATTCCCCAGGACTAGAATCCTCTACAGAAGATAATGTCCTTCTGTTAGCGGGAGTATTATTGTTAAGATCTGTCCTTGATGAAATTTTCCAGGAAGAAACATTTGGAGTATTTTCAGATGTTGCTGTGGCATCACCGCATGAAGGACTATCCAAAGAAATACTGGAACTTGGCAACATGTTGTGTTCAAAATTCAAGGATGCCAGTTCAGAAGTGACAGTATTTTGAATAACACAGGTGCTAGATGGAACTTCATTAACTTGTACGCTTTCATATGATGAGTTTCCATAACTTTTATATGGTGCCCTTTTACATTTCATAGGCAAAAGCCTGTAAAGTTTGTAAGGATATACATTTGGTTTCAAGCCACCATTAGCTGTTTTCTTGTTTACACCAAGTCGGTGATCAATTGCATGAAAAGATTTCTGATGGTTCTTGAGTATATAGTATGTCATAAAGGTTTCAAGACAGAAGATACATTGGTATCGCCTTTCACCTGTGTGCCAGATTTCATGTCTGGTACGGTACTCTGCTAATGCAAACACTTTGTTGCAGTAATGGCAAGGATAAGTTCTTCTCCAAGAATGAACATTTGAATGTCTTCGGAGGCTAGACAAGGTAACATAGGTACGTTTACAAACACTGCAAGTATAAAGTATCTGTCCACCAACAACTTTAACAAAATGGTCTGTTTCTGGCATTGCACCATTTGTGGCAGGATAATCAGTAAACTCATTTTCAGTTTCTGTGGGCTCCGAGCTTACATGCAAGGTGCCAGTTTTTTCATTTGAAGGAACAAAATTATCCAGACTATTCTGCTCATTTTCAACACAAAAATTGTTCAGACCCCTACATGCTTGTTCATGCGTCTCTAGTCCAGCAGTATTTTCAAACTGTTTGCTACAATATTTGCAAAGTGAAGTCTCTTGAGAATGAGAATGAAGTTTAAGATGAGTGCTTAACTGAGTTTTATCATTAAATGATTTAGTACAATAGTTGCAGTTATAAGAATGTGGAATGTCCCTGGCTATTGAGCCAGAAAGGTTATCAGATTTATTTATGTCTTCCTTAGAAGAGAGTATATTGGTTTTATTTGGCTGGGATTTTTGAAAAGAATGGCTGTGATCATTTATGAATTTATGGGGAGTCTCTGAACTGCTTCCCTTGTGGGCTGATATCTTTACAGTAGGAGCATCTGTGATCTTGGAGTTAAATCTAGCCTTTGGTGCATTATATGACTGTGTTGCTGATTTAACTAGAGGCACTGACTCAGCAGCTTCAGAACAATCTTCACCTGTTTTATAAAGTGGAGTATTTTCATAATAAAAGGAATTTTGTTGCAAAGTGTTGCAACCTGTTGTAACAGCATAGGAATGTTCAGCTAATGTGCTGGCTCTCTCAACCTCTTTGCATATACCAGGCCTGTCCAAATCACTATTGGATACTTTATTTGTTTCAGGCATTTTTTTAAAACTTGCCCTCAGATCAAGAGGAGAAAACAAATTATTACTATTTTCAGTTTCAAAAATTGAGTATGCATTTGTGATTCTTGGTCCATTTGTAATGGCTGAGTCTTCTTGTCTTTTTTCTTCTTTCACATCATTTTTTTCAGTATTGCAAAATGAATACAGACAAGGGGAACCGGAAAGGCTCTTTTCTGTAAGATCTTCTAAAAAAGATATTCCCAATTTTTTGCCAGCAGCTGCAAGATCCACAACAGACTCTTGTTTTTTAACAATGACCGTAGAACTGTAGATGTAATTAAGTATTTCTGTGAATACTTCAGCCTTGAGGCCATCGAGTTCCAAAACATGTCCAGAAATGCATATGGTATGACTCAAAAATATATCTTTGAAATAAAGGCTTGAAGCAGCCAGGACATTACTATGGGCTTTGAATTTGGTGTCTTCTACGATTATGGTGACATCACATAAAATGCCCCGAATGCGTTGTTCATTTAATATGGAAAGGACGGTGTCACTGTGGAAGTCATCTTTAAGATCCTTTAAGTGAGACATGATGGTCATCTGTTTAAACAAAGAAGAGATTTTAAAATCAACCAGATCAAATGCTAAGTTACTTATGATCCTCATACCCCATCATAAGCTAATCACTCTCTGCCACTTACATACAATATATACCTACAATACATACAAAGTAAAACATCTGTGGCACAATTAAAACATATAAGAAGATCATAACAATCTCCAGTGAAGCCCAGTAAAAAACAAACAAGAACAAGAAAGAAAAAATGGATAAATATGAAGTTCAAAGGATATCTCAAGAATAGTTCTGTTTTCAGAAGTTTTTAAAAAGTCAGCAAAGAATCTGATCTCCAGTGCAAACTATACCAGACCAGTGACATTGTTGTAACTGACCAGCAGAAGTCAGAAACCATCAGTCAATGCTAGCTTCTTTTGCCAAAGAACAATTTTTAAAAATCACAGAAAGGTAACCACTATTATCATTAAAATGCTAGTTCTCTCCCCCCATAATTTCAGTGTCTGTTCTGTGTATTTATCTATTTTGCCACAAAACAAAATATGAATTATTACTATGGAGAATTGCTGTTTGGTAATCAATGAACAGTTAGTCTCGCATACAAATCATTGCTGAAATCTGTGATGATGCCATGATGACATAATTTTGTATTTCCCAACAGTTGCAACCCTCTATATGGGTGTGTGAGGAAAGAAGATAATGACTTCCTCACTCTTATTGGGGGGGGGGGGGGTAAAGAGTTCGATATATGATGCTTATACAAGCAGACAACACTAGATGGGCTTTATAGGACTGTGAATTAAAACAATGGCATAATTTTAGTTAAGGTAGGCCAGGTAGATTTCCCATCACTGCCTGTATCTTGTGCCATAGCTTCAATTTAGCCATGATAGCATATACATGCAGCAGCAACATTTGGACAACGATGATCTGCAGGAAGGAAATGCAGAAAACATTACCCTTTGCTGCTATCTAGTGGTGCCTGCAGATTTATAATCCAGCTCTTATATGCCTAAACTAGGTCTATATCCGTGCTTAGTTTTTAGGGAGGAAAATAAGGGGGGGAAATTGTGCCTCTGCTTATCAGCATCCATTGGTATTCATCTAGCTTGTGTCCTGTCAGTGTGTGAGAAAATTGAGGCCTGTTTGGAAACTGAAGCAGTATTTGCTGTGAGCAAGAAGGAGAGAGCAAGGAGCCTGGGCATGGTTTAGTTGAACTGTTCTGTACTAAAGCTGGTTGCTGCTGTGAAAGTAAAACTGAAACTCCTCTGCTTATGTCTTGTATTTGGAACAGATTTCTTTTCAGGTGGGGAGGGAGAGTAGAACTCCTTAGCATTAGAGCATGTTAATAATAATATATGAAATATTGATGCTCTGATGGTCATTTTGAAAAATCCTTTCTTAGTGAACATCTAGAAGTCAAGAGGAACATACATGGCAAATTTCAAGTTTGTAGGCTTTACGGTTCTGGAGATTTTGTGATGATGCATGAATGGTATTTCACTTTTATATATATAGATAAAGGCCCTGTCACACTGCCCAACGGATGCAAAACGTTAGTAAAAAGGACACAACAGATGAGAAAAATGTTCCATCGTTGTTATCCGCTCTCAGAAGGGGCGAAAATTTGCATAACCGGAGCAGATAACACGGAAAGGAACGGACGCGGGGAGGACGCAGGGCGGATGGAAAGCAGATGCGGAACGGAAGCCCAGCGGATGGGAGCGGATGGCACATCCGCAAGGCTTCTGGGGGATCTCAGCAAAGCGGACGCGGAACGGATACAGCAGATGCACAGCGGACACTGAGCGGATGAAGCGGATGCAGAGTGGAAGCCTAGCGGATGCACAGCGGAAGCCTAACGGATGCCTAGCGTTAATTGCGCATGTGGGGAGGATGCATTGCGTAAGCCCTGCGGATATAAGGGAAGCAGCTCGGAAGCAGGTCACCATTCAGAGGAAAGACCTGCTGCCGGATGGATTGACAGCCTTGCCTGCCCTGCCTGCATGCCTGCCTGCAAGCCTTGTTGCAAGCCTTGCTGCCAGCCTCCCTGCCAGCCTTGTTGTCTGCCTGCCTGCCAGCCTTGCTGCCAGCCTCCCTGCCAGCCTTGCTGCCAGCCAGTCTGCCTGCCAGCCTTGCTGCCTGCCTTCCTGCCAGCCTTGGTTCATGTCTGCCTGCCAGCCTTCCTGCCAGCCTTCCTGCCAGCCTTGGTGCCTGCCTGCCTGCCAGCCTTCCTGCCTGCCAGCCTTCCTGCCAGCCTTGGTGCCTGCCTGTCTGCCAGCCTTGGTGTCTGCCTGCCTGCCAGCCTTCCTGCCAGCCTTGCTGCCTGCCTCCCTGCCAGCCTTGCTGCCTGCCTCCCTGCCAGCCTTCCTGCCAGCCTTGGTTCCTGCCAGCCTCCCTGCCAGCCAGCAACCCCACAACCATGCGGAAGAACAGCAAGCCTCAGCCATCTGCTGCCAGCAGGGCTACCATCCCACCCCCTGGCCCTCACTCTGGTTCTGCTGGGGCTTCTGCAGCACGGGCTCGCTCTTCTGGGGCTGGGGCTTCTGCTGCTTCTGCTTCTGGAGGAGCTGATGACAAGCACTCCAGCACCAGCCACCTCCACAGCACCTGGACCTTTCACCCCTGAGACTGAGCGACCAAGAGGAGTGCCAGAGACTCATTTTTGTTTTATAGCTTGTCGTTAATAAAGTCTATTTTTGATTCACACACTTGCTTCATTTCTTTTTTTTAATAAAGTCTTAGTGGAAACTTTTAGAAATGGTTTAAGCCTTTGCATGCTTGTGGGATGGGTTAAGATAGCAGTGGGATGGGCAGGGATACCTTTGGGATGGGTAATAGCTGTGGGATAGATAAACCTCCAGTGCAAGCATAGTGGGACTGGATGGTCCACCCTCCCAGGTGCCACACCTATGGCCCTTTATTATCAATAACAATGTAATCAATCATCCACACATGTCAACATAAACACAACTCTTTATTAAATGCCCTGTTCATTGTAGGCCCACCCAACATACATGACCCAATCTCATCCGTGTGATGAGACAGGCTGAAGGAAGCATCCATTAAGCATCTATCATCCTGTCTTGCCACTCCACTACTTCAGCTGGGGAGTTGCACTAGTGTTTCAGGAGGTTGCGCTGCTTCTTCCCTTCACGTGAGGCTCTGTTGGGGCCTTGCACATCCTCAGTGTCGATCAGGTTTCACCCTTGCCTCCATTCCCCAGGCTTCATGTCCCCATTGCCTTATTGGAGGTCCACGAGCCTGTTCTGCAAGACTGGGTAGCGGGTGCGCATGAGATTGTGCAGGATGCAGCAAGCTTCCATGATCCTCCTCACGGTCTCTGGGCGATGCTGCATGGTGGTGAGAAGTACCTGGAACCTGTTGGCCAGGATGCCAAAGGTGTTCTCCACCACCCGCCTTGTCCTGGACAGCCTGTAGTTGAAGATCCTCTCTTCACGGGTGAGGCATCTGGAGGTGTAGGGCTTCATGAGGTAGGTTGTGAGGGAAAAGGCGTCATCCCCCACGATGAAGTAGGGCACATCTTGCGTGTCGTTGGGCAGGGGTTCTGGATCTGGGAAGCCCACGATGAGGTTGCGTTCCAGCCCCTCCTTGAGGTGACTGGTGTTGTATACCTGGGCATCTGAAGATGAGCCGTTGCCTGAAGCATCGATGTACATGAACTTGTAGTCAGCATCGACCATGGCAAAGAGGATGATGCTGAAGAAGCCCTTGTAGTTGTGATAAGAGGACCCTGAGTTGGCTGGTGCTTTGCAGGCCACGTGTTTGCCATCGATGGCTCCAACGGTGTGGGGGAAGTTCCACCTCTGATACCACTGCTCTGCAACTTTCTTCCAGCCTTCTTCAGTAGAGGGGCAGTGGAGGAGCTCCTCCTTGTATTCTTCGATGATGGCCTGCACCACTTCTCTGACCACAATGCTGATGGTGTTGTGTGGCACCCTCCAGCCGTACTGCATGCTTCTGTAGGTGGTCCCTGAGGCCAGGTGGCGCAGAGTGAGTGCCACCTTGAGCCCAGGTTCCAGGCTGGGCCGGAAGTTGGTGCTTGCCTTGGTCAACCTGGGTGTCAGCCGCTGCACAACTTCGTCAAACATGGCTGGAGGCATCCTCATGAAGTTCTGGAATGCCCGAGTGTCTTCGTTCCTGAGCTCCACCATCAGCTTGTTGTACAGTCCGTCCTCTGCTCTTCTGGTGAACCATCTTCGTACCCAGACACTTCTTGGCTGCCTCTTTTTCTTCCCGTAGTAGAGTTCACAGAGCCTGTAGGTGGCTTCGCACTGTTGCAGAAGGATGGTGGCTGCCAAAAGGACTTTGTTACGATCCATGGTGGACATGACTGGATGCTGTGGAAGAGGAAGAGTCAGATGAAGGCTGCAGAGGTCTGCACCGCAGGGCTGCTGTTCTGAAAGCGAGATCCAGATGAGTTGCTCCCCCTTTTTATAGGCAGTATAGATGTCCCTTTGCATCCTCTAGGCATCCTCTAGGCATCCTCTAGACATCCTTAATATCCGAGATAGGTCCCCTCTGCGAAGGTTTTTTCCTTTTTAAATGCTTTGTTTCCATGCTGCATCCGCTAGGCATCCGTTCCGCGTCCGTTCCGCTTCCTCCCTGTGTCCGAGTGGATGTGAGTTATGCGAATGCGGAACGGATGCCTAGCGGATATAGTGGATGCGGAACGGATGCCTAGCGGATGCCTAGCCGATGCAGAACGGACGAATTGAATACATTTTCTGCGCAAAAGTTTTGAGCAGCTCAAAACTTTCTGAGCGGATGAAACGTCCATAAACGGATGCTGGACGGATAGAGAGGAAGCAAAACGAAGGCAGTGAGTACAGAACGGATACATCGCGTTAACCAACGGATGGCAAGCTTTTTTCTCCGTTTTACATCCTCTTTGCATCCGTTGGTGCAGTGTGAGAGGGGCTTAAGAGCTTTTTCTGTGGGCAAGGGGAAGATGCTGAAGAAAGTGGAAAGTTAAGCAGAAGGGGAAAGGGAGATTTGGAATGACTGAGATGAGGGGAGATCTTCATATTTATTTATTGCATTTATATGCTTGCCTATCTTGTAAACACGATTCCCATATTGCTCAGCCCTACTACTGCAGCTTCAGAACATGTGAGAATATGCACTGAACCTGTATCTGAAACTTCTTGAAGCAGTGTAAGTCTTCATATAACAAATCCCAGTAAAGAGAGATTTCATTCCTTCATTCGTTCATTCATTCATTCATTTTAACAGGACTTACAAACTGCTTCAATCAGGATTGACCCTAGTGGCATACACTTTTCCCTCTATAATTAGGATAAAAATAAAAGTCAAGCTACAACCATAAAGCCTAGAATCACCTATATAAGACCCAGAAATGAAACATAATCTGCAAAATAGAATTACAGATCGTTTTCATTTTGCAACTGCCTTGTTTAGCAATTATTCAATATTGATGAAAAAGTAATTTTATGACCAATCCTTACATTTATGTTACGGCTGCAAAGCCAAGAAAAACTGAAGTAAGATAATAAATACAGTCACAGTTGCCTCTTGAAAAAGCATCTTTGGGATAAACATGACCTGGATGACTGAGAATTTCCATAGACATCAAGCACAGTCACAAGTTTCACTTAGCATCCACTTTACTTAACGTTTGAATTGCTAGTCCCAGTTGTGGTCACTAAATGAGGACTGCCTGCAATAATTTATTGTTCATGGAAAAAACAAAAGCCAAATTTGAACAAACTTCCTAAATGCTCCAGGAGTATGGCAGCAATCCATTATATGCTACTATTATAGCTAACATATGGTTTATATAGTTAAAAACATGTCTAAAAACAACAGAAAAATAATAACGCGTTAGGAAAGGGAGAGCGAGAAGTTAAATATTTTTTTATTTAAGCAAGCTATGATGTAATATAGGTTTAATTGTTGATCCAAGGTATGTAAACCTTGTTCTTCCTATGGTATTTCCTGTCACTGAAGACTACGACTGACTGATTTCGTGACTCTTAGCAATCAGATAGAGACAGAGTAAGACAAAAAGACAGACAGACAGACAAATAAATAGGCAGGCAGAGAGAAGTCTTAAACTATTTGAAAGTCTGCAGACACATAGCACTTCACTGACTTCTTTTAAAAAAGCCTCTTCAAATTTCTGTAGTAGCTTAAGTATGAGTAAGTCCTACTGGACATTTCTACTATCTATGTAGAAGATAGTCTATGTATGTATGTATTTATTTATAAATTTTATGTAATAAATTTAGATGAGTCTATACCCTTTGGTATATTGCTCTTGCTCTGGTCCTTCCTTTTTCTTGACTAAACTCAGAAGATGGGATGTGACCTTAATTCAAATGCATTTATACAACAATGATGATAACTGAGCTATCAGATGGGAGAGGATTCTTAAGAGGCAGAACTTCAGTCATGAAATTGAGAAAAAGGAAGTATATTCAACAATACAAGGTGGATGGTTGGAATGCTCCATGAATGTTATAAATATTATAATATGAGCTGAGACATAAATGTTTGTTGTTGTACAAGTTAGATATTGTTAATATGTCATGTCTTTCTATACAGAAGCAATCCAATTTAGCTGAATGGGCCATATAAGAATTGTTTCAAACTGTGATAAGATGAATTGCCAAACATTTTTGCGAGTCCAGGCTAGGTCTCTCAGAGACAGATTTTAAAAGGTCCAGGCTCAGAGACAGATTTTAAAAGTTTGGGAGTATGTGAGAAGGTAAGCAAGATAAATTCTCATTTGGAAAGCTAAAGTTACATGTCGGAATTTCTGTTGACTGCCAAGGGTGGTAGATCATGCCATGGAATTAGAAATTCAAGCATTTGACACCTAAAGTAAATTACACAATTGCAACTATTGAATTTGATTACTGGTTTAACCCAGTAATGAAGGCTGTCAGCTTTGTTTTCTGTTATGCCACTATTTCCTTATTGTCTCTTATTCCTGCATTATCTTGATCTTGATGTATGACCACAAGATGGAGCTCAGTTCAAAGGAGACTATATCAGACTATTGGGAAAAAGAAAACAACAAATACAATTTTAGTAACATGAGCGATCTATTTCTAAGTTGCCAAATTATCAGTCATTTGTAACTAACAAATCTTGCTTTATTTACTGTAACATCAAGACTTCCTATGGACTGAATTTATCTTATACCACTGGAAATTATGAGCACAATCAATATTTTATATTTCTTATTTATTCATAACTGATTACATACCACTATCAGATACTGGCATTTATTAAAATTATCCACAGGATATCATCATTGATATACTTGTCTCAGATTGCACCACTAGAAAAATTGTCCTGATGAAACAAGATTGAGTATTTGTTACAGCATGTGAATAACGGGTTGATAGAACAGTGACAAAACTAAGGGTTCTTATTTGAATACTGTTTGAGTCATGATAGCCATCATGGGACGATGATTCAGCAAGTGTGTAAGAGCTATTATTCTGCAACTGAGTGAGATAGCCGTATACAGTTCTATAGTTAAACAAAGATGGACTGTATTTTTTTTCCCCCTCTGGTAAGGCAGAGAATACAGAATTACAGATTTTGAAGGAGCCTTGAAGGTCTACTGGTCCAATCTTCTGTTTAAGCAGGAGACTTGTACCATACCAAATGGCTTCTTAAAAGTTTACAGTGATGGAACATCCATGCCATTCTACTGGTTAGTTGTTCTCACCATCAGGAAATTTCTTCCTAGTTCTAGGTTGTATTTCTTTTTAATGAGTTTCCATCCATTACTTCTTATTTTGACCTTAGGTGCTTTGGAGAATAGGTTGACCACCTCGACTCTGTGACAGTTGCTCAAATATTGAAAGACTGCTATCATATGACTGGTAGTCATTCTCTTTGTTAAATTAGATATTCCCAGTTCCTGCAACTGTTTTTCCTGTTTTATCCTCCAGCTCCCTAATCATCTTTGTTTATCTTCTTTGCACCCTCTCTAGAGTCTCAACATCTTTTTTGTATAGTGATCATATACATCAGACTAAGCCCCTAAAAGCGATGGAGTTTGATCTTAGTTTCCACTAAAAAGAAGATTAGAGTTGAAGAGAATGTCTTTGCTTTTAAAATTTAACTCTGTCAAGTAATGACTCAAATGCTTTGAAGCTTCCTTCATTTCCATTCAAAGTTAACCTTGTACTTAAATTCCTTATAGGAAATTAACTTAAGCAGTACTTCCCATAAATTGTTCCTTAGTTATAATATTTGAATAGAGACCCCAATATTTGTTTGAATATTGGTTCATTTGTTGCAATTTGTATACTGAATAAGGCACATAGATAAATATAAAATTAATGAAATAAAATAAAATGAAATAGCCAGAATGAAAACAAATCATTTATTAAATATGAAAATGATATATATAAAAATGGGTATAATCTTAGGATATGGTTGCAGAATAGATTTTTTTGTGCTGTCTTAAAGTAATGAATAGACAGTATTTATTTTATTCTAAGCTTAATTCTGATGCTTCATATTTCCTTGCTTGTAACAAAGAAGTCCTAATAGCCCTAAGCTGCCTAATAATGATGATAATTTGGCCTGTAACTACTAAATATAAGTATGATTCTAAGGAAAAAAATAATAAAACAGCTACCTTTCATGCCTCAATGAAACTCAAGTGAAAAGTTAAAGTCAATACCCAGCAGTCAGAAAATCTAAGATGATGAAATTCTGGAAGATAGCCAAAACAAGATAATGCTTTAACACAGTAAACTGTGACCACAAGAACAAAGAGACGATATAAATCCTGGTAGATCTGAGTAATTCTAGAGGAAAGAAGAGGGCAGATAAGTATAAATAATGGAAGGCAAGATGGCAATAAACTAAAATAGCACCAATTACAACAGTAGGAGTTCAGGTGCATATTAAGTTAGCAAGAAACTACAAAATTATTTAATTGGAAGCCAGTGTTTGAACTGGACAAATATGGGAGGAATCAAGAGACCATAGTATCATAATCTCAAGTCAAGGTATATAAACAAAAACAGAGATCCTTGCCACATTTTCATCTACACAGGCTTTTGCCTTCATCTCCAAATATGTACCTGAACAACTTTAATTCATCTTTAATCTTTCCATGTTAAAATGTTTTTTCCCCTTGAAGCAGTGGTAAATTATATAAAAGATGTTAAGCTTCACTACTCATTATCTCAGAAGCAGTAACTTTCCCACATGGAAGAGATCAACTCAATCCCCTATTAGTTTCTTCGTGCTGGTTCAAGGAGGCACCACCCATTGTAACACTGTTCATATTTTAGGTAAAGAGAGAATCTGGCACTTTGAAATGGAGTCTCTTAGTGCCACCATCACAAATTATAAACTGCACATCATCTATCCAACAATCTTTAAAAGGCAATGGATTGAAATAGTAGATGCCAGATTAAAACTTGCAGATTGGCTGATTCACAAGCTCTAGGATATACTGGTTTTTCATACATCTTGACCCAAGCAGGATCAACATTCTACACTGCAGAAGCCCTGCTGATCAAAGGAGCTTGCATGGGGGTAAATCTCAGGTGCTTAATCCCAAATCTGTGACTGACAAAATGTTTCCTATCCCATCTGTAGGCTGATATTTGAGTCAACATAAACTTCTCAAAGTTGGGTGTTATGGCTTGGAAGCTTTAGTAATTGCCTATTCTTGTCTTACCATCTGCTTCTGTACTTCTCATTTCTTTATATTTGCAAGATATAAGATGGTGTCCCACCAGTTCTGGGACAGATGCCTACTCTTAGGCAGTAAATAATTGCTATCAGTTTAACCATTGTCAAGGCTTGTGTCATTTCCTTCCATTCTTTTCCACTCTAGTAAACTGGGGCATTAGAACTGCTATGTATAAAAAGAACTTATATTCCACCTTTTCTTAATTTAGTTTTTCCAGGTTTGATAAATTTCAAATTCCCTAGCCAATGTTTCTTTAATTGTGTTGGTGACTTTATAAGAGATTAAGCTCTTGTCCAACAATGCAGACTGTAATTATATTATTAGTATCATACAAGTAGTCTCATCATTTAGTAAGCACAATTGGGATTGGCAACTCATTAGGCAAAGGAGCTGCTAAGTGAAACATCACAATTTTATGATGTTATTTCAGCTTTGCTTTGTTTTGCACATCTGCAAAGGTCATAAATGTGAGGACTGGTCATGGTTTTCATGACCATCACAACTGCCAATGACTAAACAATGATTACCTGCATTGTACTGATATCTGGAAATACTGAATAGGAAGTATTCGATAGCACCGAAGGCACTGACTCTAAGAGACACTAGATTTACAATAAATTTGGGAGAAAATGCAGCTGGTAAAAACAAAAGGTTAAACACTGCAGTACAACATTGGAGCCAAGAGGAAGGAAAATTGATTTAGATAAAAGCCTTGTATGCTAGCCTTTCACCGAGGAATGCAAAGCAGTTAAAAATTTAATGCAATGCTTGTATCTTGAACATTTTGGAATTGGTATGATAGAGCCTAGTGCATTATTCAAAGGGTCACAGAATTAGGCAAGGGTTTGGGACAGGGCAAGATTTGTATGAACAAGCGTTTATCTTTCGTTCCCAATTAATGATTCAGGTAGCAGTGTCATTGAACAAAATATAGCAAGGATAGAGATAAGAGAATATCACCTGTTCAATACATTCTGACTCTAACAGTCATTGAGAACCAAAGGTGAATTTTATCACATTGTAAATACACAGCACACTTCGTTCTGCTCAGATAAAAGAAAATGCACTTGAGGAATGCCTTTCAAAATTTTTGTGATGTTTGTTAAAATTAATTTCTAATTGGATATATTAATAGATAAAAGAATATGGGCCTATGAATGGTGTGGAAGATGTCAAAAGGAAAAATTTCGCATGTCCAACAATATTAGAATTTGGAATCACCTTATGATCTTGATTAGGGAACATAGTTTTTCACACAATGAATCTGGAAATCATTGCAATATTAAAATGATAAAGAGGAATTTGGGTACATTCAAGGAAGATAATAAATCAAATCACCTTGCCAAAGTCAGTGTAGTTTTGATTGCTGAGGACAATGATACATGTTAGAAATAGCACAATCTCTCTATCAGCTTCCTGAATAAAATATGTTCTTGGTCATTAAAAAATATTGGAATAACAGATTGGTGGGATATTCAATCAAAGCAATGTTAATGTTATTATGAATGTATTTTCTTCTCTATGTGCTGATAATGACCAAATACATAATTTTTAGAAATGACTCAAAAGGAAACTTTTCTAAGGTTTTAAAGATTTTATTATATTAACTGAAATGAGTCAGAAAACATAAGCAACTGATCTTAGAAAACTGTAGCTTACTACCGTACCCTCAGCTTCCATTATTTTTCTCTCCCCTCCAATGCTACACTTCAGAATGCAACTCAGGCAAGTACACTAATGTGCACACAACAAAGAATATGAAAAGATTAATCCACATGTCTTACAACTCCAATATCAAGAATATCTTGCTGTTTCCACTGTAGAAGTTTCAGTATGATTTTCATCTTTCCAATGTTGTTTTCCAGCTAACAACACTGACAGTTATAAAGTTGAATTTATGAATTATAGTCACTCTATTTAAAAAAAAAAACATTTTCATACAATTCGTCATTGTTGACAAAAACTGTGTCCACCCGTCCACCTAACCATAGCATGAACAAATGTTGGCTACTTTTTTTTCCTGTTGTTCTCTACATCATATTCTATGTCATGCTGCTTGGTGAATCAAAGCAGTGTGTGTGTGTGTGTGTGCGTGCACATGCACACACTTGGTTTCTTCATACTGATCAGGATGTGTATGCAACCTGATCAGTGTTGCTCTATCAGTGTCTATTTGTGTGTGTATTTCTTCTCACCTCATGTGGCATCTATGCTTTTCTAGATATGTGTGCTTTAAAAAGTACAGCCAGTTGCACATGCTTTTTTCTGGGACATGTCACTTAAAATAGGAGGAAAAGGTTTAGAAATGGTGGGGAAATATTTGTAGCTTGGGTGGTAGATGTTGTTGGTTTGTTCTCCAAGCTTGTTTAGTTTCCGAATGTTTTGTCACCAGGCTAGGTAACACCATAAGTGGAACTTTGGTTGAAGTGTCTTGTTTCAGTTCTCATCTGCTTTTATAGGCTTATGTAGTCAGTTGGTCCACATAAGGAAGGGGTTTAAAATGGCATAGTCAGGAGCATTCCCACTTGATCCAAAACTGCTTCTGCCATAGGATTGCAATGGGGACTTGCATAAAGTCAGCTGTAAATCAATAAACCTATATTATATCTGGACACAAGATACATTCCTAGTATTAACTTTGCCCAGGGTTCCTTAAAAGGCTAAAATCATGTTACCTACATGCATGATTTTATATTATATTTATATTTTGATTTTTAGCCCAAATCAACTCCCAAATTGTTTAGGATTAAAACCCTCAGTACAAAAGTATAGTATGTTGGGGTATATGAGTACCTCATGTTGGCAACATCTTGCCCTATTCTTCAGGTCTCAATCACTGCCTATCTAAAAAAAAAGTTGCAAAGATGTATCCTTCTTCATTTTCCTTTTACAAATCATATGCATTCTGTGTTGTATGAATTCTACTTTTATATATATGTAATTTTTAAATCCCTCTTCATATTTGAAACTCCTTTTTCATTTTCATTTTCAATACTTTAAATAATTCTCCCATTAAATATATAGGAAAAACTTATTTCCAAAACTCTGGGAACAATAATTTCCTTCATAGTCGGAAATTGGCCAGATTTTAAGTCTGTTTAGAGTTATTTTTGGTGAGCAAACTGCAGCCTAGTTTTGCATATTTTCCACTTCCTCTAGTGGTTAAAAAGTTTCAAGGTCTGTCTTATCAGAACATACTGTATTGAAGAGAGGTTGTTAGAGCTTTACTGCTGTGTTGAAAAAAATATCCTGCATTATTTCTACCAGTCCTCTGTTGATTTAATAAAAGATAAATTATTTTTGAATAATTTCAAAATTTTGAATAATTTTGAAGGATTTTTTTAAAGAATAGGATTTTGGTGAATCCTCAAAGGCTGAGTTTGGTATTTTTATACTTAATAAGGAAGTGAGCAAGGTGTCTAGGTGAGTGTGTTAGCCTCCTTGGTTTCTGATGGTTGGTTTGGTTTTGTCTTCAACAAAATCCATGGAAAGACATCACAAGGAAGCTGTTCCTGCTGGGATCTTTCATAGTAGAACGTGTGGGCTGTCAGAGAGGCTTTGGAGTAATGGAAAGATATGTAAAGGAAATAAGACACTTGCAGAGGCACTGTTGACCAGAGGTGGTATTCAGCAGGTTCTGACCAGTTCTAGAGAACTGGTAGCGGAAATTTTGAGTAGTTCAGAGAACTGGCAAATCCCATCACTGCTGTTGACCTCCTCAACAATAAAACTCATGCTATACTAAAGAAATTCAAAATATTTTCAAGCATTTTGAGAACATGACCAAACAACAGTAACAAAATTAAGAAGAAATCTGTTCTACGGTAGAATAAAGCCAAGAGAAATTGCAAGGCAGTTTTGACATAGCATGAATTTACACATACACTAGTAAAGTGTAATTAGACATAAGGAGCACAGCATACTGAGCAGGTAGTAAGTCCTGTAATTCTACTTTAAAAATCAAGAAAACTGAAGTAATTTCAGCTTTCAGCTAATTTTATGAAGAAAGTTAGCACCTACCTTTCTCCTAGAAAAATGAAATATTCTAGGAAATATTAAAAAGGCAGAATATTATACCTCCCTGGATGAGAAAAGGAGAAACATGCTCTTGGAATGCAGCCCCCACCTTTGTTAATAGCCCCAGAAAGACAAAAGACAACTTATCTACCACACAAAAGACCTTCAGCTCCAGGATGATGAGATTAACCCTCATTCCAGAGGTGGTATTCAGCAGGTTCTGACCAGTTCTGGAGAATCGGTAGCGGAATAACACCTCTGACTGGCCCTGCCCCCATCTATTTTCTGCCTCCTGAGTCTTAGCTGATCGGCTGGGTCTTCTTTTATTGCCCTGCACAGAAGAATGGAGCTGGAAAGCAGGTTGATGGGGTGGGGAGGGAATGGAGATTTTGCAGTATCCTCCCCTGTAGTGGAGAGGGAATGGAGATTTTATAGTATTCTTCCCCTGCCACGCCCACCAAGCCACGCTCACCAAGCTACACCTACAGAACAGGTAGTAAATTTTTTTGAATCCCCCCTCTGCCTCACTCAGATCCAAACAAGGAAAAGACAACCTACCCCTGCATAAGCCCATAGGAGTCTGAAAACCAATCAGGATACATTTCTTGCCACAGGAACAGGAAGCAAAGTCAAAGCCCAACAGAGGGTATAAATCTCTCTTTCTCTCCATCCCATGTGGTCAGCTATCCAGAATCACACATACTTGGTGGTTCTGCTTCACCATTAAACCATCTTTCCAATCAGCTCCATGTTTCCAGTGTCTTTCTTCCCACTTGGAACTGAACCCAGATGGACATTTTTTCCAACATTTCAATGTCTTTGATTTAAAGTGACATGTAAAACATATCACTTTCAAGTTAATAATAACTAGAAATTGAAACCAATCATAGTTTTAAACTGCAACTAACACTTATGTCTTGGAACTGCAAACTGTGGTTAAGAAGCCACACAAAATGGAGGCAAGACCCCAGGGTAATCAAGTTACAACTTAGACCATGTTATGACAAATCTCAAAAATGCATATTCAAAGATTAGAGTATTGAAGATTATCTTCAAATTGCTAAGGCTGAGAAACACTGCAGTATGGCCATAAAACACCCTAAACTATGAAAACTGGACAGAAAAACTAGATGGCAACAACAGGACATAGAAAAAGAACTCTTTGGTGCCCACTAATGAACTTCTGGAGTTCTGCAGGTTAGTTCTTGTAATCTTAGATTACAGGAATGTGTAAACCATTGTACAGAATGTATAAGTTAGGCCACTATGTCTTTTCAGTGGTTTAAAAATATAGTTGAGCATAATATATGAATCTAACCCCTAGGAAGAGATGATTTCAGACACAAAATATAATAGGATATGAATAATCACTATTATGCTTAAATATTGGTTCATTCCAGAAATTAATAAAATAGTATTTTCTAAAGCATATCAAACTGGTGAACTGAGTCATGCTTAAATAATGGTGATGCTGTGAATTTATTTCCTGGATAAGTTTTTAAACATGAGCTTCTTCAACCATCAGAGCATCCTCATATTAGCCTTCCCAAACTGGAGGCCTTCCAAATCTGTGGAAATTCATCTACCTAAATTACCAATCTTTTGATTTGCTCTCTGGGAGATGAAGCATATATAAAGCATGCTGTATGTGCTGGTACTGTGACTAAAAGATTACATTTCCAAGCAGATCCAATCAGCAGGCCATTAGTGATGAATAATGGAAGATGTAATTCAGGGCCACAGGTTTTCCATTCTTTCAGTATGTGCTGGTCTCCTTCAAGGATAAATGGGAAACTATGAATTCACATCCCATCTTAGCCAAGAAAGCCAACTTTCTCTCAGCCTAACCCACTAAACAAAGTTGTTTTTATAGGGAAAATGGAGGCAAGTATGCTGCATGTGTTTTCTGCCTTGAATTATTTGTAAAAAATAAATAAAAGTGGGAAATAAATAAATAAATATTTAGCAAGCTGTTTGTGCAATTAAGTATAGCCGTTACTAAATTGTTCTGTTGCACCTCTGAGAACAGCAGAAACAGAGCAGACATACCAAATTTCTTCTAGCCTGGAAACACGGCAGCCATCTGAATTTTTACTGAGAACTCCCATTAAAGAAAGTGAGAACAGTTGAGAAGCACTTAGAACCACCAGGCTCTGAGAATGGAAGATATCTCCTATCCTGTGCTGATTCCTTCCCTGAAACTAGATTGCTCGGCCATCTTTTTCAAGAAAGAGAACCTACAGGAGATGTATGTTTTTCCCCTCAGAATTCTAACCGTACATATATAACCATAACGGATAGATTATAATTATGCATTCTGAGCTGCTGCCATCAGTTATTACTAGGTTGCTGCAGGAAGGCAGATTTTACTTGATGATCAGGTCAAACTTCCAAATAGGAAGACCAGTTTGAGAATGGAACCAATTACCTCCAGAGAAAATGTCTTCTCCTTTGGATGTATTCAAATAACAGACACCTTTTAGGGATGCTTTAAATTGGATTCTTGCAGCAAAGAATATGTTGGAGTGATGGCTTAAATGATGCTGGCTTATTCTGAGATTGTATGGCTCGGTGAGGGCTCTTCCATCTATTGGGATACATTGGGAGAAATTATCTGTATTATTATTATTATTGCTACTGCACAATAAATTTTCAGGAGTTCGGCTTGCCACTGGAGCACCCCAAGCCAGCTGGTTTCGGGGTTAAGTCACCCCGTAGAGATGGTGAAGAAGGGGGAGACTGCCAGCAGGGTCGAGGAGAGCCGCATCTCTCCTTCCCAGCTGGCCATTACTCCCTTTCCCAAAGGCGGTTGCAGCGGTGATCAGAAATGGCCACCTCAAAGAAGAACTCGACTGGAAAAGAATGTGCAGGAGGAAGATAAGAAGAGAAAGTTTTTGGCTGACTGGGTCGAACTGGAAAAACAACAATACAAGGTACTCTGGAATTTGAATTATAAAGAACAACATTGTTCCCAAAGAAGACTTTGAAGTTGTGAATGAGAGAGGGAAGGGAAAGGATTTGGGTTTTTTTTGTTTTTTTCCCTATATTGACAAGAGATTTAAGCAAGAAATTGGCAAAAATCCACTTTGACAGAAACAGGTATTTAAGCTGAAAATAAAATGTCAAAGGGATAATAAAGATTTCTGGATTCTCAAAAACTTTTAAAAGATGGAAAAAACAAAAGGGTGGGGACTGGAAAAAGGGAGGAGACCACCTGGAAGTGAAAGGAATTAAAGGCTAGGTCACATCGCCCGACGGATGCAAAACGTATGTAAAAAGGACACAGCGGACGGCCAAAAATCCAGGGGTGGCTCCATCCGTTCTTATCCGCTCTCAAAAGGGGCAAAAATTTGCATAAAGAGAATGGAAAAGAACGGACGGGGGGAGGACGTAGCGCGGATGTAAAATGGATGCTCAACGGAAGCCTAGCAGATGAAAGCGGATGGAAGCGGATGGCACGTCCGCAGGGCTTCCGGGGGAGCATAACAAAGCAGACACGTAGCGGAAAGAGCGGATGCGTAGCGGATGAAGCTGATGCAGAGCGGATGCGTAGCAGATGATGCGAATGCATAGCGGATGCGTAGCATTCACTGCGCATGTGGGGAAAATGCATTGCGTCAGCCCCATGGATATAAAAGGAGGCAGCTCGCACGAGGCCAGCATTCAGAGGAAAGACCTGCTGCTAGACACATCTTCGAGAGAACACCATGGAGAAGAAGAGGAAGCCTGTGCCATCTTCTGCCAGCCCTGGCAAGAGGGATAGATCCACCATCCCACCCCCTGGCGCTGACTCTGCTGCTGCTGCTGCTACTTCTGCTGCTGGTGCTGCTCCTGCTGCTACTGCTGGTGCTTCTCTTACTGCTGGTGCTGGTGCTGCTTCTCCTGCTGCTTCTCCTGCTGCTGCTGTGGTGGACCAGCCCCAAAGCCCTGAAAGCCTTGATGATGAAGGCCCTGCTGCTGAAGGCCCTGCCAGAGGGAGGAAGAGGCAAGGAAAGGAGAAGGGAAGGAGGAAGCAGTATTCCATCACAGAAGAGCATGAGGAGGAGGTGCTGGAGTGACTGAGGGAGAACGAGTACATATGGAGGAAGGGCCACAGGCTCTATCGAGACACCAAGCGGAAGCAGGCGGCTTGGACGAAGAAGGCGGAGAGCCTGGGCTACACTGCTGATGTCCTCCTCGGGTGGTGGAAGCATATGCACACCTGGTATGGGAAGCTGCACCTGAAGAAGTCTGGCCAGGCCGCGGTCAAGCTCACCGACCGGGAGAGCTACGTCATGGCAAAGTGCAGCTTCCTGGAGGGTGAGGTCCGCCACCGAGGAGCAGCCCCTCTGTCTACCCTCACTCTCAGACAGCCCACAGACAGCCAGTCCTCTTCTGGCCAGGAGACAGCGACCGTGTCCGGGCAGGTGTCCACAAAGCGCCCCGTGACAGAGACCCCCCCTGACAGCTCCACACCCTATGCCGCAGGAAGTGGAGGATTCTCTCACACACATGGAGCAAGAAGAAGCAGCAACCACCAGAGACCAACCCATACCCACACCCAGCTCCACCTCCACAGAAAGCAGGCAGAGAGGCAGACCGGAGGGACAGAGCCACACTGTCCTCTTGGAGATCAGGGACACAATCAAAGCCAGCACAGATCTCCTCTCCCAGCTGGTCCACTTCGACATACCACCCTCAAACTGCAAGCCCTTCATCACCTACGTGAGCCAGATCCTCATGGACATGCCCGAGGCCCAGTACCAGGTCATGAAAGAGAGGATCACGGCGCTGCTTCACCACCCTCCAGGCTCAGCTGAACCTGCTCCCACCCAGTCCAGGTCTGCTCCTCCACCCCAGGCAATGTCACAGCCCTTCCAAGGCTTTCAACAGCCCCTCACCGACCAAGGCTACAGATACCAGGACTTCCAGCAGCAAAGGCAGCCCTTCCCAGTCCAGGCCCAGGTTACTCGCATGCCACAGATGACACCGATGCCACCGGTGCCACCGATGCCACAGGTGCCACCGATACCACCGATGCCACTGACGCCACAGATGCCACTGGTGCCACCGATGCCACAGACACCACAGATGCCACCGAAGCCACAGATGTTTCCTCGCACGCCACAGGCGCCTCACCTCGCCCAGCTGCAGACCAGACATCCCCACTACACTCCTTCCTCCACCTCACAGCCAAGTCCGGCCTCAGAACATCTTTCATCGGTCCTGTCCCTGACATCCCAGGTCCTTGATGAAGGGCCTCTCAACCTCACTGGGCTGAGCCAGCTTTCTGAGAGCTTCCTGAACACACCACCTCCTGTTGTCCTCCTGGGGCCAGGCACCCCAATGGCAACTCAGACCAGCACTCCAGCCACTGCCACCTCCACAGTCCCTGTCCTCTTTACACCTGAGACCATGGACATGCCTCAGATTGACTGAGAACATTGCCAGAGACTGAGTTGTTACCTGTTGACTTTATCTTTGCTTGGACACTTTTCTTGGTTCCTTTTGCTTTTTAAATACAGTCCTACACTTTACTTAACTGTTATTAATAAAGATTATCTTTGCTTCACACACTTGGGTCATTTCTTTTATTAAATAAAGTGTTGGTGGAAACTTTTAGAAAATGGTTAAGCCTTTGCATGCTTGTGGGATGGGCAGTGATACCTATGGGATGGGTAATAGCTGTGGGATGGGCAGGGATACCTGTGGGATGGATAATAGCTGTGGGATGAGTAATAGCTGTGGGATGGGCAGGGATACCTGTGGGATGGGTAATAGCTGTGGGATGGGTAATAGCTCTGGGATGGGTAATAGCTCTGGGATAGATAACCCTCCAGTGCCAGCATAGTGGGACTGTATGGTCCACCCTTCCAGGTGCCACACCTATGGCCCTTTATTATCAATAACAATTTAATCATTCATCAATACATTTCAACATAAACACAACTCTTTATTAATGCCCTGTTCATTGTAGGGCCACTCAACATACATGCCACAACCTCATCAGTGTTATGCCACAGGCTCAAGGAAGCATCCGTTAACCATCTATCACCCTGTCTTGCCACTCCACTGCTCCAGCTGGGGAGTTGCACCAATGTTTCAGGAGGTTGCGCTGCTTCTTCCCTTCACGTGAAGCTCTGTTGGGGCCTGGTACATCCACAGTGTCGATCAGGTTTCTCCCTTGCCTCCATTCACCAGGCTCCGTGTCCCCATTCCCTTGTTGACAGTCCACAAGCCTGTTCTGCAACACTGGGTAGCGGGTGCGCATGAGATTGTGCAGGATGCAGCAAGCTTCCACGATGTTCCTCACAGTCTCTGGGTGATGCTGCATGGTGGAGAGAAATACCTGGAACCTGTTGGCCAGGATGCCAAAGGCGTTCTCCACCACCCATCTTGCCCTGGACAGCCTGTAGTTGAAGATTCTCTTTTCATGGGTGAGGAGTCTGGAACTGTAGGGCTTCATGAGGTAGGTTGTGAGGGAGAAGGCGTCATCCCCCACGATGAAGTAGGGCACATCTTGTGTGTCATTGGGTAGGGAGTCTGGATCTGGGAAGCCCATGATGAGGTTGCATTCCAAATGATGACGTTGCGTTCCTCCTTGAGGTCACTGGCGTTGTATATCTGGGCATCTGAAGCTGACCCATTGCCTGAAACATCGATGTACATGAACTTGTAGTATCGACCATGGCGAAGAGGATGATACTGAAGAAGCCCTTGTAGTTGACATAAGTGGACCCTGCCTTGACTGGAGCTTTGCAGGCCACGTGTTTCCCATCTATGGCTCCAACAGTGTGGGGGAAGTTCCACCTCTGATACCACTGTTCTGAAACTTTCCTCCAGCCTTCTTCAGTGGTGGGACACTGGAGGAGCTCCTCCAGGTATTCTTCGATGATGGCCTGCACCACTTCTCTGCCCACAATGCTGATGGTGTTGTGTGGCACCCTCCAGGTGTGCTGCATGTTTATGTGGTTCCGGAGGCCAGGTGGCACAGAGTCAGTGCCACTTTCAGTCCAGGGTCCAGGCTGGGACGGAAGTTGGTGTTCGCCTTGGTCTCAGATGCTCCACAATTTCGTCAAACATGGCTGGCGGCATCCTCATGAAGTTCTGGAATGCACGAGTGTCTTTGTTCCTCAGCTCCACCATCAGCTTGTCATACAGTCCATACTCGGCTCTTCTCGCGATCCATCGTCGGACCCACACACTTCTTGGCTGCCTCCTTTTCTTCCCGTAGAAAAGGTGAAAGAGCCTGAAGAGGGCTTGGTTTTGGTGTTCAATGATGGCGGCTACCAAAAGGAGCATGTGATGATCCATGGTGGAGATGAATGGATGCTGTGGAAGAGCAAGAGCAAGGCTGAAGAGGTGTGCACCCCACGTCTGCTGGACTGAAAGTGAGATCCAGGTGATTTCCTCCCCCTTTTTATAGGAAATATTGGTTTTCCGCTAGGTGTCCTTCTGCATCCTCCAGACATCCTCCAGACATCCTAAATATCCGAGATACGTCCCCTATACAAACGTTTTTCCGTTTTAATGCTTTATATCCGAGCTGCATCCGCTTTCATCCTTTCTACGTCCGTGTTACTAATGCTGTGTGTCCGTTCCGCATCCGTTTCGCTTCCTCCCTGTGTCCATTTTCCATTGGAGTGAATTTGAGTTGCGCGGATGCGCAGCGGATGCCTAGCGGATATTGCGGACATGTAACAGATGACGACGGACGTATAACGGATGTTTCCTGTATGCGTAGCAGATGTATAACGGATGTGTTGGATACTTCATCCGCTCAAAAAGTTTTGTGCAGCTCAAAACTTTTTGAGAGGATGAAATGTCAGTTGACGGATGCTGGACGGATAGAGAGTATGAATCACAGACGCAGTGAGTACACAACGGATGCATCGCATTTTCCAACGGATGGCAAGCATTGCTCTCTGTTTTACATCCTCTTTGCATCCGTTGGTGCTGTGTGACATGGGCTTTACAGTGAAACTTTAACAAGATTCCTAAAAGATACATTTTAACTGAAATTTTGTAACAAGATAAGAGAAGAGAAGAGAAAGTGGAAAGAGAAAGTGGAAAAAAGAAGCAAGAAGAAACAGCTTTGGATAATTTGGATTATTTGGTGATTTTTGGATTTTTGGCTATTGGATCTAAAGGACTGAAATTAATCGGGTGGTTGTTTAAAAGTTTTTAAAATGGTATCACTCTTGGAAGAATTGAGAATGGAACTTAAAAAGCAGAAAGAAGATGCACAAGAAGGAAGAGGTTCTTTTGGCTTCGTATTTCAATTTTTAGAAATGGAGATCCTAAACTATGAGAAACAAAAAGAAATGCCTGTAGAACAAGAAGGGCGGGAGAAAGAAGAAGCCATCTTCAATGACCAAGTATTTCTATGTGGAGAAAAGAAAAGAAAGGGGGGAAAGAGTGACAAATTTAAGATCCGAAAAAACAATCCCCAAAAAGAACAGTTTGAAAAGTAATCATAACATTAGGAAGAAACAGAAGAGAGGATTACAGAAGAGAGAATCAGAATTAGAGAGAGAAGGGGTCAAAAAGGGAAGGGAAAAGAGCTGAATTGGAATAGAATAAGTATTTTATTTATTATTGTAATGTATATATATGTGTGTGTGTGTGTGTGTATGTGTGCTATTCAGCTTCCTTTGGGTATTATCCCATGTCATTGTAGTGCTTTTAAAGTTGTAGCAACATTTCAGCAGAATCTCATCTGCCATCATCAGGCTTCTGTATTGAGTTTGTATGTGGGTCAGGCCCTCACAGCCTTTGGTTTTAAATTTGAGGCTAGCCTATTGCTGTGCCAGGATGTTTTTTTCTACATCCTGATTGGTTGTGAGTCTTGGTCTGTGTTTATTGGACTTGGAGTTTGTTTGATTGGTGTTTCTGGTTTCTTCTGTCTGTTTTGTGGCTTTGATTGGCTGGCAACACTGTGTTCCTGTATTGGAGGCTTTCAGTGCAGCTTGGCTTCGCGTGAAAGGATGGCTATTATCTATTAGGAAGCGAGGGTTCATCTGGGTGCCTGGTTGGGGTGTGTTTGAGCTGGAGGTATCAGAGGGAGTCTGTTTGTGCCCAGGTGTTTGCCTGGCTTGTGGTGTGGAGATCTTTCTATTTGAGAGTGCAGGCTTCCAAATGATTGACAGTCAGGTGGAATCATCTCTTCTATTCATGCTTTCAGGTCTTTTTTCAATCTCTATGGCTTCTCTGATGATTCTGTGGCTGGGGTTTTCTATAGTGGCTAGGGTTTTAGTGTCATTGAAGTTGATGTTGTGACCTGTGGTTTTCATGTGTTGGACTAGTGAGGAAGTGTGTTCCAGCTTTTTTACTGAATTTTTGTGTTCATCCAGGCGGGTACTTATTCTTCTATTGGTCTGTCCAATGTATGTGGCCGGGCATGATGTACAGGGAACTTCGTATATGCCTTGGTTTTCCAGGTCAATTTTGTCTTTGGGGTTTTTAAGGATGGCTGCTATTTTTTTGTCTGTTTTGAAGGCAGTCTTGATGTGATGCCTGTGTAGTATCTTACTGATTTTGTCTGTGGTACCTCTTATGTAGGGCAGGACAGCTGTTCCATAGGTCTGTTGATCTTCTAGGTCTCTATTATGTCTTAGTGTGTTTTTGTGGATCAAGGTAGTTATTTTGTTTTTGTGGAAGCTGTTGGCTGTCAGTACTTTAGTCAGGGTGCATAATTCAGTCTTTATATGTGTCTTGTCGGCCAGGCGTTTGGTTCTGGCGATCAGTGTTTTGGCCACGGAGTTTATCTATGCTGGGTGGTGGTGGGATTGGGCGTTGAGGTAGCGGTTGGTATGTGTTTTCTTCTGGTATATAGTGTGTCCTAGTGTGCCATCTGTTTTTTTGTAGATTAGTACATCTAGGAATGGTAGTTCTTTCTTTGTTTCTGTTTCCATGGTGAACTTGATTTTGGGGTGTGTGCTGTTTAGGTGTGTTAGGAAATTGTTTCGGTTTTCTTTTCCATGGGGCCAAATCACAAATGTGTCATCGATGTATCTTAGTCATAGTTTGGGTTTGTGGGTGGCATTAGCCAGGGCTCTGGATTCGAATTCTTCCATGAACAGGCTTGCAATGACGGGTGACAGTGATGATCCCATAGGGGCTCCTTCAATTTGCTTATATCTTTGTCCTTTGTATATGAAATATGTGTTGGTTAAGCAGTGTTCTGTTAGTTCCATGAGGTATTTAGCTGGTTGGTATTTATTTTTGATGATTTCGAGAGTTTCTTTTATCGGGACTTGAGTGAATAATGAAACCACGTTGAAACTTACAAGCAGATCTTCTTGTTCCACGTGTAGATCTTTGATCATTTCTAACAAGTGGTATGAGTTTTGTACATATGAAGTTGCGGTCAGGATATAGAAAAAAGCATCCTGACACAGCAATAGGCTAGCCTCAAATTTAAAACCAACGGCTGTGAGTGCCTGTCCCACATACAAACTCAATACAGAAGCCTGATGATGGCAGATGAGATTCTGCTGAAACGTTGCTACAACTTTAAAAGCACTACAATGATGTGGGATAATACCCGAAGGAAGCTGAACAGCACACATGTAAGTACCCGCAAAAACCTAAAAAAACATATATATATATGTTCACTTTAAGAACTTAATGCATATTTTAAGAATGTACCAAGCAGAATTCGACTGGAAGTTATGTGTTATATTGAATGTTATAATTGTAAATGCATAAATTGAAGTTTAAATAAGAGTTGAATGGATAAAAATTAAAAGATACAAAGGTGTCATACTCCAATTAGTGACTACAGGGAAAAATTTTGTTTAATGAGAAAAAGAAAATATGAAATTGAAACAGAACAGACAAAAGTATAAATATAATGACTGGCAAGGTATTGAAACTTAGAAAAAGATAGATATATATAATTGAATTTAGAAAGAAATGAGATAATTAAAAGTAAGGTTGAGAAAACTAAGGGAAGGGAAAACTTACTGAGAAAATGTTAAAATAGTAATAAGATATGGAATAGAACACAAAGATGAATATGAAATTGAATTTCTGTCTGTATGGAGAAATGATAACCCGGGACCATGCTATTCTCAAAAAAAGAAATTTTACTTGTATTATTTTTTGTGAAAACCCAAATAAGTTTTTTATTAAAAAAATAAAATAAATTTTCAGGAGTTCGGCTACAAACTGGATATAACTTCTTTTGGAAGGAGGCCAATGGAAACCGATTGGCATTTTATAATATTTTTATTTGTTCACAAATATATAGACAGAGCATACCATAATACTGCAGAAGACTTACACCTGGTAATAAGGGATGTGGGGTCACACACAGCAGAAAATAATGATTTGTCCTTACCATAGCTTTGTTGAGCAAACTATAGAAATCTGTTTGGCAAATCATAGTAAACTGTACCTATTGCTTTCAAAGTATAATACAAATAACTAGTCAGAAGCTAAGTTAGCCAGATTAAACTGTAGAGCAATATGTGACTTCAAACCGCAATCTATTTCCTCCACTTTGAAACATAAATTCCTCAATTCTTACCATTGATTATGTCGGCCAGGCTCCTAAAGCTATAACCCAAAACATTTGGAGGGCTTCTGCTTAACAACTTCACAACTGGCAGTGGTGGGATTAAAATAATTTAACAACTAGTTCTCTGTCCTAATGACTGGGAGGGCATGGCCAACTTGATTGGTCTCACCCTTAGGATATTTCTCCTTAATCCAACTCACAATAAAATAGCACTGTTCCAATAGTTACATTTAGAATAGAGTTACATGTAGAATAGAGTTACAATAGTTACACGTAGAATAGAATAACAGAGTTGGAAAAGACCTTGGAGGTCTTCTAATCCAACCCTCTGCTTAAGCCACTGTCACACAGCACCAACGGATGGAAAGGATGTAAAACTGAGAGAAACACTTGCCATCCGTTGGTTAATGCGATGCTTCCATTCTGTACTCACTGCGTCCGTTTTTCATACTCTCTATCCGTCCAGCATCCGTCAACTGACATTTCATCCGCTCAAAAAGTTTTGAGCTACACAAAACTTTTTGAGTGGAAAATGTATCCAACGCATCCGTCCTGCATCCGCAACGCATATAGGGAACATCCGTTCCACATCCGTCGCCATCCATTACACATCCACTATATCTGCTAGGCATCCGCTGTGCATCCGCGCAACTCGCATCCGCTCCAGCAGAAAACGGACACAGGGAGGAAGCAAAACGGACGCGGAATGGACACGCAGTGTTAGTAGCACGGACGGAGAAAGGACGAAAGCAGATGCAGCTCGCATACAAAGCATTAAAACGGAAAAAACGTTCGCAGAGGGGGCGTATCTCGGATATTTAGGATGTCTGCAGGAAGCCTAGAGGATGCAAAAGGACACCGAGCAGAAAACCTATATTTCCTATAAAAAGGGGGAGGAATTCACCTGGATCTCACTTTCAGTCCAGCAGCCCTGCGGTGCAGACCTCTTCAGCCTTGCTCTTGCTCTTGCTCTTCCACAGCATCCAGTCATCTCCACCATGGATCATCACACACTCCTTTTGGTAGCCACCATCGTTCTACAACAGTGCGAAGCCATCTACAGGCTCTTTCACCTGTTCTACGTGAAGAAAAGGAGGAGGCCAAGAAGTGTCTGGGTCCGATGATGGATCACCAGAAGAGAAGAGTATGGACTGTACAACAAGCTGATGGTGGAGCTGAGGAACGAAGAGCCTCGTGCATTCCAGAACTTCATGAGGATGCCGCCAGCCATGTTTGACAAAGTTGTGGAGCGGCTGAGACCCAGGTTGAGCAAGCAGAGCACCAACTTCCGGCCCAGCCTGGACCCTGGACTCAAGGTGGCACTGACTCTGTGCCACCTGGCCTCCGGGACCACGTACAGGAGCATGCAGTACGGCTGGAGGGTGCCACACAACACCATCAGCATTGTGGTCAGAGAAGTGGTGCAGGCCATCATCGAAGAATACATGGAGGAGCTCCTCCAGTGCCCCTCCACTGAAGAAGGCTGGAGGAAATATGCAGAGCAGGGGTATCAGAGGTGGAACTTTTCCCACACCGTTGGAGCCATAGATGGGAAGCACGTGGCCTGCAAAGCTCCAGCCAACTCAGGGTCCACTTATTTCAGCTACAAGGGCTTCTTCAGCATCATCCTCTTTGCCATGGTCGATGCTGACTACAAGTTCATGTACATCGATGCTTCAGGCAATGGCTCATCTTCAGATGCCCAGGTATACAACGCCAGTGACCTCAAGGAGGGGCTGGAACGCAACCTCATCATGGGTTTCCCAGATCCAGACCCCCTGTCCAACGACACACAAGATGTGCCCTACTTCATTGTGGGGGATGACGCCTTCTAAAACCTCACAACCTACCTCAATAAGCCCTACACCTCCAGATGCCTCTCCCGTGAAGAGAGGATCTTCAACTACAGAGTTGTCCAGGGCAAGACGGGTGGTGGAGAATGCCTTTGGCATCCTGGCCAACAGGTTCCAGGTACTTCTCACCACCATGCAGCATCGCCCAGAGACCGTGTGTAGGATTGTGGAAGCTTGCTGCATCCTGTACAATCTCATGCGCACCCGCTACCCAGTCTTGCAGAACAGGTTCGTGGACCTCCAACAAGGCAATGGGGACATGGAGCCTGGTGAATGGAGGCAAGGGCGAAACCTGATAGATATTGTGGATGTGCAAGGCCCCAACAGAGCTTGACGTGAAGGGAAGAAGCAGCGCAACCTCCTGAAACACTAGTGCAACTCCCCATCTGGAGCAGTGGAGTGGCAAGACAGGATGATAGATGCTTAAAGGATGCTTCCTTCAGCCTGTCTCATCACACTGATGAGATTGGGCCATGTATGTTGAGTGGCCCTACAATGAACAGGGCATTTAATAAAGAGTTGTGTTTATGTTGAAATGTGTGGATCAATGATTACATTGTTATTGATAATAAAGGGCCAAAGGTGTGGCACCTGGGAGGGTGGACCATCCAGTCCCACTATGCTTGCACTGGAGGTTTATCTATCCCACAGCTATTACCCATCCCAAAGGTATCCCTGCCCATTCCACAGGTATCCCTGCCCATCCCACAGCTATTACCCATTCAAAAGGTATCCCTGCCCATCCCACAGGTATCCCTGCCCATCCCACAGCTATTACCCATCCCAAAGGTATCCCTGCCCGTCCCACTGCTATCCTTACCCATCCCACAAGCATGCAAAGGCTTAAATCATTTCTAAAAGTTTCCACCAAGACTTTATTTAATAAAATAAATGAAGGAAGTGTGTGAAGCAAAGATAATCTTTATTAATAACAAGCTGTAAAAGCAAAATGACCCAAGTATCCCAAGCAAAGATAAAGTCAACAGGTAATCACCCAGTCTCTGGCACTCTTCTTAGTCACTCTGAGGCATGTCCATGGTCTCAGGGTTGAAGGGTCCAGGTGCTGTGGAGGTGGCTGCTGCTGGAGTGCTGGTCTGAGGTGTCATTGGGGTGCCTGGTCCCAAGAGGACAAGAGGGGATGGTGTGTGGAGGAAGCTCTCAGCGAGCTGGCTCAGTCCTGTGATGTTGAGAGTCCCTTCCTCCAGGACATGGGGTGTCAGCCCCAATACCGATGACAGGTGTTCTGAGGCCGGGCTTGGCTGTGGGGTGGAGGAAGGAGCAGTGTAGTGGGGATGTCTGGTCTGCAGCTGAGAGAGGTGAGGCGTGGGTGGCATCTGTGGCGTGGGTGGCATCGGTGGCACCGGTGGCACTGGTGGCGTACGATGTACCTGTGCCTGGACTGGGAAGGGCTGCCTGTGCTGCTGGAGCTCCTGGTAGTCATAGCCTTGGTAGGTGAGGGCCTGTGGAAAGCCTTGGAAGGGCAGTGACATCACCTGGGGTGGAGGAGCAGACCTGGACTGGGTGGGAGCAGGTTCAGCTGGGTCTGGAGGGTTGTGAAGAAGACCGGTGATCCTGTCCTTGATCACCTGGTACTGTGATTCGGACATGTTCATGAGGGTCTGGTTGACGTAGGTGAGGAAGGGCTTGCGGTTGGAGGATGGGACATCGGTGTGTACCAGCTGAGAGAAGAGATCTACGCTACTTCTGATGGTGTCCCTGATCTCCAGCAGAACAGTGTGTCTCTGCCTTTGCGGTCTGGCTCTCTGCCTGCTTTCTGTGGAGGTGGAGCTGGGTGTGGGGGGTGGGTTGGTCTCTGGTGTCAGTGCCCTCTCCTTGCTCCCACTGCGTCAGGGGGTCCTTCACGCGCTCCACCACGGGGAGTGCAGCTGTCAGGGGGGTCTCCGTCATGGCACGCTCCACAGATACCTGCCTGGATACAGGAGCTGACTCTTGGCCAGAAGAGGACTGGCTCTCTGCGGGCTGCCTGAGAGAGAGGGTTGTCAGAGGGGCTGCTCCTTGATGGTGGATCTCACCTTCCAAGAAGCTGCAGTTGGCCATCATGTAGGTCTCTCGGTCTGTCAGCTTGACCGTGGCCTGGCCAGATTTCTTGAGGTGCAGCTTCCCGTACCAGGTGTGCATGTGCTTCCACCAGCTGAGGAGCACCTCCAAAGTGTAGTCCAGGCTCTCCGTCTTCTCTCTCCAAGCAGCCTGCTTCCTTTTGGTGTCTCGATAGAGCCTGTGTCCCTTCCGCCAAAGATACTCGTTCTCCCTCAGCCATTCCAGCACCTCATCCTTATGTTCCTCTTCAATGGAGTATTGCCTCCTCTCCCGTTCTCGTTCTTGCGTATGCCTCTTCCTCCCTCTGGCAGGACCATCTGGGCCCTCATCAGAGGGGCTTCGAGGTTGTAGGGGCTGCTCCTCCACATCACCAGCAGCAGCAGCAGCAACAACAACAATAGCAGCAAAAGCAGGATGAGCAGCACCAGCAGCACCAGGATCAGCAGCAGCAGAGTAAGCACCAGCAGGACCAGGAGCACTAGCAGCAGAGTAAGCACCAGGAGCACCAGCAGGACCAGGAGCACCAGCAGCACCAGGAGCACCAGCAGGACCAGGAGCAGCGCCAGCAGAGTAAGCACCAGCAGAAGCTCCAGCACCAGGAGCAGCGCCAGCAGAGTAAGCACCAACAGAAGCCCCAGCACCAGGAGCAGTGCCAGCAGAGTAAGCACCAGCAGAAGCACCAGCACCAGGAGCAGGAGCAGCACCAGTAGAAGCTCCAGCACCAGAAGAGTCAGCCCCAGCAGCAGAAGTCCCAGCAGAATCAGACTCAGGGCCAGGGGGTGGGATGGTGGCCCTGTCCTTCTTGCCAGGGCTGGCAGAAGATGGCATAGGCTTCCTCTTCTTCTCCATGGTTGTTGGCTGGAGATGTGTCTGGCAGCAGGTCTTTCCTCTGAATGGTGACCTGCTTGCGAGCTGCTTCCCTTTATATCCGTGGGGCTGATGCAGTGCATCCTCCCTGCATGCGCAGTGAATGCTCTGCATCCGCTAGGCATCCACTAGGCATCCGCTAGGCTTCCGCTCTGCATCCACTTCATCCGCTTGGCATCCGCTCTGCATCCGCTCTTTCCGCTGCGCGTCCACTTCGCTGTGCTCCCCCGGAAGCCCTGCGGATGTGCCATCCGCTCCCATCCGCTTCCATCCGCTAGGCTTCCGTGGAGCATCTGTTTTACATCCTGGCTATATCCTCCCCTGTCCGTTCCTTTCCGTTGTTGTCCGCTCTGCTGATGCAAATTCGGGGCACTTTTGAGAGCGGATAACAATGGATAGAACATTTTCTCGTCCGCTGTGTCCTTTTTACAAATGTTTTGCATCCATCAGCCAATGTGACAGGCCCTTTAGGCAGGAAACTCTACACCACTTCAGACAAATGGTTATCCAATCTCCTCTTAAAAACTTCCAGTGTTGCAGCATTTACAAATTTTGGAGGCAAGTTGTTCCACTGATTGATTGTTCTGTGAGGAGATTTGAAGGGCTCCTACAAAAATGAGGGATTCAATCCATTTTTCTAAAGCACCAAGAGGCCCAACAAGATGGAAGCTTAACAAAGAGAGAAACAACCTAGGACTAAGGAGAAATTTCCGAAGAGTAAGACCAATCAACCAATGGAATAGCTTGCCTTCAGAAGTTGTGGGTGCTCCATCTCTAGAGGCTTTCAAAAAGGCTGAGGGAAGAACACCCCAAAAGGTCAATGCCAGGAACCACTAAAACAATGTAGAAAACTTAAAATATCCCTTTAAAAAAAAGTCCACCTCAAAGCAAACACTGCAGCTGAGAGGGAAACTTAAGAGTAGTGTTCATGCTAATTGAAAGCCTGGGAATTCTGCCAAAAGCCATTAACCCTTCCAATTCTAATATTCTATATTCTCTGTGTTCTAAATTGGGTGCTTCATAGCAGAAGCAATACTGCTGGCTGGATCACACATGCATTAAATTCATGGCCTGTATGAACAAGCTGCATTATTGTCCCCTCCTGTATATTTTCCCCCAGGAAGAAACAAGAAGTAGCCAACACTGCAGCAGCTATAAAAGGTCTTGGGGAACTCCAGGGAGTATCAGCTGATCACAGAAGTGTTACTTAATACTCTTTACAATGAAAATGTTTGTAATGTCCTTCTTCCTGAAGGTAAGAGGTTAATTCCATCCCTAGATGGGTTTCCCTGCCCTAATCCTGTCAGTTTCTATTGTTTATTGACTTGATTCAGCTTGTATAGGCTGCATTCCAGCTGCAACTGTTAAATGGTTCTTGGCTGTCTGCCCGGAGCTATTAATTGAAGGGAGAGAGAAACTTTATTTTTAGCCAGTTCTCCGAACTCCATAAGCGATTAACTAACAGTTGGGTGAACGGCTGAATTCCACCTGTGCCCCAGGGTCACGTGATCATCTTTTATGATCTTCTGGCAAGCAAAGTCAATGGGGAAGCCAGATTTACTTAACAATTGTGTTACTAATTTAACAACAGCAGTGATTCACTTAACTGTGGCAAGGAAGTAAAAGGGGCAAACTCATTTAACAATTGTCTTGCTTAGCAATAGAAATTTTGGGCTTCCACTGTTATGTTGAGAACTGTACATCAGTTTTATTTGCCCTTTTGCATGTCCTTCATGTAATAGATTTAATGTCTATGCGTATGATATGGGGGGGAGTGTTTGAAATTTTGATACATCCTATGTTGTCCTTAGATAACAAGGTTGGGATTGATTCCTTTATTTTAAAGTTTAGCAAGATGTCATGTAGTTGTATATATTTCCTACATGCTTGTTCCACAATATTAACCATGTATAGATTACAGGGCTACAATACTTTGTGGTGAGCATGCCCCTATAAAAGAACAAGTGTTCTGTGGCTGAGTTCTGGAGATTTATCTCCCAACCAATCTGAATTTATATATCTAATAAATTTTATATTTTTTAATTATAGGCAGTTTTAAATAAAGATGAAACATTCCTTTACGTATCTGCCTATTTTACGTATCTGCCTATTTACGTATCTTTACGTATCTGCCTATTTGTCCAGTCCTCTTGTATTGCTGACTCACTGACCTTTCTATGTAGTAGTCCAACTGCACCAGCTAGATCGGGTTTATTCAAAGTTACAATGCATATTAGTTTTCCTCTGGCCGCCCTATACACAACAACTTGTTTTGCTTTCCATCTTTGTTTCGGCATACAACTTTCCTGGGGATACTTCTTAGTTTCACTGAGACCTAGAAACCTAATTAGCCACATTATCTTTGTTTTTGACAAAGCAAGCTTTCTTTCCTTTTGTCCTTTCTTATTTCAGTTGAAAATAATGGCTAAAATGCCCACAATATTTTATTTCCACTTCTTAATTCTCCAAGCTGTCTATTGCACTTACAGTTATATTAACAAAACACAGACTATACACATGTATTCCTTATTTAATTGCTGTATGTAAATCATCATCATCTTAGCCATTGTCTATCAGATCTCTACTGCATGTTTCCAATCAATGCATTTCTTAGCTTTCTTGTGCCAATTGGGCCTGCAATACTTGCTGATGTTGTCAAATCCATCTTGTTTTAGATATCTTTCATGGATGCTTTGTATCAAGTTGATCCACTCAATGAATGCCTTGGTCCACCTGCCCTCAATTTTTCTTGCTATGTGACTAACCCATTTCCATTTCAATTATTTTATTCCCTTGATGACGTTGTATACTTTTGTTTGTTCTCTCATCCATGTGCAAATCTTATATCTTGTCTTGAAATGACAAGCATATATCTTTCCATGGCTCATAAGTAAATATGGACTAACTTTTCCTTAATCAAAGTTAATATTTTCAACATTTGATTAGTTTTATCAGACCATGCTTTGGCTGCTAGCTTTAGCCTGCATGTGAATTTTTGCACATGGTTTTTTTAATTCTATGGTTATAATATGCTATGTTGTAACTATGTATAGATGGTTAACTACTAATGCAAAAACATAATAAACCTTGCTATATTCTTGTCTGTATCCTAGCTTTATGGTATTGCATATTTTATGAGCATCATGCTTTGTTCTGAAAGAATGCTTACAGTCTGTGGCTTTCTTGCCCTTTAGTAGCTCTGTTAACATCTATGTTTTGTTTTTGTGCAAGGATTTCTTTGCTTCTCATGCAGCTTCCCTGTTCCCTCCATCTCTTTGCCTTCTGTGCTGCTGGCTAACACTGTACTTTTTTTCTATGGATTGGGCCCACCCCTGGTGCAGCAGCTTCTCAGGATTCCTTTATTAGATATTTCAGACCTTCTTACCTCTATTTCTGGATTTTATTTGCTGCTTCCCTTTGAGAATTTCCTGGACAGAGATGCTACTGGTAAAACTAGATTGATTTGTATTTTACTGGAAGTCATTTATCCTTTATTGAAAGGAGCAACATTGTGGGTATTTACATTTTCAGTTTTTAAGTTCAAAACCCTGTAGCCTTTTGTTTTTATTTGACAAACCAGCATTATTCCTAACTGGGTTCTGCAATTAAATTTATTTTATTTTAATGTGTGGCAAATTTTGCATCCAAATAGGTTTAGTTGTGACATTTGCTCCCATTCTATAACTCATATTTATTTATTTATTTATTTATTTATTCATTCATTCATTCATTCATTCATTCATTCATTCATTCATTTATATTTAATCACACATACCTCAGACAGCCACACATACATAATCACAATCAAAAGTATATAAAAAATTAAATTTTAGTTAAATTTTAAAAATTAAAATTTAATTTTAATTTAATTAAAGATTTTAATGAAAAAATTTTAATTAAAAAATTAAAAAAATCAAAAGCTAGGTTAAAACAAATAAAAAACAAAATGAGGTTCTGCTTTTGATATTTTAGCTAGATCTTTCATTGGTAAATAAGTAGCTTTGCTTTACCCCAGCATTTTTTTCCTTCTGTTCAATTATGACTAAGTAACTAGATACACTTGTTTCGCTTATGTAACTATGTGGTCAGGCTTATTTTTTGGGGAGAACAATAAGAGAAAAAAAAATTCTGCCTCTGCCTCCCAGCATCCATCGGTATTCATCTGGCTAGCATCCTGTCAGTGTGTGAAAGAGTTGAGGAAACTGAAACAGTACTTGCTAAGAAGGAGATAGCAAGGAGCCTGGGCGTGGCTTAGCTCAACTGTTTTGTATTAAAGCTGCTTGGTGCTGTGAAACTGAAACTCCTCTCTGCTTGTGTTTTGCATTTGGAACAGATTTGGTTTCAGGTGGGGAAGGGGAGTAGAACTTAGCATCAGAGCGTGTTAATAATAATATACAAAATACAAATGTTTTGATGGTCATTTCGAAAAATCCTTTCTTAGTGAGCACCTAGAAGCCAGAAGGCTTGCCCAATACATCATTTTTTTGGTAATCCTTCTGAAGGCTTGACTTTTCTTTTAGGACAGTCCATCTCATTATCTCTTTTTGTTGTATGGGTCCTTATTTCTGTAAAGTCTATTTTCTCTTTTAATATGTTTTCTTTTTAAATTCATCAACTTTCATTATGGAAATGATGGATTGCATTGATATTGTTTAGAGAATTCCTTCAGCTGCATCAATGGTGGCATTCGACCGGTTCTGCCCAGTTCTGGAGAGCCAGTAGCGGCAATGAGGAGCAGAGACAGAACCAGTTCTCTCCACTGCTCTGTGTTTGGCCCACCTGGGCTCCCATACTCACTTTTATGGTGAGAATTCAAAGCGCAGGTGCTTTGCGCAGTGTAGAATAGTTCTGCGTGGCAGCTGCTGCAGTAACCGGCATCGTGCAGGCTTGCAGGAGGCGAGTTAGAACACCTCTGTGCCTGCAAGTGTGCCCACCAAGCCACGCCCACCGAACTGGTGGCAACTTTATTTGAATACCACCACTGAGTTGCATGTGCTTGCATATTTCCAGTTTGGCTGGGTATTCAGTATTTCCATATTCTCAAGGGAATTTCATCATAAAATTTCATTAACTCTACCATATATGCATAGTTTTGTGGTAATTATCTTCATAACAGTTCCTTGATAAAATTATCAGGAAGGTTCAGGTAGTCATCATCTTACAACAGTTCATTTCGTGACCATTCAAAGTTATAATGGCACTGAAAAATATGACTTATGACAGTTTTTCACAGTTACGTCCTTTGCAGTATCCCATGATCATGTGATCAAAATTCAGATGCTTGGCAACCGGTTCATATTTATGACTGTTGTTTTGTCTTAAGCTTACGTGATCCCCTTTTGTGATCTTCTGACAAGCAAGGTCAATGGGGAAGCCAGATTGACTTAACAACTGGATTACTAACTTATCAACTCCAGTGAATGACTTAACAACTGTGGCAAGAAAGGTCACAAAATGGGGCAAAACTCACTTAAGAAATGTCTCACTCAGCAACAGAAATTTTGAACTCCATTGTGCTCGTAAGTCAAGGACTACCTGTATTTTGTTTTAGTGCCCTCTGAATAGAAAATTACTCTAACATATCTTCCATTAAACTTCATGCTCTGATATTTTCAGATGTATTTTTTGAAAATTAATATTTTAATGTTATATATGGTTTTTATGCCTCTAATATTTATTATACATTGCTGAGCATCTCTCTGTGAAAAAAATGGACAGTTCTTAAATATGCTAAAAAAACATATAAAATAATACATAATTGTTCATTCATAACTATGTGTATATCTTCCTTAGCTTGTCTTAAATCTCTTTTTCAGTTTCCTTTTTCAATCAGTTTAGTTTGTTGAGTTAATTATTTCAGATTTTGGTAATCTACATTTTTTTTTGTCCAAGCTGGCCTGACTTCTTCTGTACATGACATCTTCAAATATTCTGAATAGTTCATCTTTTTCAAATAATGCCTCTATGCATTGCTATATTCTTTCCCATTTTCACAAAATTTTTACAGTCCAGTTCATTTATGCAAGCTCTGACAGTATGAAAAAAAAACGTTCCTCAGTAAGGATATGTTAATTCCCAGTGAAGATCCATGATACATGCCTCTGAGCGCCAGATAAAGGCTGGACCAGAAATAATTTGGAATGTTTTTGTGACTGGGGTCCTTTGATTCCTCTGAGTACTCAGTGTGTAGTTCTGGCTGCATACTAGACCCATAACTCTTCTATTGGAAAATTTGATGGGTAATTTCCAGTTTAGTTTGCACCCAGCACATTTCCAGTCAATTCCTATATTCAGATCAAAGCAAGCATCAACCAGCAAAAATACCTATCTTGACATTTACTAAATATTGAGCAAACATCTGAAATACGAGGGCTATCCACAAAATAGATTACGTTTTCGTCTGTAGCAAGAAGGGGCAGAGCTAGCACGGCCATCTTTGCTCTGTGCATTCGCCGCTTAGTCTGCATCTAGTTGTGCTAGTGGGAGGTTCATATCGTTGCCCATTATTTCACAGCAAACGTTTGAAATGTGTCCCGCGAGTTGTGACGTGCGATCAGTGATAAACTGATTGAAATTTTCAGCAACTGTGAAGTGTACGGGGACAACATCATCACTGAAGGTGGAGTGCGCCAATGGTGCATTAAGTTTAAAAATGGACAAACTAACATTCATGATGAACAGCGGAGTGGACGTCTGAGCATTGTGACTGGTCACTAAAGTTGATGACAAGATTAGTGAAAACTGCCGTTTCACAGTAACGGAACTTTCGCTTAGTTTTCCACAAATTTCACGCAGTTTGTTGCATGAAATTGTTACACAAAAGCTAGGCTACCACAATTTTTGTGCAAGATGGGTGCCAAAAATCCTGACAGAAAACCACAAGAGTCAGCGTATGGCCGCATCATTGACATTTCTGTACTCTTACGACAAAGATGGAGATTCATTTCTTGATCGAATTGTAACTGGAGACGAGACTTGGGTCAAACATGTGAACAGCAAGACCAAATTGCAGTCTATGGAGTGGGGGCACACAAATTCCCCCAAAAAACCAAGAAAATGTTTGCAAACGTTTTCTGCAAGGAAGATTATGGCGGCTGTTTTTTGGGATAGGCAAGGTGTGCTTCTTATTGATTTTCTGGAACATGGTGCAACAATAAACTCTGTGAGGTATTATGAAATGTTGCAAAAACTAAGAAAAGCAATTCAGAACAAGCATAGAGGAAAGTTAAGCTCAAAAATTTTGTTTTTGCATGACAATGCCTGACCACACACAGCAAATCGCATTCGAGAAATCCTGAATGTTTTCAAGTGATTTTTCCTCATCCGCTCTACAGCTCCGATCTTGCACCAAGCGACTACCACTTGTTTCCGAGGATGAAGACCTGCCTTGGAACACAGCGCTTTGACAACGACGCAGAACTGCGGGCGGGCGGGACTGACTGGCTCAAATCTCAGGCGACTGAATTTTATGACAATGGAATTACAAAGCTTGTTCCCCACTATGATAAGTGCCTCAATTTGTTCGGTGAATATGTTGAAAAATAGTATTTAAGTGTCACTTTCAAGTGTATATAATAAAAAATTTTTCCTACACTTTGTTTTTTTTCTATCGCAAAACATCTATTTTGTGGATAACCCTCTTAGTTACTATTTAGTTACTATGTAGTAACAAAACTGGATAAAATGTAGGGGAAAAAACTGTCAGCCTTGTCTATATGAAATATCAAATAGGAGAGAAGCTTCCAAAGCTACTGAAACAATACTGGGAACAATTAGTATGGATGGTTCCAAAGCTTTTGATTATTCCATCTTTTAACTCTTTTATGTACAAGAAGTAGCATGTACAGTACATGTAGCATGGAGATGGAAACTGGGACATCAGATCACCCAATCTCTCCTTTTGTCTGGATCTTAGAAGAAACAATTTGGTAGATGGGGATGATTCATCCAACACTAATGGCTATTTAGAAAATGAATAGATATTTATAGCCTTTTGGAGGAAAATAATTCATGACAATATTTTGGTTCATTTATCATACAGTACTTTGCTAGAATTTTGTTTATCACGGTCTGCTATACAGTATAAACTACAAAATTCACACCTCATACTAAGTCATAAGCTGTGGTTTATAACTGGCTTCACACAAATAGCATCCAAAGACATAAACAAGCAAACCATATTACTACAGTGTCATTGGTACTACTATAGGCTAAAATGGCTGAGGAAAAAAAAAGGACGGCTGAGAAAATAGATAGTAACTGGCTGGTAATATTTAAAAAAATGAGGATCAGCAGTGCTTGTCAACAAATCTTTCCGGACTGCAAAAATCAGGATAACCATTAGATATGGCAGCATAAACTCTTGCTGCCATCTAATGGCTATCTGGATTTCTGTAGCTTAGAGCTAGTAGCCCTATGAAAACTTCATAGCTAAAGAGAGCTGCATTTTTTCTGATACCATCATTTGTTCTTCAAAGATGAAATGAAATGAAAACCAAGTGATTCATAAATTCTTTTTTCCTGCTCTCCTATAGAAATGCTTAATACAATAACATAGAATGATGTGTAAGATTTATTAAAAGGAAAAAAAATCCGAATAAAATGAATAATAATGTTCCTAATCTTATCAAGGACCTGATAGTTACATTGTATGTTCGAAACTAAATGATCAAAATAATTTATCCTGAAAAAATGCAATCAATCCTTTCATAATCTTTGCACTAAAGTTAGTATTTGAAAGAATTATTAAAAAGTGAATAAAAATGCCTGATTTTAGTCCATTCATCCATTTATATTATTTGAGTACTGCAATATGCCTATTCTACAGCTTCATTTTAAAACAGGTTTTATTAGTATTTTTCTGAAACAAAAATATTGTGTTTATTGTGAGCTATCATATCAAAATATTGTCATTTGCTGTTTATATTTGCTTTAAATACCTGTGCCCAATGTAACTGTATTTCTTAATACTGCCACTAAACATCTATATGGAATGCTGAATATGATAATCTTCTATTATTTCAAAGTTAAACATATGAAAAGATGGCTTCTATGCTGAAAATATTTTTACAAAGAGCTGTGCTTCATTTAAATTGCATGTTCTAAAGTATCTATGTCAAAACTAGATAAATATTTATACAAAAAGTAATACCTTTCACCCCACGTTTAATTTTACAGATACTGTTAAAAATATCAGATAAGCTCCTCTTCATTACATGTTGTATTGTTGTCAGATTCATCTTACATTAGTTTATGATAAATTACAAACTGCATCATCACAGCTTTCACCTCATATATTTCATTGTACAAGATGGTCAGTTTGGTTAAAATGTCAGATTAAGTTATGGATAGCTAATAAAAATCTGTAAAATTGTTACTAAAAGAAATTATAAGAGAAGAAAGCTTTAAACCAATTTATAGTTTTTAGTTGTTTTTCAAGTTAGTTCTTCTACAGTACTGAATCTGTTTTAAGTATAAATAAATATTCTACATTTGTGTCTCAGTGAATTCCTTCGTACTATGGTGTTTATTTTAGTGAGAACATAACTAGCACTATTGCATTGCTTAAGTAATCAATATAAGATGACAGAAAATGTTAGTTACAGGCTAAAGCCTCCAATCAGCTAAATATCATAGCCATGTAAAAATGTTATGAAATAATCATTTGAATTGAGGAATAATAAATAATAATAAATGCCTTTGCAGCTCTGTTATTGCATTCTTTAACAGAATTTGGTTACCAAGGTAACAGGTTGGCCCAATATTGATATGAAGCAGCTATGTTAGTGTACGTTATATGTTCATATAATGACTTAAAATTAATTTACAGATTAGGATCTGCACATTTTGTTTTAATTTGCTAAGTAAGTCCAATTCGAATTCGCATTCATCTCAAAGGGAAAGGAATACATATAGGTGCTAATCTTTTAAAAATAGCTGACATCTCAAAAAGAAAAATATATATATTTAAATTATCCTTACTTTATGTCAGTAATATTTATAAAAGAACAATAAATATTAAGTTAGTTTTTATGATAAATACCAAAAGACCGCTTTTTTAGCATAAAATTTGAATATTTTGAATTTTTATCACAGCTATATTCACAACTTAGACGTTTGTATCTTAGCAAAAAGCCTATTCATTTTCATAGTGGACTTTCAAATCTTTTAAAATTGTTGAGCTTTTAAAAAAAATCTTTTATTGCATAAGCGGTGCCACGCCCTGATTACCTAGCATAAATGCTATTTTCAATTTTGGAAGAGATATGTTTTTAAACTGAGAAAACTGTTTCTCAAATAAATGCAAAGAAAATATTTTAGAAGTACCTCATTACCAGATATACTTATAAAATAGCTTAGCAGTTCAGTGTCTATATTTTAATATTCTTCCTTTGTGGAATAACAATTGGTTAAAAAAAACATGCAAATCTTCACCTACCTGTTCATGTTTTTAATTAAGCCTTAGCATGGCAGTGCACTCAGCCATTCTTGTTTAAAGCAACGGAGAGATTGTGAAAGCTTGACTATTAAAAAAAAAACAACCCTAAAGGAAAAAAGAAGCTGTTTTCAAAAACACCTTGCTTGAATAGACTGTGACCAAGACAGCTGAATTTATCAATGGGAAAGAGAAATGTGGAATGCGGAGAGATCTTCTCATCCAAGGTGGTGTTGAAAGGTGATGGTTTGTTTTTAAAGCTGCAGCACAGGACTTTCCTCTCCTTTTTCTGAAGGTTCAAGGCTTGAAGATGACCACTGACTGCAAAGGCCCCTTCTCACATCTGCTTGAACATCAGCCCAGAATGATTGCCCTTCCTGAAAAGAAAATCTCAGCAACCCAAAGCCCTATGCACACCTCTTACGCAGTAAGAGTTAAAAATAGATTGCATGGGCTTTATAAGAAATACGTCAGTTTCGAAGGGTTTAATTTGATATTGCCATTAATTAGCAATACAACATACATTATTTAAAGAAAAGCCAAGGCAGAGGGGGACACCAACTGGAAGCAGCATCCGCTTAATTCTTTGTTAAAATAATCATAATAACAATAGAACCAATGCTGGTTTTGAAGTGAGCTATTAACTAACCGTACAAAAAATGACATTGAATTCTGAAAATGCCTACTTATACAGCAATCTCCATTAGGAAGAACAAGCTCTTGCTAGGGCATGATATGGCATGCAGAGCATTTACATGCTCCCTTTAGAAATACTAGGCATGGTGTAATGAATTCAGTCTCAAGACCATGCAGGCAGCACAAGCTGCATTAATCCTGCCTGCCATTTTAGGCTTGCAACAGAATGAAACGGAGACAGCCACAGCAGCACAGATCCACTACGAGAAAAGGCAAGGGACAGCTCACCTTAAAACGCAGTATCTGATTAATGTTGTTAAGTGACATTGCAAATATGGTCTGTCTTAGAGCAACCGTGTGGGAGGGAACAAAGGAGAAGAAGTGGGGGGGGGGAAACCTGCCATCAACTGATGATGCAAGGTAAATTGTTACTGTGCTGTGTTCAGCAAAGCTCCAGTTTCTTCATCAAGGCAGCTCTGAAGTATGGCAGATTTTCCGGCAAAAACCTGTCTGCAGATCCCTTTCTACTAATCACAGACATCTCCTACTGAGAAAAACAGAAGATTCCTTTTTTTTTTTTTTTTTTTAAAGAAAAAAAAGATCGGAAAGAAAATCCGCCACAATACCCTTCTTGATGAATGAAGATTTCACATAGTACGTATTAGGTCCTAGCTCTCTAGTACTATTATTCTGTTTTGCTATTTTCTTTACGACAAAAAATTTTCTCTGTTGTGGCTGTTGTTGTTAAGCATGTAAGAGGCGAGACCACCATTGTTAAAGCACTAATTCTGCAGTGGATTACTGAAATGCTGAGCCTATCGACAAAATCACAGGCACATCAGGTCTGGCTGCATAATCAGCTGTTTACATTTGTGTTGCACCCTGCTTAACCACAAGCAAGGTTACAGCTAAATATATCTGCAAGGCATAAACGGAAGCTATCTTGCAATACAGCTTATGCTTCAAAATGTCTTTCCATCCTTAAAGAGTTCTTAAAATCAGCACCTGTTAGAAAATGAAGAATCATAGTCTTCTTCATTGTTCTGTGTCATGGAAAATGACCATAAATGTTAGTCCTGAAAAAAACAGTGACCTAAAAAATACTAAGATGACTTAAGTGATATGTACTCATATATGCTTCCTGGAGTTAAAAAAAAAAAAAAAAAGCAGATTGGCCACAATCAGGCTGAATTCAGAGTAGAATTCCAAACTGCATTCCAACCTTCTTAAGCTAAGATGCTGCTTCTTGTTTGTTGTTGTTTTTGACATTCTTTTTTATTCATAGGCTATCTCTGCTATTGTGGTACATTGACGTTTTGGCATCATGGAAGTCAGAGCAGCCGCTGAAGTACTCTCAGTTTTAACAATCCAGATCTAACGTTTTAAAAAATAATTAAAGTAAACCACAAACAAAAAGCCAATTGCTGTCACAAACCCCGTTGAAACAGCTTTTCTCTTGCTTTTGAAATTAATAGCATGTTATCTTGTTTCACTGCATTAGATACACCAAATGGCAGCAGGAACAGATTTTTAAAAATGAAGACAGGATCTTAAAAACAAATTTGTTTTTGTTAAACACAAGCGTACTGTACACATCTCATAAAATATAGTTGATGTGAAGAGCAAAAAATAATTGTTTTTTAAAAACTGTCTGGAATAGAATAGTCTTGCTTTCTCTTTATTGCCAGAATTTCCTCTTGGAAAAATAGGGAGGAGTGAAACAGCTTATGAGGACCACTAGGAACAAACTGTTAATAGAAGGGAAAAAATTCTACCTGATTAATGAAGAATGAAATCCTTTCCATTACAAAGGATTACAAAGCGGTTATAAGCTTTATTCTCTCCTGACTTACAAAACACAAGTCTCCTGGAATCTTTCAAAAGTGCTCTTATTTCTAATTCTCTACAAAATAATCTTCGAATGTATCAGATCCATTGAATCTTAAATCAAACACCAATGTATTTATTTCACTAGTAGAGTTAATCTGGAAATCCCTTTTGATACATAGGCTGTCACAAACCCCTCCAAAAAACATTAACATTAAATATTTGCTCCATCTTCCGCATATTTGTTCATGAATTAAATAAGAACAGCCTGAGCTTTCTGTTTACACTATAAAGAAGAATAATTCTATTTAAACAAGTAAAGATTGTGATAAATGAAAAATAATAAAGAATCCTAAAGTCTTTTATTGCTGCTTAAGGTAGTAATTATAGCAGTCATATTAAATTTGAGGCCTGGCTTACAATATCTTCAGTGTTATAGAAAAGTGTAACATGGGGTTGGGTTATAAATTTATGATTTCCTAACTCTTTTAAGAAGCTCTGAACTTTGTTATTTTCCTCAACTTCATAATTTGAACATCAAAACTCCACAAAATCCAGCATTTTAATTATACCCTATTTCTACTTAACAGTTTCTGACATCACCAGTGGAAGCATTTCAAGAATATGAAGAAGAATCGAGATGGATAACTCATAATCTAATGACACCAATGTATTATGTAGAATAGATAAAAAATTTCCCAGGGTCATGTCGACAACTGCAGACTTAGCACAGCATATTTTTAATGTTTTAAAATGAGAATATTTATTTAGAGGGTAGTGTTAAAATTAAATGGAATGAGAAAAATAAAACTACGTATGACTTGCAGCAACAGAATTTATGTACTGTTGCTGCAACACCTTTTTAATTTCATGTCATGTTAACCAATGCAGACATAGTACAGTTTAAATTCCACTTTTGTCTACCTTGCTTGAATTTATTGGTCCATCACACTGATGAACAAAACCAGCATTGGGATGGGCCAACAAAGGTATCAATTATATTACATGAGATCATCAAGCACATTATGAAAGCACATTTAACTAGGTATTGTACATTTAATAATATCCTTTGAACAGATTTTCCTAAAAAAGTTTAAAATCCGTCGTTACCATGTTAGATTTACACTCGGTAAGACCCTAAGCTACATAAAGCTCAGAGGTTCCTTATTACAAACTTACATGATACACAATACTCAAATGTATCACAAAGGTTCACACCAAACCAAGAGTCACTTAATAACACAGTATTTAAAGTGAAAAATGCAAATTAATTTCAACTGAATGCATATCATTTGACACTGACGATTTCTTTTTAAATTCTTCAGTATGCCATTATTGTTAAAAAAAATAAGCATGAGAGTTATGCTATAATTACATTTCTTATAATTTATTTAATAAATAGCATTAAGTATTTATTTAATAAATAATGTAACATATCATATGTGACTTGTCACTAAAGATCATAAAATCAGCATATTGTAAAATGAGTGCATTGTACAATATATTAACAAACATTACAGTTCATTAAAGTTAAGGGAGTTTTTTTGTACTTTCAAGTCACTCTTGACTGCTGGGTGCTGCATGAATACCTTTTTATAATTTTTTTAAGCAATGTTTTCAGAAATTGCTTGCTATGGCCATCTTCCTTCCTAGTATTAAGAGAAAGGGGCCCACCCAAAGTAATCTGAATAGCTTGTGTCTATGACAGGACCATACAATCTTTAAGTTTTTAGCCTGGTGTGTTTCATCCCTTCACAAGGTGGCTCTCAAATTAAATATATTTATTATTAAAACCATATCAAGCCATTTCTATTAAAGAAAAGTAGAAGATGCAAGTAGTTTGCAAAAATTAAAATAACACAGTAATACAAAATCATGTAAAATTTGCAGTGACGTGAACCTTACAATTGTTTGCTAATTTTAAGTTTCAAAACAGACCTCGTGGAACAAACTTAGGGAAAGCAAATAGCAGTAAAGTAAAAATTATGCCATGAACACCCTAAAAGAGCAAAGCACTTACTTGTCTCGGAATAAAAAGAGTACTGCATGTCCTTTCCAGAAAAGTCAGGTCACAAGCAGCACCACTGAAACATTTTTCTACTTGGTTGTTGCAGTCAGAAGCCCACTAACTAGCAGAGTTATAGAAGCAGTTACGATATTAAGTGCTTTCATTTTCCTTCTTAAACAAGCAAAAGGAATTGTCTGCTAACGCCTCTGTCCTATAGATATAGTATAGAGTATATACTCTATACTATACTATACTATACTATACTATACTATACTATACTATACTATACTA
>BLBF01000040.1:35115632-35165000 GCA_015471245.1 Laticauda colubrina
TAGTATAGTATAGTATAGTATAGTATAGTATAGTATAGTATAGTATAGTATATAGTATATAGTATATAGTGTGAAAACTGGGTGCTATTTTCAGTGTCGTTACTTTGAACGGTCACTCAGTGAATGGTTGTAAATTGAGGACCACCTGTAGAAATCTCCACTGCTGAATTGGCTCTGAGAATTATAGGATTAGACAAAATGATACATTCACCTTACAAGAATAACATTTTGAAGGACACCATTCTATGCTGGCTGGAGAATTCTGGGAGTTGAAGTCCACAAGTTGGCAAGGTTGGAGACCTCTGACATAGAATGTGCTTTACCCCTCAGCTAGCTTGCTGCTTTCAGATACAGTGGAAGAAAATATTCACTTCCCAGTGTGGATTGTAACATGTGCCTGCCTTTTTGCCCCGAATAAAAGTCAACTTCATGCCTGGTTAGCTTCTATACCTGAAAAGGGAAAGAGAATATTTTCAGATGAAAACATTTCAGAGTGCTTTCGTCAGTCAAAAAGATCGAGAATAGAAACAACAGTTTTCCTCTAGTCCAGGGAAGTGAAACTCAAGGCGTCATGGTGGTGTCACATGATGTATTGGAACTTTTTTCTCCTTTGCTAAACTGGGCATAGGCGTGGCCAGTGTGTGACGCACCCGGCCCATGGGCTAGAAGTTTGACAGCCCTGCTCTAGTCCATAGTACAAATCTTAGTCAAGAGAATAGATCGTGGTATTGGGGAACAAGAGGTTCAAACCAGAAGTAAAGGCTCGGTCCCACTGGCCGACGGACGCAAAATGTATGCATAAAGGACACAGCGGACGAGCAAAATTTCGGGGGTGGCTCCATCCGTTGTCATCTGCTCCAAAAAGTGGCAAAAATGTGCATAAACAGAATGGAAAAGAACGGAAAAGAATGGACGGGGGTAGTACGTAGCGGGGATGTTAAGCGGATGTTCATAGGAAGCCTAGCGGATGACAGTGGATGGAAGTGGATGACACATCTGAAGGGGTTCCGGGGGAGAATTGCGAAGTGGACACATAGCGGAAGGGGCGGATGCATAGCGGATGAAGCAGATGTATCATGGACGCCTATAGGAAACAAAGTGGATGTATATTGGATGCAAAGCATTCACTGTGCATGCGGGTAGTATGAATTGTGTCAGCTCCACGGATATAAAAGGATGCAGCACGCATGCAGTCAGCATTCAGAGGAAAGACGTGCTGCCACATACATCTAGCAGGAACACCATGGTCCATCAGTCAGGAAAAAAGAGGAAGCCGGTGCCTACTCATGCCAGCCCTGGCAAGAAGGACAGAACCAGCATCCCACCCCCTGGCACTGACTCTGAAGCTGCTGCTGCTACTGCTGCTGCTGCTGCTGTGGTGGACCAGCCCCAAGGCCCTCAAAGCCCTGCTGCTGAAGGCCCTGCTGCTCAAGCCCCTGAAGGCTCCGCTGCTCAAGCCCCTGAAGGCCCTGCTGAAGCCCCTGCCAGAGGGAGGAAGAGGCAAGGGAAGGAGAAGGGAGAGAGGAAACAGTACACCGTTTCCAAGGAGCATGAGGATGAGGTGCTGGAATGGCTGAGGGAGAACGAGTACCTCTGGAGAAAGGGCCACAGACTCTCTCGTGACACCAAGAAGAAACAGGCAGCTTGGAGAGACAAGGCAGAGAGCCTGGGCTACACTGCAGATGTTTTCCTGGGATGGTGGAAGCACATGTACACCTGGTATGGCAAGCTACACCTCAAAAAATCCGGGCAGGCCGCTGTCAAGCTCACTGACCGGGAGATGTACGTCATGGCCAAGTGCAGCTTCCTGGAGGGTGAGGTCCACCACTGAGGAGCAGCCCCTCTGACACCCCTCTCCCTCAGACAGCCCACAGGCAGCCAGTCCTCTTCCAGCCAGGAGCCAGCGAGCCTGTCCAGGCAGGTGTCTTCAGAGGGCCCCCCGGCAGAGACCCCCCCGACAGCTGCACTCCCCATGCCGGAGGACTTGGAGGATCCCCTGTCACAAATGGAGGAAGAAGCAGCAGCCACCAGAGGCCAATCCACCCCCACCCCCAGCTCCACAGGATGCAGGCAGAGAGGCCGACTGGAGGGCCAGAACCACAGTGTGCTGTTGGAGATCAGGGACACAATGAAGACCAGCACAGAACTTCTCTCTCAGCTGGTCCACTTGGACAGAGGATCCTCGGGCCGCCACACCTTCATCACCTACGTGAGCCACACCCTCAGGGACCTGCCCGAGGCCCAGTACCAGGTGATGAAGGAGAAGATAACAGCACTTCTGCACAACCCTCAAGGCCCAGCTGAAGCTGCTCCTATCCAGTCCAGGTCTGCTTCTCCACCCCAGGCGATGTCACAGCCGTTCCACAGCTTTCAACAGCCCCTCACCTACCAAGGCTACGACTAAGAGGACTTCCCACAGCAGAAGCAGACCTTCCCAGTCCAGGCCCAGGTTCATTGCATGCCACAGACTCCAGTCCTCACCCAGCTGCAGACCAGACAGCCCCACTACACTCCTCCTTCCTCCACCCCACAGCCAAGCCTGTCAACGGAAAATCTGTCATCAGTCTTGGGCCTCACATCTCAGGTCCTTGATGAGGGGCCTCTCAACCTCACGGGACTGAGTCAGCTGTCGGACAGCTTCCTGAACACACCATCCCCTGTTGTACTCTCGGGGCCAAGCACCCCAATGGTGCCTCAGACCAGCACTCAAGCCACAGCCACCTCCACAGTCCCTGCCCGCTGAACAGCTGAGACCATGGACATGACACAGAGTGACTGAGAATAGTGTCAGAGACTGAGTTGTACTTGTTCACTTTATCTTTGCTTAAGACATTTTATTTGGTTCATTTTGCTTATTTAATAAAGTCATAAAGCTTACCTAAGACAGTTAATAAAGGTTATCTTTGCTCAACACACTTAATTAATTGTACTTGGTTCATTTTGCTTATTTAAGAAAGTCATAAAGTTTGCTTAATTTTTTTACCTCAGTAAAGTGTTGGTGAAAACTCTTAACAAATGGTTAAGCCTTTGCATGCTTGTCGATAGATAAGGATAGTTGTGGGATAGATAAACCTCCAGTACAAGCATAGTAGGACTGTATGGTCCCCCATCCCAGCTGCCACACATATGGACCTTTATTATCAATAACAATTTATTCATTGATCAACACATTTTAAAATAAACAAAGCTCTTTATTAATGCCCTACTCATTGTAGGACCACTCAACATACATGGCACAATCTCATCAGTGTTATGCGACAGGCTCAAGGAAGCATCCATTAATCATCTATCATCCTGTCTTGCCACTCCACTGCTCCAGCTGGGGAGTTACACCACTGTCTCAGTAGGTTGCGCTGCTTCTTCCCTTCACGTGAAGCTTTGTTGGGGCCATGTACATCCACAGTGTCAATCAGGTTACGTCCTTGCCTCCATTCATCAGGCTCCATGTCCCCATTCCCTTGTTGACAGTCCACAAGTCTGTTCTGCAACACTGAGTAGCGCGTGCGCATGAGATTGTGCAGGATGCAGCAAGCTTTCACGATGCTCCTCACAGTCCCTGGGTGATGCTGCATGGTGGTGAGAAGTATCTGGAACCTGTTGGCCAGGATGCCGAAGGCGTTCTCCACCACTTGTCTTGCCCTGGACAGCCTGTAGCTGAAGATCCTCTCTTCACGGGTGAGGTATCTTGAAGTGTACAGCTTCATGAGGTAGATTCTGAGGGAGAAGGCGTCATCACCAACGATGAAGTAGGGCACATCTTGTGTGTCATTGGGTAGGGGTCTGGATCTGGAAAACCCATGATGAGATTGCGTTCCAGCCTATCCTTAAGGTCACTTGCATTGTATACCTGGCCATCTGAAGCTGACCCATTGCCTGAAGCATCGATGTACATGAACTTGTAGTCAGCATCAACCATGGCAAAGAGGATGATACTGAAGAAGCCCTTGTAGTTGAAATAAGTGGACCCTGAGTTGGCTGGAGCATTGCAGGCTACGTGCTTCCCATCTATGCCTCAATGGTGTGGGGAAAGTTTCACCTCTGATACCACTCTTCTTCAAGTTTTCTCCAGCCTTGTTCAGTGTTGGGGCACCTGAGGAGCTCCTCCACGTATTCTTCGATGATGGCCTGCACCACTTCTCTAACCACTTTGCTGATGGTGTTGTGTGGCACCTTCCATGCATACTTATTGTTTCTGTATGTGGGTCCAGAGGCCAGGTGGCGCAGAGTCAGTGCCACCTTCAGTCCAGGGTCCAGGTTGGCACGGAAGTTGGTGCTAGGCTTAGTCAATCTGGGTCTCAGACGCTCTACAAGTTTGTCAAACATGGCTGGTGGCATCCTCATGAAGTGATGGAATGCATGAAGGTCTTCATTCCTCAGCTCCACCATCAACTGGTCATACAGTCCAAACTCCATTCTTCTCACGATCCATCCTCAGACCCACACAGCTCTTGGACGTCTCCTTCTTCTCCTTCTGTATAAAAGGTGAAACAGTCTGAACAGGTTTTGGTTCTGGTGATGAATGATGGCAGCTACCATACGGACTGTGTCATGATCCATGGTGGAGAACAATTGATGATGTGGAAGACCAAGACCAAGGGTTTCTGTACACCACGGCTGCTGGACTCATACTGAGATCCAGATGATTTTCTCCCCCTTTTTATAGGAAATATCGGTAATCCGCTATGGGGCCTTCTACATACTCTAGACATTCTGCAGACATCCTAAATATCCGAGATACATCCCAGATACAAACTTTTTGTCCATTTTAATCCTTTATATACGAGATGCATACGCTTACATCTATTCTATTTCTGTGCTACTAACGCTGTATAGACGTTCCGTGTACCTTTTGTTTCATCCCTCTTTCCGTTTTCAGCTGCAGCAGATGTGAGTTGAGGAGATGCCCGGAGGATGCAGAGAGGATACTGCGGACGTTTAATGGATGATAACGGACATAGAACGTTTGTTGCCCGTATATGTCATGGATGTACATTGTACGCGGTGGAAAGTTCATCTGTTCACAAAGTTTTGTGCAGCTCAAAACTTCTTGTGCGGATGAAATTGCAGTGGACAGATGCTCGACAGATAGAGCGTAAGAAACACGTATGCAGTGAGTACACAACAGATGCATAGCGTTTTCCAACGGATGGCAAGCTTTTTTTAACATTTTACATTCTCTTTGCATCCGTAAGTGCAGTGGGACAGGGTCTTAAGCAAAATTTGGGAGGTACAGAATTTTGAGAGCAGATCATGGCTGCTGTCATAAAACTACTGCTATGAATGGTGTAGTCAATGACACAACTTCCACGTGCACAAGGCAAACAAGTGAAATTTCTCGCCAACACTTCCAGTGATCCATTTTCTGGGTATGTGGGGCATCACATTTGTTTTCTAAGACTTTTTAAAAAGCCTTGTAAAATCCAATGGCATTTTTTGAAATAAATATAATGCTAATGGACAATTGTTGCTTTGTAACATATCAACTCATTATTTTTAACGAAAATAATGTTTTTAAAAAGTCAGATAAACATTTAATGTATTTTTTCTGCTTGTTTGCAATGGAATCAATTTTTTGAAAATAACATAATTATTAAAATAAAAATTCTTTAAAAGCCTTTCTTAGCAGGATGTTTGACATCTCATTGGTTATTCTTGGAAAATACTGTACTGAAATTCATTTGGCAGACCTTGAGGTTGATGGCTATAAAAATAAATTCAAATGCATCAGATTAGTTTTTTATTTCTGAGAGTATGCTCTAAGCAACAGGTATCCCTAACATTTAATTAAAAATAATATTTTCTACTTAAACATTCTTCTGCTCTTAGAATAGCAGATACCTTTTGCATTTGTAAATTCATATTCTTCACACCTAACTTGTTTATATTCTTCACACCTGATTTTTGTACTCTGAAAACAAACTTAGTTTCTATTCCTATGAACAACCTTGACCTGTCTTACCCTGCATTTTTTTCTGCGTGATGTCAGGCTCTTTATAAAATAATCAAAAGTAATTTTTTTTCAGCATGATTATCACTTGTATAGTCTTTAGTTTGGTCAATTGAGATGGCAGGATTATACAATTATTTTCAATTTAAAACAATAAAACAACCAGGGTGACTTTGGACCAGTTGTTCTTTCTCAGCCCAATCTACCTCAAATAATTGTTGTGGGGAACATTGGATGTATAGGTAGTCTTCAACTTACAACCATAACTGAGCCTCTCTGCATTTACACTTGCCCTCTGGAACATCTTGCCCCTTGATATGGGGTTGGCCCTAACCTTCCTATGCTTTCATAAGGCCTGAAGACCTGGCTCTGCCAGTTAGCCCCAAAGCATAGTGGTGGTGGTGGTTCAGTGGTGGGATTCAAATTGTTTTACCACTGGTTTGGTGGCCGTGGCTTGGTAGGTGTGTTTTGCCTCACACCGATGCACAGCTTTCCCCATATCAGCTGAGACCTACAGCACCAATCAGCTGAGATGATAAAGAAGAGTAAAGCGCAGGGGTGGGTGGGGGGGCCAATCCTGCACTTTTGTCGTCTTTATTATCTCAGCAGATTTTTTTACTACTGATTCGGCTGAACCGGTCCGAACCAGCAGCATACCACCACTGTAGTGGTTAATTGACAACAGATTCCCACCTCCCCCCTGACCCTGCCCTCCCCTCCCCTCCCTTTTAAGGATTTTAATGGTTTTACCTTATTTATTTTTTTAATCTAAGAATATGTCTTTGATTGTAAGTTGCCCTGTGGTAAAATGGGCTTCCAACAAATTTTATAAATAAATAAATGAAGAGCATAGACTTAAGCACATCCCTGTATGCACAGGGATGCCAACTACTCTTGGGTTCCTGTCCATTCCTTGCTCCATATCAGAAGATATGGAGACTTTATTTTGGCTGCAAACTCTACTTTGTCACTAGATGGCAGCAAGACAATTTTTCTGTAACTTGTCTTAGGGTTATAGCTTTTTTTTTTTCCAACCTGGTAGCCTACTTGTAATGGGACCCCAAAAGAAGCAATAGTGCCCAGTACAAAGGAGAGTATGAGTGAGAGAAGAGCAACTAAAAAAAAAGGACTAGGGGGTGACATGATAGCAGTGTTCCAATATCTCAGGGGCTGCCACAAAGAAGAGGGAGTCAAGCTATTCTCCAAAGCACCTGAGGGTAGGATAAGAAGCAATGGGTGAAAACTAATTAAGGAGAGAAGCAACTTAGAACTAAGGAGAAATTTCCTGACAGAAAAATTAATAAGTAGAATAACTTGCCTCCAGAAGTTGTGAATGCTCCAACACTGGAAGTTGTTCAATAAAGTTGTTCAATACCACAGACAATACTGCTACCCTTCAAAAAGATCTTGACTATATATCAGAATAGTCAAAAAAATGGCAACTTCAAATCTCAACAAATAAATGCTCTGTCTTACATATTGGCAAAAAAAATCAGAAAATAAAATACAAGCTGAATAGTCAAGATCTTGTTAGTGATCCAAGCTCTGTAAAGGACCTTGGAATACTCATCTCTAATGATCTAAGTGCTAGAGCCCACTGTAACGACATAGTCAAAAAGGCATTAAGAGTTGTTAACCTAATCCTACATAACTTTTTCTCTGGTAACATCACACTACTAACTAGAGCATACAAAACATTTGCTAGAATACAGCTCGAATACAGCTCATCAGTCTGGAACCCACATTACATATCTGATTACATTACTTTCCCAATTGAGACAGTTGAGAAAGTCCAGAAATATTTCACAAGAAGAATTCTCCACTCCTCTACTCGTTGTAGAATACCTTATGCCACCAGACTTGAAATTCTAGACCTAGAAAGCCTTGAATTACACCGTCTTCGATCTGATCTAAGTATGGTATATAAAATCATACATTTGCAATGACTTACCTGTCAATGAATACTTCAGCTTCAACCATAACAACACAAGAGCACACAATAGATACAAACTCAAGGTTAGCCGCACCAAACTTGATTGCAGGTAATATGACTTCAGCAACAGAGTGATCAATGTCTGGAATACTCTACCTAACTCTGTGGTTTCTTCCCCAAACCCCCAAAATTTTAACCTTAGACTTTCTACTATAAACCTAACCCCTTTCCTAAGAGGTCTGTAGGGGGCGTGCATAAGCGCACCAACAGCCTACCGTCCCTATCCTATTGTTTCTTTTATTTTTCTTATATGTACCCATATCATGTATTCATAACTATGTATATACTTATACCTATTATCTTGTAAGCGATTGACAAATCAAATAAATACATACGTTTTTAAAAAGTTGGATAACCATTTGTCTGAATGGTGTAGGGTTTCCTGCCTAAGCAGGGGATGGGACTAGAAGACCTCCAATGTCCCTTCCAACTCTGTTATTCTATTAGGAGCCACTGCTTCCCCTGTTACTATTTCTAGCTCTGATGGCACTTCCAGATCAGCCAACCCTTGAGCAGCACCATATGCACTGAAAGCAAGATCCTTGGAAGCCAGAACAGCTTTCCCAGCAAGTGCTGGTTCTCCTTCATAGCTGGACTGTGGGAATTCAAAGTATCGGAGGGCAAAAGCAACAGTACAGATAACTTAACCACTGTTTAGCTGGTGGTCATCCATATTTTGCTGCCCAGACCCTCACATGTCTCAGGGCAATTGCTGTTGCAGTAGCAGCAGAAAAGGAATAAATGTTCAGTATGTTTTTACTCTTGCTTTTCATCTTTCGGTTATCAGTGCTGACACTGGGGATTAGAGGCCAAGCTGAAGCCCCAGCACTCTCATTTGAGATATTTATCTTGGGCCCAGACAGGATTACTTACAATCCTCTCAGAGCCAGGTCCTACTTGAAGAAATGGTTGATCAAGAATATTTTCCTTCTAGCAAAATAGTTACATGTAAATAGAAAAGGAAACTGCAACATGAAAGACTCAGATTCAGACAGCTTCCAGATAGCTTTTAATGCACAGCATATGAGGTTTACTAGGATAAGTTCGCACAGCATCTGAATAACATTGGAGTCTTTTTGTTGTTAATGAGGTGAGAGCTAATTTAGTACAATGATTAAGGTTCTGTACCAGGAAGTGGAAGCTTGAATTCTAATCTAAAGGAAGGTTAGAATGAAAGAAAAATGGTGGATTTTGAACCAGTCATTCTCTTTTAACCCAATCCACTTCATAAGTTGGGAAAAAACAGTAGAGAGAAAATTATGTATATTGTTTGAGTTGTATAATATAAAACATGAAAAGAATAAAATTATGTTTACCTTCTTTTAATCTAATTCTTTTGGTTAAGCCATTTAAGCATTAAAACCTGTAATGGAAGGGGGCATCTCTAAACTGTTGACCTAGTGCCAACACTGGGTTCATTCACCAGGCACAATGGGCCAATGAATCACACAGAGTCAAGGAAAGTGGCATTCAAATACTTTATTTCTGCACAGAAGCATCTCATTGATAGGTTCAGCAAAAGAGGAAGCCAAGATATTTTTACACCAAGCTATTTGTATAGTTTGCTGAAGCCTAAGATTATAATTCCATTCACTGGTTAGTTGCTACTTCCCACTCTTACTTACTGTGCATGCAATCCTATGTAACAAGTTCCATCCTATAATATTCTAAGCACAGTCTCAACAATACTGATCTAAATATTCAGGTATTGTGCTTTTAGCATGCTAATTATAAACTTTGTTCACCTTTGGACCCTTGTCTGGATGCCTTGCCCACAGCTCAAGTAAAGATCACATCACTTTCCTTTATTCCAGTCATGGGTTTTCTTGAAAAGTTTCTTAACAATGTTATATAACCACATCACTAAACTACCACCTTCTATATGTGGTCAATACCTTCAGCTTCTGTTGACAAGTATTTATGTTTATCTGATCTAAATTGCTGAGTCTTGGCATAAATAAGATGATTTAACATGGAGTAACATAGGCATGGCCTTGACTGAATATATAATACATATTACATTATATATATATATATATATATATATATATATATATATATATATATATATATATATATATATTTCAATGTATAATGCATAATGCATAAACTCAATATATAATGCATAAACTGATGTTAAAATACGAGGCCTTCAAAAGCTTTTGTATTAGTTTTACTTCTTTCTCTTATGTCTCTCCCTTAAACAGTTGTAATGCAAATGCTTGCTATACCCGTGTGACTTTTAATACCTAATACCAGAAGTATTTAATATCACGTAATAAAAGACCAGTTTGAAACTATGCTTATATTTCCATGTTTTGCTTTCATTATATTTCCTATCCTCACTACAAATATATGAAATTGGGCAGCCTATCTCCAAATGTACAGATTTCTAAATCGCTATCACTATATGCCATATGTTAGAACTTCTAACACAAATTCTTGCTCTGGGGGCCTAAATCCTCCTTCCAAAAATTGCTGCAGAACTATATCTTTTGTTTGTCAGAAGGGGAAAACTATTAAATAAATGGGAAATAAACATTTTAATTATGTGTACAATTGTTTAAACATTAATTCAATTCAGGGGTGCAATGGCTCAGCAATTAAGATGCTAGGCTTCTTGGCTGGAAAGCTGACAGCCCTGGTTCAAGACCCAAGGGCCATGCAATGGGGTGAGCTCCTGTTGCCTGCCCCATTGTCTAAACCTAATAGTTTGAATTTGAAAGCATGAAAATGTGAGTAGATAAGCTTCTCATGCTAGTCCCAAGTTTGTCTTCACAATTTTTCCTCCATAGCCTTTTTCCCACTTTGGCTTTGCTTATCAATCTTATGTCTCATGCACACCCCATAAGAGAGTTGTTTCTCTGAGTCTTTTGCTCACCCAGAATTTTGTCTCCTACATACATAACCTACCTAATTTGACCATAATATTCAAAGCTACTTCTTCATTGTTTCCTAAGCTTCAGAGAGAAGCATAACATTTTAAATTACAGAGGTGGTTTGGTCCAGTGGTTAAGACACAGGGCTAGAAACCAGGAGGCTATAAACAAGCTACATTACTATCAACTGTAGTTTCTGGGTCATTTTCAAAGGCAGCCTCATATAGAGTATCTTATAATAGTTTAGGGCTTCATCTGCTTCTCCTAGCTCAAGGATGGCCCAGTTACTAATTCTGGAAGTCATCAATATGTGGCATTATCTTCAAGCTACTCCTGACCTGCTGTGAATCCAACCCCTCCTTCTTTTCCTTTGTTCTGTGTCAAAAGTAATGTTTTTCAGACTCATCTGGAACAAACAGTGTTGTGCAGGCTGTCTGCTGTGCTTCATTTCATTGTAGACAATGCCTCCACTCCTATTGGAAGATTGGAAGATAAGAGGATTATGTCTTGTGTATGCATTTGCTAGCAACCCCCACATCTCTTCCTCACAAGTGATAAACCAATGCCCTCCTTCTTTCCCAATTGCCCTAGACCAGATCTAGTAATGTTTTTTGCTTGTTGAAGTTATCCTTAAAAGCCAGATGCTGGGAGAAGGCATCTCTTTGGAATGAGAACAAGGGCTAAAGTGAAATCAACAAATGTATCAGTTTCTTCTTTTAAATCAACTGAGAATAAAGGTGATGAAAATGTGATGTATCTCTCACCCCACTGGTCTGCTGGTAGAAATAATCATTGTGAATAAGCAGTGTCTCTACTGTGCATGGAGTTTTATTTGCTTTTTCAGCACAAAAGGCAGTAAAGTAGCAGGGGAAGCTGCCAATCAGAGATTGTGGCAATTTCTGTTCAGACAAAACATATAGCCAGCATTATTGTCAATTTCATTTAGAGCCAGTATCAGCATGGGAAACAAGCAGCCTAAGTCTTCTTTGTGAAATTATACTAATTTGGTAATAAAGCTATGAGTCATGGTTGATAGGAAGTCATAATCCATGAAAAACTGCAACGGGTACATAAATATAACTGGGCAATATTTTACCTGGCCATAGCCTTAACAGATATCGTAAGCCCAGGATGACCCCTAATGCCAAGGACCTACTTGCTTATACAAGAGGCATGCTCCCATCAAACAATCGCTAGAGCAGGGGTGTCAAGCCTGCATTGTCATGATGGCATCACGTGACATATCACAACTTCCTCCCCCCTTTGCTAAACCAGGCATGAGGGCTAGACACAATGTATCTGGCCCGTGAGTCACATATTTGACAGCCCTGAACTATAGTGAAAGGTGATCAGAGTGTTTCTGATTAATCAAAAATTATATTTTGCTAGCATTCTTTGTGGCTTTTTAAAGATGCCATTCAGAATCTCATAACTTTCAGGCACTGGGTCAAGATTTCCACAGCATCTCTAGCCTGGCCAGGGTGATGTATAGTTGAATCTTCATCTCTGATGATACCTCACTCCAAACTGATAGAAAATCTATTTTGATAGTTCTGTATAGTTAAATATTATAGTAGTAAGTTCTACAGTACTCCTGTTGGGTCCAAACATGTTGTTGTTGTTAGTTGCAAAGTTGTATCCAACCCATCGCGACCCTATGGACCACATTACTCCTGGCCTTCCTGGCCTCTATCACCCTGAGTCCATTTAAGCTCATGCCGACTGCTTCAATGAGTCCATCCAGCACATTCTTTGCTGTCCCCTTCTTCTTTTCCCCTCAATCGTTCCCAGCATTAGGCTTTTATCCAGTGTGTCCTTCCTTCTCATTAGGTGGCCATAGTATTTGAGTTTCATCTTCAGGATCTGGCCTTCTACAGAGCAGTTAGGGTTGATCTCCTCTATCAAATCTCCACCGGCTTGATCACCTTGCAGTCCAAGGGACTCGCAGGAGTCTTCTCCAGCACCATAGTTCAAAGGCCACAATTCTTCTGAGTTGGCCAATCTTCCCATATAACTATAGTTTGGAACTGCCTACATTGGAGTCATTATTCATGACTCCTGAAAACAGTCCAGGAAGATATCATAATTAATGGCACCGAAATGTGCTTGTTTGCTATTTAATATAGATTTTTTCAGGGGTGGGATTCTACTGATTCGGACCAGTTTGGGCAAAACCCTTGCTCTGGTTCATTGCGACAAGCATGTGGGACTGTCCCCCCACCCCTGCTCTTTCCTGTCCTTTCCTTCCTTTGTTTAGAGCACAGCTGATTCGTGCGGCAGAATGGTTTGCCGCTCCTCAGCTGTTTTCTTCATGGGGACTGCTGTAGAATGTAAGTGTTAGAGCTGTTTGTAATGCGGAGTACGCGCGTGATCACCGAACCAGTTGTTATACTGTGGAATTCCACGCCTGGATTCTTCCTTTATCCAGTCTTGCATTTTCCAACAAAGTTATGCTTAGATGTCTAATACATTTATAATTAGCCAGTTTCTTTTCTTTTCCTTTTTAAATTATGGGCCTAGCTCCAGTCTTGGGGGATACATCCTGTATGAACTATGTATGCGAAGAGTAAAGTCAAAACAGGACTTTATCAGTCTATCTTGTATTTAAAAGCTTTGCAGCAGATAGCGTCCACTCTGGGAATTTGGACAAATTTCAGTGAACATTTTTGAATTTCCGATGCTATCACAATGAGACAATCAGAAAGAGTATCATAGGTTCTTCTAGACTCAAGCTTAATAGGCTATGTTTCTCCTTATATGCATTATAAAGGGCCTCAAACTATATTGCTCAACAGGAATATAGTTCCCTTAAGGAGATTGGCTCCAGTTCTTGTTTGGAAATTGCAAAAAAAGAACAGAATTCTTAGCATGAAGTGACTGGACCACCCATTCCTTTGTTGTCAAGAAAGTTTTATCCTTCGTTTTTAAATGTTCTGTTAACTTATAATGAGAAGTCTGGCTAAGATTTTACGGATTATTGATGGCCTTATACTATAATGTCTTACTTAGCTATTATATACTCTTGATCAAACCAGGCTTTAGGCCTGGCACTGAGATGGAGCAAATTACTACTAGCTTAGCCTGTCAAGTAGAGATAAAAAAGGAATTATAATTAACTACTATCTTTTGCCTTGGACTTGTGGTTAAGATTTCTGCTTGAATTTTCAGGAGCCTTACTATATTTAAAATGTTAGATACTATAGAATTCCACCTGTGGAATATATTCTGTGCCATGTTTTCCCAACTGGATCAATCCCTCCAGTTTTGATTGATCAATTTCAATGTTCTAGGTATCTCCCAGTGATACAAAAAATGGTCTTCCTTTGACACAATATCTCTTGAGCAGATATTGTCCTGTTTCAAATTATTAAGGTTGGGTTTCTTGAGCAAGAAAACACAATGAAGTTAGTTCAATTTCACATCATATCAAGGAGTATTTGGATGGGAACCAAGTAGATGATTAACTAAACACATTCTCTGCTCAGCAGTGAACCTTTTAAAAAGCCAGACATGGTGTTTTCATTCAGTCATCCTCAATGGCAATTTGCCAAAATTCCTTTTTCCAGAAAAACTTGTGTCAGCAATTCTAATTCCACAGAAATCATCAATATATTTTGTTGTTCTGCTCATATTATCAAGGTAGTTGTATCTCTCCCTTTTTGGAACATATTCCAGGATGTTGAGATAAGTTTTATCTTGCTTTTCTCTTATAAGACAATAAGACTAACATTTCCTGTAATGTAGCAAAATGTTATTCCACTGCTATTAATGAACATAAATTACAACAGAATATGATTTGCAATAATGAAGACTAAATATTATGCTCAGGATGAATTATGTCACATTTAGTGACAATAGAATTTTACATAAGTTTAACAATTTTATTTTGTTATACTGTTTTAATATAATTTTATTGCAGTTTATTTGGGTCTATCATTGTTACACAATTTTGCCACCCAACTCTTTATGGTTGATCAAATATATTTATGCATGTGTATGCCCATATATTCTGAATACCCCCCGGATGATCTAGCAAGACCAACAGGAGTGCATTCCATTCAGGGCAGGATATAAGCCATTCACCAGAAGAACTAATGCAGTTTTTGGCGTATACTTGGTCTGAGCCTTGACTGGGAGATCAGAATAATATATATATTCTTAGTGCTTATTGTATACACACACCAAAGAATTGTTTAAAGCATCTACTTAAAAACAAGAGAAGAAAACGTGAACTCTCAGGATCTGCATAGCTTAGGTAAACTTGATCGGAATGAGGTGAACTATACGATGGAGTGAAGTATTTCTCCTATGCAAACAGCTTTTGTTCCATTACATTTCAGCAATACACTTCCAAGTAAATCTCAGATAATACCACATGCAACTTCTTTTAGTCAAGACTGCGTGTGATGCAAAAACTCTTACTTTCTTTCTTAGTTTCCTTCTGAGTAGTGAGAGCCCTGTGTTTGCAAACGTTGGTCGTACATTTTATGAGGGAGGAACAAAATTGATTTGTCAATAAATAGCCATAGAATTATAGACCACTTCATAATGCTTTACAGAACTCTTTAGGTGGCTTACAGAGTGTTGTGGCCCATTGGCTGCCAGCAGAGATAGCTGGAGAGTCAGATGAGGAGGAGGTGGAGGGAGAGCCTGGCCAGCTTCGGAGCCTTTGGAAGGCTGTGATAAGGAAACAGCTTCAGAGACAGAGGCAGTGCCGGGGCCTTCCATCCTCCCCCAGGTGGAGTGGCAGATGTATTGGGGCCTGAGCTGAGTGAGAGGGAGGAACAGATGGAGCCCATCCCAGATGCACATATGTGCAGAGAGGAAAAGAGAGTTGAGCATAGGAAAACAGTAAGTTGGCTCACAGGGAGAGGCAGATGCAGATGATAGCCAGCTCCTCCCTGGCTGGGAAATAAATAGGAGGGGTTTGGGAGTGGCCGGTTATTGCAGACAACCATTCATTTCCAGTATACAAGCAATTCGGATTTCTTGGATAAACCCAGGTTTGTTGTGACTAATTATGCTTGCTTTTTTGTTTATCCCTATTAATAAAAGACTGTGGCTGCCCTGTGACTCGTGAGAAAACGTCTTATCACTACTTGCAAAGGCTGGGTCAGAATACAGAGTCAGCATATTTCCCCAACAATCTGTGTCCTAATTTTATCGACCTCAGAGGGTTGGAAGGCTGAGTCAATCTTGAGCTTGTCAATATCGAACTCCTGGCAATGGGCAGAGTCAGCCTGCAAGATTGCATTCTAACCACCAACCATATTGCATTCTAACCAGTCTCTCATCAAATGTTTCAATTTTACCTTAATATTACAATTAATTGTATAAAGATCAATTCCTAATGCTAATCAATTCCAAATGTGCATGACTTGCTGCAAATGATTCATTTCCTCACATATATCTCACCCAGGAAAGTTATTGAGGGCAGAGGAGAAAGAAGACTAAATTATCTTTCTGCCTTCACTCCCAATGCAAGTAATAATGATGCAAGATTGCTTGAAGCATATTTCTGAAGAACATGTTGAAAGGCCTTTCAAATGCAGAGCTACACAGGAATATATATTTGGATTATTATTTTGGATGTCTAGTTCTCAAATCTTTGGGGCCTACAAGCACATCTGAAATGATGGGTATAAGTGTTTGCACGAAATAGCCATCCTGAGACCATGGCCTATCAATAAAGCAGATTTTAAAAATAAACTGATGAGAAAGCAAAAAAAATAGCTTATCTAAGAATTAGGATCTTAATAAAATGAAATAAAACACGTTCTGTTTCAATGAATAGCTGAGAAACAAATGACTGATGATATTTAGAAGAACATCCATTCCTCGAACAAATAGATACCTTCTCCGCAAAAGCACTTCACAAAGCCAGATCAGGAGAGACAGAGAAAGAAAGAGGGAGGGACGGAGGGAGGGACGGAGGGAGAGAGGAGAGAGTGTGCACGCCAAAGGAAACATTTTTATTTAAACAAATATTTTATTAAACAAAAAAAGTATAAATATAAATCAAAAGCATGACAACACAGACAAAATAGCTTGCTGCCCTCAAGGATGCTTTCCACCAAATACCATCACAATTGAACAGTGTGGTCTGAAAGTGTTTTGAGGCTGAAAAAAATGAGACTTGGGACTCTGCGTAGACCTGGATTTGTGCTCAACCCTTCTTTAAAGTAAAATGTAGCACTTCAAGATCCTAGCTGGGTATGTCAGCCAAGCCCTTGATTAAATAATAATCCATTGAAATGAGATGAGAGAGAGAGAATATTCATTAACAGAATTGCTTTCACTTTAGAAACCAATTTGATTAAGACAGGGACTTTTTTAGTTTCTTAGTAACAGTATTTCTGTGAACCAACAAATTGGCTGCCCTTTTCTCAGATAAGTGAGGAATCTGCAGTTGGCTGTTGTTTTCCCAAGTCAGTTATGAATCTTTACTGAGCTGTAGATAGGCTATTTCACTGGCCTTGAAATGCCCAATATAACTTTTTAACTCTATATATTCAGTTGAATTGAATCATTGCATGTGTTTTATATAATTCTGAAGTATCCAAGAGTTATAATCCAGAAATATATTCAGAAACATAAACACCCACTTTATTATATATATTACTTGCCTTTGAGACATTTATACATTACATAGAGAAATTGTTTTTCCATTTACTGGATTTTCAGTCATTTGAAGCTGTAGTGGATTGCTATTATTATTTACCACGTAGTTATTGTCTTGAGTTCCTTTTTTTCTGATGCATAGTTTCTCCAGCATTTCCTGATTACGAAGTCCATAAACCACGGGACTAAAGCTTTGTGCAAAGGAGAAAATCACAAAAGCTCCAAATTTTATTTCTGTGTGTTCTGTTCCTTTTCCAATGGCTCCAATAATCAAAGGTGGAAGAATATGAAAACTCATTTGCAACCCATGAATAATAATGGTTTTTCTGGCTTTCTTATTTGAAGAGTTAAAATGACCAGAAAGTTTTCCTTCTCTGCACAATAAGATGTAACCAGTCATTATGGCAGCTGCAAGAAGTGATATGAGAAGAAGACCAGATATTTTTGCAAAATTGCCACCAAGCATAGTAGGACAAGAGGGTTCCTCTTCAAAAATTTCCTCTGGATTTTGCTCTGTACCTTCAATAATGATCAATAATGTAGATTTGAATATACTCCCAATCCAAATAGAAGCTGTAACTTTATTTTTCACTGAGTGCACAAATGCCAAGTATCTCAAAGGCCAGCAAACTGCAAGGCAAGTATTGAGAGCCATCAAAGCTAAAGTAATGAGGACAGATTCTGCAGTTGCTGCTTGTACTCTGAAGATGATCCAGATCCAGAGTGTTTGCACTTGGGATATTTGTATTGCATTGCTTATAACGCCAAAAGCACAGAATAAAGTAGAGCCAATGAGATGGTGGCAAAGAAAGAAGTATCTGACTTCTTTCCTCATTTTGTAATTCTGTCTTATAATATTAATTATCAATATACTCATAGTGATAGTGAAGGTGAAATTAATGAAATAAAGGCCTGTTTTTATTGCTATTAGTGTTTGTATTAAATCAGATTCGTTCCGCAAATAGTTAGATGAATTCATAATGAATAGGTATTTTCTTCCCTGAAAGTACATAAGTATTAGATTAATAATAGTATCAAAATCAGCTGTTTATATGTAGCCTGATGGCAAACAAGTGAGATAAAATAATACAATTACAATATGAATCCATTGTTGCTCATTTTATTTTTTGTTAGAAATATATGCCACCATTTCTTCAAGAAATTAAAGCAGTTACATGACAATCTCTTCTTTTTATCTCCACAAAAGTGCAAGAGGTAGGTTGCCTGAAAAAAGTGACTCAGCTACAGTCACTTTATAAGTTCCATGGGTGAAAGTACACTTAAAGAATGCCTCTAAATCTAATCTAACCACACTGTCCTGGCTCTCATGTTTCTATGTATTTATTATATAATGGCTTATCAATGTTTCCTCCTATACACTCTATAGCAGGGGTCTCCAACCTTGGCAACTTTAAGACTTGTGGACTTCAACTCTCAGAATTCCTAGCTAGCTTTTCTGGCTGAGGAATTCTGGGAGTTGAAGTCCACAAGTCTTAAAGTTGCCAAGATTGGAGGCCAGGGGTGGGATTCAAATTTCTTAACAACCGGTTCTGTAGACTACTTTGTGGGTGTGGGTTAGTGGTCATGTGACTAGCTGGGCGTGGCTTGTATATTTATGTAAATATTGACTTTTCTATAAAAAAAGAGTAAATTTTACCCAAAATCAAGCAAAGCAGGCAGGCAAATTGAGTTGTTCGCGGAGTCACAGATTCACTCAGACATCTACCTTTCTGCAATCTGCTGCCTGAGTCTCCCTGAAAAATAGAAGCTTCAGTCCTAAAGGAGGTTCAGCTCTGCTTGTAGACTAGTTAGAAAGCAAGAAATCCAATGATTTCCTGATTTCTAGCTACTCCAAATTTTCCAGCACAGCAGAACAGCTGATGGTTGGAAGAAAAAAAAGGAAAAATAGCAACTTACCAAACACAGGCAAGTTTGATGGCATGCATGCCAAGGAAGGAGTGAGTGGGTAGGAAGGGGAGGCACGGGACCAGCCAATGGCGCGATCTGCCGGTTCTCTGAACTGGTCAGAATCGTAACAACTGGTTCTATAGAACTGGTGCAACCAGGTAGAATCCCACCCCTTTTGGAGATCCCTGCTTTATAGAATGAATCATATATATATAACTAAAACTCTCCTGTTTGTGGTTTGTAACCTTCAATTGGGTGAAACAGTGCATCATAGGGCAAAAGTTTTTGGTACCTCAAATGGGCCAACTTAATGCATCCAAAATCCAGGACAGTGGGATTGAAATGCTAAGGATTTTCAGACAGACCGTGAAGCAAAATTGTGGCCATTGCAGCACCACCATGCAATGCTGTATTTTCTGATGTTCCCTACTTCCCACAAGCTAAATCAATAAGGAAGCCAACAGGAAGTCAGAACTCACTCCACTCTCACTATTTGTTTTTTTTTGTTTTTGTTTTTGCCAACCCATAGTCATTTACGTTATCAGTTTAGGAATATCTTTGAAACAGTGCCTAATGTGTCATGGGTTGTCTCTAGTTGGAAATCAAATTGTGATGGAATATGTACCTGGAAAATCAGGAGAGGAATTTTGGCAACACAAAGTTTTCCCAGGGATGAGGTAGTAGATGTCATAAGAAAGAAGCCCAGATTAAGAGACTGCACAATACAAAGATTCAGAGTAGCTATGCCCTACAATATCTTAGGATATATCTATCAGACTAGTGAGTTACAACTTCAGTTCAGTAAAATCTTGTACATTAGATATAAGAACTGATTGATTTCATTGCTTCATCCTTGGCTTTGGACCTGACAAATTCTGTGTAACAGATGGAAAGCTAAAAATGCCTCAAGCTAACACTTACTAGCCATCCTCAGACAAAATAAATTATCTTTTTTCCAAATAAAGAAACCACTATTGGTCTATAACTTTCAGATTTGCTATGCTACCAGAGAAATTTTGAAAACCCAAGGGAAGCACACAAAACTTCTATTTTGTAACTGGAAAATTACATAAATTATATCTAATTACATAAATTATATCTACATTTCATACATAAATGTGAATTGTTTATTTTTTAACTATTTCTGTCAATACTTAATGGTTTAACTATTCTGATATCATATAATAATCATGAACTTTCTAACTGGTAAAGGAATTTTTTTTTGATAATAGTTAGGCCTTCAGAATCATTAGCCTGCATTATTTAATAATTTATTAGAAATATAGTCAATGTGTTTGGAGAAAGTAAAGTGAGGTCAGTCCAGTCAGAAAAAATACATGCACTTTTAGAAGTTTTTTCTTTAGTACAGTAACTGCAATGCTTGACTTTTATGTGAAGTGAAAGCAGCAGTTTTATTAATGCCTTCAGAGGAAATATTTACTTCTCAATTTGAGAGAACTAGTATGGTATAATGTTTAAAGTGTTGACTCAAGTTTAAGTTCACCCTTTGCCATGGAAATTTACTGGTTAGTTTGAACCAGTTGATTACTCCTAATCTAGCTGAGATGATCATTCATCCCAATCAATTATCAAAATCTATGTTCAGATCTTACCTTGTCTCTGGACTTGCTCTAGTAGATTCTCAACTGAAATTAAATGGCACAGACTCCTGATTATATAGGAACATTTAATGTCCGGCTTATCTTGAAAGAAAATAGTGTATTTACAAATGTGACAAAAACAAAACTGAAAAAGAAAAAAAAAGGAATCAATTGAAAATCTACATATCTTTACACATTATTTGATTGAAATGTAATTAAATGTATAGCTGTTGGTACTAAAAATATCATAACAAAATGAAGAAGTAGTAGTGAGAGGAAAAACATTTACCTACCAGATAACATCAATTCTACATGCTCTTTCATATCAATTCACAATACCATTGATTCTTCAACTATTAATTGTATGTAAGATAAAGATCCCTCACAAAAACATGGAAAATCCCTCAGTGTGTCAATACCTGCACCTCTTAGTTGGTGGGTTTTGGACAACAGTACTGTGGTGGAATCAGGCGATGAGTTACAGAAGAGGAATAAAGAGAAACATTAGCCTTGAGTCAATGCTGTGCAGGAAGTGGTGCAGGAGTAGCATAGGAGGGATCTTCCTTAATTTCTTCCCAGCATTTTATCAAATAGCTAATGGAGACTATGTTTCTGTCTGGCAAGATTTTGTCTATGGGTGAATATGTAATAAAGAAATTGCTTGGATCTTTTACATGTGTCATTTTTGGTTTCCCGCACCTAACAAATACTTTGGTTTGGAGGTAGTTCTTAGCATAAAGGTTCTAGCATGCACAGAACAGAATGAGCATGCAGCTTAGAGGAAAAACTGGACCTTAGTTGCACTTATGGCATATAGAAAAATGTGTATTACAATACTGAAAAAATGGATTGAAACCTGGTTACACTCTGTTCTTCTCATGAGAATGGAATATTATATGAGTATGACAAAGGCTGCTAATTTAGTCTACTTTTTCTCTTCTTACAATAACAATTATGTGGAAGTTCAATTAATCAAAGTAATATTGGACAATGAAGATCTATATTTTGGGAACATCTGGTGACAGCCACAGGAAAAGAAGACTGTAACTTGCAATGTAAGAGGATTAAATAGGAAAGAACATGAACAAATCTAATGAAAGAGAGGAAAATAGGTAAGTAGTGTGTTTGTGAAACTGAGGCAAAAGAGAAGGATGTATCAGAGAAGTTTTTTAGAATACATATATGGTTATGAAAATGTAGGTTTCATTTCATTGTCATGAAGTATGAATTTGTATGTATGACTTGACTGCTGCAAGTTTGTGTGAAGATAAAAATTCAGTTGTTGATCTAATTGCATGTCATGCTCCAGTAAATAGCAATGAAGGAATCAAGGATGATTTTTTGAAAAAACAGTGTAACATTCTGAAAGAATGTGATCTAGAAAAAGTAATTCTGTTAACTGACATGAATTCAGAGACCCAAGAATTAATGAGATTGGTGACTGCTGGTTACCTGCCTTAAAGACATTCTGCTAATTTTAAATATGTAGTTTAACCACATTTGTTCATAAGAACATATGGCAAAAGAAGAGATTTGGATTTGAGAGTGGATTTGGGAGAAAATCTAAAAAAAAACACCTTTTTTTTTAGTACAGAGAGAAAGGACTATACTGTAGTTAAAGAGAGCAAGATGAAGATAAAAAGATTGAAACACAGAGATTTATAGGGATTATAAAAGAAGCATTCAGAAGAGTGAATGAAATTAGCAATAAAAATAATCTAATGATAGTTGCACGTAGAATACGCTGCAATAATCTTGATGTCATGTAATAAAAAGAATGATGTATGCATGACTACAATTGTAAAAGTATGTATAGAAACACACTCATTACTGTTACCACCTGAAAACTTAAGGAGAATGTAGGATTATGAGAAATTCCCAAGCAATATCTAATCATCTTTTTTTTTTTTCCTGATCTTGTTAAGGAACAAGCCTAATCAAATCTAAGATTTCTATATTTTATTGTATGTTAGCAATAAGTGTATATCCTTCAAAAGAGAATATTTGTACACTAGGGTTGAACTGTGGGCTCCTCAGTACTCTCTTGAGTCTGGTAGTTTTCTTGCAGATGTTTCATTACTGAACTAGATACATCATCAATGCAGTGATGATGTAACTCAGTTTGATAATGAAAGATCTGCAGGAAAACCACCAAGGCTCAGAAAGTACTGTATATTCTTTAAAATTCTTGTTTTAAGATATTTGAAACATATTTGAGGATACTTGGATGGAGGTGGAGGAGATTAATCCACTAAGAGTCAGACAACATAGGCTTGGAACCAAGCTGCAAATTATTCTCTGCAAAAAAAAAGGAAAAAAGGAAGACCAATGTATCTGGAAAAACAGAAAGGTCAGAAATTAACAGTTTGGTTCATTTTTAATGCAAAATTATCATACTTTTTGCCTCATATTTAAATTTTATTTACAGTTTTTATGTTTAATATTGTATCTGTACACCACCCAGAGTCCTTTTTCCAGATATTGAATATAAATCTGTCATGAATCAGAGAAATGTTTATGTGGCAACAAAAACTCTTCCGAAGGAAATATTTTCAAGCAGGGATTAGGGACAGAGGTTGCAGCTTCTGACCAGTTTTGGAGAACCGGTAGAGGAAATTTTGAATAGTTTGGAGAACCGGCAAATGCCACCTCTGACTGGCCCTGCCCCCATCTATTCTCTGCTTCCCGAGTCCCATCTGATCTTTTTTTGCCTTGCACAGGAGAATGGAGCTGGAAAGCAGGTTAGTGGGGTGGGGATTTTGCAGTAACCTTCCCCTGCCATGCCCACCAAGCCATGCCATGCTCACAGAACCAGTAGTAAAACTTTTGGAATCCGACCACTGATTGGGGGTGTTTTAAACTGGATTCCTGCACTAGCAGAATATTTTCTTTTGATCCCCTAAGTTATCTCTTCTAAGTTTTTAATTCTTGTCACAGGAATAATCACTACCATTTAGCTGTTGGTTACAAGAACTAAATTCAGCTAGATCTGTAAAGATAGGTAGCTACTTTGTAATATCTATTGACTAGATGGGGTGCCTCTTTGATGTTTCAGACAACTTTCTGGAATATTGAATTTATTAGGTTTTCATACTGTGAAACATCAGTCTAGAAATATCAGTAATATGTAGAAAGCCAATCACATAAATCATCATTTAAACACACTGCAGCCCACACCTAGTTTACTAAAGAGGGGAAAAGTCCCGATATGTTGTGTGATACCACATGACGATGTGAGTTTGACACCCCTGTTGTAGACCAAGTCAAGTTCAAAAATACTAGATAATTGCTGGAAGCTCGGCAATACTGTCAAATTGGTCAACAACAGGCACATAGATATAAACAACATCTACCATTCAAAAGAAACAATCAACATGCTAGAAAAGGAACAAAAAGTCCACCAACTATTAACACCCAGATGAGCAGAGATTAACACCAATATGAACATGAACAATCAAGAATTAAACAGTCCCCCAATCAAGGAACAGTAAAAAGGCCAATGAAAGAACTACCAAGACAACTCTACCCATGCTAACATGGTAAGCCCTACTCCCTATGGTAGTACTGATCATGTTAACTGTTTTTAGTAGTGAAACATCTGCAAGAAAACCAAGCTCAGAGAGCACCAAGGACCCGTCAAATCATCAGTCAGTTTTATGCTTTCTATTTAATATAGAATGTCCACTATCTACCTTTTTTCTAACAATTTCTAATTCTTCTGGAGAACCAGTTTTCCAATCAATGCTCCTCAAAAAATCTCCAGTTTGACTTGTCACATATTAGCTCATATTGATATTCAGTTTGCTAGTAGGAATATAGCCAATTTTCTCTTTATCCTTTCCTCTCTATCTTTTCTGTGTTTTACTTAAAGATGGATCTGAGCATTGGCTTTTGCACTTTAAAATGTTGAATCAGCTTTTATTCATTTCCTTATCATAAAAGCTAATATATATCTCAAAACCGAGATGCCATGCCATGAAGGCCTAATTCACTTAATGATCTAGGTGCTAGAGCCCACTGTAACTACATAGTCAAAAAGGCATTAAGAGTTGTAAACCTAATCCTACATAGCTTTTTCTCTGGTAATATCACACTACTAACTAGATCATACAAAATATTTGCTGGACCAATACTTGAATACAGATCATCAATCTGGAACCCACAATACCTGTCTGATATTAATACAGTTGAGAAAGTCCAGAAATATTTCACAAGAAGAGTTCTCCACTCCTCTACTCATTGCAGAAGACCTTATGCCACCAGACTTGAAATTCTAAACCTAGAAAACCTAGAACTACGCCACTTTAGATCCGATTTAAATATAGCACATAAAATTATACATTGCAATGTCCTGTCAATGAATACTTCAGCTTCAACCAGATCAATACAAGAGCACACAATAGATATCAAAGTTAATCGCACCAAACTTGATTGCAGGAAATATGACTTCAGCAACAGAGTGGTCAATGTCTGGAATACTCTACCTGACTCTGTGGTTTCTTCCCCCAACCCCAAAAAATTTAACTTAGACTGTCTACTATTGACCTCATCCCTTTCCTCAGAGGTCTGTAGGGGGCGTGCATAAGCGCACCAACATGCCTACCGTCCCTGTCCTATTGTTTCTTTTTATTTTTCTTATATGTATCAATTTCACGTATTCATAACTATGTTTATACTTATACCTGTTATCTTATAACAAAACAAACAAACAAATAAATAAATACATTCAGTTGGTTTTACCATAGTGCCAGGTTTTTTTTTCCTCTTTCATCTCTGGCTTTAAAAAAAAAAGATTAATATTAAGAGTCCTATGAAATCAGAAAGTCCCTTGCTATTTTGCCATATTTAGAATAATACTGCTCAAAGTTATTTTTTTTAATGAGCTACATGATTCCCTTTATTTTTTAAAAAAACCATTTAGCATGCAAATCATTTCAGGGAAATAAGAGTTCAACTACACAGAGATCTATTATGTAAAATGTATGTATTTTATGTATGTATTTATTCTTACATCCAAACATAATAAAATCTTTATAATTTTTTATAATGTCAGAACTGAACGTAAAAGAAAAAGATTATTATAGCCAATCAGAAATCACCACTAAGAAATGCTTATGCATTAATTTGATGGAATCATACCCTAAATAGAGATTCCAAGAGTAAAAATTTAGAACCTCTGGAATATACCAAGGTCTATTGTCATTTTTAGCTGTAAAATAGCAAAATTAGGGAAGTATAAGGGGTCAATTGAATCATTAAAACTAAATTGCAGAAAGAACGTCAATAATAGGCATGCTTTTTTCTTAAAGAAAGAAATTCTAATGTTCTAGTACAAGTTGAGAGTGTGTGATATATTTAACATGTTTACCTAATAATTATCCATTGATAAACGTGGACAAAATTGTACCTAGATTTTTTTCAGAGAAGTACGAAAAGTATCTCTAGTAGAATCATGATTAAATTTGTTAAGGCACAAGCTTTCTGTATTAGAATCCATTTTATCAGTTGTGTAACTTTCCTCTGAAGTGGATTGTACTCTATAAAATGTACTGTTTACTATAAAAACAAAATGTTTATTTTAAAAAATACTACTATTATATTACTATATGCTATAATCCCTTTCCTTTTAAAACTAACACAATTTAAAAGGTTGTTGATTTCCAATATTAATACTGTATATTGTTTAGGGTTTTCACTGTTTAATAACTTTTGTTTCACAATCTAAATTCCAAAATAGAGCAAATATATGATTAAAAACATAAAATGAAAACAAGGTATTAAAATGTTAATAGCGAAGAAGATATTGAAACAATAAAATACAGCAATATTTAAAAGATCTTTCGGTACAGAAATATTTATACAGAAGTTAATAGGGATGTGACTGACAGCCGATATTCTACTTACTTCACTTGTTTCTTCTAAGTACCTCTGAAGGTAGATAGACCACCATCTATGTTTGGAAAAGTCAGCTACTATCAGCTTTCCAGCTGCATAAGCATATCTTTCCCACTTGATTATTGACATATTAATTATTGAGAAAACAAAGCAGCACAAATGCCTTTATTCAGGCGGGTTTGTTTGCTCTGCTTCTCTCAAGATGTACTGATGCCAGACAACCAGGAAATTGAAAAAAAGCAACTGCAGTGATACCAGTCTTCAGTACTCTGAAGAATAAAGACATGGCAGAATGTACATTTCAGTTCTTTCAGTCTTCCTACACAGATAATGTTGTATGTATTAATATATGTAGCTTTTATATTTGTCATTCAGCTGATCTCTCTTTCTCTATCTAAAAAGTGATGTCAATGCTTGGATCATGCTAAATCAGAGTTTCTTTACACATTATTTATTAAATAAACATCAAATTACTGGGTTTGTACAACCCAATGAATTCTAAAATGTGGCTTGCAAGCTACAGTGGCAATAAGCTGAGTCAGAAAATCAGACCAAAACATTATGACCAAGATAATGTATAAAATTCTTGTGATTTGTGGTACTGTTTTTTTCACAGGATCCATGCGTTTCAGTATGTAAGTGAAATTTGGTAGCAAGTATTTACTGCCTTTCTTGATTCCTCAAACATATAAAACAGAAGACTCTGCGTGGGATTTGGGGCATCTATTTTGTACTTATATGTAACATGGTGGCACACTGGTTAGAATGCAGTAATGCAGGCTAATTCTGGCAACTGTCAGCATTTCATTTCTCACTGGCTCCAGGTTGACTCAGCCTTCCATCCTTTTGAGGCCGGTAAAATGAGAACCCAGATTGTTGGGGGGCAATATGCCGATTCTGTAAAGACAGGTCTGTAAAGCACTGTGAAATGGTATATAAATTAGTTCTTTGGGAGTTACCAAATCACTCCCAAAGAAAGCTGCTCAGTTCACCAGGCATGCTAAGCCACATTTTTTCTAATAATCCATGATGACCTGCAATCATACAATACAGTAAACCATAGACCATGATTTATAAACTATAACAGCAGAAAATATCACCAAAGCCTTAATTTTCTTTACTTTTTAATGAATGAACATGTGTGAATCTAGTCATTACAATTAATCAAACTATCATGGTGAAAGTTATATGGTGTTTACACAGCATTTAAATTTATTTTTCCTGAGCAGGTGAACACTTTCAAAGAAATCCCTGAACAGCAACCATTCACTTATTATATTTTCTGATAATTTCTCTGACATCTCTATGAGGCCCAGAGACATAACTGCAAATATGCAGATTAGTGCTTTACATTGCTGGCTCCTCCTCCTAGGTGGTTAACAAAAAAAAAAAAAAATCAGATGGATACCAACAAAGAAGAACTCACTTGCATCCTTTGGTGCCAAGATGAAAGCCCAAAATCTAGATCACTTTAAAGTATTGTGGTTTCCTACAAGTTATGGGAATCTGAAGTGGAGGAGCTGCTCTCGATGAACATCAACATCAGCAATTGGGAATAACCAGGCAACTGAAGCTAACTCCAATTATCATCAGTTCCACAAATCAGATGACCAGGATCCTGGTCCCAAGCAACATTCTGTCTGAGAATGTAATGTGTACTGCAGATAACTAAAGAGAGGCACCCAACTGGATCCACACAAAACAAGAATGGCTATGTCCTTAATTGGGTGTGACCTTTTGGCTGGCCTACATTAGAACAACAGCTAGCTTCTAGTTCTTTATATGAAGTTATTCCAACCTCGATGTTGCGCCTTTATGCCTTGAACGAATCACATATGTCCTCAGTTTTTAGCTTTCTGATCCTCAAGCAGCTGATCACCTTTCTGTGATGTCTGAATCAGGAGGACCTGTGAGCAAATATGCCACTTAGGTGCCACCTAGGCCACCTTATTTAGCCTCTTTCTCAGTTAAGCTCTTTTGCTTAAAAAGCCATGGGGAACTTTTGATAAAAGCCATGTGGTATAGTGGTTAGAATGCAGTATTGCAGGTTGATTCTGCCAATTGCCAGCAGTTTGGTCCTGACCAGCTCAAGGTTGACTCACCTGTCCATCCTTCTGAGGTTGATAAAATGAGGATCCAATTTGTTGGGGGCAATATGCTGACTCTGTAAACTACTTAGAGAGGGCTGTAAAGCACTATGACACAGTATATAAATCTAAGTGCTATTGCTAGCAAGCTTGCCCTGTGTGTGTTTGTGTGTGTGCTTGTATACATTGGTGTTCTGCCCACCATTCCCAATAAATGCTTGCACCCAGGGGTGGGATTCTACCAGTTTGCACCTATTCTCTAGAACCGGTTGTTTACATTATAAGCAGTTTGGAGAACCGGTTGTTAGAAGAAATTTAATCCTGTAAATTTAATCCTGTAAATCCTGTAAATTTAATCCTGTAAATTAAATCCTGTAATCCTGTAAGGAAGGCAGGAAGGAAACATTCTGGTGTTGCTTATAACCGTTAACCTTTATTACATTCTTGGCAGGACGAGACTTCCTGTTTTAGGAACATATCTGGAGGTTTTTTTCCCCTCCTTTGCTGGTACTTTACTTGTGTGGAGTGACCATTCAAAGTTACAATGGCACTGAAAAAAATGACTTAATGGCCATTTTTCATACTTATGATTGTTGCAGCATCCCCACAGTCATGAGAGGTCAGGCGAGATGTGTGCCTCGATGTGAGTGATATTGGGTTGGCCACACCCACCCAGTCACATGACCACCAAGCCATGCCCACCAACTAAGCAATGCCCACAGAAACGGTTAAAAAATTTAAATCCCACCCCTGCTTGCACCACTTGCTTGCACCAGAAAGAACCACTTGAAACTCACTCCTAGGATCATACTCACCTGCAACAGGACCTAAAGGAGGGCACAGTTATAGCTCGGCACTTGAGTACACATAGAATTCATATAATCAGCAGATTAATCCCAATATCTTCAGTTATCAGATCTCAAATTAATGGGTGCTAGGAAACAACTTGAACCATGTACTTTGTGTGCTGCATTTTAAATAAAAGGCACAGTGACTGAAAGGAGGTGCTACAGGTCTGGAATTGCTAAGCAGGAACAAGAGATGAGGTGTGCTTCTTGAGATTTTTTAAATGATTTTTTTTAACAATCTAAAAGTAATAATTGCAAAACCGTCATGTTGCAAAAAACCAGTCTCCAACATGGATGTTCATTGGGAATGGGGGCAGGGTATGTGATTATATTATTATGCAAAGGGTGCAGCTTATCTCCTTAGATGTCCACGTATAAATATATAATTGTAACATTTATTTGATGATGTCACATTCATGTAATTCTGGCTTTACTGTGGTTTGCTATGCTAGCCATTGGTTTCTAGCATCTTGACTAAGAATTCTCCTTGGCCTCACAGATCCCAAACCATGGGCTGTGTGGAAATAGTGGCAGTGATGATAAGGCTGGTGCAGAAAGGTGAAAATGGTAGTTCTGGTTACATGGCTGCAGCTGCCATCTTGAATTTTTGAACTTTCTCTCTGGGAACTCCTTTATCCTAGAGATGCTTTTCGAAAATGGTTGATTGATGCAGACAGTGCTTTGTTGGTGCTCTAGTCTAGATAAATGAATCACTCTGCATGACTAGTGGAGATGGGGTAAGATACCTCACCAGTGTTTGCCTTTCTTATTAATGAATGTTTTATGGTAAATTCATCATGGCCATCATTTGCTGAACAGGATAACATTAGCTTCACAGCCATTTTGATAGTGTACTATGCCATTAAAACAGACAAGCTAACCACCTTTCAGCCTACATTTTAAGCAAATCCACCCTTGGTGGATTGGTTGATGTTCTGTATGTCATGTGAACTCTCATATTAGGTAAATCAATTAAATTATAGCTCATGTAAACATAGCTAAGCCTATTGTATAATCCAATTTTTGTGAATGCCCCTTCTTGCCATAGAAGAATGCTCTTGATTTGTGTTAAATGTCAGATGTGCCCTGACCTAAAGGAATGCTGTCCCTTTATGTTGAGGGCTTGTTTTTGAAATTCTTTAAGTTTATAATCCAATTGTGATAAAATCACTGATTTTGCTCCTTTTTCCAAGATTAACAGAACAATAATACAATCTTAATATTTGAATAGTTTAATATTAATAGAATATGCCAAGAATTAATAGAAACATTAAGTAGACAGTGCCAATTATTTTATATAGTTGCAGACCAGACTAGGAAGCCAAAGTTATGAATGCTAATACTACTTTTATTATAAAGTTAAAGAGGGAAGATCCTATCTGAAATGCTTGATCAAATATTTCTGCTTCAGACTCAGATTTCTTTTATCTGACCATTATTGGTTTAAGGGAAAGATTAGTGATTTATTCTTGTCATGAATGTATAAATAATTTCTTTGTATATCTCTTCTTTTTCTTTCCAATACTTATTTTTTCTTTAATTCCTTTTCTAATTTTTCTTTTTCCTCTCTTCACTAGAAATAGTTTTTAGTCTTTTAATTGTAATGTTTAAGAAAATTACTACAAAACAGGGCAAATTGTTTGGCGGCCCCATGGTAACAAAAAATATCTCATGTGTAGTCTTTTGAGGACTGCCTCTCAGTGGTAGATTGGGGCCAAGGCCAAAAATGGGCATGTGACAGAATCAGATGAATTATTTTCATGCTAAATTCATCCATCTTTCATTTGTCCTCCACCCAGCTGGCAGAAGAGCAGTTCATCCATGCCAGAACTGTCAAATGATCATTTGTGCAAGGCTTTTGAAATTAGGTGTAGGGTTGTCCCACTGTTGCAGCAAATATCCGAAGGAAAAGAGCGACCTGAACACCTTGCAGTGGAGTTTATGGGAAAGGTTCGTAGCTCAGGATTGATCTGTGGGCCCTTGGTGTTCTCTGAGTTTGGTCGTTTGCCTTGCAGACATTTCATTACTCAGCTAACTTAGTGTCACATCATCACAGAGCACCAAGGACCCCAAAGGTTCTACAATTAGTTCCTGAATAAATGTCGGTCTGTCCACCAATACAATACAAATATACACTAGAGGGCTACACGTCAGCCTTGGAGGTGCTCCATTTTTTAATTTTTAATTGGATTTAATTAATCCCCCATTTTTTAATTGTGAAAAAAACTTCGCAATACAAATAGTTTCAACATAGTTTCACCGCGGTCATTTTGCCATTCAGAAAATAAAGCAAAGGGTCCCTGGTGAGAAAGACAGCTTGAAAAAGAGGCAAAGAGTGAAAGCGATTCTGGAATATGCAAATTCACCGGTCGTTCGAAGGTTTTTTTTTTTTTTTTTTTTTTCCCCCGAGGCTTCTTCCACTTTCCCAAACTTTCCCCATTTCCTCATCACCAAGATCCGAGGAAAGTCTCCACCCCCCCCCCCCCCCCCCCCCCCCCCCCCCGCGCAAGCTCACGCCACTAACTTGCCTGGAGAAGCGACTTGCGAGCCCCGCTTAGCGGAATGTGGTAACCGCGGGACGGGCAGGTTCAAGCCCTCCAAAACGAGAGGCTTCAAGTCACCGGGCTGAGGGAGCGCGAGAGCATGCGCGGGGCTTCCGTGGCTCCGCCAAACCAGCGCCGACCGGTGTGTCGTCCGCTTAGAAGACCGCGCAAATGAGAAGAGATGGGCTGGTGGGGGGGCGGGAGGAGGAGGAGGTTTACGGCGAGGCGAACTCCTCTGGGGACAAAAGGGCAACGGTCGGGAGGGGAGAATGGAGGATATAAGCTCCAATCCAGCCCCAGTCCCTCTGGCTTCCCTCTCCTCTTTCGCGCCAACAGGGGAAGGCTCCGGACGCTGAGGGAAAAATGCCTCTTGCAGCACTTCCCGGGAATCGATGGAAAGCACCAGCGGCTGTACCGTCCCAATTTTCGGGAGGCGTTCAGGAGTAAAACGGTCCCTTTCGGGGCGAGGTGGTGGTGGTGGGTGCTCGGCCTATCCGGGTCTCTGCCCCCCTCCCACTTTCTACTTCCAGACCGGGCTGGCTTAGGTTTGGCAAGGGGGCTTCGGCGAAGAAGGATGCCAGCGCCCAGGTAGAAAGGCAAGGGAGGCAGCGGCGGCGCAGCTTTGTCTGCTGGCGGCGGTTACAGATTGGCGGCTTGGCAGACAGGGAACTGGCGGTCCACTCGCCTCTCGTCTCCGCTGGGTAAGATTCTGCCGCCGCTGTGGCTGGCCGGAGGTTCTTTTCCGGCATTTTCCCCCGGAAGGCGCCTTTTGAGCTTGGCGCTTCCCTGGTCCGCACTTTACGAGCAATCTGTGCTCCTCGGGGCTCCGACCCCTGGTCCTAAGACGCACAGAGCCAGATCCTGGCTTTAGGGATGGGCGGGGAGGCGCTGCCTGGATTTGAACGAGGAGAGAAAAGCCCAGCTTTTATGTCCTTTATATAATGTTATATTATTTTTGAAAATCAGAAAAACACTGGTTTTTGAGATAAACTCGTGGCCTTAGATTGCAAAGCTCAGCTGTGGAGCTGCTGAATTCTATTTTTTTCAGACTGATCTACCTCAAGATTTCATAGTGAAGATACAAATGAGGGTATGCGTATGTGTGTGTGTGTCACTGTTTGTAGTCTTGTGAGATCATGTAAAAACGATATATACATGTAACAAATAAATAAATATTCAAGTACATAAGTGCAGTATCAATGCGGTTTCAAAGAATAGCCTTTCCAGTCTAGCATCTGCCAGATTTATTGGACTACAACTCATGCCCAATGTTGGTTGGGTATGAAAGGTGCTGGAGTCCAATATATTTTAAGGCAACAGGTTGGAAAAAATTGCTAAAAAGGCTATTTATTTCTATAGTGAGCCTGCCATAATAATATTACTAGTCTTTTTATTTGAACAAGTAATAATAGTAACAAGTACTAAGTGTGCTTTATAATCTATTTATTTATATTTTTATGCTACTCATGTCCCTTACAAGGTGACTCTGAGTAGCTTACAGATTATAAAACAAGTAAAAAATTAAAAGATTAAAATAACACAAAGTTAAAATATTAAGAGTCTATATTGAAGAAGCAGGACCAAATGTGTAGTTATTAAACATGACAATCTTTTTCAAGATGGTTCTTCCAAAATAAATTAGTATCCCAAAATTAAAAGTTGACCGATGGAAAAAAGTTGACCTTTTAAAATGTGAAAAATTATTGAGTATAAAAAATTGAGTATAAAAAAATTGAGTATGTTGAAATTTTTTTTAAAAAAAAATTGGTATTGTGCACTATTTGGTTCTAAGACACACCACTGATGATTTTGAACACATGTATTTGGCAACCCTGTGATGCTTTCTTAGAAATTATACAGTAATATTTGGAGAGAGAGAGAGAGAGAGACTGACTCTTGGCTTCATGCAAGGAAAGCAGTCTTGTGTTCCTGCGCAGCCTGGATTAATTGTTTGGGGGGGGGGGCTGACATTTCTCTGTGGACCACCAAAATTTTCTCATGGACCACCAGTGGTCCCTGGCTCACTGGTTGGTGACCACTGCTGTAGATGTAGCTATGCACCCATTAGAATATGAAAGAAACAAAGTAAGTAGCATTTTCTTTAACCAGATTAGAACGGAACTCTTAAAGGCTGCTTAATTTTTCTATTAGGAATAGATGGCTTGAAGCCTCTGGATTATATCTGGCCCCTAAAGACTTTTTTTGTGATTCTCAGAATTCCCTCTGTTAATGAGGTTCAGTTGGTTGAATGCCAAACTATTACATTCTCATAAAATATGAAATGGATGAAAATTGTGAAGAAATACTTAAAACTACCTTCAAAATCAGGAAAATTCCAATCCCTTCAAAGGGTAAATGTGGTTGACCATTTTTCATAATTGTCATTCCCGCCATGGTCCTTGTCAATATATTTAATATGAAAGATGTGGGAGATAACCAGGCTGAGCCCAAGGGAAAGGTCAAACATGTCGTCAGTCATTAATCCCTTCGCACTCAGAAGAGATCTAAGTCCCCCCCACCTTGAATTCTTTCTATTCTTATCTCCTGCTAATTTTCCTTGACCTCTACTACAGGTAGTCCTTGACTTAGAACAATTTGTTTAGTGACCATTCAAAGTTACAACAGCACTGAAAAAGTGACTTATTACCATTTTTCACACTTCTGACCATTGCAGCATCCCCATGGTGATTTAGATTTGAATGCTTGACAACTGATTCACGTGTGACAGTTGCAGTGTTCTGGAGTCATGTGATCCCCTTTTGTGACATGAGAATCAAAGTCAATGGGGAAGCCAGATTCACTCAACAAATGTTGATTAATTTAACAATTGCAGCAATTCACTTAACAAATGTAGAGATTCTTGTAGAGAGCTCAAGCTTACAATAAATTTTATACCTATTTAAACTGTCTGGATCTCTTGAATTTAGTCAAAAGTTGACACTAGTCTTCAATAGCCCCACACCCAGTGGTATAGTTTGAAGGGCTCTTGATATCACCAGGAATCAAGCTGATTTTTATTCTTGGTGATATCATAAATACATCAATATAGATTTCTTTGTAGCAGTAGGAAAGTGGTTTATCGTTGGTAGACCATTTCCAATCTAGCTTGCATTCCTGGATTCATGCCAGGGCTTTGCCTCATGAGCTCTACAGATGATGAGGAGAATCAGGAGAAGACATTTGTGTTTAAAGAAATGGCAAAGTGACCAAGGGATGCTAGGCTATATCACTTCAGCCAGACTTAGTGAGACTAGACTGTAAAGAGGGAGTTATGCGCTATCTCTGTTGAATTGTCGTTTTCTTGTTTTCCTCCCTTCCTTCAAAATTAAAGAATAATTCAATTTATTCAAAATACCATCCAAAGCAGTGTTTTTCAGACTTGGAAGTTTGAAGATATGTGGGCCAACTCTCAGAAAGGGAATTATTGGAATTAAAAGTCCACACATCTTCAAGTTGCTATGTTTGTATTAGTTTTGTTGCCATCATTAAACATTCTCCTGAGTTTATTTATTTAACACATTCATAAGGCTGCTCAACTCATACATGGTGACTCCAGGCAACTTACAACACTTACAAATGCTTTTGTTTGTCTATTTCTTTTTTTAGAAATATTTGAGTAGCTAGGCTGTAGACAAGGTACAAAAGAGCAAAATTACTTCTTTAATGTTAAATAAGGTCTTTATGAATTTTTACAGGTAGTTCTCAATTAATTATTAGTTGCTTAGCAATTGAAGTTATGATGCATCTTCCCAAAAGCCAGTTCTGGAGTTCCAACAGTTCTAGCCACCCTCAGAATCATATGACTGCATTTCGGGTGCTTGGCAACCAGCTCATCCTGATGGCCAACTGTAGTGTTCCACAATCATGTGACCGCAATTTATGACCTTTTTTTTGGCCGGTTTCTGGCCTTTTCAACTGGTTTCCGGCAAAAAAAACACCCAAAGAAATACCTTAATTTGTTTAATTACTGTCATGTTTGCTTAATGACCACAAAAAGCTGTAAAATCGGATTCAATCACATGGGTATCTCAATTTATTAGTTACTCTCATGACTTACAATGTACATTTGGGACTCCATCAGTTGAGAACCACTTGTATTAAGAAACTGATTCCTTTAATATGGTGTTATCTATTGGCTGTCTATTGTCTTTCCTGTCACTAAATATATATGAATAAACCTGCCACTATCACCAATAGAGGTTAATCTGGTGCTAATTCTCTAAAGGCTAGGTCCCACTGGCTGACGGAAGCAAAACATATGCATAAAGGACACAGCGGACGAGCAAAATTTCGGGGGTGGCTCCATCCATTGTCATCCACTCCACAAAGTGGCGAAAATTTGCATAAACAGAACGGAAAAGAATGGACGTGGATAGTACGTAGTGGGGATGTTAAACGGATGTTCATAGGAAGCCTAGTGGATGACAGCGGATGGAAGCGGATGACACATCCGAAGGGCTTCCGGGGGAGAATTGTGAAGCAGACGCATAGCGGAAGGAGCGGATGCATAGCAGACGACACGGATGCATCACGGATGCCTACAGGAAGCAAAGCGGATGCCGCGCAGATGTATATCAGATGCAAAGCGTTCACTGCGCATGCGGGGAGTATGAATTGCGTCAGCTCTGCAGATATAAAAGGATGCAGCTCACACGCAGTCAGCATTCAGAGGAAAGACGTGCTGCCACATACATCTTCAAAGAATACCATGGTTCATCAGTCAGGGAAGAAGAGAAAGCCGGTACCTACTCGTGCCAGCCCTGGCAAGAAGGACAGAACCAGCATCCCAACCCCTGGCACTGACTCTGAAGCTACTGCTGGTGCTGCTGCTGGTGCTGCTGCTATTGCTGGTGCTGCTGGTGCTACTGCTGTGGTGGACCAGCCCCAAGGCCCTCAAAGCCCTGCTGATGAACGCCCTGCTGCTCAAGCCCCTGAAGGCCCTGCTGAAGCCCTTGCCGAAGGGAGGAAGAGGGAAGGAGAAGGGAGAGAGGAAACAGTACACCGTTTCTGAGGACCATGAGGATGAGGTGCTGGAATGGCTGAGGGAGAACAAGTACCTGTGGAGAAAGGGCCACAGACTCTATCGCGACACCAAGAAGAAGCAGGCAGCTTGGAGAGACAAGGCAGCGAGCCTGGGCTACACTGCAGATGTACTCCTGGGATGGTGGAAGCATATGCACACCTGGTATGGCAAGCTACACCTCAAAAAATCTGGGCAGGCCGCTGTCAAGCTCACTGACTGGGAGATGTACATCATGGCCAAGTGCAGCTTCCTGGAGGGTGAGGTTCGCCACCGAGGAGCAGCCCCTCTGACACCCCTCTCCCTCAGACAGCCCACAGACAGCCAGTCCTCTTCCAGCCAGGAGCCAGCTACCCTGTCCAGGCAGGTGTCTTCAGAGGGCCCCACGGCAGAGACCCCCCCGACAGCTGCACTCCCCATGCTGGAGGACTTGGAGGATCCCCTGTCACAAATGGAGGAAGAAGCGGCAGCCACCAGAGACCAACCCACCCCCAGCTCTAGAGGATGCAGGCAGAGAGGCAGACTGGAGGGCCAGAACCACAGTGTGCTGTTGGAGATCAGGGACACAATGAAGACCAGCACAGAACTTCTCTCTCAGCTGGTCCACTTGGACAGAGGATCCTCCAGCCGCCACACCTTCATCACCTACGTGAGCCACACCCTCAGGGACCTGCCCGAGGCCCAGTACCAGGTGATGAAGGAGAAGATAACAGCACCTCTGCACAACTCTCAAGGCCCAGCTGAATCTGCTCCTACCCAGTCCAGGTCTGTTCCTCCACCCCAGGCGATGTCACAGCCCTTTCACGGCTTTCAACAGCCCCTCACTACCAAGGCTACGACGACCAGGACTTCCCACAGCAGAAGCAGACCTTCCCAGTCCAGGCCCAGGTTCATCGCATACCACAGATGCCACACCTCGCCCAGCTGCAGACTAGACAGCCCCACTACACTCCTCCACCCCACAGCCAAGCCCCTCAATGGACAATCTGTCATCAGTCTTGTGCCTGACATCCCAGGTACTTGATGAAGGGCCTCTCAACCTCACGGGACTGAGTCAGCTCTCTCAGAGCTTCCTGAACACATCATCCCCTGTTGTACTCTCGGGGCCAAGCACCCCAATGGTGCCTCAGACCAGCACTCAAGCCACAGCCACCTCAACAGTCCCTGGCCGCTTAACAGCTGAGACCATGGCCATGACTCAGAGTGACTGAGAATAGTGCCAGAGACTGAGTTGTTACTTGTTCACTTTATCTTTGCTGAAGACACTTTACTTGGTTCATTTTGCTTTTTTAATAAAGTCATACAGTTTACTTAAGACAGTTAATAAAGGTTATCTTTGCTTGAGACACTTGGTTCATTTTTGAACAAATGGTTCAGCCTTTGCATGCTTGTGGGATAGATAAGGATAGTTGTGGGATAGATAAGGATAGCTGTGGGACAGATAAACCTCCAGTGCAAGCAGAGTGGGACTGTATGGTCCACTCTCCCAGCTGCCACACATATGGACCTTTATTATCAATAATAATTTATTCATTGATCAACACATTTCAAAATAAACAAAGGTCTTTATTAATGCCCTATTCATTGTAGGACTACTCAACATACATGGCACAATCTCATCAGTGTTATGAGACAGGCTCAAGGAAGCATCCATTAATCATCTATCCTCCTGTCTTGCCACTCCACTGCTCCAGCTGGAGAGTTGCACCAGTGTCTCAGGAGGTTGCTCTGCTTCTTCCCTTCACGTGAAGCTCTGTTGGGGCCTTGTATATCCACAGTGTCTATCAGGTTTCGTCCTTGCCTCCATTCACCAGGCTCCATGTCCCCATTCCCTTGTTGACGGTCGACAAGTCTGTTCTGCAACACTGGGTAACCGGTGCACATGAGATTGTGCAGGATGCAGCAAGCTTCCACGATGCTCCTCACAGTCTTTGGGTGATGCTGCATGGTTTGCCAGGATGCCAAAGGCATTTTCCACCACCCGTCTTGCCCTGGACAGCCTGTAGTTGAAGATCCTCTCTTCATGGGTGAGGTATCTTGAAGTGTAGGGTTTCATGAGGTAGGTTCTGAGCAAGAAGGCGTCATCACCAATGATGAAGTAGGGCACATCTTGTGTGTCATTGGGTAGGGGGTCTGGATCTGGAAAACCCATGATGAGGTTGCGTTCCTTGAGGTCACTGGCGTTGTATACCTGGCTATCTGAAGCTGACCCATTGCCTGAAGCATCGATGTAGATGAACTTGTAGTCAGCATCAACCATGGCAAAGAGGATGATACTGAAGAAGCCCTTGTAGTTGAAATAAGTGGACCCTGAGTTGGCTGGAGCTTTGCAGGCCACGTGCTTCCCATCTATGGCTCCAACGGTGTGGGGAAAGTTCCACCTCTGATACCACTCTTCTTCAAGTTTTCTCTAGCCTTGTTCAGTGGTGGGGCACCTGAGGAGCTCCTCCATGTATTCTTCGATGATGGCCTGCACCACTTCTCTTACCACTTTGCTGATGGTGTTGTGTGGCACCCTCCACGCATACTGCATGTTTCTGTATGTGGTTCCAGAGGCCAGGTGGCGCAGAGTCAGTGCCACCTTCAGTCCAGGGTCCAGGTTGGCATGGAAGTTGGTGCTAGGCTTGGTCAACCTGGGTCTCAGATGCTCTACAAGTTCGTCAAACATGGCTGGTGGCATCCTCATGAAGTGATGGAATGCACGAGGGTCTTCATTCCTCAGCTACACCATCAACTGGTCATACAGTCCAAACTCCATTCTTCTCACGATCTATCCTCGGACCCATACAGCTCTTGGACATCTCCTTCTCCTCCTTCTGTATAAAAGGTGAAACAGTCTGAACAAGGTTTGGTTCTGGTGATGAATGATGGCAGCTACCATACGGACTGTGTCATGATCCTTGGTGGAGAACAACTGATGATGTGGAAGACCAAGACCAAGGGTGAAGAGGTCTGTACACCACGGCTGCTGGATTCATACTGAGATCCAGCTGATTTCCTCCCCCTTTTTATAGGAAATATCAGTTGTCCGCGAGGTGTCCTTCTACATACTGTAGACTTACTGCAGACATCCTAAATATCCAAGATACATCCCAGATACAAACATTTTGTCTGTTTTAATCCTTTATATACGAGATGCATATGGTTACATCCTTTCTATTTCCGTGCTACTAACGCTGTGTAGACGTTCCGTATACCTTTTGTTTCCTCCCTCTTTCCGTTTTCAGCTGCAGCAGATGTGAGTTGAGGGGATGGCCAGAGGATGCCGAGAGGATACAGCGGACGTTTAACGGATGATAACGGACATAGAACGTTTGTTGCCCGTATATGTCATGGATGTACATCGTATGCGGCGGAAAGTTCATCCGTTCACAAAGTTTTGTGCAGCTCAAAACTTCTTGCGGGGATGAAATCACAGTGGACAGATGCTCGAGGGATAGAGCGTATGAAACACGTATGCAGTGAGTACACAACGGATACATAACGTTTTCCAACAGATGGCAAGCTTTTTTTAACGTTTTACATCCTCTTTGCATCCGTTGGTGCAGTGGGACAGGGACTTTAGCTTCCTTCAGATCCTTCTTAAATCTCAGTTCTACCTTTTCCTGTAAAATATCAATTGGAGTTGCTCTACATGTGTATGCTCTGATTGACAGTACTATTGCCCAGTTGTCTCAAATGGCTAGCACATAGAGGGCCAGTCAACTGCACATGGGGGAGGCAGATATTGTGGCTATTTAAGAATGTGAAGCTTGTAAAAGTCTTGCTATAATTGCTCCTTGTTGATAACCTAAAACTCAAGTTCTAAAAATTCCTTTTGAGTAGGTTTTTGCTGATTAGTTTGTACTCTGATTACATGTTATTTTTCTACTTGCTAGAAATATTTAGTGTATATGTCCTTGTGCTTGATTTATGATCTGAAGATGAAGCTAGCATATGGATTGCCATTAATAACTACAAAATATATTTGTTTGGACAATTCATTGTATAGGAAATGAGAGCCAGTTCAATATATGATTAAGATACCAGGCTAGAAACTGGGAGACCATGAGTTCTAGTCCCACTTTAGGCGTGAAAGCCATTTGGGTGACTGCCAATCTCTCTCAGTCCAACTTACCTCACAGAATTATTGTTGTGGAGAAATAGGAGAAAGAAGGTAAATACCTTCACTGTTTGATTTATTTATAAAAATAATAAACAGTGGATAAAAACAAATAAAACAAAAATAGTGAGACAGTACTTAAAAGTAGCAAATGAAGAAATGCATTCCTGAAGGAAATACACATTAGTAGGACAGAGCAGTTCAAAATATTGCTTGCTATATTTTGCTATCACTGTGTCGGTTAATGCCATGTAATTTTGCTTCATTGCTTAAGGTTTAGCCAGTGATGCCTAGCCTTGTTGTGTAAAGATAGATAAGACACTGTAATCATGGATTTTTCAGTCCTTGTTTCTGCAATCCTGAGAATTGCTTTGAAAGCCAAAAGTAGAAATTGTGATGATTTCATACAAAAGTTTTTATTTAGGTTTTAAAAATTAAACCATGCAAATTCATTCAACCTTTTAGCAATTCTTTTGGAATGGGGATGGATAACCTCCCACCAAATACCATTTTAGTTTTCATGAGCATTCACCAGGATAACAATCATCAAGAATCCATTCATTCATATGTTTTTTTTTGCAATTTGATCCTTTTCTTTAAGCCTGCCAAAATCACCTTTTTGGAGAGATGAGCGGCATAACATTTTATTAAATAAATATATTATTCATACTGTCTATATACTTATTCATTTTGTACAGGTCATTCACATATTTATTCAAGCAACTTTTTTGATTTTTTTGCTGTTTATTCTTAAGTGCCCATTTCTATAGCATTCAATGAATGTTTATGTTTCTTTTGACAATGCCAGCTTCCACTTCCAAAGTTCATTTTTGCTTCTTCTAATAATTGTTACGTTCTTTGTAAACAAATTACATGCTGGCCATTCCCTTTCAAATAGGACTTGCACGTCTTAACATTTCTCTGTCCAGTTTCCTCTCTTTAGAAAGCATCCTAGCAAGAGTTACATACCATTCACTTGCTCATCTGTTTCAAAATGTTTGTATAACTTGCAGTTTTCACTTTGTGTTTTTTGTTAAACACTTTTGTCTCTGATACATTAATTTTTTGATCTATATTCCTTGTTATAGTATGCAGCATTTCTAACATTCATTGCAAATCATTTAGGTGTCACCCAATAACACATCATCTGAATATTCACACACAAGCACACATATACTCTTTTACAACCTCAATCAATATACCATTATTAGACACAAATGCAGTCTTCGCATTCTTGTGAAACAAGTTGCATACATATCTCAAAATGAATCATACATGTATTTCCATTTTTTCAGAACTGAAAAATATGGCTAAAAGTAGCTAAAATATGCAGTAACTTGGAAACAAATGCTTTAACAATACAGGTAAAAAACAATATTTTGAAAGTGCCCCATTCCACAATTCAGTCTAACTGCAATCAAAATGAACCCTTAAGCTAAAAACACTAAATAAAAACATAACAAAATCAATACACAGCACATTATCAATAACTATAAAAATAATTATAGAAAATCTTATACTTGTAGTCTAACTCATTTTACCAATCAGATTTAAAACAGCTCTGTCATCTAATTTTACTGCCATTCTCACCATCCAACTGCTTCTACCAATCATTTTGGATTAATAAATCACAAAAAAACTAAATATGTGGTGAGATATGCTGATGACACATAAAATATTTTGGGGTCATGGTGAATAAGATTTAGAAAAAATCCTACATCATTTTAATCAAAAAATCCAGCAATAATATTTGAAGTAAAAAAGAACAAAACAAAAATGTGCTGTCTCCCTGGATCTTCTCATACAAAGCACAATAATCATTAGTAATTGGTCAGCCAAGCCACACTGATAAATGTTGTACCTCAACTACAAGTCAAATTATCCAGAAGGAAAAAGGATAAGAAGCCTGAAGCTCAGTTACAATATGTACTAACATTGAAGATAAGACATGGGAATATAAGAATACAAAAGAAGTGTTAAAAAATAACTATCATCAAGGACAGTTAAATGGAGAACAAAAACATAAAACTCCAAAAACAGCAAACAAAGATACATTGCAACAGTTAATACACTATATAGTAGAATATACAATGGTAGAAAGCTATGCTTTTCTGGAGAACAAATTACTGATTTGCATGTTAAACTTACTGGAGATTGTTTCAGTTATTTTCTTTAACTTGTATATTACCAAGAGCTATACTGTGAATATACCACATATATAATATAGTATATATTCACTGTGAATAGCTTAGTCCATCTGATTAGTTTCAACATCTTCAGATACTGTAACTATATCAATTTCAAAAGATTTGCCAAAACAAGGGCAAATTAGACACAATTAAATTTGAAAATCCTGTAGGATATAACTCAGAGCATCTTATTACATCTTATTTTTAAAATTTTGGATGAAATGTGAATAAAAAAATTAAATAAGTCAAAGGTCAAACTTTTAATTTGGAATTGACTCTTAATAGCGTGGACATAATTTATTGTACTGTAGCTCATAATTCCATTTTAATAAAGTTTAATAATAAACAAGGGGAAACACATGAATGGTATAAATCAGGGGTGTCAAACTCAATTTCATTAAGGGTTACATCAGGGTTGTATTTGACCTTGGGGGCTGGGGTGGGTATGGCCAGTGTAGGCATGGTCAGCTCAATGTCACTCATGTTGAGGGGCACCTGTGCTGGCCAAGTGCTAAGGCAGAACATCCCTCAGACCCTCCCTCCCTCTATTATAATGTTCCTTTCTTCCCTCCCTCCTTCCCTCCCTTCTTCCTTCCCTCTTCCTTCTCCTTTCTTCTTCCATCCTCTCTTCCATTCTTTTTCTTTCCTTGCTCTCTTCCCATCTTTCCTTCTTTTTCTTTTCTCTTTCTCCTTTCCTGTCCCTTCTTGGATGCTCAAATGTAAAAGGGAAAACATTTCTCCTTTTGTTTTTAGTTTGTTTTCATCGCCCTCTGCTAGCGAAAACGGAGCCCAGGAGGACCACTTGTGCCCCCTGAGCTCCATTTTCACTGGTAGAGGCACTGCAGGCTAGACTTCGCTGTTTCCAGGGTAGCCCCGTGAACCAGATCTACATGGGCAGTAAGCGCTATGTGGGCCAGATTAGGCCCACAGCCCTTGAATTTGACACCCATGATATAAATAATGTAAAGATATACCATAAATGCAATAAATCAATAGATACACAGAAAAGATCAAGATAATTCAAAAGAGAAGGACAAAAATGCCTGTATAAAGTAATTCCCCAAAAACCTGAAGGAAGTATTTTTGAAAACCCATGTCACTCTACAAGAAAATATACATAGGGTGGTCAATGAAGACCAGATAGGAAGAACATTGGATTCCACTAAAATACCAAATGACCAAAACATGTGGCGTTGAGCTGCTGAGTATTGGGTAAGGTGCTTAACAGACTAGACCAGGAAAATATGAATATCATAGTATTTGAAGTTAACAGAAATACAGTAAATGAAAGAACAGAAATGGAATAGCCAATCCAAAAATATTTGGAGAACAAAAGTATTGAACTTAGGAGAAAATGAAACACTGGATTCCTTAGACCACATGGCATCTCAATGAAGCAGAAATCATGACCTGCCTAAATTTAAATGGTTTGCTGTCAAAATGATATATTTTATACATTCACAATTGTGTTGTGCATTAAAATTTTTGTGTAACTGAAAATGGCCAATATGCATATTATTTCCTTTTTGTTAAGTACTCTTGATTTTAGCCCCCCAAAATGTTCTGTCTCAGATTAAGACTGATTAGCCATGTATTCCCACTATTTCTCGTAATATTTTAGCATAATCAAATCAAGTTTTAGATTTATAATTTGTTCATGTGCTACGCTTAAAATATGTGTTCAAAAGGGACCTTTTTGTAAACACATACACGCATACAGTTATCATTTTGGTTCATTTTTGTGACTCAAAGTAACCTCATTATATTTTGTTTGTGCTCATTTTGGTTTCATCTGTCGATTTATGTCACCTAGCAGCATAATTGTCACCCATTCACCCCCAGATCCCATTCATTTCCAAGTTGTGGAAATTTCCCCAAAATTCATCTCTGTATTTTCTATTGTAACTATTCACTGGGATGTGACTTGCAACTATCATCAACCTGTGTATTTCTACTTTCTAATGCAGTCTTGATGAAATCAGTTCTGATTTATTTGTTCCTTTCATTAATAATTAAATGTATACCTTTGTTTTCTTGTAGTTATTCATCAACTCAAATCTACAAGACCACACTATCTTCACGCAGAAAATGTGTGTGTGTGTGTGTGTGTCTGATATCACAGTCTTTACCAGTTCAGCCTGCACTTAATGATCTCTGCCACTTGTCATGGCTGATAGAGATTGGGGGAAGCTGAGAAGAAGAGAGAGTAGGCATAAACAATCAAATAACAGAGTTGATTGATAGTTTATCTTATAGATGTAAATATAATCTTATGCAAAAATATTTTGGGAAATACTCTTTCAAATCATTCAAAGTGAATTTGAATTATTAACACTGCAAATGAAAGAGGGAAATTTTGCCTAGTTTCTAAGTTTTTATACTTACTCCAGAACACTATTAAATATACCTTTCTGAAATCTGAATAGTTCTAGCTCCCTTGATCTTGTGCAGGACTTAATAATAGCAATAGTCAACTGAAGATTTTATATTACAATTTTAATTATATATAGAGATGCAGGCTCTATAGTAGCATTATATAACATTAACCTGGATAGTTAACAATCAGTGTGATATATTTTGGATGCTACAGGCACATCCAATATTAAGTTAATAGAGGATCTCTACTGTAGAGATTACCTTGCAAGCTAACATATTATGGCCTTCTGCAAACTAGAATTATATGCAATATATTGACAACTTACCTAGGATATCTGTTTATAGGTAGTCTCAACATGATCACAATTTATGTTGTTAAGTGAAAAATTTGTTAAGTGAGTTTTGCCCCGTTTTATGACATTTCTTGCTACATTTCTTAAGTTATTAAATTAGTAACACAGTTGTTAAGTGAATCTGGTTCCTTGCTGTCATAAGGTTACAAAATTTTGCCCCATTTTACAACCTTCCTTGCCACAGTTGTTAAGTGGACCACGGCAGTATTTGTTCAGTAAGCAACGTGGTTGTTAAATGAATAAGGCTTCCGGAAGTGTGGACTTTTCCTTGCCAGGAGGTACCTTGCTTGTCATAAGGTTACAAAAGCTGATCACATGATCCTGGGACATTACAAGGGTCATAAATATGAGTCAGTTGCCAAGGCCTGAACTTCAATCACGTAACCATGGGGATGCTGCAATCGTCATAAGTGTGAAAAATGGTCATAAGTCACTTTTCTCAGTGTCCTTGTAACTTTGAATGGTCACTAATGAACTGTTGCAAATTGAGGACTACCTATATTTGTGGTATAAAATGTAGTCTTTATCCTGAAATGTCAGAATATTTTATCTTAATAACTTTTGTTAACTTTTGTTTTATTCAGGTAATTTCTCTACCTCAATAAAAAGAATTTATCACTTTCATACCTAAATGGGAAAGTGATTGCTAAAATTTCTGTGAGAGTTTCAGAGCTGCAATCTCTCACGCCAGCTTTCCCTCTTTATATTATATATTGTCCTTGGTCATGACAAACAGAAATAATAATTTTAAAAAACCGAAATGTCAAACTTCTGACAAAAGAGTATGAGAGTTGATTAATATTTCACTGCCTACTGGGATCTGCTTACCTTGTTTGATTTAGAACAAATAACAGTGTTTGTCATTGCTTCTCTGAAGAGTTCCCTTCTTAATTTTTTTTCATGGTATTTAATTGTGGAACAGTAGCCTGGTCATGCAAGGAAATGAATGGAGGTTATGGTAGGAGGTCAAGATGACTCAGTTGTGAGGTGAGATCTTGTGTCCTATCATAGTGCTGTCCAGCGGATGGGGCGTGGGCATAACTTGTTAGAAAAAACAATGACCTTTGTTTCAGAGTATATTTACAGTTTAGATGTCATTCATATATATATATATGTATGTATGTATGTATGTATGTATGTATGTATGTATGTTTTTGTAAGTTATCGCGGGTACTTACATGTGTGCTATTCAGCTTCCTTCGGGTATTATCCCACGTCATTGTAGCTCTGCTTTTAAAGTTGTAGCAACATTTCAGCAGAATCTCATCTGCCATCATCAGGCTTCTGTATTAAGTTTGTATGTGGGTCAGGGTCTCACAGCGGTTGGTTTTAAATTTGAGGCTAGCCTATCCTGATTGGTTGGGAGTCTTGGTCTTTGTTTATTGGACTTGGAGTTTGATTGATTGGTGTTTCTGGTTTCTTCTGTCTGTTTTGTGGCTTTGATTGGCTGGCAACACTCTGTTCATACACTGGAGGCTTTCAGTGCAGCTTGGCTTTGTGTGAAAGGACGGCTGTTATCTATTAGGAAGCCAGGTTTCATCTGGGTGCCTGGTGGGGGGGTGTTTGAGCTGGAGGTATCAGAGGGAGTCTGTTTGTGCCCAGTGTTTGCCTGGCTTGTGGTGTGGAGATCTTTCTATTTGAGAGTGCAGGCTTCCAAATGATTGACAGTCTGGTGGAATCATCTCTTCTATTCATGCTTTCAGGTCTTTTTTCAATCTCTATGGCTTCTCTGATGATTCTGTGGCTGGGGTTTTCTATAGTGGCTAGGGTTTTGGTGCCATTGAAGTTGATGTTGTGACCTGTGGCTTTCATGTGTTGGACTAGTGAGGAGGTGTGTTCCAGCTTTTTTACTGCATTTTTGTGTTCATCCAGGCGGGTACTTATTCTTCTATTGGTCTGTCCAATGTATGTGGCTGGGCATGATGCACAGGGAACTTCGTATATGCCTTGGTTTTCCAGGTCAATTTTGTCTTTGGAGTTTTTAAGGATGGCTGCTATTTTTTTGTCTGTTTTGAAGGCAGTCTTGATGTGATGCCTGTGTAGTATCTTACTGATTTTGTCTGTAGTACCTCTTATGTAGGGCAGGACAGCTGTTCCATAGGTCTGTTGATCTTCTAGGTCTCTGTTATATCTTGGCGTGCTTTTGTGGATCGAGCTGGTGATTTTGTTTTTGTGGAAGCCGTTGGCTGTCAATACTTTAGTCAGGGTGCATAGTTCAGTCTTTATATGTGTCTTGTCTGCCAGGCGTTTGGTTCTGGTAATTAATGTTTTAGCCACGGAATTTATCTGTGCTGGGTGGTGGTGGGATTGGGCATTGAGGTAGCAGTTGGTGTGTGTTTTCTTCTGGTATATGGTGTGTCCCAGTGTGCCATCTGTTCTTTTGTAGATTAGTACATCTAGGAATGGTAGTTGTTTGTTTATTTCCGTTTCCATGGTGAACTTGATTTTGGGGTGTGTGTTGTTTAGGTGTGTTAGGAAATTGTTTAGGTTTTCTTTTCCATGGGGCCAAATCACAAATGTGTCATCGATGTATCTTAGCCATAGTTTGGGTTTGTGGGTGGCATTAGCCAGGGCTCTGGATTCGAATTCTTCCATGAACAGGTTTGCAATGACGGGTGACAGTGGTGATCCCATAGGGGCTCCTTCAATTTGCTTGTATCTTTGTCCTTTGTATATGAAATATGTGTTGGTTAGGCAGTGTTCTGTTAGTTCCATGAGGTCTTTGGCTGGTTGGTATTTATTTTTGATGATTTCAAGAGTTTCTTTTATTGGGACTTGAGTGAATAGTGAAACCACGTCGAAACTTACAAACAGATCTTCTTGTTCTACGTGTAGATCTTTGATCATTTCTAAGAAGTGGTATGAGTTTTTTACATATGAAGCTGCGGTTTCAGCATGGGGCTGTAGTTGTTTTGCTAAGTATTTAGCTAGGTTTTGTAATGGTGCTCCTATGGAGCTGACTATGGGTCTGAGAGGTATGCCTTCTTTGTGTATTTTTGGGAGGCC
>BLBF01000040.1:35175000-35193438 GCA_015471245.1 Laticauda colubrina
GAGCCTTGGTTCATGTCTGCCTGCCAGCCTTGGTGCCAGCCTCCCTGCCAGCCTTGGTGCTTGCCTGCCTGACAGCCTTCCTGCCAGCCTTGGTGCCAGCCTCCCTGCCAGCCTTCCTGCCAGCCAGCAACCCCACAACCACGCAGAAGCACAGCAAGCCTCAGCCATCTGCTGCCAGCTCTGGCAAGAGGGACAGGGTTACCATCCCGCCCCCTGGCCCTCACTCTGGTTCTGCTGGGGCTTCTGCAGCACGGGCTCGCTCTTCTGGGGCTGGCGCTTCTGCTGCTTCTGCTTCTAGAGGAGCTGATGACAAGCACTCCAGCACCAGCCACCTCCACAGCACCTGCACCCTTGAGACTGAGCGACCAAGAGGAGTGCCAGAGACTCATTTTTGTCTTATAGCTTGTTGTTAGTAAAGTTTATTTTTGATTCACACACTTGCTTCATTTCTTTTTTTTTAATAAAGTCTTGCTGGAAACTTTTAGAAATGGTTTAAGCCTTTGCATGCTTGTGGGATGGGTTAAGATAGCTGTGGGATGGGCAGGGATACCTGTGGGATGGGCAGGGATACCTTTGGGATGGGTAATAGCTGTGGGATAAACCTCCGGTGCAAGCATAGTGGGACTGTATGGTCCACCCTCCCAGGTGCAACACCTACGGCCCTTTATTATCAATAATAATGTAATCAATCATCCACACATGTCAACATAAACACAACTCTTTATTAAACGCCCTGTTTATTGTAGGCCCACCCAACATACATGGCCCAATCTCATCTGTGTGATGAGACAGGCTCAAGGAAGCATCCATTAAGCATCTACCATCCTATCTTGCCACTCCACTGCTCCAGCTGGGGAGTTGCACCATTGTCTCAGGAGGTTGCGCTGCTTCTTCGCTTCATTTGAGGCTCTGTTGCGGCCTTGCACATCCTCAGTGTCGATCAGGTTTCGCCCTTGCCTCCATTCCCCAGGCTTCATGACCCCATTGGCTTGTTGGAGGTCCACGAGCCTGTTCTGCAAGATTGGGTAGCGGGTGCGCATGAGATTGTGCAGGATGCAGCAAGCTTCCATGATCCTCCTCACGGTCTCTGGGCGATGCTGCATGGTGGTGAGAAGTACCTGGAACCTGTTGGCCAGGATGCCAAAGGCGTTCTCCACCACCCGCCTTGCCCTGGACAGCCTGTAGTTGAAGATCCTCTCTTCACGGGTGAGGAGTCTGGAGGTGTAGGGCTTCATGAGGTAGGTTGTGAGGGAGAAGTCGTTATCCCCCACGATGAAGTAGGGCACATCTTGTGTGTCGTTGGGCAGGGGTTCTGGATCTGGGAAGCCCACGATGAGGTTGCGTTCCAGCCCCTCCTTGAGGTGACTGGCGTTGTATACCTGGGCATCCGAAGATGAGCCGTTGCCTGAAGCATCGATGTACATGAGCTTGTAGTCAGCATCGACCATGGCAAAGAGGATGATGCTGAAGAAGCCCTTGGAGTTGAAATAAGTGGACCCCGACTTGGCTGGAGATTTGCAGGCCACGTGCTTGCCATCTATGGCTCCAACGGTGTGTGGTAAGTTCCACTTCTGATACCACTGCTCTGCAACTTTCTTCCATCCTTCTTCAGTGGAGGGGCATTGGAGGAGCTCCTCCTTGTATTCTTCGATGATGGCCTGCACCACTTCTCTGACCACAATGCTGATGGTGTTGGATGGCACCCTCCAGCCGTTCTGCATGCTCCTGTAGGAGGTCCCTGAGGCCAGGTGGCGCAGAGTGAGTGCCACCTTGAGCCCAGGTTCCAGGCTGGGCCGGAAGCTGGTGTTTGCGTTGGTCAACCTGGGTGTCAGGCGCTGCACAACTTCGTCAAATATGGCTGGAGGCATCCTCATAAAGTTCTGGAACGCCGAGTGTCTTCGCTCCTGAGCTCCACCATCAGCTTGTTGTACAGTCCGTCCTCCGCTCTACTGGCGAACCATCTTCAGACCCAGACTCTTTTTGGGTGGCTCCTTTTCTTCTCACAGTAGTGTTCACAGAGCCTGCAGATGGCTTCGCGCTGTTGCAGAACGATGGTGGCTGCCGAAAGGACTTTGTTACAATCCACGGTGGACATGACTGGATGCTGTGGAAGAGGAAGAGGCAGATGAAGGCTGCAGAGGTCTGCACCGCTGGGCTGCTGTTCTGAAAGTGCGATGCAGGCGAGTTGCTCCCCCTTTTTATAGGCAATATAGGTTTTCCGCTAGGCATCCTCTAGGCATCCTGTAGACATCCTTAATATCCGAAATAGGTCCCCTCTGCGAACGTTTTTTCCGTTTTAAACGCTTTGTTTCCGTGCTGCATCCTCTAGGCATCCGTTCTGCGTCCGTTCCGCTTCCTCCCTGTGTCCGGATGGATGCGTATTGCGCGGATGCGCAGCGGATGCCTAGTGGATATAGCGGATGCGTAGCGGATGCAGAACGGACGAACTGGATACATTTTCCGTGCAAAAGTTTTAGGCAGCCCAAAACTTTTGGAGCGGATGAAACGTCCATAAATGGATGCTGGACGGATAGAGAGGAAGCAAAATGGAGGCAGTGAGTATAGAACGGATACATCGCGTTAACCAACGGATGGCAAGATTTTTTGTCTGTTTTACATCCTCTTTGCATCCGTTGGTTCAGTGTGACATGGTCTTAACAAATGATACCCGTCCTTTTACTCAGAGCCAAGCTGCACTAAAAGCCTCCAATTGAGGAACACAATGTTGCTAGCCATTCAAGACAAAAAAAGCCACAAAACAGACAGAAGATATTAGAAACACCAATCAAGCAAAACACAGCAAACTCCAAGACCAATAAACACAGACTAAGACTCCCAACCAATCAGGGTGAAGAAAAAAAAACATTCTGGCACAGCAGTAGGCTAGCTCTAAATTTAAAACTGAAAGGGCTGTGAAAGTCTGACTCACAGATGAACACAATACAGAAGCCTGATGATGGCAGATGAGATTCTGCTGAAACGTTGCTACAACTTTAAAAGCACAACTATAATGACGTGGGAAAATACCCAAACAAAGCTGAATACCATACATACATACATACATACATACATACATACATACATACATACATACATACAAAAAGAACACCTTTTGCCAAAATTCTGTCCTATGAAAGTAAACAGTTTGATAGCTTGCTAGATGTTGAAATGTCAAGACCTTGTACTTTGGTTAAATTTCTTTGCAACTATAGCAAATGGCAGAAATAGTCACCTTAGAAATGCTTTTCTGGATAGCAAATACTTTCAGTTACTAAAAAAAATGCATCTTTCAATCAAGCTGCAGTATGAATGAATTGGCTCTGCAATATAGCTGTTGTTGTAATAAATACACTGCAATGTAAATATCTTTAATAAAATTAAACAATAATTAATGCAACACCATAATTTAACTATAGTTTAAGGCATCCAAGTTTGGTGTTTTCCCATATATTTTGTGAGACTTGCTCTTTTATAGTTTTATCTCACAGATTTTTAACATGGAAAGTCTAGTATCCCATATTTTTATATATTTTACCTCTTTATTATTTTCATTTTATTTTATTTTATTGTAAATAACTGAAAAACAGCAAACATACCTAACACACCTTCCTATTTTCCCCACTGCAACCACCTTGTGAGCTGGGTTGGGCTGAGAGACAGTCGTGACTGGCTCAAATTCACTTATCCAGCTTTCATGCCTAAAGAAGGACTAGAACTTACAATTGTTAGGTTTCCAGTTCGGTACCTTAACTATTCGATCAAAGTGGCTCACATGTTTTTTGCTGTTCTGATTATTCAGACAACAGTGAAATGATGTGATGAAATGAGCCTGTGAAGAGTGAGTTCATATATTTCTGTCATTTATCTTCCCAGGTTTAACAGCGTGTTATCCCCTCTCTTCCAAAGGCAAAGATTTTTTCTGCAGATGTGAACAAAATATACTAGTAAATGCATTTTAGCTGGAATACCTGATAGTGCAAACACAACACATTTTTAAAAAGAGAGTAGGTCAGAAGGGTTAGAGCTCAGAAAGCAGCTTTTAAGATCTTGAGATAAGCAACAGATGGTATAATTATGCAAAATCAAAAGTGCAGATGATATATTATAGAAAGCAGCAAGTAGGTTAATTTTAGGTTAGATTATGACTCCCACTGTTTTTCCTTAGGTCAGCTGCAGAAACAAATAAAACTTTTACCAGATATACAATATTTATGTACTATTATATCAATGGAAGAAGTGCTTGAAAATGAAAATCCACGTGTTGCCTTTTTCTCTCATTGTTCTTTAATTAATTTTAGTTTTCGAGGTGCTTCTACATAAATGATGGTAAGCACGGCACAATTATATTTTTAAAATTATATTGGCTAAAGATGCAATATAGCAAAAATTTAAAGCTATTGACTATACTTATCCCAAGCAGGGAAACAATTTAACCCTAAGGTATCGTACCTTAGCTTGGGTGAATCACACTTTTTTTTTAAAAAAAACCTAAATTCAGTTAGATTGACTTAGATTCAAAAGAGCCACAAAACCCCTGGTGTCTGGACAGATGTTTAATATTTCCTTATAAAGGTTGGAAAGATATTTTATTTTGATAAAAACCAATATAGAGAAGTAAAATTTTAAAAATGACAGGCTAAATTGCTATACAAGTTACTATTACTACAATAATTACACCTACAATACTTTTATTATTCAATTATTATTACAATACTACATTTTATAGCAGTTATTTTCCTCTTACACTGTTTCTTCTGCTTTTTTCTTCTATTACTGAATAAGGAACATGTAGAATAAGGAACATGTAGAAAAATTGCATCTTTCCACATTGTGCCATATTGTGTTTGTACTTTTTCTTGCTGTCCTCTGGACAATTTATTCCTTTTGAAAGAAAAATACCTTATTTAGTTTGGCTGTTTCACCCTATTTGCTGGTAATTACAGAGATTCCAAAACTCCCATCTTCTCCCACACCTGTTTCAAGGTTGCAGCTTGAATAGCAGTCCTGCTGCGCGATGAGGGGTGGGGGAAGCTCAAACAAGAAGGGAAGAAGGCAGCACAGGTGCCTGAAATTTTTGTAAGTAGCATGCTCAACTATGGGGACAATCTGTCCCCCCCAAAATTTATCCTGATTTATTCTTAAAGGTAGCCAGTTCAATGAAGTCTGTTCAAATGGCCAATTGGCAAGTATCATCCACTTGTGTTTCATCTTATTAAAAATGTAACAGTAAGTAAATGAAATGCAACTTTTATCAGGAACCACTAAATATTATTTGATTTTTTTTCAAGGTACTTGACTGAAAATGTACGACAGTCATGAAGATGTTGATTCTGGTTCTGAAAAGAACTCCAAAGAGAGGGAGCAGAAGCTGAAGTCAAATCCAGATATTGATAGAGGATGGGCTTGGATGATAGTCTTTTCCTCCTTCCTGGTGCATATGCTCATCATGGGGTCACAAATGGCTCTTGGAATTCTCAACATGGAATGGCTTGAAGAGTTCAGCCAAAGTCGAGGGCTGACAGCATGGGTCAGCTCCCTCAATATGGGTATTACTCTGATTGTAGGTAGGATCCCATATTGTTACTATTATATTATCAGTTGCTATCTTGATTAAATATTGGTGTATTGAAATCAGTCCTATTCAGCAGAGCACATCCAACTTCTTGAAACAAATGACTGGGGAAAAGTCTTTCAAGCACTGTTTGAAAGACTAAGTAGATTGGGGATTATCCAGATCTCTAGAGGGATGCTGTTTCATAGGCAGGCCCTGCTGCAGAAAAGGCACAACAATGGGATCCAACAACATGATGTTGTTTTATAGAGGAGACCCAGAATATTCCTCCACTGCTGGATCTGTTGAGCTGAGCAGGAACAATGAGACAGAAGCAGTCCCAGAGTTTGATTAAAACAAATTCCTGCCCTGCCCTGCCCTGCCCTGCCTTGCCCATCTTTCTGGTATTTTGCTTTTCCACTTTAATGGCTAGAATTTTATTGTGGGATAGACTTTCTAGTGTCTTCTATTACTTCTCTTCATTAGTTCCTAATCGATTTCAAAAGCTTGCATATGTTTGTGGCGTGGCATATAGCTTCTTTGCTTATTTTTGAAAGTGATGTTACAAATACTAGTCAGTAATTGACCACAGCATTAATATGATTATTGTCCAGATAAAAATATTAAGACTGTAACCATAGCTGATCAAGTTATAGTATGACAGCTTGGAAGTTGAAAGCATCCATGTTCAGCTATTTATGCCAAAGATCTTATCAGGCCAGGTTTACATTGATTAAACAGACCAGTTCTTTCAATAGGTTGAAATATAGGATGACGGTAAACTGTGATTTCCTTCCAATTTCTAATTTATAGCTAGTCTGGCTTTTTGACATGCAACTGTTTATGTATATATTGTACATGTTTACATGTTTATATATGTATTGTCCAGCCTATAATTTCAGTTGCTTGCTTTAGACTAATTACAGTCATTATGACTGTAACAGTGGTTTATTAGTTAGTATATTGTACAAATCCAGCAAATTTATTCAGGATCACCATTTTAGGATATTGTACAAACCCAAGCAATTATGGCTTGATACAATGAGTAAGCTCAATCTTAGACTGAGTTTGCATGACATGTTCAGTTCTAAATTACAGTGGGTAATAGGGCATCTATAGGGAGGCAAGGGTGGAAGGGGATTGCAGTGACAAGAGCACCATTATTTTCCTGTGCGTGCTATTATTTTATGCATTATATGTTTACTTTCCAGCATGTATATTCTGCCTGTTTGTCAAACTTCAAATGGTTATAACTACAGCAAAAGTCTCCATCTTGAGGTTCCTCAGTCCAGATGAATAACTTTCAATAAGCTGTAATTACAACATCACGATTAATATGATGGCTATCTAGGGTATTAGTAACACATTAAATCTGAATTCCAGACTTAAATTTGTGTGTGTGTGTATATGTGTGTATGTGTGTATGTATGCATAGGGAATAAAATCATGCATGCTTAATTGTTATTATTGATAATTGATCTATGATGAAAACATAGCCTTCAAGTGCCTTTAATGTATATATAGGTAGTTCTTGACTTACAACCATTCATTTAATGGCTGTTCAAAATTATAACAATGCTGAAAAAAAGTGACTTAGGACCAGTCCTGCACTTACAGCTATAATTATGTCCCCATAATTACCTGATTAAAATTCAGGTGCTTGGCAACTGGCATCAATGGCAGTTGTCAAGCACCTTTTTATGGCAGATGCAGCATCCTGGAATCATATGATCGTAGGACTTTCCAACAAGCAAAGTCAAAATTCAGAATCGGATTTACTAAATGGCTGGTGATTCGACTATGGCAAAAGAGGCAATAACATTGGGTGCAGTTCCAGTCCCAATTGTGATCATAAATTGAGGACTACCTATATAAGAGCTTAGATGCTACCAGTATGCAGTTTTGTATCACAAACATTTAGCTTTTTGAGACACGTTCATGTAAGATCTTGTTGCTGTCATCTAGTATCTGAATTTCATGTATTAAACCTTTACCAATTAATGCTTATGGGATGTATACTCATTTGGAAAATTGTAGTTAAATGCTTTCAAGTCTCATATTTGTGAAGAAAATAATTAGAGTATATGAAAGCAATCTATTTCACATGTTCTGTCACAGGTCCCTTTGTTGGTTTGTTTATTAACACCTGTGGATGTCGGAAGACAGCAATAACTGGAGGAATCTTAAATGCCCTAGGATGGATATTAAGTTCCTATGCTTCAAATGTACATTATCTCTTTATTACATTTGGAATTATAGCTGGTAAGCATTAATAATTTTTTGATATACATTAGGAAATCTATTTTTCTGAAGAATATAGAAATGCTAATGTGAACAAGCCTAAGTCTGTCTTTGTGAACACATAGACTGTAGCTTCAGGCTACATAAGCTTGATTAAGGTGTTAAGTTGCATATATAACACAGTATGTATTTAATCATAACTATTCATGGAGCTGCCTTTTGGACCAGTTGGAATTTTAGAGTAGTCTTGAAGAGTAGTCCTATATAGAGTGCATTGCAACAGTCCAAATGGGAGCTGCTAGAACATGAGTGACAGAGAGAAGGCCCATCTGATTCAAGAAAAGAGGCATTTGTGAGACTGCAAAAGCTCTGGAATCTGCTCTCACACCTATGCCCTGAATAGGAAGCAAGAATCCAAAGGAACTCCCAAATTATGTACGAGTTCTACCTGGAGAAGTGATATTTAATCAAGAACTGTAGAAGGTAAATCATTAGGATTGGCAGGTCCTTGAAACCAATGCCACTTAGTTTTACTAGTTTTGGACCTCCTTTATTTGTATCCTCACAGCTTCCAAGCATTGGAAATTTTTCCATAGCACAGTTTGCTCAGCTAGGGATGTAGATGTAATCATCTGCACACTAATAATACTTGACAGTAGATGACCTAGCCCACCAGTGTCAGATGTACTGTATACTGAATAAAGGTGGAGGAGAATATTGAATCCTATGGCATCCTGAAAATGAAGGGCCTTAGGCCAGTTTTTTCCTGGAACTAGCCCAGAAGGAAGAGCCTGACTGATATAAATCACATTATGTGTATTGCATTTGTTGATTATGAATTTAAGTAAATTTAACAAGTAGATCCCCTCTTTCAAAATAAATCAAGAGAGAGCCTTCTAACAAATTTTTCACCTCTGTTGCAGCCCAAATGTACTAACTTAGTTGATATTCAGAAGTTGAATAGTAGATTTGCTCTAGGAGAGATGGCTTTGGAATGTGACCATCAATAATGAGCAGAGAACAAGATCTTAGAACAATTCATGCCTCATTTCTAGTTCCTGAGGGCCAAAACCTGTTTCTTTAGATATTTAGCCTAGCCTTTCATTCCTGTTTTAGGATTTTCTGGCAGTTAATCTTCATCTATTAACACAATCATAGAAGGTTCCTGGATAAATCTGAAATGTTTCATGTTTCAGGTATTGGAAGTGGAATGGTATACCTGCCTGCTGTAGTCATGGTGGGAGAATATTTTCAAAAGAGAAGAGCTCTTGCCCAGGGACTCAGCACAACTGGAACAGGCTTTGGTGCTTTCCTGATGACAGCTTTGTTGAAATATCTTTGTTTGGAGTTTGGCTGGAGGAATGCCGTGTTCCTTCATGGCGCAGTCTGTCTGAACCTGTGTGTTTGTGGAGCACTTCTGAGACCAAATCGTTACAAGAAGGAAGCTACTGAGCAAAGCAAGGATAGAAACAAGAGTCAAAGCAATAGTCCAACAAAAGTTCTCTCCTGCTCTGCCGAAGTGCTAACATTGAATTGTGTTTTAAGGGAAGCGAAGAAAGAGGCAAAGGGAGGACAGGGTGCAAAAGAAAAGATTGCCAAAATTTCAACCTTGGAAAATAAAGATGGAATCAGAGACCAAAAGGAAATCTATACTCTTGGTATTCTAAAGCGAGTAGGACAGCTGACAGTCACAGGCCAGAAAGGCTTCAGGACCTGGTATTCCAGTTACTTTGGAACTGCTTCTCTCTTCACTAACAGAACATTTGCAGCTTTTGTATTTTGGGCTATATTTGCCTATAGCACTTTTGTAATTCCTTTCATCCATCTCCCCGAAATAGTGAAACAGTACAGGTTATCAGCACAGAATGACATCTTTCCTTTGACCTCAATTATTGCAATTGTTCACATTTTGGGGAAGGTAGTTCTTGGCATAATCTCTGATTTGCCTTGCATCAGTGTTTGGAATGTCTTCATGGCAGCTAATTTTACTCTTGTCTCTTGCATTTTTATTTTGCCATTAATGCATACATTTGCTAGCCTTGCAGTGGTTTGTGCCCTAATAGGATTTTCCAGTGGATATTTTTCACTTATGCCAGTTGTCACTGAAGATCTAGTAGGGATTAAGCATCTTGCAAATGCCTACGGAATCATCATTTGCGCCAATGGGATATCAGCACTTTTGGGACCACCATTTGCAGGTAAACATAGCATTTTTACCTACATGGTATCAATAGCAATAGCACTTAGATTTATACCCCACCATAGCTTTACAGCTTTCTCTTTGCAGTTTACAAATGTTAGCATATTGCTTCCAACAATCTGGGTCTCATTTTACGGACCTCGAAAGGACGAAGGCTGAGTCAACCTTGAGCTGGTCAGGATCAAACTCCTGGTTGTGGGCAGTGCTGCATTGTGGCACCACTGTGCCATCACAGCTTATCTCTGCCTATATTTACATGCTCAATTATTTTGCTTCTCTAGAAAGACAAGACATAGCAATTGCTTTGATGGCATGCCTGCCAATTATAAAAACCTCATTTGAATATTTTGTATAGCCCTGATACTAAAGTTTGAAAATTAACAGATATTGTTCATTTTCTACAAAACTCCAGCAAAATATGTCAAGTAGAGACAGGTTTTAGCATTTTCTTTATAGGAATACTTATTTGTTATCCCATAGTACTATTACATTATTATATTTATTTATAATAATAAGTATGATATAGTTATCTCAGAATGCAAGAGTGACAGTAATGGTCTTTCAGGAAGTCATATTTTTACTGATTTTTTTTGGAGAAGGGAATTCTAATACTAAGAGCATTTTAACAGCAGACTCTACTAACTTGAGGATAGTGGGCTTATTGGATAAATTCATGCTGAGGCTGGACATCTATTGGGATACTTTAATGAAGATGCTGCTATGGAGCAGAAGTTTGAAATGCATGGCTGAAATGCTTTCTTCCACCAGGATTCTGCAATTTTAATAAATACAAAAGGAGCAAATAAAAGTGAAGAAACTGAAAAGAGAAGCAAACAGGAATACATGTATTTTTTCTCACATGCATTTATGTTTAGTGAAAGTAGGATTTAGGACCTAGTCAGCAAACTGTGTGCAAAATATGCCTCTTTGACCCATTTTTTGCAGAACGTTTATTGGCGAACAGTATTTTTTGTGCAAATAAAAATAAACCCTGTTTGAATCCCTGACCCCAATTACCCTTGAAAAAATAGGAACTGGATGGGTCAGTTTCATGACTCCTGAAACCCATGGAGACAATAAATAAGTCTACCATAGTCATAGCAAAGTTGCCCACCTCTTGATTTAAGTAGATATTCCAAAGGTTTTATAGAAAAAAAGTGTATTTAAAATATAAACTTGAAGAAACAGACTAGCATCCCGCTACAGTTTCAGGCTTAAGACAATAAAAGAAAAAACTGATTTGAGAGAGTGGCAAAATTAATGTAATATATGACAATCTTGTTACAGATGAAAAAAAGAAGTTAGACATAGAATTGTGTCTATGAGCAATACTGTATTAATAGAAAAACTAATGTTTTATGCTTCTTGATTATTGGTAATGGTACCCTATTGACTGCTTTCTTTTTATTTTCTAGGATGGATTTATGATCTCACACAAAAATATGACTTTTCTTTCTACATCTGTGGTTTCCTTTATATAGTGGGAATACTGACTTTGCTCGTTCAGCCTTATATAGACAAGGAACAGCCATCATCAGAAAAAAATATAGAAAATGGAAGTGTTTAGAATTGTTCAATTCATGTTTTTATGGAAGAAATCTTGCATTTCTGAAGGAAGTATCAAATTATATAACTGATGGAGCTAACAATGTTAAACAAAACTGAACATATCAACCCTTGTACTAAGGTGCATGTCAATCAATAATTGAACATTATTTTTTGTGAAGTTGGAGTTAAACAGCAGGAAACAAAGAACTTGGGTCGTGATCATTTGCCATTAAAGGCCAAATATAGGGCCTGTGTGAGAAAAAAGTCTGCATATAATCCTTTGTAATCCCCACCAAAAATAATAAGTAAGTGAAAGAAAGTTTGAGTTTTGGTGCATGCATATAAATACTGTCAGGTTCCTAGTTTGTTAAGAATGGATTTTCATCTTTCTGCAATTGCTTGCTGCTATAATAAGAGACTCTGAGACTGCAAAATTCAACAGGAAAGTTATTGCAAGTGGTCAAAGCAGATATATCTGACATTTCTCCTTATGTCTGATCCACTGAGAGAAAGGCCAGCTCAGATTTTCTAGGCCAAGACCATGGTTATTAAATCCCTTTTGCTATCTTGTTTACCATAGGTTAGATTTTAATGCTTTGCTCCAATATCAGAATCAAATGGTAACCTAGAAAGATCAGTCCATTCATTGAATGATCTAGCTGTGCTAATGGACCAACCAGAATTTACCACAGCTCAATACACCAGTAATCCTAGTGCAGTTGCACTTGCCTTAGGAACTGTTGTTGGAATAGCTGCTCAATTACAGTTCTCCACTGTTCTCTCATTTTGCCTGGCAAATATGATGGGAATGTGGGCAAAAAATATGATCTTTCTCACTCAGTGTGAAGTACACTTTTAAAAAACCTGGAGAAATTACTACAGATCAGTTCTTCATAAGATTCATAATATTATTGAATAATCGATGGCTGTATTCCTACCTACCCCTTCTGATTCAAAATAGCTTAGATATAGATAATGATAATTTTGTGATGCGTTTGAGGAGTGTTTTTCATAATTCTGCTAAACTGATGACAGCCAACCATAAGATCAACTGCCTGTTACAAGATAAATGGTTGATGAGTGCATATGTGATAGACTTTCAGACATTAGGTCAAGATTTGGACTGGAATGTAAAGCAATTAAACCACCAGGGCCTTTAAAGAGGGCCTAGCTCGAGGTGTCAAACTGGTGGCCCGCGGATCGAAAATGTCATGAGCAGGCCATGCCCACTCCAACTCCATGAAGGGGAAAAACATATTCATATGATGGCAACATGACATCACGAGTTTGATACCCTTGGCCTAGCTGATGAGTTATGAGATGAGTTCATTGGGCAGGGAATCTTAATGGATCCTGTCTGTGATAATCTAATTCTGAATTTGAAAATGGAAGACTTAAAGAATCTTGGCAATGCTATTGTGAAAAAGGAAAATCTCACCGTTCTCTTGTCTTGTTTCCTCTTCTTGCTCATCACAATATTCTAATGGCAGTTGGGAGCTAGCAGGAAGAGTCTGTAAAAGAAAAACAATACTGGCATGCAAAAGACTTGTGCTTGTATTGTTAAGAATTGAGCCATTTTGCTCAGGAACATCTTGCTTAGTCTCTCCTTCCTGGTGTAACAATTAAGTTCTATAATTATGGAGAAGAGAGGTACTTTGCAAACAGATTCCGTACATACTCCAGATTTGGGCGAGTTAGAAAACAGGTTTGTCAGAGCTGAGGATTTCTAAAAAATTACAAAGTGTCCAGGGTTTTGACCATCGCTATCAACATTTGGCCCTTTGTTTCAATGGAGATTCTTAATCATCTGGGTCATAGTTGTCCCAAAGTTGTTTTTCATAAGCTACCTAGATTTTCTTGGTTTTTTTTTTCTCTTGAAGACATTTCGCTTCTCATCCAAGAAGCTTATTCAGTTTTCTTTTCTTCAAATTAAAGCTTGGATGAGAAGCAAAATGTCTTCAAGAAAAAAAATCAAGAAAGTCCAGTTGTCTTTTGAAAAGCATCTTTGGGATGATTTGGTCCTTTATTTTACTCTTAAGATTTAAGTTGTCTATAACTAACATACAACTATCTTCTCCAATATATTCTAGTCCTATGGTCAATTTTATCATTTCTGCAATCACACACTACTATGCCTTGCCTTCTCAGCATAATGAATTCCCAATGTGGATGGAAATATCAGTGACAAGCCCTTAAGGTCTGGCTCAGTTTTTGAGTGCACAGGGTCATTCCTACTATCATTATCATGAACTTCTTTATCTTAATTCAACATCCTGATGCATTTTTCTATTGTCTTGACAATGGCTTCACTTCAGATTCATAATGTGTGCATTCATTGGGACCAAGAAAGCCTTATATTTGATTTTCAGTTAGGTTAGATCCATAGATTTCAAGATTTGATTCACTTCATCAGTTAGACTGCATCCAAGTTATTTTATCTGCCAGGTATGTTGACATACATTTTGTATGTATGTATGTATACATTATATATAAAATGTATATATACATTTTGTATGTATGTATGAATATTCACTTCACAAACATTTTGTGAAGTGAAAAAAACAGAATTTACTCACCCAGTGGTTTTCTAAAACTATAATTATTTCTAGAACTAAGAACTCAGCAAAATATTTATATCTGGTACTCAATTGGTATGCCTAAATGAATTTATTGATGACAAATTGTAAATGGAATGCATGGCTATCATTATTTTTTATTATTCTATTATTTGTTTTATCCTGTTTTCTTTTTCACTGTCTTGTAAACTATGAGGGCAATTTAGAAATATTGTAAAATAAGCAATTAAATGGGTTTTGTTCATCACTCTTCTATGTCACCTGGAGCTCTGCCTCTTTTTATTATAAAAAAAGAAATATCTCATGTGATTAATAATTTTAGATCTGGAACTTTGTTACCTTCTTTCACTTCTGAACTTTTGAAATAGATGGACAAAATATACATATGAACTTTTATTTTTTGTTTATATCATTAGTCTGTTCCCAGCCACTAACACTATTTGCTGTTCACAAATACAAAATCTGCTGACATTTCAATTCAGGCCAGCCTCATCACGATCAATATGATTTATAAAGTAGGACTATTGGGGCACTTTGAATTTGAAGGCAAATATGTGCTTTTCTGTACCTCGGGGACACAAGCATCACATTTGCCAGTGATGGCTTAAAGGAATCACATCTTTTCTTGGGCTTACATAGCTGGCCTATGCAGCTACCAGCCATTCTTGGGGGGCAGGATTTGGAACTATAGTACCTGGCCCTTCACATTCCTGATGCTTCAAAGTATCTTTTAACCTTCAAATCCAAAGTGCTGCCCAAGCCAACTATAATGTTTTTGCATGATAGGTAAATATTAATTAATTCATTAAACAATCCATGGTTTAACTACACAATGCAAACCCAATAAATTGAATCCAACTTCTCCATTAGAGTTCTAATAGGCATTTTACAATGAGACTGTCTTGTCCTTTTTTTTCTGCCATGACAAATATCAGTATACTGCTTTATAAATCCTTAGTAAGACCACACTTAAGAATACTGCATCCAGTTTTGGTCACCATATTATGAAAAGATGTTGAGACTCTGGAAAGAGTGCAGAAAAGAGCAACAAAGATTATTAGGGGGCTGAGGCTAAAACATATGAAGAACAATTGCAGGAATTGGGTTTGTCTAGTCTAGTGAAAAGAAGGACTAGGGGTGTAACCAGATCACCGGGTACATATTATCACATGTGGTGAACAAGCCCCAAAGCAAAAAAATAAAAAATGGACAAAAATACACACATGGCTTGAAAAAAATAACAAAGCAACATATAGATCTTCTCAAGTCAGAAGTATTTTTGTTGCATATTTTACCAGAAAAATATAACAAAGGGAGTACACATTTAATTTTAGATGTGTTAACAACAGTCAGAATTGTGTTTGCACAACAATGGAAAAATGAAGAAATCCCTACAGATGAAACTATAAAAAATATTAGAATGTGCAGAAATGGACAGATTAACACTTAAAATTAAGGAAAAGGAAGAAACTGAGTATTTTTAACATGGGATTTGTTTTATCAATGGCAGAAACAGAAGTTAGAAACTTAAAAGTATAAGAGAAAAATTAATTACAATGAAGTTTTATTAAAATGGACAGATAAATATGTGATTATTGATGTTAATATTATTAGCATATCAAAGTCAACTGTACAACTGTATTTTATATATATATAAAATATTCAGCTTTGTTCGGGTATTTTCCCACGTCATCATAGTTGTGCTTTTAAAGTTGTAGCAATGTTTCGGTAGAATCTCATCTGCCATCATCAGGTTTCTGTATTGTATTCTGTATTGTATTTTATATTGATGATGGCAAATGAGATTCTGCCGAAACAGATTTTATCTAGATATTTACAATAAAAAGGTGAATTATTTTTCTACCATACATAAAGTCAAGTACTAATAAACTTCCAAATGGGATATTTTATTAAGGATAGACATTGTTGAGGTAATTCCCTGTTAGGAGAATGAGCACATAAAGGGAGACGTATTGAAAGTAGTGTTTGAATAATACACACATAGCACACAGATACACTGTACAGTAAATGTAGGTATTTACTTCCAGAAAGGTTTAAGCAAATTTCAAAATAAGCAGTCCAAAGCCATTCACAGGTAAGTCAGTCAGTTTTCAATCCAGGGATAATCCAATAACAAAGTCCAGTGTCAAAACCAGTTCAGTATCAGACTTACATCAAATCCATGAATATCAGTCAATTAGGAAAAATGGAGGAACGGCAATACTCTCCAACAGAAGGAAACCGAGATACACTCTCTTCTGAGACTTAAGACAAAGACAATTCAGGTTTCTGGCTCCATCTTATGGCCATTTGAGAAACTACACCCAATTACAGTTTTGCATTTTCTTAAAGATACAGCGTTAAAATGTCTGTCCTGGTTTATATATTTCCAACCCAAATAGCTGTTAGGTGACTTATATTCCCAACATTCTCCCCTTTTGGGTAGGACAGTATATACAACCTTACGTTCTAATTCCATAATCTTCACAGCAAGCCTAATACTTTATAGAACCTTGGTCCTTTGTAAAATGATCTGCTGTATTGTTTTCTGACATACAGTATTCTATCTTAATCATCTTACTTTGCACACATTGTCTCACATTTAAATATCTTAAATATGTGTGTTTCATTTTTGTTTTAACAGCAATATTTGAAGCCATCTGTATTGCTGTTTGGTTATCTTCATAAACAACAATAGAATCTGTTACATTAATTCCCATATCAATTCATTGTGCTTATACAAAACTAAATCTGTACATAATAAAGACAAACATGAGAATTCAGCCTCCAGTGTTGAAAAACTTAGATGTTTCTGTCTAATGGACCTCCATTCAATCAACACATTTCCCAATAATACTACAGTACCCGATGTAGATTTTCATGTATTTATGTCTGTAGCAAAACTTGCATCGGCATATGCAGTTAAACTCAGTTCATCTTTAGGCTCTAAGTACAATGCATAATGCATTGTTTGTTTCAGATATCTTAACACACGCTTAGCAGCTTGCCAGTGCCTTTCAGTTGGCTCAACATTAAATCTCGCTAATTGATTAACAACATATGCAATATCTGGCCTTGACCAATTACTGAGATAAGATAAACTACCAATCTAGAACTGATAAATGTTCTTATCAAAAATAGGACTTTGAATATCACTATGGCTAAACTCCTGGCTCACTGGTGTTTTAACTAGCTTACAAAGTTCCATTTTAAAACTTTTTAGTAATTGGTAAATTTTATCTGCCTGTGAGATCTTTTATCCTTCCCCTAGGGGAAGGATATCTTTAAACCAAGATATTGTTTGATTTCTCCTAACTGCTTTATCTTAAATTTCCTCTTTAACAGTGAAATTATCTCAGTAGCTTCTTGTTCAGTTTTGGTGGTTAATGCTATGTCATCAGTAAATAATAGCAACAGTGACATTACACCATGACTTTCTCTTTTGAACAAACATGGATCAGCCATGCCAGCTACAAAACTTATCTTTGTTAATTCTTTAACTATACATTGGTTCCACTCATATCCTGATTGCTTTAAGCCATAAAGACTCTTTTTCAATTTCTAGCAATCAATTGTATTATCATTTTTAATACCTAAAGGTTTCTTTAAATATATAGTGTGTTGCTGCACTGAAGCCCAAAGATACTGGAATAGGATAAAAAAATGGTTAGAGGAAATAACGGCGGAACAAATTGAATTAAAACCAGAATTCTTCCTATTGGGGATATTTAATAGACAAATTCCTAAAAATATTAAATATATCATACTGCATATTCTTACTTCAGCTAGAATAACCTTTGCACAGTGTTGGAAACAAGCAGATATTTCAACAGAGGAGATGGTTATACAGAGGATAACAACCTGTGCAGAGATGGACAAATTAACTATAGCACTTAAGGAAAAAGAAACATCAGAATATTATAGAAGCTGGGAATGCTAGTATAATTGGATAGAACAAAAATAGAAAATACATTAGTAAATAATGTAAAATGTAAATTATAATTATATATTCGCTATAAGATGTCTCTGTAATGTATCACTAATATTGACAACAAATAAGGAACCATAGATGGTCGATAGTCATTTTTTTTTTTTTCTATTTACTTTCTTGCTTCTTTTGTGTGTTCTGTTTGTTCGACATTTTGGTTTTGTAATTAATAAAGTTTGTATGTATGTATGTATGTATATATAAGCTTAAGACAGGTATGGATGGGACTATTACCCATAAAGCCAGGTTAGCACAAGGGATCAATCAGACAGCAAATGACTATGATGTAGTGTTTGCACCTAGTCTGAAAGCTACTACATTAAGGGCAATATAT
>BLBF01000040.1:35193838-35214223 GCA_015471245.1 Laticauda colubrina
GCTGCTCAATTCCAGGTGTAGTGCTAGCAAATCTTTGTTTAACTGATATATTGCCCTTAATGTAGTAGCTTTCAGACTAGGTGCAAACACTACATCATAGTCATTTGCTGTCTGATTGATCCCTTGTGCTAACCTGGCTTTATGGGTAATAGTCCCATCCATACCTGTCTTAAGCTTATATATCCATTTATATCCTATGGCATGTTTACCTGGTGATAACTTAACATTTTCGTATACCTCCAGTCTTTTTAAAGATTTTAGTCCCTTATCCATTGCTTCCTGCCAAGCAAGCTGATCCTTAGCAGGGTACAGTTTTAGGTCACTATAGTTACTTGGAACTGTATTCACTTGGCAAACAACACTATCCTGATATCTATCAGGTGGGTCGTGTTACTTGGGTTGAACATCTTGGTAATACAGGGCTAACTGGTAGATTTTCCTGTGCCACCTGCTCCTGTTCTTCTGTCTCTTCCTGTGCCTTTTTTCCTTCTTCCTCCTGTTCTTCCTCTTTAATGGCTATTTGTGGTTTTCTGATTTTATCTTTAGGGACTATTTGGGTGTCAATAATAATATCATTGCTGGATTCCTGTTCCAGTTTATCCCATCCAACTTGTTCAAGAAATTTTGCACTAGCACTACAATAAACATGAGCTGTACCTTGATCCCAGAATCAAAATGATCTATGGTTGGCTTCATAACCTACAAAAAATAATTTCTTAGCTCTATGTTGCCCTTTCATTCTTACTTGTGAGGGAATATGCATCATGCTGAAGCTCCAAATGTATGTAGGTAACTTAAATTTGGTTTTCTGCCATGCCAATGAGTGAATGGCAATTCTCCAGTTGTTGTATTAACTACATTGTTTAAAACATGATTGCTACACATTATGGCCTCACCCCACAATGTTTCAGGTAAACCTGAGTTAGATAACGTTGTGCGAGTCATGACTTGTAATGTTTGCCCTCTTTGTTCCACAAATGAGTTATGTTGTGGTCTGTAAAGTGCAGAATGTTTATGCTCAACACCAGCCAATTTCAGCATAGTTTGGAATCTTTTGTTTACAAACTCAGTCCCATTATCAGTAACTAAAGTAATTACTTTACTTTACATTTTTCTCTCGTCAAACTTCAGCCAGTTAAAGAAATGATGGAATGTTTCTGTTTTGTTTTTCATGAGATAGCAGAAACCATACCTTGAGTCCATAATACTCAATATATAGCAGGCACCTCCTAAACTTGGTTTGTCAGGACCAATTATGTCAGCAAAAACAACCTCTAAAGATTCTTTGGTTTTAAACCCATTAAGTCTGTTTGCTGGAATAACCTTGCTTTTTTCCTCTTGGTGACAAGCATTACAGTTTAAATACTTGCTACAGGGTTTCAATTTTACTCCCTCTGACAATTCAACAGTTTGAGCATTTTGAAATTAATGTGCCCCAGACGTCTATATAGTAAATGTATATATTCAACATGTGGCTTAACATTGTTATAAACTGAGTTAGCCATCTTCAGCTGGTCATCATGTATCACATCTAAATCACTTTTTAAAGTAACAATAACCCTTTTACCCTCTTTCTCTATTATACAGTTATCTCCCCAAAAGGTTACTACATAACCAAGATTAACTAAAGCCCTTACTGATAATAAATTAAATTTCAGTTTAGGTACATATAACATAGTTAAATGTTCATTTATACAAGAACAATATGCAGTACCTTCACCTGACGTGTTAATCTTTAATCCATTTGCCAATGATACATGTTGTTTACTTGTGGACATCTTTACAAACCTTTTTCTATCTTTAGTAATGCATTGCGATGCTCCACTATCAACAACCCACAAATCACGGTTTACAGTTGAATTGCTAGACATAGCTAAACTAACATTCTTCTTGGCCTTCTGGTGTTTAGTAGTATTATGTTGTTTTCCCTTCTTACAGAATCTAGCTATATGTCCCCTAGCCCCACAAGAAAAACAATTCCTAACAGTATAGGCAGTTGAAGATAAATCCTCTTCTGGTGGTTGTTCCTTCCTCAGTTGGTCCCTATCCAGCTGTCTTCTTGCTTCTTCCAGCAATCTTCCAGTTATGTCAGTCAATGTCAATTTATCTCTGGGCAGGACTTCCAGTGAAGATACGTAATCATCATAACTTTCATCCAATGAAGAAAGAATGATATAAGCTTGATGCAGCTCTGAAAATATCAGTTCCTTTTCATGTAGCTCTTGAAAAGTTCTTTTCATGAAGTTCAAATGAGCTAACATATCTCCACCTTTCAGAATACGTGCTCTAAACAGTTTACGTGTAAGATGTATGTGTGCACCTACACTGTCACGAACATAAATCCTCTTCAAATTCTCCCAACACTTAGCAGCAGACTCTTCTCCACAAATATGGGCTAGCTGCTGGTCAGTCAGTGTTAGTCCAATTATACAAAGAACTCGTTTGTTGTTCTGTTTAAAGTCAACAAGTTTCTTGGCATCATCTTCATTAGCTGGATCCCAAGCATTTACATCTGGTGGGTCTTGAACTACATTCTATAAACTTTCTCTACGCAGAAGTAGACTGCACTTCATAGACCAGCAAACATAGTTTGTTCCATCCAACCGGGTTATTAGTGATAGACTTGTTAAAGTGACTTGTGCCATCTTTACCAGGATAGTAAACCACAATTAAACAGTAACCAGCTGTCTATATACAGTACTGTGTATTCACACTAACTCTCAGTTATCTGAGCCTGGTATGGCCTGGGGCCATAACCGGTGTTGAGGTAATTCTCCATTAGGAGAATGAGCACATACAAGGAGACGTATGGAGAGTAGTGTTTGAATAATACACACATAGCACACAGATACACTGTACAGTAAATGTATGTTTTTACTTCCAGAAAGGTTTAAGCAAATTTCAAAATACAGTCCAAAGTCATTCACAGGTAAGTCAGTCAGTTTTCAATCCAGGGATAATCCAATAACAAAGTCCGGTGTCAAAAACAGTTCAGTAATCAGACTTACATCAAATCCATGAATATCAGTCAATTAGGAAAAATGAAGGAATGACAATACTCTCCAACAGAAGGATACAAAGAGACTAACTCAGACACACTCTCTTCTGAGACTAAGACAAAGACAATTCAGGTTTCTGGCTCCATCTTATGGCTGTTTGAGAAACCACACCTAATTACAGTTTTGCATTTTCTTAAAGATACAGTGTTAAAATGTCTATCCTGGTTTTATATATTTTCAACCCAAATAGCTGTTAGGTGACTTATATTCCTAATATCAGTAGCAAATGTACTAACTACCAGTAAAATATTGGCACATGTAATTAATGGAATGGAAAACAAAAAGATATTGAAGGAAACCCACACACGTTTGTTTCTGTAATAAATAATTCAAATCTTGAAAGTATAATTATTTTAAAATTATTATACCAAGCACCTGCATCAATAGGAAAAAAATAGGTATGTTTTTTGAAGCTGTTAAAATAGAAAATTGTCATGTTTGCATTGTTTCAGATCATTTAGCTGTATTTTTATTTGTTCAAAGTAGAAACACTATTTTCATATTATAAGATTAATGGCCCCATCTTTATAAATACTTTCTAGAAAATTACATTCGGTAACAAAAAGCCCCTTTATAATGCAAATAATCAGGATCCTTATGAACAATATTGCTTTATCATTCAGTCTATCATAAATACTATAGTCGTATTCTCAAGAAGAAAAAGTTATTTTTGTTGACGATTCTTCTGATAAAATTACATTTTTGTTGATCTGATCCTCTTATCCATTTTAAATTAATTTATTAAACAAAACTATTACAGAATATTCTTATTTTTGAACCACTCAGGATGAATCAACATTTTAACGCTACAGGAAAAGCATTATACATTTTTATACATTTACGAAACAACAAGGGATTCAGTATACTGGAAATTTGTACCGTATATACTCACATATAAGCCAATCTCGCATATAAGCTGACCCTTAAAAAACTGCCCCAAAATGAGGAATTTTGCAAAAACTCGCATGTCAGCCGACCCCCAAATACCATGGTGTGTTGTTTGGGCTAATAACAAAAGAGTATCAATATGCAATGCACTGATGAAGGTTCATTATCAAAGCATTTGTGTAGGAAACAATATTAAGTTAATTACCCGGTATGTAAAGAATCTGATGTTATATAATGGTAATATATGCACTTATCGTAGCAAAAGCTTGCAGAAGAGCATAAATGAGAATAAAAGCCATTATTGTTGTGTTTTACTTTTATTTATTTTCACAAATTAAACTGTGTCTCAGAATCCTTCAAATTCATCCTCACCATCACCCTCGTCCTCAGATTCCCCAAAGAGATGTTTCCAGTCCTCCAATATATATTTGACATTATCTTCATCCCACATTTCTTCATCTTGATCTTCATTTTCATTTTCTGCCACTTCATCACTGTCTTCATTTTCAGTTTCATTGCTATCCTCCTGCCATACAGCATCATCTTCAGTGCCATCTAATTTGTTGCTAATGCAACATTTAAAAAGGATTTCTGTACCATTTCTTGTAAAATCATATCCCATGCAGTCTTCACCCAAGACACAACTGTGGGCAAAGAAGGGTGTTTGAAGTTTCCTTTGGCTGTTAGTTCAACCTTGCCATCTGCCATCCACTGTGTCCACAGGTTTCGCATGTGTGTCTTGAAGGATCTGTTCAGGCTGACATCTAGGGGTTGTAGCATTCCAGTCAACCCTCCTGGTATGACTGCCTGAATGATGTTTGACTCCTTTAGACTCCTTTTTACCTTTTCAGTTAGGTGAGCTTTGAATTGGTCCCAGACTAGCATGGAGTGTTTCTTGAGAAGACCTCCATTTCTGCGCACCCACACTTGATTTATCCATTTGATTATGCCTTCTTCATCCATCCATCCTTTTGGATGCTGATGGATGACCACACCACTGGGAAATTTGTCCTTTGGCGAGGTTTTTCGTTTAAAGATTACCATTGGGGGTAGCTTCACCCCATCTGCAGTGCAACTCAGCACCACTGTAAAATGGTTTTTTTGGTGCCCTGTTGTCTTAATAAGAACTGTTTTTTCACCCTTTTGGTTCAATGTTTTATTGCTTGGCATGTCAAAGCACATAGGGGTCTTGTCCATATTACCAATCCTGCTGAGAGGAAAATCACCAGTCTTTCGTTTATTTATCACAAAACGTTGGAAGTTCATCACCTTTTCCTCAAATTCTGATGGCAGCTTTGGGGCTATTTTTGTTCTTTGTCTTAGTGATATCCCATTTCTCTTCAAAAACCTTGTACACCAGCCCGGGGAAGCAGTGAAGGTTGAGGTACCTTGGTATTTTCCAGATTTGGCCATCTGCAATGCTTGTAAGCACACAGCCAATCTGACACACTGTAGCCATTCTGCCTTTGAGCCTCAAACCACTCAAGAATGTCCTTTTCCATTTCAGGGAATTGCCCAGCTTTGGGCCCTCTTTGTACGTTTTGAACTGGGGGTGCAATCCAGTGTACTATCCTTTCTCCATCTTCTAATATTGCTCTCATCCACTCCAAAGGTTCTTGCTGCTTCAAGGTTGCTTGTTTCCTCTGCAGCCTTCACTACTTTTAGTTTAAAAGAAGCAGCATAAGACATTCTTTTTCTTTTAACATCAGACATGGTTATATTTTAATGAATTTTACTGTGGAATGCTTTACTAAATGCAGAGAAACTGGATACAAAGTTGCATGTGATGATCACAAACACTACAGTGGTCACGTGAATAACTAACCAATCAGAGCGTGTTATATCCAGTGGGAGAAAAAGCAAAGTGGAGGCACCCAGAGTAAAAAGAAATGTGCTGTATGTATATATCGCTGTATGGTAATATCGATATTGCGTGATCTGAGAAGTGGTGGCATATCGTCATGTCATTTGTGTCAGAAATCAGATTTATGCGCATATAAGCCGACCCCCAAATTTGAAAAAAAAAAAAAAAGCATTCTAAAGTTGGCTTATATGCGAGTATATACGGTAATTCACAGTGTGATTGTCATATGTCAGGAAGTTTACACCCTTGCCTGGCAAATACATTTCTTGGTAAATTTAATGCTACTCAGATTTTGTAGAAAAATTCAGGAAAAATTATTTCATAAGCATAGGATCGAAGATTCCACCCCTTAATCTTTTTTAGGGATAGGTCTTCTGAGGACTTTAGAACTAAAAGCCTGACAAAGAAATGTTTGCTCTGTCAATGAAATTGTGGGACAGTCACATAAATGTTAGTAATTTGATTAAAAGAAAAGTATATAACAGCTTTATAGCAAATGAAACCAGAATTAATGAGTTCTCATTATCTTATATATTTGATATTAATTTGGAAAGTGGATGATTCTTAACTTTCTTTGATAACAGCAGCTGATTACATTTGCCATTTCCTGGAAGTTCTCATTTTATTTTCAGGAATGCTATACTTATTTTGTGTCATTTCAGGTATTGTATGAAAAAACAAAAACAGCTTTCTCTATGTATCCATACAGTACATACATATTTGTGATCACTGCTGATAACAGTGATATAAAATAAAAGGTGGCTGCCATCTGCTGGCCAAGTCCGAATACGGGGGTGGGGTGGGGGAACCACATCAAAAGATACAAAATGTGAACAATTTGAATACATTTACTGAAAACAAATATAGAACAAAATACAATTTAAATGAAATATTAAATGACAATTTATGGAATAACAAAACAAAGATTTTCTCAGGCATCTCTAATAGCCTATTTTAAGGCAGCCTCTCATCTTTATTCAAATCTTGTGATCAGATTTTTTACTAAAAAAATAAATAAATCCACACTTTTCAAAATGTTTAATTAGGAAAAATACTCATCTAATCAGAAACACTTCCAGAAGAACTCGCTGACTTTGTTTTCCTTCTTCGTAGCTGTAATTGCAGTTGAAGCTTGTTAGTGAAGAAAAACTGCTTCCACCCAATTTCTTGTGCCAGGGACTTCATTTCTGGAGTGATGGTGCCCAATAAGTCTTGCACAATCACTTCCCATAGTTTGTCAGAGTTGCATAACTATTTATAAAACAAATAAAAAGTGTGAGCAGATAAAATAGATTTATTAAAGGCAAAGAAGTATTAGGATCTGATTCCACTGGGCTATTTGAGTTCCAGCATTTGCATGTTTTTCTACAAATGAGACAACTGCATAATAATGTTCATATCCATAATTTATAGTACCTAGTATCACCTTCTTCAGTATCAACTTTACATTTTAAAAATAATTCAAATGCTACTTAGGAACCATGTTTATTTCAGTTACTTATTACAACCATCCATTTTGAATCTGATACTGCTGCTCCAGCTGAGCCTATGCTTCAGGATTGTCTGCCTCAGGACCCAATAAGTCAGGATTCATTTGAGGCTGATCAGCCCCAGAGATCTCCTCTTCCGATGTAACAGTCTGATGACAAGGCATAACCCCCAAGCTCCAAGTTTAGACATCTATAGAGGCAAGCAGAGCAATTCTTCTCAATGAGGCTCCTTATTAAACAAAGGTGAGGCATGAGTGATTGTAGTCAACTGTTAGCAGACAGATTTAGGTAGCTTCTTTCATTTCAGACTTTTGCTGAAAATAATCATTTGGCTATCTAACTCATGACTCTTGCTTTTGACCCTTTGGCTGACTTCCTCATTTGGCTTTCTGTGACTCTTGAAACATATTTGGGTGATGTTTTTGCTTCTTGGATTATAACAGCATTTTTTACGCAAAGGCACTTTACTAGGCATCTGAGTTACATTCCTATTTGCTGTTATTTGTTTTAATGGTAATAAATACTTCAGCTTTGAAGTGTGTGCCAGCAACCTTGAAACAAAAAAATTCCAAATTTTTACTGATTTTAAGATTTTATGCGAATAAAAATAATATAAAACACTAGCATTTCTTTGACCAGGGCTACCCTTATAGAGAAAAACAGGAATTAGACAAGAACAGAAATCTGTGGCCTTTAATATAATATTAAATTCCGATCCCATGGAGTATGGGCAATGATCATAAACAATGGAGGTTCAATAACTTTCACAAATTCCTCATATTTGAATATGAAGTTTGGCCAACTGTAATTAAGAAACGGTATATTCTACCAGAAATTACAATATAAAACATCCAACAATTTACTTGAATGTAAATTGCTCCACTTTAATTGGATCACCAAGCATAAACATATATTTTTATGTAGGAAATAAAAGCAGAATGACAAGTTTAACTATGGCTGTTTGTATCATAGATAACTCTGACTTGCCTTTTTAAATGAAACTTTAAGGCCCTGTCACACTGCCCAACGGATGCAAAACGGACACAACGGACGAGCAAAATGTTCCATCCGTTGTTATCTGCTCTCAAAAGGGGCAAAAATTTGCATAACCAGAGCGGATAACACGGACGCGGGGAGGACGCAGGGCAGATGGAAAGCGGATGCGGAACGGAAGCCCAGCGGATGGAAGCGGATGGGAGCGGATGGCACATCCGCTAAGCTTCTGGGGGGCCTCAACAAAGCAGACGCGGAACGGATACAGCGGAAGCACAGCGGATGCACAGCAGATGAAGCGGATGCAGAGCGGAAGCCTAGCGGATGCACAGCGGAAGCCTAACGGATGCCTGCTGTTAATTGCGCATGCGGGGAGGATGCATTGCGTAAGCCACGCGGATATAAAGGGAAGCAGCTCGCACGTGGCCAGCATTCGGAGGAAAGACCTGCTGCAGGATACATCGAGTCCTTGCCTGCCCTGCCTGCATGCCTGCCTGCAAGCTTGCTGCCAGCCTTCCTGCCAGCCTGCCTCCAAGCCTCCTGGCCAGCCTTGCCCTCTGCCTGCCTGCCAGCCTTGCTGCCAGGCCTGCCTGCCAGCCTTGGTGCCTGCCTGCCTGCCAGCCTTCTTGCCAGGCTTCCTGCCAGGCTTCCTGCCAGGCTTCCTGCCAGCCTTCCTGCCAGACTTGGTGCCTGCCAGCCTCCCTGCCAGCCTCCCTGCCAGCCAGCAACCCCACAACCATGGGGAAGAAGTGAAAGTCTCAGCAACCTGCTGCCATCCCTGGAAAGAGGGACAGGGCCACCCTCCCGCCCCCTGTCCCTGACTCTGCTTCTGCTGGGGCTTCTGCTGCTAGGGCTCGCTCTTCTGGTGCTGGAGCTTCTGCTGAAGCTGCTCCTGGTGGTGGTGCTTCTGCTGCTGCGTACTCTGCTGAAGCTGCTCCTGGCGGTGGTGCTTCTGCTGCTGCGTACTCTGCTGAAGCTGCTCCTGGTCCTGCTGGTCCTGCTGGTGCTCCTGGACTTGCTCGTCCTGCTCATGCTCCTGGTCCAGCTCATGCTCCTGGTCCTGCTGGTGCTGCTGGTGCTGCTGCTTCTGGTGCTGCTGGGGCTCCTGGGGCTTACTCTGCTGCTGCTGATCCTGGTCCTGCTGATCCTTCTGCTGCTGCTGCTGATCACGATGATGATGATGATGATGATCCTGCTGCTGCTGCTGATGATGATGATTATGATCCTGCTGGTGATGATGATGATGATGATGACCCTGCTGGTGCTGGTGCTGGTGCTGGTGGTGGTGTGGAGGAGCAGCCCCTACCACCTGGGAGCCCCTCTGATGAGGGCCCATCTGGTTAGGCCAAAGGGAGGAAGAGGTGTATGCGGGGACGGGAGAGGAGGCAATACTTCATTGAGGAGGAACACGAGGATGAGGCGGAAGGGACACCGGCTGTACAGGGACACCAAAAGGAAGCAGGCTGCTTGGAGAGAGAGGGCGGAGAGTATGGGTTACACTTCGGAGGTGCTCCTCGGCTGGTGGAAGCACATGCACACCTGGTACGGGAAGCTGCACCTGAAGAAATCTGGCCAGGCCACTGTGAAGCTGACATACAGAGAGACCTACGTCATGGCCAGGTGCAGCTTCCTGGAGGGTGAGATCCACCACCGTGGAGCACCAGGAGCCCCTCTCACAACCCTCTCTCTCCGGCAGCCTGCTGAGACCCAGTCCTCTTCCGGCTGAGAGTCAATCCCTGTCTCCAGGCAGGTTTCTGTGGAGCGTGCCATGGCGGAGAACCCGTGTACAGCTGTTGTCACCGTGGTGGAGCGCGTGGAGGACTCCCTGGTGCGGTGGGAGAGAGGAGACATCGAGTCCACCACACTCCTAGCCGCATCCACCCCCCCTAGCTCCGCCTCCACAGAAAGGCAGAGAGCCAGGCAGCAGGAGGGGCAGAGCCACACTGTCCTGCTGGAGATCAGGGACACCATCTGCACCAGTATAGATCTCCTCTCTCAGCTGGTCAGCACCAACTCCTCATCCTCCAACCGCAAGCCCTTCCTCACCTATGTCAACCAGACCCTCAAGAACATGGAGGAACCCCAGTACCAGGTGGTGAAGGACCGGATCACCGAGCTGCTTCACAACCCTCCTGATCCAGAGGAACCTGCTCCCACCCAGTCCAGATCTGCTCCTCCACCTCCACCACAAGTGATGTCCCTCCCATTCCAAGGCTTCCACAGCCCCTCACCTACCAGGGCTACGGCTACCAGGAGGTCCAGCAGCACAGGCAGCATCCCTTCCCAGTCCAGGCACAGAGTCATCGGATGACACCGTTGCCACCGGTTCCACTGATGCCACCAATGCCACCCATGACAATGATGCCACCGATGACAGCGATGCCACCCACGCCAGTCCTCACCCAGCTGCAGACCAGACAGCCCCACTACACTACTCCTTCCTCCACCCCACAGCCAAACCCGGCCTCAGTACATCTCTCATCAGTACTGGGGCTGACACCCCATGGCATGGAGGAAGGACCTCTCAGCATCGCGGGTCTGAGCCAGCTGTCTGAGAGCTTCCTCAACACACTGTCCCCTGTTGTCCTCTCGGGGCCAGGCACCCCAATGACAATACAGACCAGCACTCCAGCACCACCCACCTCCACAGCACCTGGACCCTTCACCCCTGAGACTGGGCACACCTCCGAGTGACCAATAAGAGTGCCAGAGACTGGGTAGCTGGCTACCTGTGGACTTTATTTGGACACTTGACTTGGGTCATTTTTTTTTTACAGCTTGTTGTTCAATAAAGTTTATCTTTGATTCACACACTTGCTTCATTTCTTTTCTTTGTAATAAAGTCTTGATGGAAACTTTTAGAATTGGTTTAAGCCTTTGCATGCTTGTGGGATGGGTTAGGATAGCAGTGGGGTGGGCAGGGATACCTTTTGGATGGGTAATAGCTGTGGGATAGATAAACCTCCAGTGCAAGCATAGTGGGACTGGATGGTCCACCCTCCCAGGTGCCACACCTATGGCCCTTTATTATCAATAACAATGTAATAATCATCCACACATGTCAACACAAACACAACTCTTTATTAAACGCCCTGTTCATTGTAGGCCCACCCAACATACATGGCCCAATCTCATCCGTGTGATGAGACAGGCTGAAGGAAGCACCCATTAATCATCTATCATCCTGTCTTGCCACTCCACTGCTCCAGCTGGGGAGTTGCACTAGTGTTTCAGGAGGTTGCGCTGCTTCTTCCCTTCACGTGAGGCTCTGTTGGGGCCTTGCACATCCTCAGTGTCTATCAGGTTTCGCCCTTGCCTCCATTCCCCAGGCTCCATGTCCCCATTGCCTTGCTGGAGGTCCACGAGCCTGTTCTGCAAGACTGGGTAGCGGGTGCGCATGAGATTGTGCAGGATGCAGCAAGCTTCCACGATCCTCCTCACGGTCTCTGGGCGATGCTGCATGGTGGTGAGAAGTACCTGGAACCTGTTGGCCAGGATGCCAAAGGCGTTCTCCACCACCCGCCTTGCCCTGGACAGCCTGTAGTTGAAGATCCTCTCTTCACAGGTGAGGAGTCTGGAAGTGTAGGGCTTCATGAGATAGGTTCTGAGGGAGAAGGCGTCATCCCCCATGATGAAGTAGGGCACATCTTGCGTGTCGTTGGGCAGGGGGTCTGGATCTGGAAAGCCCATGATGAGGTTGCCTTCCAGCTCCTCCTTGAGGTCACTGGCGTTGTATACCTGGGCATCTGAACATGAGCCGTTGCCTGAAGCATCGAGGTACATGAACTTGTAGTCAGCATCGACCATGGCAAAGAGGATGATGCTGAAGAAGCCCTTGTAGTTGAAATAAGTGGAGCCCGACTTGGGTGGTGCTCTGCAGGCCACGTGCTTGCCATCTATGGCTCCAATGGTGTGGGGGAAGTTCCATCTCTGATACCACTGCTCTGCAACTTTCTTCCATCCTTCATCAGTGGAGGGGCACTGGAGGAGCTCCTGCAGGTATTCTTTGATGATAGCCTGCACCACTTCTCTGACCACAATGCTGATGGTGTTGTGTGGCACCCTCCAGCCGCACTGCATGCTCCTTTAGGTGGTCCCTGAGGCCAGATGGCGCAGAGTCAGTGCCACCTTGAGCCCAGGTTCCAGGCTGGGCCGGAAGTTGGTGTTTGCCTTGGTCAACCTGGGTGTCAGCCGCTGCACAACTTTGTCAAACATGGCTGGAGGCATTCTCATGAAGGTCTGGAATGCCCGAGTGTCTTCGTTCCTGAGCTCCACCATCAGATTGTTGTACAGTCCGTACTCTGCTCTTCTCCCAATCCATCTTCGGACCCAGATGCTTTTTGGCCGCCTCCTTTTCTTCCCGTAGTAGAGTTCACAGAGTCTGTAGATGGCTTCACACTGTTGTAGAAGGATGGTGGCTGCCAAAAGGACTGTGTTATGATCCACGGTGGACATGACTGGATGCTGTGGAAGAGGAAGAGTCAGATGAAGGCTGCAGAGATCTGCACAGCTGGTCTGCTGGTCTGAAAGTGAGATGCAGATGAGTTGCTCCCCCTTTTTATAGGCAGTATAGGTGTCCCTTTGCATCCTCTAGGCATCCTCTAGGCATCCTCTAGGCATCCTCTAGACATCCTTAATATCCGAGATAGGTCCCCTCTGCGAAAGTTTTTTCCGTTTTAAACGCTTTGTTTCTGCTAGGCATCTGTTCTGCATCCGTTCCGCTTCCTCCCTGCGTCCGAGCAGATGCGAGTTGTGCGGATGCACAGCGGATGCCTAGCGGATATAGCGGATGCGTAACGGATGCAGAACGGATGCAGAACGGATGCCTAGCGGATGCAGAACGGATGCATTGGATACATTTTCCGCACAAAAGTTTTGAGCAGTCCAAAACTTTCTGAGCGGATGAAACGTCAATAAACGGATGCTGGACGGATAGAGAGGAAGCAAAACGGAGGCAGTGAGTACATCGCGTTTTGCAACGGATGGCAAGCTTTTTTGTCCGTTTTACATCCTCTTTGCATCCGTTGGTGCAGTGTGACAGGGGCTTTAGACAAGAAGTTTTTAAAAATTATTTTTCCTTGATATGAGAAAGATGATAAAATGTATGGTTTTAATAAAGGATTAATGTAATTAGATCAGATATTAACTGGGAGAGATGAAAAACTGATAAAGAAAATATATAGCTATTTATAAGCGAGCAAGGAGACAATTTAAATGAAATTTAAATAGGGCTAAAAACTTTAGATATCCAATAAAACTGGATAAATGGCAGAAATTGTGGGATAGAAATGTTAAATCAACTATGTCAAGTGCATACAAAGAAAACTTGTACAAAATGTTTTATAGATGGCGTTTCTCACCAACAAGATTGACAAAGATGCTTAAAGACATGTCCGCTAAATGTTGGAAGTGTAACCAGATACCTGGTTCGTACTGTCATATGTTTGGACATGCCCAAAGGCAATATTGGAAAAATACATACTTGGTTGGAAAAAATGATAAAGCAGCATATAGATTTGAAAACCAGAAATATATTTGTTTGGGCATCCTTCTGGAAAAGTATGACAAAAGAAATATATATTTGATTTTACATGTACTAACTGCAGCCAAAATTGTATTTGCATAACAATGGAAAAGCGAAGAAATCCCGATAGATGAGAGTGTAACTAAAAAAAATATTAGAATGTGCAGAAATGGACAGATTAACACTTACAATTTAGGAAAAATAAGCAACTGAATATTTCTTGACATGGGACTTATACCAATGGTTAGAAACATGGAGATACAAAAAGGACTAATGTTATAAAGATTTGTTAAAGTAGATAAATGAAATATTATTATTATCATTGAATTAATATGTGATGAGTATTACTATAAACATTTTGATTTTGATTTTCTAAAAATAATTGTACCCAGATAACATATTGATTGAAATTGAAATTGATGGTTTGTCCATTGGGCATTTCCATTCCATAACTTTTTACGATCTTCCCTTTCTTCAGTGCCACTGTTGCGCATTTGTCCAGGCCAAACTCTATGCTGATGTCAGTGCTGAAAATTCGAACTGTATTGGTCAGTGACTGGATTTCAATTTCTGATTTTCCTTATAACTTCAGATCATCCATGTACAGCAGGTGAGAGATTTTCTGTGAATTGTTAGCAGTTTGATAACCCAAGTTAGTTTTCTGTAAAATTGTTAACAGGGGGATCATGGTGATGATGAACAGGAGAGGTGACAAAGAATCACCCTGGAAAATCCATCTTTTGGTGTTGACCAGCCCATAGCTTTCACTTCCAATAAACAGTTCTGTTTTCCAGTGCTTCATCGCATTTGCAGTGAAAGTACCAGTGCACTTGCATATTCGAATGACATCCAGGCACTTGATCCAGCTGTGCGGTAGTGAATCAAATGCTTTCTTGTAGTCAATCCAAATGGTATGTTTTTCGGCTTTTGCAGTTCTCTAAAATCATATTGTCGATCAGCTGATCTTTTGTGCCTCTGCTTCCTCATTTGTTTCCTTTCTGTTCTACTGGCAAGATATTATTTGCTTCTAGATCAACCTGGATTCTGTCAGCTATGATGCCGTTCAGCAGCATGAACATGGTTGGCAGAAACGTTATTGGTCTGTAATTTGCAGGTGTTGCCCCTTTTGCTGGATGCTTCTGTATCAAGTAGGTTTTCTCAGCTGTTAACCATTCACTGATGTTTCCAGGCTGCAGCATCTCATTGAATTGTTTGGCCATTTTTCTGTGCAGGCTGATCAGGTATTTGAGCCAAAAGTTATGCAGTTGAACATTGCCAGGCGATGTCCAGTTCTTGACTTTTTTCACTCTGTTGCTATCATTTCAGTAGTTATTTCCAGTTGGTCCATTTTGTTCTTGGAGAATTTCATCTCAAAGTCTCTGATCCACCCAGCATTTTTGTTGTAACATTTCTCAGTCTCCCCTAGGTCTTTCCAAAACTAAGTGGTTGCCATTTTTTAAGGTTTTTCAATTTTCGTATCCCCCGTCTGATTCAGACTCTGATAGAACCATCTTTGGTCTGATTGGAAAAATTGGTTTTGTTTGTACTGGATGACTCTGGCTTCGTATCTTTCAATTTTTCTTGCTGTTGCTGTTTTCTGCTGCTTCACAATTTCCAATGCTTCGTCAATTTTTCTTGTGCTGAGCCCATATTTTTTGATCAGATGTTTCTTGATCTTGCTGTTCTTCAGCTTTTTCTCCTGCAAATGCTTCAAGTTGCTTGCATCTGCTCACAGGCTCTTGATTTTCAAATCCAACCTGATTTTCCACTGCGGTTTTCCAGTCGATTTTCTAGGGAGCTGCAGCTGTTGAATCCCCAGTTCTTCTGTTAGTATGACTGCTGTACTGTAGGCAAGCTGATTTGTTTGTTCAGTTGATGTTATCTGGACTGCTGCAAGTGCATAGTTTGCATATATCATCAATGGCGCCAAATATTTTCTAGGCACAGTCTTCAATGTTGGAAGCCTTCTTCTTTCTGCATTTGTTGCAGTGTGTGCCAAGATTTTAGCTTTCAGTTCTTGCTGCCTGGCATTGAGCACTCCTGGTGTTTCAATGACTTCAAGCCCTTGCTGATCCTGTTTTTGCAAAATATTTGCATTTTCTTCGAATTCAGGCTGTTCAGTTGCTCCAGTTGTTATTGGAGTATTTTCTGCTGCCACTTCAGCAGCCTGCTGTTCAGCAGTCTGTGTTTCCGTTTCACAATTTTTCTGTATTTCTTCAACTTCGACTTCATTGAGCACTTTGTTCCAAGTGATGAATCGTCATTGATCGGCTAATCATAATTCAGTTATCCTCGAGTCTGGATATTCTTGTTTCCATAACTTGTACATCCTTTTTTGGTAGCCTCATTTTTCTGGTTCTGCTTTGTGGTTCTCTGACATGGTGTATTTCTGCCGCTTCTGAGGTTGTTCAGGTTCCAGTAGCCCTGCAGGCCCATGCCCTGATTGCTCAGCTTTGGGACCCATGGCCTGTAGCCTACTTGTCGACGGATGCCCAGCTTCCCCAGCACCTGACGCAGTCCTTGTTAACCCACGCGACGACCGAGCCTGTATAGGCTTTGTTCGGTTGTGTTTCACCATGATTCATTGCATGGGTTGTTGGATGCATTCGGTTCTGCTCCTCGGCCTAGACCTCTCTGACATGGTTGGATCTGCTGGTAGTTTGTACTACCGCCAGCACAGCTCTCAGCTTCATTGGAACAGTTAAGCCCCCCTCCATGCCAAGGCGGCACTCCATGGGGGTATTATTATTATTGATGTTATTATTATATCTTTAGTGAGATTCACAGCCTTTGGGATGGTTGGTAACTCAACAGCTCAAGTCCTAACCAAGAACCTAGGAACTGTTAAGGTAGTGTCAGAGGATATAAGCTGTTCCAAGTAGGGTGTTTTTTTGTAGAATCAGGGTATTCAAGTCTGATAAATTCAGAATTCCCAAATAGCAAGGTAGTCCTTTAGGTGTTGCTCCAAGGGCTCCAATTACACCCAATTTCTTTTTCCAAAGTCGCTCAACTTCAATTTGTAAGTCCTGATACTTTGTAATTTTTTTCTTGCTGTGCGTCTTCAATTCGTGCATTAGCAAGTATTGCAGTGTCAATGAATCAAACCTTTTTCTTTTCAACTATTGTTGAATTCTGAAGTCCCACAAGATCTTGACTTTTTCATTCTCCAGAACCTTCTCAATGTCCCCAGTGGTTGTTACAATACTCAAATCCAAACTTTTGGCACAGTTTCCAGTGAATTATATTAGCAATTCAGTTATGGCGTTCTAGGTAGTCAGTTTGTGAAATTTTGCTGCACCCACTGATTAAATGGTCTACTGTTTCATCTTTCTCATTACAGAGGTGGCATTTGCTGTTGATGGTGACATGCTGAATCTTTGCCTTCATGCAATTTGTGGCTAAGGCTTGTTCTTGAGCAGCCAAAATAAAGCCTTCAGTTTCTTTTTTCAGTATTCCTGATTTTAGCCAATTCCAAGTCAGCTTTTGGTCAGCTTTGCCTTCAATACTTTTCAGGTATTGGCCATGCATAGCTTTGCTTTTCCAATTTTCAATTCACTTCTCAATTACTTCTTTTTTGTATTCAGCTTTTGACTTGGTTGTCTTTAAAAGGCCTTCTTTATGTACTTCCTTAATCATTGCTCTTCATTTTTCTGGATGTAGTCATTCAAGCTGTATCTTTCTTCTTCTACAGTCTGCTTTACTTGTAGGAGACCTCAACCACCCTCTGCTCTTGGTAAATATGATCGATCAGCATCACTTTTAGGATGCCAGGCATGATTCACAGTCATAAGGTTTCCTTGTTTTTCTGTCCAAATTGTCCAGCTCCATCTGGATCCAGTCAATTATTCCTGCAGAGTATCGAATCACAGGTATAGCCCAGGTATTTATTGTTTTTATGATGTTTCCACCACTCAATTTGGACTTTAAAATCCTGCAAATTATTATTATTATTATGAGGGATGTAAATCATCCTGGTTAATTTGCCAGATGAAATGCAGATGTACAATATATTATTAATAATAGTATCTTATGACAGTGTTAAATTTGTCAAACCAAATGGTTATATATATATGTACCATAGGGAAGAAATCACTGAGCGATGCAATCCAATTTGAAAAGTACAAGTCTCCTTGAATCACAGTTGACTTCTAGTGCCTTCCTATAAAAGGGCACTGCTGTTTTCTCTTTTAGGATGCTTTTCAACTTCCCAATATAGCCTACAACCCTGACAGGTTGTAGACTAGACTGATTAAGACACCTGCTGGTGTCTTAACAAAATACTAACCAAACTAACCAAAGTCGGTTTATTGGATGGATTTTGAATAGTATAGCTCCCACATTAAATCCCTTATCCTGCTAATATAAATATTAGCTATTCAAAAAAAGGGAAAAGAATATTGATACTATACACATTGTATGGAGGACAGCCTTCTACAATTAGCTTAGCAATTTAAGGTATTATTATAAGACTTTAATAGAGAAATCAAAGTACCATAAACCTTTAGAAATGAGGTTTTTATGCAGAAGTAGAATTAAAAGCTCACACATTTCAAGATCATTTTTACCGTTTCAAATCTGTGTGATACTTGAGAAAGCCTTGCAATGTCTTCAAGATCCAAGTAAGACATGATGTACAGAAGCAATGTATCCGGCAGTCGCACCAGGAAATCAAAATTACCTCTGCACAGATTGAAGATATGCTCCAGAGTGCTTGCTCCAAACACAATGGCTATTTGAACTGCAATTTTAGAAAATACAATTAAATCAGAGAAACTTAAATAAAACTAACAGATATTAAACAGGTTTATCAGTTACAATTTAGACAGTACTTAGGGAACCATTGTTGAAAGCCCACTGATCCTTGAGTTGGTGAACTTGGTTGAGATATTCAGTGTTATAACATACTTCCCTCAACCTCATCCTGAAACGAGCTGGGATGATGAATTCCATAATTCTGAGCAACATAACAATATAGTGATTCTTCTTTACTGTTCTCTACTAGGGCTGTACAAAGTATTTGAAAAGGACATATTGTAATACACACTGCACAAGTGAAGCATCTGTCTTTAAAGTATTATTGAAAGATTTGACTCAAAGTCCACCTTTAGTTGCTTTTTATGTGCCTGCATACAGAGATAATGCTTCTATTGGGCTGCCAGAAAAAGCAAGAGCAAATCTTAAAATTGCAGGATGGTGAGAATAATGAAAATGAAGGCAACATGATGAAAGATAATGAAGAACTCTAACTGGCTGTAAAATAAGACTTAACATAGAGATGGGCACCTCCTTGAGGCTGATCTTAGCATCATGGAGTAAAAGGGTTTTTTCTATTGTTTTGAGTGGAACAGAAAGTTTTGAAATGGTTTTTTAAAACTATGTTAAAATTACTGTAGAGCTTTTTTTTTGTCTTTTATTCTTGTTTTTTACTTGAATAAGAAATTATGCTGATAATTTTAGCATTATGCTGATAATTTTTAAAATCTAGATGACTTTGCAAGACATGACTCAGGTTATCTTATCCAATTCTGGCCACAGGGTATCTAAGCAATCCTCAGCACATTATTTAGTCAAAATCCTAGTGGCTTGGAGTGATGTCTTGATGCTTGCCCATTCTCAACAGGGTGCATATCATATTAAACAGAGCTGCTAGATGATATTTCACAAGGTAATATAATTTTTTAAAATTTTTTTACTGCTCTTATAGTCCGACTGGAGATTCAAACCTGAGTTTGTACTTATGTTCAGTCTTAGTCCCTACTTATATTACTGGTGCTCCAGGTTTCCCTTCAATTGTTTTATATGACAGAGCTCCTTGGTGAATGAAGGAATTTCCTGAGGTTGAGGGGCAAGCAAAAATTGTTTGATAGGAATTGCACTTAGTGTACTTATCTCCTCTGAGTTTCAGAGACTAATCAAGTATATAATTAAGCTATTTGACAATTCAATGGCAAAATCTCCAAGGAATCTGAATGACTTTCTGTAGGAATCTATTCAGCTGCATAAGATGAATAAGCTAGCATCCAAATGTGTCTTCCATCTATAAAATAGATAGTATACACAGGGATGGAGTGCTGGGGGCTTACGGGGGTTCAGGAGAGCCCCTAGCTAAGATTATGCAGAGTTTGGAAACCCCCGAATCCCACTCCTAGCTGGCCACATCCATTCCCCCTCACCCTTCCCAGGAGTCCCCATGCGGCCTGTTTTGGATGCAGGTAAGTGCAGGGCACAGGCAAAGGCTCAGGGTAGGTAAAAAAAAATGGTCCTCCTGGAAGTTTGGGAAGGCCAGAAATGGGCCCGTTTCTGGCTCCCAGAGAACCTCTGGAGCCCGGGGAGGCTGTTTTCACCTTCCCGGAGGCTCGAGGAAAGCCACCCCCCCCCATGATGATGGAGCCTGAATAGGCCATGCCCACCATGGCCACACCCATCCAGCAACTGGGCAGAAACCCATTGAAAATTTTTTTGAAGCACAGCCCTGAGTATATAGATGATAGTGCCATACAATTTCATCTATCTATCTATCTATCTATCTATCTATCTATCTATCTATCTATCTATCTATCTATCTAT
>BLBF01000040.1:35214537-35225113 GCA_015471245.1 Laticauda colubrina
ACATACATACATACATACATACATACATACATACATACATACATACAAATCTGTCTTATTTTTCTAAATAACTCAAGGCAGCAAATCTAGCTAATACTCTTCACTGCTATTTTCTCCACAACAATCCTGTGAAGTAGAGAGGTCCGAAGAAGAATGACTGGCCCAAAGTCACTTACCTGGCTTTCAGGGCTGGGACGAAAATTTAGTCTTCCTGTTTCTAGCCTGATGCCTTAACCACTACACCAAAATGGCTCTTATGATGTATGGCTCTCCATTTGTTTACATTGTACACTTTCCAAGATAACGACGATGATGCAAAAATAACTGACATTGTATTTACACATTTTCTAGAAAACTAAGAGATTAATTCCATTTTATAAGCTATAAGATACTACATATTCAGATTCAGATATTATCTTTCTGCTAATGGAATCTTCCCAATAAAACATTTTTATCAAAATGGCTTCATTTAAATAGAACATTCCTATGTGGATGGAATCCTTGTTTAAACATTTCTTATTGACAATCAGAATGAACTGGAATGGACAATACACACATATATTATAAAAGTTCTGCTGTGTATAGAATGATGCATTTCCACAAAATCATACTTTGCACAAAATTATTTTAAATAGCATGCCAAAACTCTGCACAAATGGGAAAACTTATCATTAGTATTACATTTGATTATTGTTCATGGTTGATGCTCATTTATTATTACAAACATTTAAAAACTATTATCAGTTCTCCACTATTTAAAATGTTTATTCCATAAGCATTTTGCTATAAGCAATGTCTCACATGATGTTTTTCAGGGAAAACTAATAACTGACATACAATGGGTTGACAAATTTAATTTTACTTTATCTTTTTTTGAGATTAAACATTTTTTTATAACTGCATGTCTATGAATGCCTCCCGACATTACAATGGAACTAAGCAAGGATTGCTTAAAAATGACTAATGTTGTATTTGCCTACTAGCATCTTTTTTGAAATTAGCCCTTCAGAATCTCTCTCCATCTTCTTTTCCTTTAATCCAATTGTAGTTACAGAGTGTCTGCCTTCTTGGAAAAAAATAAAGGCCTTGAGGCTGTTTACTGAATTCACCACATCTTTGTCTAATATAAGGTCTGCAGAATTTCCAATATTGTTGCCTAATCTTAAAAAGCTGATTTTTGTCTATCATAATCAACTTTTTACTACATACGGTAACTCATTGGGTGAAATAATAAATCCCTTTTTATTATGAAATCCTCATTGATATAATGAAAATGGGAGTGTGGCTGAAATATGACCAAGAGAGACATAACTTTGTCTAAAATCAGGAAAATAACTAATATATTTTATGCATTTCTCATATGTTTAAAACAGAATACTGAAGTCTAAGCTGCTGCATATAATGTGCAGTGATTTGAAATGCATACTTTATTTCTCTTCTTTGTGTATGTTATTTTTTGAGGGCATAGGGTTGAAATATACATTTCAAATATACATTAATATTTGTAATAGTATACATGAATTTATATTATATTGTAATTAATTATGCACTTGTTTATTTTGTTGCTTGCTTACTGTATACAGTAATGCCCAGGATTGTAGTTAAGAGTTTAAGTCAATTCACTTGCTGAGATGGAATAAAAATAAACAAATTGTATTTTTCTCCTATTATTTAGTTCATGATTGGGAATAATTAACCTAGCTCCTGAATAATAAATATCTAATTTTCCAAAATAATTCTGAATCATCTAAATTTTATGCAAATTTTTTACCAACTGTAAGTCAATGAGATGTAACACATTTCAAGTGTATTTTAGGGAACACAAATTCATATTTTGGAGGAAGATAAATTAGGAGGATGAAGCAGCACTTCAGCTTTCATCCGAAAAAATGGCTTTGAAACATGGGGATATGAAGATTCCAACTCAAACAGATGAGATTTTTCATGGGATTGCAATTCTTGTAAAATATGGGATTGTTTCAAAAAGTTGCAGATAGGCGTTTGCACACAGCACATACTAAAGCAACTTTTCAGAATCAAATTTAAAGCTCTATACTGGAATACACTACAAATTTTACCACCATTTCAAGAATATGTTATTTTTTATTAATTTTTTAAAAAGAGAATGACATAAGGGAACTGTCACCATCAGTAAATAAGAATTTTAAAGAACGTCGAGACTCTTCAAAAGAAGACATGTTGGTGAATGTTGCTGCATTTTTCATATATACTGCTCAAAAAAATAAAGGGAACACAAAAATAAGACAACCTAGATCTGAATGAATGAAATATTCTTATTAAATACTTTGTTCATTACATAGTTGAATGTGCTGACTACACAATCACACAAAAATTATCAATGGAAATCAAATTTAGCAACCCATGGAGGTCTGGATTTGGAGTTACACTCAAAATTAAAGTGGAAAAAAACACTACAGGCTGATCCAACTTTGATGTAATGTCCTTAAAACAAGTCAAAATGAGGCTTAGTAGTGTGTATGGCCTCCACATGCCTGTATGACCTCCCTACAATGCCTGGGCATGCTCCTGATGCGGTGGCGAATGGTCTCCTGAGGGATCTCCTCCCACACCTGGACTAAAGCATCCCCCAACTCCTAGACAATCTGTGGTGCAACGTGGCATTGGTGGATAGAGTGAAACATGATGTCCCATATGTGCTCAATTGGATTCAGGTCTGGGGAACGGGTGGGCCAGTCCATGGCATCAATGTCTTCATCTTGCAGGAACTGCCGACACACTCCAACCACATGAGGTCTAACATTGTTGTGCATTAGGAGGAACCCAGGGCCAACCGCACCAGCAAATGGTCTCACAAGGGGTCGGAGGATCTCATCTTGGTACCTAATGGCAGTCAGGCTACCTCTGGCGAGCACATGGAGGGCTGTGAAGACCCCTAAAGAAATACCACCCCACACCATTACTGACCCACTGCCAAACTGGTCAAGCTGGAGGATGTTGCAGGCAGCAGAATGTTCTCCACGGCGTCTCCAGACTCTGTCATGTCTGTCACATGTGCTCAGTGTGAACCTGCTTTCATCTGTGAAGAGCACAGGGCACCAGTGGCAAATTTGCCAATTTTGATGTTCTCTGGCAAATGCCAAACATCCTGCATGGTGCTGGGCTGTAAGCAGAATCTCCACCTGTGGATGTCGGGTCCTCATAACACCCTCATGGAGTCTGTTTCTGACCATTTGAGCAGCCACATGCACATTTGTGGCCCACTGGAGGTTATTTTGCAGGGCTCTGGCAGTGCTCCTTCTGACCCTTCTTGCACAAAGGCAGAGGTAGCGGTCCTGATGCTGGGTTCCTATGGCCTCCTCCACATCTCCTGATGTACTGGCCTGTCTCCTGGTAGCACCTCCATGCTCTGGGAACCACGCTGACAGACACAGCAAACCTTCTTGCCACAGCTTGCATTGATGGCCATCCTGGATGAGCTGCACTACCTGAGCCACTTGTGTGGGTTGTAGACTCCATCTCATGCTACCACTAGAGTGAAAGCACCACCAGCATTCAAAAGTGACCAAACCATCAGCCAGAAAGCATAGGAACTGAGAAATCGTCTGTGGTCACCACCTGCATTTATCCTTTATTGGGGATGTTTGCTAACTGCCTATACTTTCCACCTGTTGTCTATTCCATTTGCACAACAGCATGTGAAATTGATTCTCAATCAGTGTTGCTACCTAAGTGGACAGTTTGATTTCACAGAAGTGTGATTGACTTGGAGTTACATTGTGTTGTTTAAGTGTTCCCTTTATTTTTTTGAGCAGTGTAGTTTATCTGTTATAAATGACTGAATAGGAATCCATAATTATTTCCTATGCCACAAATAATGGATATTTAATGCCAAATTTTAACACTTTTTAAAAAAGATGTCAAATTATTAGCACTATATCAGTGGTGGTGAACCTTTTCGGCACCAAGTGCTGAAAAGTGTGCACGTGCAAAGACTTGAGCTAGCTGGTGCATGGATGCACATTAGAAACCGGGTGGCCGGTGTGCATATGCATGCTGGGAGCTACACTTTCGGTTTCCAGCTCTGCCATGTGTGCGAAGACCACAGTGGTCATACATGCATGAAGACCAGCTGGCTGGCATGCATGTGTGTGCCAGAACCCAGAAGAGCAACAGGTAATGGCTGGTGTGCCTGGAGAGATCGCTCTGCATGCCACTTCCATAGGTTCGCCATCACGGCACTATATTATGCCTTCACATTTGTCATCAAAATAAAATAGTGTTCTGTTGTTGGAAAGCCTAGCTTATATATAATTGTTAAAAATAGGACTTATCACATTTTTTTTAAACGTGCATTTTCTTCAAACTAGTACGTTCATTGAGCTATGACTAAATTCATAGTATTCTACTTTGGAGGGAGGGATTATCCAAGAAATCTTCATGAGATTCTTTGAGTTCTCCAGGCCTTGCTTCACGGTATTCACTCCGAAGAGAAATTTTCCACCACCTGAAAATCACCTATGAATGGAGAACAGTGACAAGTATTTAGAGAAATCATTTAGATAAATAACTGATATGGTGATTAAGAAGATGGACTGAGAATGGGGAGGCCCCAATTAGGCAAAGATGATTTAGAGCCAGTCACTTCTCTCAGTCCTAATCAGAATCAGGCTCTATGGCAAGCTTACTGAACATTTCCTGCTTCATTGTATCATGTATTGATAAGCTCACTGCAAAAACAAGGCAAACACATGCAAAAAAGCAGAGCTTGTACATTGAGACACTCAGAACATTAATATTTATATAAAATAATTTAGTATGGACATTAATAAATATATTGGAATTTAAAGTCTCTAACTGGCTTCCTTCTGGGAAAACACATAACTTCTTTACTAGGTTTGCACATCAGACTTAACAATGGTTCGTTTATTAATGATTTACTCAATCCAATGTTGCAGATTCACATAATACAGTTAACCACAAAATAATCACAGATTTCCATTGAGCCAAAATATGATTGGGTTATTTGTGATTCACAAGCATAACATAGGATTGACTTAACCACGGAGAACACTTCATATAGTCAGGATGAATACCTCAGAGGCCCAGATTCTACAGCGATTTGATACATGTTGTGGTCCTGGGGATTGTCCAGTATTAATTTGACCAACAAACTTCAAATGCTGATAAAATATTTTTGGGAAATTCAATATTAAAAATAGCGTTTCCTATGCTGTTTAGAAGTTTGAGCTTAAAAATGCCCTACAAAGAATCAATTGCAAATAAATTACTTGTATTTTGAAAAGCTCCATATTTTGTCATCTAAAATAATGTGAAAGAATAATACTAATAATACTTCCTTGCAAAATATTTTATCTTTCTTTGCTACTGGATAGAGAAGGTACATCAAGCACTTTGTTATAGAACACAAGAAAAAATTATACTTATACACTTCAGAAATAAAGGTATTTCTTAAAGATGGACAGAAAAGATGTGCCATGGAAATAGGTTCAAAATAATGTGTGGATCAAGTTCTGGAATACATAGTTGTGCTAATCTCATTGGTCTATGGAATGCTGCACGGATGTAATATGTATATGCATTTTATGCTGTTATACAGTTTTACCCTCTTCATTCGGTAGAGTTTATCAAATCAGGATTTCTGGTTATTATATATACCTGTGTTTCATAGTGCTATTTGGCTATATCAATATTTTAATTAATATTAGCCAAACATTATATAAAGAACCAATCAAGATTGCCTAGTAAATAAGTAAATAAATCCTTAAGAAGCAGAGGGAAGAAAAAATACCAGATGAGATTCTGCTTTTATATTCAGTTTATTGACATGATGCATTCAAGTAAAAAAGCCCTTATTGATGTATAGTATTACAACCATATATTTAGTTATGATTAAATGTATCATAAATATGATAGAAACTGTCTAAAGGTATTTTGATATTTCTTTTTTATCCATTTATTGTTCTTTAAAATATATTACTTTTAAGTCACAGAAAATAGAAATTTTACTTGGTATGCAGTACCAAGAATGCAAACACTAAACATTGTGTGGATTGAGAATCAGATTATATGCACATTTACAACTGCTATAATGTAAAACATTGTACAAATGTTTGATTGTAACTATAATTATATACTTTATATATTATATATATTATATATATAATTATATACTTCCAAATAACCATCTAATCTTAATCAAACTCAAATGCAAATACAAATGTCACATAGACATTTGTCTTGTACTATGCATATCTATTGGTACTGTAATGAATCAGTTTAAGTTTGTGTTCTGTATGTAAAGTGGATGACTCCAAATCTACCATTCTGATTGGCTAAGGAAAAGAACAGTGGATTGGTTCACTAGGAACCAATCCAAAGAGCTGCCAAAAAGGCGGCAAATCCAAATAGCTGCCATTGGCTGCAAGCAGGCAAGCCAGCCTGTATAAAAGGGCTGGCCCCGGCTTCAGCCGGCGTTCCGTTACTGACTGGTTATAATAAAAGTATTTGTTGTTGGAACCCGGTCTACCTCGTGTGTTTTCCGAACAAAACACTGGCGACGAAGGTGGGATCGTCCTGAACGGAACAAACCTGCACGCGGTGATAAGAAGCCCAGATTGCAACCAAGATGTCTGGAAACAACGCACCGCCCGCACCCTTCAATCCCAACGAAGAGGATTGGGATTCCTATGCTGATTGCTTCCAAATGTACTTGGAGAGCAATGAAATGGAAGGCATTTCCGAACAACGAAAGAGAGCCGTGTTCCTGACGCACTGCGGAACAACCGTGTTTAAAATGGCAAAAGCCCTCGCTAAGCCTCGGGACGTTAAACAATTAACGTGGACAGAATTACAGAGACTCCTCAAAGCACACTACGCTCCGATGGTGTCTAATTTAATAAAGTGACATGAATTCTACCGAAGAGACCAGAGAGAGGGAGAAACCGTCGCCGATTTCATCGCTGCACTCAGACAGATAGGGGGTGAGTGTGAATTCTCAAACATAGACGAGGCAATGAGGGATCGCGTGGTGTTGGGCCTGAGAGACTCAACCGCACAGGGTAAAATGCTCAACAAGCCCAACATCACCGTTACCGAAGCCATTGCGGAAGCCACAGCCGCTGAAGCTACGAAAAAATCTGCAGTGGCCCTTAAGAAGATGAACACACACAGCGATGAAACACCAGCCAAAGAGAGAAAGCATCCTGCCACCACGACCCATTATGAAGAGTCGGGCGAAACAAACGAATCGAGCGAAGAGGACGACGAGGTCCACCGTTTGCTCACAAACAAAAAAGAGCGCGAAAGAAGAAAGTGGCGGGAATGCGCTGGCTGCGGAGGAAACCATCCACGAGCCGAATGCAGATTCCTCGATGCCATCTGCCGACATTGCAAAAAAAGAGGGCACATCGAGAAGGTCTGCAGAAACAAAAAATCTTACAGCCCGACGAGACGCAGAAATTCCCCAACACGAGCCGAGCCCAATCGAGCCGAAAGAAAATGGCAACAAGAAAAGCGAGCCAATACACACTAAACTGTCATTATCCAGAGCTCCCAGACGGAAAGGGGAAGAAAAATTAAAATCGTCGTAGAAATCGAGGGAAAACACTGCAAGATGGAAGTGGACTCGGGGTCCTTCCTCTCCATGGTATCGTGGGACACAATTAAACAGTTAGTCCCAGGTATCAAGACCAAAGACTTGATGAAGCAGCACCTAACCCTCAAAGACTATCAGGGAAACCAAATCCCTGTGATGGGCAAGGGACATTTTCAAGTCGCCTACAAAAATCACATCAAGGTGCTTCCACTGACCATAGTCAACCAAGACAGACCAAGCCTCCTGGGCATCGAGTGGTTCGCGCCATTGGGCATCGGGATGACCGGGGTCGATCGAGTGACTACAACCGGCTGGGAAGACGACCTCGTCCGAGAATTCCACGACGTTTTTGACGGATCACTGGGCAAGTACCGGGGAAACCCCATTTCTTTCAATTTAAACCCCCAAATAGCGCCACGAAGAATAAAAGCCAGGCGAGTTCCTTTTGCACTAAAGGCAAAAATAGAGGAACAGCTGGACAAATTAGTAGCCCAAGGGGTTTTAGAACCTGTGGACCATGCCAAGTGGGAAACGCCTATCGTCACACCCATTAAACCAGACGGGTCCATCAGAATCTGTGGTGACTATAAGGCTACCCTGAACCACGCATTACAACCAAGCGCATACCCGGTGCCAGTAGTCCAGCATTTGCTTCATTCCCTGGGAAATGGCAAAGTTTTCGCCAAACTCGACTTGGCACAAGCCTATCAACAACTCCCAGTAGACCCAGAAACAGCAGAAGTGCAGACTATTGTCACCCATAAGGGCGCATTCAAATGCCACCGACTCCAATTTGGAGTAAGCGTAGCCCCTGGCGTCTTCCAGAGTCTAATGGAACGCCTTCTAAATGGCATACAAGGAGTCGTTCCCTATTTCGACAACGTCCTAATCTCGGCCAGAGATGAAACACAATTAAGGAACAGACTAAAAAAGGTTCTGACTAAGTTTAGAGAATCTGGCCTCAAGGTTAAAAGAGAGAAGTGCTGTCTAGTTAAAAACAACGTCGAATTTCTGGGCTACTCAATAGACGGAGAGGGCATCCACCCCACTGATAAAAAAGTTAAGGCGATAAATGACGCTCCTGAACCTAGAAATAAAACAGAACTACAAGCGTTCTTAGGATTAATTAATTTCTATAATGTATTCCTGCCAAACAAAGCCACTATAGCAGAACCGCTACACCGCCTGCTAGACAAAAAGGCAACTTGGACTTGGGGTTACAAAGAAAAAAAAGCCTTCCAAAATATTAAAAGACTGCTAACATCAACAAACGTTCTCATCCAATTTAGCGACACTCTGCCATTAACAGTGACCTGTGATGCTTCACCATATGGAGTAGGTGCCGTCCTGAGCCACCAACTACCGGATGGCAGAGAAGCACCCGTCGCATATTATTCTAGGACTCTATCAAAAACTGAGCGGAATTATTGCCAATTGGACAGGGAAGCTCTAGCAATTGTCGCTGGAGTAAAACGTTTCCACGAATATGTATATGGGAGGACTTTTCGAATCATAACGGATCACAAGCCGTTAATGGGGATTTTGGCGGGAAACAAGCCAACACCTAACATACTGTCACCGAGAATGACGAGATGGTCAGAGTTCCTGGCGGCCTATTCCTACACTCTGACACACCGACCGGGGAAACAAATTTCCCATGCGGACGCTTTGAGCAGAGCGCCTTTGCCAACAACCGACGCAGACCCGGCACCAACGATGACAACGCTACAAATCGAGACTTGCCCCGATCTACCCATATCAGCGTATGATGTCGCAAGAGCCACCGCGAAAGACTCATTGACTGCCCGCGTTCTTAGCTGGGTAGGTAAAGGCTGGCCGGAGAATCTAAAAACTGAAAATTCCAAAACTTTCCGGTCCAGACAGACTGAACTTTCCATCCAAAAGGGGTGTTTGTTGTGGGGTGATCGGGTAGTAATCCCTGCTAAACTGCAGCCCAGGGTTCTTAGGCTTTTACATGAAGGGCACCCCGGAATGGTTAAGATGAAAAGCCTAGCCAGAAGTTACGTGTGGTGGCCGGGTATTGATAAGGACATAGAGTATTGGGTAAGCTCATGCCACAAATGCCAGGCAATTAGACCATCCCCACCAAAGGCACCTGTTAAGGACTGGGAAACCCCTCGAGGACCGTGGTCAAGAATACACATTGACTTCGCGGGGCCTACCAAGGGGCATACTTTTCTGATTGTCGTTGATGCCTATTCCAATTGGCTTGAAGTAAAAATCATGCCATCAACGACAACAGAGGCCGTAATAAAGCAACTAGACAGCCTGTTTGCCACCCATGGCATACCAGACATTCTCGTCTCAGATAATGGGCTACAGCTAACCAGCATACCATTTGAGCAATACCTAGCCTCCCTAGGTATAAGACATGCACTAACCGCGCCGGCTCACCCGGCTGCAAACGGCAGGGCTGAGAGAATGGTCCGGTTTACAAAAGAAGGGTTGGAACGAATGGACGCTGGAGATATCCAACAAAAAGTAAACCGGTTACTCACACTCCAGCACATAACACCCAGTACTATTACAAATAAATCACCAGCAGAACTACTCATGGGGCGAAAATTAAGATCTCACCTGGATAGGTTACACCCAAATTTCACCCCAGAAAACCCCCCTGACTCCTCAACACGGTTCAGACAATTCGAGACAGACGATTTAGTTTACGCAAAAAATTTCTCCGGGGACCGGTATGGCTACCCGGGCAAATTATCCAGATTACAGGCCCCAAATCCTACCGAGTAAAATTAGACGATGGGAGGGAATGGAAGCGGCATATAGACCAGCTTCGATCTCGAATTATGGAAAGAACCACGGACTTAAAAACATTCACAAAAGAACACGGCGAAATGCAAACCGAGGTGGGGGGGGAAAGGCGAGAAACGAATAAAGAACTTTTTAAAAATAAAACTAACATTCAATATGACCAAAAAGAGCCAACAAAAGACTCACCGTTTG
>BLBF01000040.1:35225513-35272661 GCA_015471245.1 Laticauda colubrina
GAACAAAACAGTTTGAATTGTACTTATTTGTTATAGTGTTCACACACACACACACACACGGCATATAAGAAAGTATATACTTTCTTAACAATCCAAATATATTCCCAACAGTGGTGGGATTTTTTTACCACCAGTTCTGTGGATGTGGCTTGGTGGGTGCGCTTTGCGCACGCAGAGTGTTTGCAACTGACCTTCTCTTACAATTCTGCATTCTCCCTGTGTCTTCAACAGCTGACGTGTGGCAATCCGCTGTGCCGCACGAAGCAGCTAAGTTTCAAAACCAGGAAATAAAGGTCAGAATAGAACTGGGGTGGGTGAGCGAGCCCAGCAGCTGATCATCGGAGCTACTGGTTCAGGTGAACCCGGCTGAACTGGTAGAATACTACCACTGATTCCCAAGGTAAAAAACATGGGACAGCTTTGTTACAACACAGCAACTTCCAATTCCCATAAATAATTTTTGTTTTCTGTTCTTTTCCCAAGAAATGAAGTAAGAATCTAATTTCATCTCTCATTACTTATCTCAGAAGATTTTTTTTAAAACAGAAAATCTGTGAATAGTTTACCTGGCACAACAGGAACTAAGAGACCTAAATCTTAGCATGTTATGAAATATTGGGTACATATACACTGCCTCTGATTGTTAGAAAGAAAATAAGCATTTTTCCGTGAAATTGTAAATAATGACTGCAAGGTGAATTGCAATTTCACACTTTACTTCCTCTTCCATGCTTTCAAAACAGAGCAGTTTTGAGGAACTGGAAGAAGAGTTACTTGGCTTGTTATTGAATATAATTTTTCACATCTACAATTATAACTAATTAAAAGAGTGGCAGAAAAACTGTTTTTGAAAAAAGTAAAAAGAAAACCTTAATTTATTGTACAGTTACCCACTGCAAAAACAAACAAAAAAATACAGACAGATCTTTTTGGATACAAAATTTGAGAAACCATCCAATTATTCAAAATTAAATTTATGAATACAACATTAATCAATTTGCCATATTTAAGAATACTAGTAAGATTGTTTTTAAAATCTTAAGACAGAATAGCTATAATACAGAGGTATAAAATGATTTTATCATTATCCCTTAAATAAGGAATGTTCCCTTCCTATTCTGATTTATATAAATATACTCATTAAAGTAATTGCTGAAAATCCAGAGATTAAATGCTGTGATTTTTCCCACAATATTTCTTGGAAAACACATAGAAATTTTTTAAAGTGAGCTAAAGTAAACATTTAGAATAAGCAGCTTTGGATCTTTCAGAAGATGATCCATCTTAGAAAAATGTTTCTAATGATTTTTTAAAAAATGATATGCACTATATTTTACTGGATTTACTTGGAATCTTAAATCACCATATGAGATTCAGCATTTAATGAGAACCTAACAATGATAAAACAAACCATTGATTGGTGTCATTTGTGAACCTAGCCAAAGATCAAAATTGTGGAGTGAGAGCAGATTGATCCAATAAAATTTAGCCAATATCTCATTCTTCTTAAAAATGATGAGTACATGCTCAAAACCGTATCAGGGAAACTGGGTGGCTTTCTTACATTTTAGCTTGACTTTGAATTTGCACATGAGTTGTTTATGATCTATTTTACAGTCAGCCATACTCTTTGCTGTTATAATTAAGCTCTTTGTGCTCATAATTTCTGTAATTTTATTTCTGTGTACACCATCTGGTGATATTTATGCATATAGGTATTGATATGGTCATTGGAATATAGTGTAAGCAAGGAAGAAGTGATTGGACTGGCAGAAATTTTAAGTTGATCTGTTTCATTTCAGTTTCTTAGTCCATACAGCTGAATTACATTTTCCTTTGTAATATTTCCAACTTTGGTAATCCAGTCTCCAAATACAAGCAGAACATATTGCTTACATATTTTGTCAACTTCAGATTAACCCCCTCTTCTTCTGCATCAGTAGTTGGAGCATAAACTTGGATAAGTGTCATAATAAATGGTTGCCTGTGGCGTATATTTTATACTATTTAATTGATTGCATTGTTCCCAAGTACAGCCTTTGTTTAGCTTTCTTGATTATGAAAGAAACCCTGCTTCTTGGTTTTTCATATTTGTAGTAATAAACAGTATGATTTTTTGATTGAAAATTTCCAATTCCAGTCAATTTCAATGGAATACTAGAAAGTTCAATGCATAGTCAATTATTTTGTCTTTCATTGTGTGAACTCTCCCATGTAGATGCATCTTGTATATTTTTTCCACTACAATGTCTTTGCAGCTTCATATTTTCCGTTTTGTATAGCAATCTCAGCAATTAGATATCTCAAAGGCTTTAATCTAGCCATTTTGCAAACTTCATTAATATTCCAAAAGATACTCAGTTCTTCCTCAATAACATGTTGAGTCCATTAGACCTAAGAGGCCAATCAACCATTACTATTATCAATAATTTTATATTGTCTATTCACTATTAAATTTAGGGGTAGTTTGCTACTGTCATCTCTTCTGTGGTATGAAATGATGTCACTAATCATCTGCCTCCAGTATCTTGCTATGTTGCCGATGCCCAATAAACATACCTATTTGCTTTAGCAAAACAGCTTTGCTGGGATTATATAATCACAATGTACACACCTGGCATTCTTTGCTCACCTCTCCTAGAAACTGTCTGTCATCTCATGGAGGCAGGAGAGAAGGATTTGAGGGAGCAGGTCTTCTATTAGGAAATTATTAAAATATGTTCTAGTGTTGAATGAATTACTTTTTAAGCAATCTATCTTATTCTGTTTTTTTTAAAGTGACAATTCAGTTACCAGAAAAATACATTTTTATATTTACTTAAGGCCCTGTCACACTGCCCAACGGATGCAAAACGGACACAACGGACGAGAAAAATGTTCCATCCGTTGTTATCCGCTCTCAGAAGGGGCAAAAATTTGCATAACCGGAGCGGATAACACGGACGTGGGGAGGACGCAGGGCAGATGGAAAGCGGATGCGAAACGGAAGCCCAGTGAATGAAAGCGGATGGGAGCGGATGGCACATCCGCAAGGCTTCCGGGGGACCTCAGCAAAGCAGATGCGGAACGGATACAGCGGATGCACAGCAGATGCAGAGCGGATGAAGCGGATGCACAGCGGATGCACAGCGGAAGCCTAGAGGATGCTGAGCGTTAATTGGGCATGCGGGGAGGATGCATTGCGTTAGGCCTGCGGATATAACGGAAGCAGGTCGCCATTCAGAGGAAAGATCTGCTTCCAGACACATCGACTGCCTTGCCTGTCCTGCCTGCATGTCTGCCTGCAAGCCTTGCTGCCAGCCTTGCTGTCTGCCTGCCTGCCAGCCTTGCTGCCAGCCAGCCTTGGTGCCTGCCTGCCTTGGTGCCTGCCTGCCTGCCAGCCTTCCTGCCTGCCTTCTTGCCAGCCTTGGTTCCTGCCTGCCTGCCAACCTTCCTGCCAGCCTTGGTGCCTGCCTGCCAGCCTTGGTGCCTGCCAGCCTTCCTGCCAGCCTTGATGCCTGCCTCCCTGCCAACCTTCCTGCCAGCCTTGGTTCCTGCCAGCCTCCCTGCCAGCCAGCAACCCCACAACCATGCGGAAGCACAGCAAACCTCAGCCATCTGCTGCCAGCCCTTGCAAGAGGGACAGGGCTACCATCCCGCCCCCTGTCCCTCACTCTGGTTCTGCTGGGGCTTCTGCAGCATGGGCTCGCTCTTCTGGGGCTGGGGCTTCTGCTGCTTCTGCTTCTGGAGGAGCTGATGAGAAGCACTCCATCACCAGCCACCTGCACAGCACCTGCACCCTTCACCCCTGAGACTGAGCAACCAAGAGGACTGCCAGAGACTCATTTTTGTCTTATAGCTTGTTGTTCACACACTTGCTTCATTTCTTTTTTTTAATAAAGTCTTGCTGGAAACTTTTAGAAATGGTTTAAGCCTTTGCATGCTTGTGGGATGGGTTAAGATAGCAGTGGGATGGGTTGAGATAGCTGTGGAATGGGCAGGGATACCTTTGGGATGGGTAATAGCTGTGGGATAGATAAACCTCCAGTGCAAGCATAGTGGGACTGTATGGTCCACCCTCCCAGGTGCCACACCTATGGCCCTTTATTATCAATAACAATGTAATCATTGATCCACACATTTCAACATAAACACAAGTCTTTATTAAATGCCCTGTTCATTGTCGGGCCACTCAACATACATGGCACAATCTCATCAGTGTGATGAGACAGGCTCAAGGAAGCATCCATTAAGCATCTATCATCCTGTCTTGCCACTCCACTGCCCCAACTGGGGAGTTGCACCAGTGTTTCAGGAGGTTGCGCTGCTTCTTCCCTTCACTTGAGGCTCTGTTGGGGCCTTGCACATCCTGAGTGTCTATCAGGTTTCGCCCTTGCCTCCATTCCCCAGGCTCCATGTCCCCATTGTTGGAGGTCCACGAGCCTGTTCTGCAAGACTGGGTAGCGGGTGCACATGAGATTGTGCAGGAGGCAGCAAGCTTCCATGATCCTCCTCACGGTCTCTGTGCGATGCTGCATGGTGGTGAGAAGTACCTGGAACCTGTTGGCCAGGATGCCAAAGGCGTTCTCCACCACCCGCCTTGCCCTGGACAGCCTGTAGTTGAAGATCCTCTCTTCACGGGTGAGGAGTCTGGAAGTGTAGGGCTTCATGAGGTAGGTTGTGAGGGAGAAGGCGTCATCCCCCACAATGAAGTAGGGCACTTCTGATAACCACTGCTCTGCAACTTTCTTCCATCCTTCTTCAGTGGAGGGGAACTGGAGGAGCTCCTCCTTGTATTCTTCGATGATGGCCTGCACCACTTCTCTGACCACAATGCTGATGGTGTTGGGTGGCACCCTCCAGCCATACTGCATGCTCCTGTAGGTGGTCCCGGAGGCCAGGTGGCGCAGAGTGAGTGCCACCTCGAGCCCAGGTTCCAGGTTGGGCCGGAAGTTGGTGTTTGCCTTGGTCAACCTGGGTGTCAGCCGCTGCACAACTTTGTCAAACATGGCTGGAGGCATCCTCATGAAGTTCTGGAATGCCCGAGTGTCTTCGTTCCTGAGCTCCACCATCAGCTTGTTGTACAGTCCGTCCTCTGTTCTTCTGGCGAACCATCTTCGTACCCAGATGCTTCTTGGCCGCCCCTTTTTCTTCCTGTAGTAGAGTTCACAGAGCCTGTAGATGGCTTTGCACTGTTGCAGAAGGATGGTGGCTGCCAAAAGGACTGTGTTACGATCCACGGTGGACATGACTGGATGCTGTGGAAGAGGAACAGGCAGATGAAGGCTGCAGAGGTCTGCAGCAGGGCTGCTGGTTTGAAAGTGAGATCCAGAAGTGTTGTTCCCCCTTTTTATCGGCAGTATAGGTGTCCTTTTGCATCCTCTAGGCATCCTCTAGGCATCCTCTAGACATCCTTAATATCCGAGATAGGTCCCCTCTGCGGACCTTTTTTCCGTTTTAAATGCTTTGTTTCTGCTAGGCATCCGTTCTGCATCTGTTCCGCTTCCTCCCTGCGTCCGAGCGGATGGAGTTGCGTGGATGCGCAGCGGATGCCTAGCGGATATAGCGGATGCGTAACAGATGCAGAACGGATGCGTCGCGGATGCGTAGCGGATGCAGAATGGATGAATTGGATAGATTTTCTGCGCAAAAGTTTTGAGCAGCCCAAAACTTTCTGAGCGGAAGAAACGTCCATAAATGGATGCTGGACGGATAGAGAGGAAGCAAAACAGAGGCAGTGAGTACAGAACGGAAGCATCGCGTTAACCAACGGATGGCAAGCTTTTTTGTTCGTTTTACATCCTCTTTGCATCCGTTGGTGCAGTGTGACAGGGGCTTTAAAAGCAACTGTAAGGAACCACAATTGTGCCAGGTGCAGTGCTTAACTGAAATCTGGCAATTTTACCTTAATCATTTGGTTTCTGAATTCTTGCCCTAATTTATCTGCTCAGGTTCTTGTATTTACAACATACTGATCTTTTCTGACCAGTTCTGGAGAACCGGAAGCAGAAATTTTGAGTAGTTCTGAGAACCAGCACATATCACCTCTGATTGGAGATTTTACACTATCCTTACCGTGCCACGCCCACAGAACTGGTCGTAAAAAAAATTTGAATCCCAGCCCCTTGCTACTAAATGGGCTGTCTGAGTATGGGAATAAAATCTAAAAAAGTTTGAGGATATAATACTGACTTGTTTAGTGCATGGTTTCTAAAACACTAGTGCTAAAAAATATTTACTTAGAAATAAGAAATATAAAACACTCTGCTCTTTCAAAAAATCTCGCTTTCATGTAATTTTGTAGGTGTAAAAGTTAAAGCATTTATAGTATTTATTTTTCAAAATTATACTTATTGCCTATCTTCCTCTAGCTAGTTGTTCTTGAACAAGCATATTAAATTTTTCAAACTATTTTCCTTGCTCATGTATAATAGGGGGCAAATGTAAAAAATCAGGAATTTTATTGATCAGTAAAATGAGAAAGTGAGACATACATGTCAGCTTCTGCCTCTGTTCTATTTGGAGGCATACAGATTACGAATCATAAACATAAATTTTATCACAAAGGGCTTAATTAGAAGATTTATTATTGCTTTAGTTATTGAACATCTTTATACCAGTTATTTGAGGCAAATAAGTATCAGAAATTGGCAAATTTAAGCAAATTGTTGCTTTCCAGATATTACTACCACTTTTAGAAGTTCAGACAATGGCCATGCCGACAGGGGTTTAGAAGTGTTGTAGCCTATTCCTACCTCAGCATTAAAAGTTGAGGGCCCCAGCCGCGAAAATCATCTTATAAATTGCACCTGAGCATTGTTTTGTTTTGTTAGCCGGAGCTAGCATTAACATTGCAGTCCATCCTTACATTCCAGCACTGAATCAGAAACTGTCGGTAAAGAGAGGAGCACACGGCGAATTTCTCTCCCCCCTACCCCCCCCACCCCCGCTTTCCTTTTTTTATTTTGCCCGCAAGGAACGTTATTCTCATAAAAAGTAACCGACATTCCTTCTTTCCCTTCATCGGGGCACCGTCCACTATTCTTTCTTCTTCGACACTTAAGTCACCACCCTCCAAGAGAAATGCCAAACAAATCTCTGAAGGCCGATTAAAAAAAAAAGGGTGGGGGGAGAAAAAAAATGCATACTTACCTCCTTCCTAGTAACGATGATTTGGTAGAAGTCTTTGCTGGGCGAAGGCGCTTGTCCGCGCGTCTCGAACAAAGTATCGTCCAGGAGAGACGCCATTTTAGGACGCCAACTCCCAGTCGCTCTGGCAACCAGGAAGGGGCGGGCGAATGGAAGGTCACTGGAAGCTCAGCCCCTCTCTTAAAGGAGACGACCAATTTTTAGGGATAGAAGTCGCGGAGGTTTTTTATCACCCCCAGGAAGGAAAAAGAGACCTCGGAATCGCCACCGTTGGTGGGGGGGAGAGCGGACGGGAGCGATCTCGCCGACCCTGAGGGGAATAACGCTTGTACGTACACCGGGGGTGACGACCCCAGCGGAGGGATACCTCTTTTCCAGCCAAGGAACGTCTGAGACGAGCGGAGGGGGACAGGAAGGATAGAACTACTGCCGATCTTTAAGAGAAGGAGGGGGGCTGCCGGCTCCGCGGCAGGGAGCGCAGACACAGGGAGGAGGAGAACACCCGTTGCTGGCGAGGGGGGGAGAGGGGGGCCCTCGGCCCCCTTTGGGGGTGAAGTAGTCCCCGACCTCCCCTTACGCCGCTGGAGGGGTACGGTAGCGGAGGCAGACGGCGCACTGATCGGTGCTGCGGCTTCAGCTGATAATTGAAGGGAAGAGGCGCCGGGCAGGACAGAAAAGGAGCTAGGGCTACCGGGGAGGCACGGAGCGCTTTTGCGGAGGCCGCGTCAGGACAAACTAGGTACTATGCGAAGGAGGGAGAAGACAACACGGGCGGCGTCGTTCACTTATTTTGCTCGGCGACGCTTTTTTTGTGGGAATGGAAGGTCCTTTCGTTTGCTTGCCTGTTTTTTCCTGAGGGCCGAAGTGGGGGATGGGTGGGTGGGAGGGAAGGGACTGTTTTGAGGAGCCTGACAGAGGAGGCTTGTGGCGAGGGATGTCCTGGGCCGGGGAGGGGAAGGAAAGAAGGGCAGAGGACTTCGTTGGCTGTCTCATGGGTCGAGGCCTTACGCAGGTATGAGGAAGTAATCGGCCAGAAAGGAAAGGTGCTTTTTATTACTGAGGTGGGAAAACTCTCAGGGTCAAGGTGTTTCTCCCCCCCCTCCTCGCCCCAAAGCAACGAAGTGACGAAAGGGAAGCCAGGGTGGCAGAAACTGAGCTGCTAAAATGGCCAAGCGGTAGGGTGAAGCTTATCGTGATTCAGCCCTTCCCTTCCTTTCTTTTCCTGTCTTTCTTTTGCTGGCTCTGATGTATCAAAAGGGTGAATTTGAAGACCCAGTTTATAGGCCTCTTTTCCAACATTGCCGAAAACGGACTCGAGCTCCTTTTTGCGGTTTGGGCCTATCCTAACCTCTTTTCCTACTTTGGTCTCTCTCCCCCCCCCCCCCGCCCCGCGGTAAAGATTGTCTTTATGGTTTTGTGTGGCTGTTAAATACAAAACGGCAGCTTTAATGTTTATCCTGAATCCGATTTGCATTTCGCTGTGCCTCGCTTCTCAAGTCCTCAGCTAATCACTATCTCTTCCCCCCCCCCCCCCCCCCCCTTTTTTTTTTTGGTTCCTCTTTTTGGCCCCCCTTTAATTTCCTTTTGGGAAAGCAAAAAAAAAAAAAATCCTTCTCAACCAGACATAACATTTTTTTTTTTAAAAGCTAAATTATCAGTTGTCTTAATGCCGACCTGGCTTTGGGGGCCGAAAACTGGGGAAATCATATTGTGTGTGGGGGGGAGAGGTGGGGGGGGGGAGAAGAATGGTCGTTGATAGATTCCCTTAGGTGTTGAATCCTAATACTGGAGCAGATTGTTTTCACCCTGTAATTTTAGAGCTGGTTTGTGTTACTGGTAAATTCGAGAAGAAACTAGCCTTGCTTGTGGTTTGTTTGCATAACGCGTCGTATTTAGATATTCACATTCCCCCCCCCCCCCCTTTCCTTCCCGCACGACAACTTGAGCTTCTGCCGACTAGTACCGGGCTAACATTCAAAGTGATCTCGAGGCGTTTGCCAGCCTTGCAGGCCGAGCTGCCTGCTGTACAACTTTTATTGTTCCTTTCTCCGAATGGGCAGTCCTGTCGCGGTGGAGGTGGGGGGGGGGGTGTTCTTCCTAGTGGGCTTAAAAGACATCAGGAATTTGAAAAAGTTTACATTAGGAACAAGAAAACATTAAGGCGGGGAGAATGGAAAGTTTTGTTCAAGAGCTTTTAAGAAAGAAACATCGATGTATGGAACAAAGGTTCTGTCTGTATTACAGAGGCCTACATACTAGGCCTGACTATGTCGCATTTACCGAGAAAAGAAATGAAAGCTTGGCATTGGACTACAGTCAGTGTCTGGAATGCATTTTAGAAATATTTCTAGAATTCGTTAGACTTAATTTCAGGATTGCTTTGTCAGTGTAGCCCAATCTAATAATTTAATGGGGAATTCTGCTTGCTTTTAAGCTTTTCATTATTAGCCCAGTTAATTAACTAAGCACTGAATTGATACAGCTTTAAAGCCACATCCCATTACTCTTTTGACCAAGTCATTTCCCTATTTTATAATGGTTTTATTACAAGAGTAGGTTGTACAACTGTGAAAGGTTATGAAATAAGAGTTTGTTTTTTGTTTCATCTAATCCTATATTCCATAAATAAGGAATTATTTTCTTTACCAGTCTTTACCAACTGATGACATGTTTACAGCCTGCCTCCATATTAACAGACATGTTGGAAGGGGGTGAAATTTTATTGGCCAACAAAATCACATTTCAAAACTTTTGAAATTTCAAGTATCAACTATTAATTTTTCATAATTTGCATTCAACATATCAATATGTTTCTATTCAAGTTTATTAACTTGATTAATAGTGTTAGAATTATTTTGTACACATGCAGTCTATTGGTTAAGAACCTTCCACTTACATAGTAATGTTGAATTGATGACATTCTTACTAAACACTAATTAGGACTTGCATTTTATATATTTGAGAATGTGCTGTATTAAAATTGAAGTTTCTGATTAGGTTTAGGCTGTAACCTGCTCTTAAATATTTTAAAATAAATACACTTGCATCAAATAGTTTAAAGAAAGGCATTAGAATCTTAAAAAAATTAAAAGGGTGTGTGTGTTTGAGATATTAAAACGTGGCCTTTATCCTATCCACTTAGTATACAGTAGCCTTGTACTAACAGGTGTTGTTCTACTACTAATTATGTTTGAACATTTCCTGTACTTTTGGGGGAAGTGGGAGATGTCCCATGCTGACATTCTTTTCCTCTATATTGTTGTCAGATAAATAGATAGGATAGAGGCTATACTGAATACCTAGGCAGAAGACTATACTGTATGTATCTCTGTTGACTGGCTGGCTCTTCCCAAGTATAGGAAATACATTCACTAATCAAATAAGAAATATAAAGGAAAATTTATGATATCAGCAAAGTACTGGGAATGCTGATGTGGTCGAAAAGCTGAAGATAAGAAAGGTGTAAAGCCTAATAAGGTACAGATCACGATAGTTGAAAAGTATAAAGAATTAGTAACATTTTGTTACACTTTTTATGAATTATGTGCATGTTCCTAGAATTAAATGAGTTTAGTATGGTAGATTTTGAAGTTATATGGAAATATTTTGGAGGCTTTATTATCTTGCTTTATGGATATGATGCTGGCACCTAGGAACTGAAAATACTTTTCAGTTGAGAATATTTATCTGCTTTATACTTTGGGATGTTTAAAAGGCATGTCTGAGAACACCAGATTGTATCAGGGGAAAAGAAGACAGTGTAAACAGGTTACCTATATACATTTGTAATTTCTCTTTTTCTTTATATTTGAAGTAATAGAATACTCTGAAATAAATAATTTCCACAAAGGCCCTTATATTCAAAAATATAAATGAAAAGGACATTCTAATAAACAAATCCTGCAATTTCTTTAATTAACTGAAGCTATTTAGCACAGCATTCAACTGATTTAAAGATGTCTGACTGAAAGAATTATTAAAATGGAGTTGCTGAAATTTTTTAATGAATAATGTAAAGTTATGGGCACTTGGGCCCTAACAGTAAGAACATCCTACTTAGTAGAAAAACTTAATAATAGCATCCTGAGATTGTATTTTCCTGCATTACAATATTTCAACTTTATTCAAAGTTTTAGCTATATTGTACTCAATGTATTGTTTTCCTGGTCAGGTAAACTTGTCATTTCTGCTTCCTGTTAAATTTTGATGTAATAATTCTGTGTGTGAAATGGTTGATGTTAGTAATATTAGACACTCTGAGGTGTCCTTTCCAAACTATTGCTGACAAGAATTTTTATTTCTTTTATTCCTGTTTTTGCAGTAAAAACAACCTCCAAAACAGTTGTGTAGTAGATATGTCTAAGCTGGTTGTCCTTGAGCTGGTGGCTTTTATATGTGTTGGAACTATAGTTCCTAGCATCAGCATAGAAATTGTTAGTTAAAAATTCCAGGGCTGCAGTCCTAACACATATGGAATATGTGAGATCAGAGAAAGATAACCTAAGCCAATTTAGACTTAATTTAAAACTTCTTCAATGTAGTTAATATAATGCATATAGCCATATATTTAAATACATTGTATTAGTACTTCTAAATCTTTTAATCTCTTAATATTAAATCCTACAACTCAAAGAATCTGGGTTCCCTTAGGCTGTTTTTCAAGTAGATTTGTTTATGTATGAGTGCATACATAAAATTTGAAATTGTGTTGCTAAAATAATTTTTATTGCCACAATTTTAAGTCTGAGTGAGAATTAATAAAACAGTATCTCAAAAACATCAAGATCAACATCTAGCTAATTTTGCCTAATTTAAGAAAATTAACTTGCATTAGATCAGATTAATATTTTGTGGGAGGCCACTAGGACCTAGAGCCTGAGAAGTAAAAAAGAAAATCCCAGAAGAGGGCAGTGGCAAACAACTTCCATATTGTTTCCAAGAAAATTATACATGATTTGTTCACGAATTACCAGAAATTCAGTTCTATTCAAATTAAAATTTCTTACTAAAGTAAAACCTTTTTTTATTTTGCTTTTTAAGAGCAATATTTTCAAAGGCTGTTCTCAGTCCTAGGCTCTAGAAATACTGTTTGATGTGCTGGGTTCCTATTCTTTTAGCATCCTTAAACAGTCACTTTTTCCCCCTGTCTTGCTGAGTCCTTTGAAAAGAGGACTCATATATTCTAAGTATAGTATTGGTGAGCCATTGAAGTCTATGTATAACTAGGTAAAAAACTTTGGCATAAATTATAAAGTGGATTCAGATTCAGCCATGACACAAAAACATTCCTAAATGTGGGTGGATGAAGTATGAAAAATGTAACATCTACAGGTGTAATGTAATGTTACTGAATATCAGCAACAATTATTTTTTTATTATCAAACTGCTAGTTAGCCCTTTCAGGTAAACCAGACAGGAAACGATGAGCTAAGTTTACTTTATTGTAAGGGTACATTAACAGAGTGTTACAAGTCTGAAGGTACACATTTCTGGCTATCACTTTTAATTGTCAATTCAGCTGAGGCAAGTCCTTCCTAAGTTTCTTTCTCTGAGACACTGAAGGTTTTCTCTTCTCTTGTCTGATTGTTTCCTAGGCAGCATCTCCTCCCCTAATTTTCCAAGGTCATCCACATTGCTTTTATGTCTACACCTTTTCAATGATTTCACGTTGGTTGAATGTCGATACTTAATGTTTGTGATGACATGGCTATGATTTAACATTTGATCAGAAATGATGCTTAGTGCTATATTTTAATATAGAAAATTCAGAATTGTGGCCTATGAGATACATGTGGTTCTCCAGGTTATTTTCTATGGTTTAAAGTAATAATTAGGGAAAGCTGAGGCTGCTGTAGTGATATGAGTATTTTATGCTGGATAAATAAGCAGACTGGATATACTAGGAAACACTTCCAGAAGAGGATTGGTATGTTGGTGATGACATGGTACCTTGTCTCAGCAACAATGGGCTTGCACAGTTGGCACTTAAGTCTCTCATACTATTATCATGGCCTTTTTAGAATCTTCAGCAGTGCTTCTTGACAGGGCAGTGTAGAACTATACTTGGGCAAGGAGGAAGAATGAAAGAGATAGTTGAGTAGAAAGATTGGATCTGGCTGCCTCACCATGAAAATTTCTCTGCTTTGCAAGGAATGAGAAAGCAGCAAGCAAGCAAAATATCTCTGCCAGTCAATGAAATGTCTCTTCTTTGCAACTGCATTTCGCACAAAAAAATTAAACATGACACACACACACACACACACACACAAAAAAACCAACGCCTGGTGATCTTTTTTTCATTGTTAACTGGGCAGTTTTGCATCAGAGTTTGAAAAGTGTACTGTGTTGTGGCCATTAGGCTAATGTTATAGTCCTCATGAATCTGTTGTGACTATTTGAGTTTGAGACCTCTGTTTGAAAACATTTAAAACAATAACCAAGGAAATTATCAGGACTGATACAGAACTAAACTCTGGGAAAGTATTTGGACTTGTTTGCCTTCAGCAAAACTATCTGTTCATTCAGTATTTCCCGCTTAGAATTCATGTGGATGCAGCATATTGCTTGACTTATTTATATTGATTTATTTGGTCTGCCATAGAGTACATTATTTGAATTTATTCATTTATTTTAAATAGTGCAATTACATTAGATCCCTTGACTAATCTATTGAGGCTCTAAACTTGTGAAAAATAACTTTCGTGCAACATTAAGCTTGCTCCTTGTATTAGTTGCTAGTTTTAATTTAGTCAAGTATAATGTTTTAATGAATAATACAGAATAAATTAAGTATTTGAACATAAACTATTCTGGTTTGTTGAAGTATCTTAATAGCAAGAATCCACAAATAAAAAATTAGATTCCTTTAATGGGAAGCAGTGTTGTCTTTTAGGGCGCTAGAGTGTTAGGATGAAAAACTTCTACTTACGGTTCAGCCAGATAACTTGTTAATATTTTCTAGCATCCTGCATGATCTCTTAGGAGGGATCATGCAGATGAGGTAAGAATTTGGCAACTAGCACTTAGAAAGAGAAAGAAGTTGAAGATTGTGATTGATAGAAAAATATGAAGTGTTGCTCTCTTAATCATTGTACTGATTGGATTTGTTTTGAGATGAATAAAATATATCACTCTAGATGAAATCTCAGTTATATTTCCTTCCCTATTGCAGTTTAGTTATCATTTATTTATTACATTTATATGCTGCCCATCTTGCCTGGAGGCAACTCTAGGCAGTTTACAATCATACCCCCCCAATATAAACATTAAACTAATAAATAGTAACATTAAATTTGGTTTAATATCGACAAAGATGGGGAAGAAGTGAGCAAGATATATATGGTGAGCAGATGGGGTCTTAGCTTATTCAAAATGATACTTCCTCATTGAGGCCCCAGGCCAATTGGCAGAGCGAGGTTTCTAGGCTCTTTTGGAAGCCACATGGGTGGTGTGGATGTAACCTCAGGATATCATGTTCCAGAGGACAGGAGCCATGACGGAAAAGGCTCTTCTTCTGAACCCCACCAGCTGGAATTCCTTCATTAATGGGATCTGCAGCATGCCACTCCTATGGGTGAGGATGGGATGGGCCAATTTTACTGGAATCCTCATATAACTGAATCTGTCCCATGAAGAGTCGGATTATTTAACCAGTCAATGTAAAAGTTACATCTACATACATGATACATATATTTGTCTTTTGAGGCAGTCCTGCTAAGAGGTTTACAAGGATGGTTAGAAAAGAGCCCTTTCCTTATTACATCAAATGCAGTACTAAGATTTCTAAATATGTATTTAATCTTTCTAAGAAGACTATCAACAGTGATTATATGCTTCTGAACATTTACAAGAGACAGAACATTTACAGACATTTGCAGCAGTCTAAAGATTGGAATCATCCCTTGAAATACCTTTCCTTTTCCCAAATGAAATACCTTAAACCCTCTGAAAACTTGCTAATTTAAAATGTGTACATTTGATTCAGTTCTGAAATATGATGAAACATCGTCTGTGTTAAAGTCTACCTTAATTTTATTTAAATGGCTATGGCCTAAAATTAAAAATAGTTGAAATCTCTCTATATAAAAGCAAAATACCATTCACGCATCACCACAAAATCTCCAGAACTGTAAAGCCTACAAACTTGAAATTTGGCATGTATGTTCCTCTTGGCTTCTAGGTGCTTACTAAGAAAGGACTTTTCGAAATGACCATCAGAGCATTTTGTATATTATTATTAACACGCTCTGATCCTAAGGAGTTTTACTCCCCCTCCCCACCTGAAAAGAAATCTGTTCCAAATACAAAACATAAGCAGAGGAGAGCAGTTTTAGTTTTGCAGTTTTAGTACAAAATAATTTAGTTTTGGTACAAAATAATTGAGCTGTGCCATACCCAGGGCTCCTTGCTGTCTCCTCCTTGCTCATACAGCATATACTGTTTCATTTTCCAAACAGCCCTCAAAACTCTCACACATTGACAAGACACTAGCTAGATGAATACCGATGAATGCTGGTAGGCAGAAGCAGAAACCCCCCCCCCCTTATTTTCCTCCCCAAAGATTAAGCCCAACCACATAGTTTCGTAGCGAAGCACAGGTATCGAGCTCGTTATTGTACATATGCACATGTGTGTAAATGATATACATACTATTCAGATTGCAATACTGTAGTCCAGTTATAAGCAGAAGTATGTACAAAGATGTTCCTTGTTCTGAATGAGTGACCTTTATGTTGGTTAGTATTATTTGATTCCCTGTGTATAAAATGTACTTAGTTAAGATGAGCCCCTGAAACAGCAAGAAGCTTTTGGTATCTAGCAAAGAAAAATGTATATGTTTTTTAAACCATATTTTGTAATCTATCTCTTTCACGACTGAGACTTTAAGGTTCTTAAACTGGATATAAACTATGTGGAAAAGCTAACATTTACAAAGTATAGGCCAGGGGTGTCAAACTTGATTTCATTGAGGGCCACCTTAGGGTTTGTTTGACCTTGGGGGTGCCGGGGGCAGCATTGTAGCTAGGGGGCATGGCCAGCTTGATGTCACTTGTGTCAGGACGCCTGGGGTGGCCTGAACACTGTGCCAGTGAAAAGGGGCTCCGAAGCTCCATTTTCACTGGCAGAGGATTGCAGGAGGTTGTGGCAGCCAAAAACTGAACTCAGAAGCCCGTTTTCGCTGGTGTATTTGCTGGCAGCAGCACCACGGGCCAGATCTAAGTACCCTGCAGGCTGTATCTGACCCCTGGGCCTTGATTTTGACACCCCTGGGATAGGCTATGAAAAAAATTACAGATAGCTATTTTATGCTGTTTTACTGGAGAAATTTGAAATGCAGTTAAGAAAACTTTACTATTAAAAAAAACATAATTCTTGCTTTTGTATGCTTCACCATTATGGTTTATTTATCATAATAAAATATTAATGCTATATCATAATTATATCATGGCACAGATAGTGTATAAAACTAGTTTTCCCTTGGAAAAAAATACTAAACATGTGACAGAAGACATAGTAGCTGATTCGTTGTGATTTGCCAGTCCTCTTGTTCAGCTGATAATGTCAGTAATCTTTATGCTGGCTAGCTACCATTTGCTATCTTTATGCTGGCTGGTTGGCTGAGTTTCTATCACTCAATCCTTTCCATTTAAAAACAGAACAAAAAACACTGAGCCACCAGCACTTATTATATGTACAAGAATAGGTATGGAATTCAAGATAATTGTAAATAGAGAATAATGGAAGCTAGTGTTTTAATTAATAATTTTCTATCTGTATAATCTCATTCCAAATTAAAATATTTCAAAATCTGAGGGTGGGACAGGGTACAAATGTTAAGGTAGCTGTTGGCAAGACATTGTTGCCCATGGGCATAATGTTTGGAGTCATAGGTAGACAGTGTATATTTTCTGGAAAGTCTGGAAAACCATGTTCTATACTGTTTATAGGGAAATGCTGCTGATGAAGAGTTAGTGACACATAAAGGAAAGTCCATTGTTGTATGCTTCGAAGTGTTTTGAAATCATGTACTGTATTGAGCCATTATTGAAGCACTTCTGTAATGTTCCACTGTATAGATTTGGGCTTCATTTGCAGATTAGAAAGTTTTTCTAATTAGAAAAATAATCTTTGTCTTAAGGATAGATTTTTCACACTTTGTAGTAACTGCACATGTTTTTAAGCACATAATAAATATTCTTCAATTTGTGAAGAGGGATGTAGTACAGGTAGTCCTCTCCTGATAATCATTTGTTTGGGGCATGTTCAAAGTTACAGTGTCACTGAAAAAAGTGATTTACAACTGGTCCTCCTAACTTTTACAATCAATTGTAACAGTACTTCATGGTCATGTGATCAGATATTGTGTGCTTGGCAACCAGTATGTATTTAGGATGGTTGCAGTTTTTCTGGAGTCTTGTGATCACCATTTGCGACCTTTCAGTCTACCTAGGACAAGCAAAGTTAATGGGGGAAGCTACATTCACTTAATGACTTCATGATTCACTTAGCTGCAGTGATTTGCTTAATAACCAAAAAAAGGTTATCCAGGGGTGCGACTCACATAACTGCCACCTTGCTTAATAGCAGAAATTCTGTCCCAATTGTCATAAGTTGAAGATTTCCTATACATACTACATGAATGGAGTGGTGATGCATTGTGAATTCATAAAGCACTGATTGTGGTCATCCACAGATGCAGATAGGACAAATGACAAAACGTGCAAGATAATTTCATCTCCCAAATCATACCATTTATATTCTGATTTCTGATGCAACAATATGAAGGCAACATTTGTGTAATAATGACACTCAGTGTGTGTTATCATTTTGTTATAATTATGATTTGCTGCAGACCCTATTAGCACTAGGTATTTAAAAGGAATTGCAAAGTTGATCACTGTACTTAGTAGTTAGGCAAAATGCACATAACAGTCTACAAGTTGCAGCCACTCTTTTAGTGACCATTTAAAGAAAACGTGGCACTGATTAAATGTCACTTGTGACTGATCTACAAATTTGTGATTATTGCAGTGCCCTCACAATAATGTGATCCTGATCCGGGCGCTTGATGCCCAGCTTGCAATGACATCGTAGTTAACCACAATTATGTGATAGTTACTTCCAATGTTCTCTGCTGGCTTCTTACAAGCAAAGCCAATGGAAAGCCAGTGAGAGCTTGTAAGTTGCTTTCACCCACTTCACTTTTCCACTTGCCCATGTTCATTAGCATTTGCCTGAAATATCTCTGCCTATGCCCCACTCTTAAGTGCCTGCCTGCACTTGCTCACTTGAACACCTGTATGTGTCCTGGAATCTGTCCATAATGCTCCATAGTACTTGAACCCACCAGCTTCCTTGCCTTGGATTCCCACCTCCTGATGCTTAATGGCCCATGTAGTCCTGGGGTTAAACATCAACTAAGACTGTGGGTTTGTGCATTGCTAAGCAATGCAGTTATATGACATGTTTTACAACTGCATTGCTTGCCTATAAGAAATTCCGGTCACAATTATCATTGTAACCTAAGGATTGCTTATATGCTGTCATTTCCTGTCATGGGGAATGTGAATGACCTTGGGGAAAGAAGAGAAGAGATGCTACCTAGGAAACTGACAAGAAAGGCAGGAACCCTCAATGGCTTAATGGTCAGAGAAGGATACTTAGGAAGAATACCTTCTAATGGATCTAGAAGTTAAAAATGGTAGTGGGAAGTTTGTGCCTTCAGATTTACAAGATTTTGTTAACATAGCCTTACAATAATGTAAGATTTGTCTAATCCTGCTTCTTGTCTGATTTATCTGGAAGGGCTGAAATTTCCTCTAGACAGGGTTGAATGATGATTGAGCTTAGCTTTCTGATTTTCTGAAGGGTACAGTAACAGTAATACACCAAAAGGGGTGAAACCATTGGGTATGGTTAGAATAGTAGATTGCTCCAACACGCCCCCCCCCCCCCCCAAATAATAATATGGATCTAATATTTGTTGAAATTCAACTGCGAGCTAAATTTTAGAAATGTGGTCTAGTGGTCTGCAGTGTCCCTCACTCCCAACCTTGAGGTCAGGAAATCTTTCTGCCTCACTTCCATAGCTTGACTTCTGGTTCACTAGTTTGTTTTTACTTGACATATTGAAGGTGGAATTCTCCATTAATTATTTGATATAGATCATTCAGGTGTAATTCAGTCTAGAAGCCACAAGTGCAGCCCTTCTGACTCATTTTAGATTAAAAACCAAACAAAAATAAAATTGCAATAAAATACTCCAGTCCGATGTTTGAGAATAGTTTGAGAGCAGAATAGGTTTGCAAGAATCTAAGTTTCATCTGACTGTTATTTTCTTGGTGGCAAGATTCCAATAAGTTTACTATAGTATATTGTAGTCCTTATTTAATGTCCATTCAGTTAAACAGTTAAAATTATGGCACTGAACGAATGGACTTGATGACCTATGCTTGAATCTTATGGTCATTGTAGTACCCCTGCAATCATGTGATTGTGATTTGCTTGGCATCTGGCATCTTACAATCTTACAATCGGTTACCAAATGCCCTGCAATCGCCATGTGCAATCTTCCCTATTGGGTTCTGCAGAAAGCTAATGAGAAAGCCATTAGGAAAGGTTGCAAGCCACAGCCTCCTGCCCAGAGGAATACTTTTGGTTCTGAAGGCTGGCTGCAAAAGGCTGTCATAAAATCCAAGCAAGAAATCTTCCTTGGATTATGGGAGTGGCTTTTCCCCCTAGCCTCTTTGAGAGCAAAAGTACTGCTTGTACACGGTGAAATCAATGTGCCAAGCAACACTTTCAATTTCAAAGATGCTGGGTGAAGAATTCTCTAAGTGAGGCATTTTTTATTACCTGTAAATTGTTAAGATCAGGGCCAAATGGAAGAGAATGGAGTATGTGTTTTTTTAATGGAGCACTTAGAATCCAGATGGCTAACTACATGGTTTGTAGGTGAGTTGGTGAACTTTATTTGCAAGCAAGTAGCGATAGTTCTTGACTTACACTGGTTGCTTAGCAGCCATATGAAATGGACTCCCCAAAAGGTACTTATAATTCTGAAGTTCCAATGGCTGCCCTCCCTTTCTGCATTCTTGTTACTGCATTTTGGGAGAAGAAATTGGCCCACATTTAGAGTTGATTCCAGCATCTCCTGGTCACATCTTATGATTCATAACATTTTTGCTGAAAAACTGGTGTTTACTTCCAGCAAAAACATCTTATAGTGAATAATGGTTTCACTTAATGACTGTGGCATTTCCTTAACAACTTCAGATTCCATTGTGATTTGCTTAACAACTGCCACCTAAAAGTCTACAATTGGATTGGTCAGGTAACATATGACTGTCATGACTTATGACAGTCTTGACTTATGACTGTAACGGGCAGTTTTCATTATAGTACTTTGTCAACAACTATCTGTAAAAGAAAGATTGTTTATGTGAAATGCTGTGCTTCAAATGATGCAAATCCTGAGGAAAATAAAAGCATTTTTTAATGCCTGACCGTGGATTCTTCATCCTAAAGCCCATGTCACACTGCCCAACGGATGCAAAAAGGATACAACAGACGAGCAAAATGTTCCATCCGTTGTTATCCGCTCTCAAAAGGGGCAAAAATTTGCATAACCGGAGCGGATAACACGGACAGGGGGAGGACGCAGGGCGGATGCAAAGCGGATGTGGAACGGAAGCCCAGCGGATGGGAGCGGATGGCACATCCGCTAGGCTTCCGGGGGACCTCAGCAAAGCGGACGCGGAACGGAAAGAGCGGATGCACAGCGGATGCACAGCGGATGAAGCGGATGCACGGAGGATGCACAGCGGATGCACAGCGGAAGCCTAATGGATACCTGACGTTAATTGCGCATGCGGGGAGGATTCATTGCGTCAGCCCCGTGGATATAACGGAAGCAGCTCGGAAGCAGGTCGCCATTCAGAGGAAAGACCTGCTGCCGGACGGATTGGCTGCCTTGCCTGCCTTGCCTGCATGTCTACCTGCAAGCCTTGGTGCCAGCCTTGGTGCCAGCCTGCCTGCAAGCCTTGCTGCCAGCCGGTCTGCCTGCCAGCCTTGCTGCCTACCTTCCTGCCAGCCTTGGTTCATGTCTGCCTGCCAGCCTTGGTGCCTGCCTGCCTGCCAGCCTTCCTGCCAGCCTTGGTGCCTGCCCCCCTGCAAGCCTTGGTGTCAGCCTTCCTGCAAGCCTTGGTGCCTGCTTGCCTGCCAGCCTGCCTGCCAGCCTTCCTGCTAGCCTTCCTGCCAGCCTTGCTGTCTGCCTGCCTGCCAGCCTTGGTGCCTGCCTGCCTGCCAGCCTTGGTGCCTGCCTGCCTGCCAGCCTTGGTGCCAGCCTTCCTGCCAGCCTTGGTTCCTGCCAGCCTCCCTGCCAGCCAGCAACCCCACAACCATGCGGAAGCACAGCAAGCCTCAGCCATCTGCTGCCAGCCCTGGCAAGAGGGACAGGGCTACCATCCCGCCCCCTGGCCCTCACTCTGGTTCTGCTGGGGCTTCTGCAGCACGGGCTCACTCTTCTGGGGCTGGCGCTTCTGCTGCTTCTGCTTCTGGAGGAGCTGATGACAAGCACTCCAGCACCAGCCACCTCCACAGCACCTGGACCCTTCACCCCTGGGACTGAGCGACCAAGAGGAGTGCCAGAGAGTCATTTTTGTTTTATAGCTTCTTGTTAATAAAGTCTATTTTTGATTCATACACTTGCTTCATTTCTTTTTTTTAATAAAGTCTTGGTGGAAACTTTTAGAAATGGTTTAAGCCTTTGCATGCTTGTGGGATGGGAAAGGATAGCTTTGGAATGGGTTAGGATACCTGTGGAATGGGTAATAGCTGTGGGATGGGTTAGGATAGCAGTGGGATAGATAAACCTCCAGTGCAAGCATAGTGGGACTGTATGGTCCACCCTCCCAGGTGCCACACTTATGGCCCTTTATTATCAATAATAATGTAATAATTATCCACACATTTCAACATAAACACAACTCTTTATAAAATGCCCTGTTCATTGTAGGCCAACCAAACATACATGGCCCAATCTCATCCGTATGATGAGACAGGCTGAAGGAAGTATTCATTAAGCATCTACCATCCTGTCTTGCCACTCCACTGCTCCAGCTGGGGAGTTGCACCAGTGTCTCAGGAGGTTGCGCTGATTCTTCGCTTCACGTGAGGCTCTGTTGGGGCCTTGCACATCCTCAGTGTCTATCAGGTTTTGCCCTTGCCTCCATTCCCCAGGCTCCATGTCCCCATTGCCTTGTTGGAGGTCCACAAGCCTGTTCTGCAACACTGGGTAGCGGGTGCGCATGAGATTGTGCAGGATGCAGCAAGCTTCCATGATCCTCCTCACGGTCTCTGGGCAATGCTGCATGGTGGTGAGAAGTACCTGGAACCTCTTGGCCAGGATGCCAAAGGCATTCTCCACCACCCGTCTTGCCCTGGACAGCCTGTAGTTGAAGATCCTCTCTTCACGGGTAAGGAGTCTGGAAGTGTAGGGCTTCATGAGGTAGGTAGTGAGGGAGAAGGCGTCATCCCCAACGATGAAGTAGGGCACATCTTGTGTGTCGTTGGGCAGGGGTTCTGGATCTGGGAAGCCCCCAATGAGGTTGCATTTCAGCTCCTCCTTGAGGTGACTGGCGTTGTATACCTGGGCATCTGAAGATGAGCCGTTGCCTGAAGCATCGATGTACATGAACTTGTAGTCAGCATCGACCATGGCAAAGAGGATGATGCTGAAGAAACCCTTGGAGTTGAAATAAATGGACCCCGACTTGGCTGGAGATTTGCAGGCCACGTGCTTGCCATCTATGGCTCCAACAGTGTGTGGGAAGTTCCACTTCTGATACCACTGCTCTGCAACTTTCTTCCATCCTTCTTCAGTGGAGGGGTACTGGAGGAGCTCCTCCTTGTATTCTTCGATTATGGCCTGCACCACTTCTCTGACCACAATGCTGATGGTGTTGGATGGCACCCTCCAGCTGTACTGCATGCTCCTGTAGGTGGTCCCTGAGGCCAGGTGGCGCAGAGTGAGTGCCACCTTGAGCCCAGGTTCCAGGCTGGGCCGGAAGTTGGTGTTTGCCTTGGTCAACCTGGTCTCAGCCACTCCACGACTTCATCAAACATGGCTGGAGGCATCCTCATGAAGTTCTGGAATGCCCGAGTGTCTCCGTTACTGAGCTCCACCATCAGCTTGTTGTACAGTCCGTCCTCTGCTCTTCTGGTGAACCATCTTCGGACCCAGACTCTTTTTGGCTGCCTCTTTTTCTTCTCGCAGTAGAGTTCACGGAGCCTGCAGATGGCTTCGCACTGTTGCAGAACGATGGTGGCTGCCAAAAGGACTTTGTTGCAATCCACGGTGGACATGTCTGGATGCTGTGGAAGAGGAACAGGCAGATGAAGGCTGCAGAGGTCTGCACCGCTGGGCTGCTGTTCTGAAAGTGAGATGCAGATGAGTTGCTCCCCCTTTTTATAGGAAATATAGGTTTTCCGCTAGGCATCCTCTAGGCATCCTCTAGGCATCCTTAATATCCGAGATAGGTCCCCTCTGCAAACGTTTTTTCCATTTTAAACGCTTTGTTTCCATGCTGCATCCGCTAGGCATCCGTGCTGCATCCGTTCTGCGTCCGTTCCGCTTCCTCCCCACGTCTGGGCGGATGGAGTTGCGCGGATGTGTAGCGGATGCCTAGCGGATGCCTAGCGGATGCAGAATGGACGAACTGGATACATTTTCCGCGCAAAAGTTTTTGGCAGCCCAAAACTTTTGGAGCGGATGAAACGTCAATAAACGGATGCTGGACGGATAGAGAGGAAGCAAAACGGAGGCAGTGAGTACATCGCGTTTTCGAACGGATGGCAAGCTTTGTCCGTTTTACATCCTCTTTGCATCCGTTGGTTCAGTGTGACATGGGCTTAAAGCCAGAGTGGCTTCTGCATGTTAACTGGAAAAATGAATTTTAATAGAATCAGCTTTTTCCTCATCTGTTAATAGAATGAATTAATGTAAAGGATGATTTGAAGTGAAATACTTTGTTTTGTTAAAGCTAAGAATTCCAGGAAACATTTTATGTAACAGAATCTAAAGTGTTTCAGTAAATGATGAAAGGCCTATATTCCCACTCTTTTTTATTGGAATTTGGTTTAACATTCTAAGAAATATATTAAAAATCTAATTAGCTATTTTTTCTGCAATTTGCTTGATCAGTGAACCTGGATATTTACTTTAGATCTCTGAGGTTAAAAAAAAAAAAGCAAGAGACTTGTTTAGCAGCTTTCCCATTGTTTCTTATACGTAAAGTCACAGTCCCTGTTAAGCTTTGTAGTGGAACAAGGGAAGTGCTTCATGTTTCTTGATTAGAACATTTTTAATGAGGTTGTTTAGTCTTGAGTTGGAAAAAAAAAGATTTTTGCTTTGTAGACACCATAAACTATCACTTGGATTTATGTAATTTATCTTTGTGCTTTTATTTAAGAATATTTCTTATTTGGGAGCCTCCTCGCTGACGGACCGTAGATTGTGACTCTCTGCGGCTATGGTCCATGCTCTTTCGTTGGAGAGCCCCAATTATTACGATTAGAGGCTGATGCTGCCTTGGAAGGGCGGTGTAGTAAGGGGAAGCTGCAAACCAGGTTGAGGGGAGCCGTATCTCTCCTCCTGGGCTTGGTCTTTTTCCCACTGAAGACGACTGCAGTGGTGGTTTAAAATGGCCACCCCAAAGAGGAGGACTCAGCTGGATGAAGCTTTGTGCAGGAGGGAAAAAAGAGGTGGATAACATTTAAACCGGGACAACTGGGCAATACAACTAAACAAAAGTACCCCGGATTAAGGTAACATGGAATTTTTAAGAAAAGTGAGTGGTAAAATTACAAAGGAACAGGAAAAATAATACGAAAATATTTTTGACAGCTAAGTGGGGCTTCGAACCGGGAAAGGAAGAAGCCGGAACTAAAGATTTAACCAAATTGGACTAAAATATTTTGGCAATAAACAGGCATAAAATAAAGCTGGACTTAAAATTGTCAAAAAATAATAAAGTTTACAAATTGGAGGCTGGACTGTGCTGGAATATTGAGGTTCGAAAAAACCTAAACAAAAATATAGGGGAAAAAGTTGAAGACTTTGTATAATGGAGAGTGCCATCTTTTGACAAAAACTTGAGCTCAAACAAAACAGAAAGCATCCTGTTTCTGAATGAACTTGTGTGGATATAAAGCCCATGTCACACTGCACCAACAGATGGAAAGAAGATGTAAAATGGAGAAAAACGCTTGGCATCCGTTGGTTAACGTGATGCATCCGTTCTGTACTCACTGCATATGTTTTTCATACTCTCTATCCGTCCAGCATCCGTCTACTGTGATTTTATCCGCTCAAAAAGTTTTGAGCTGCACAAAACTTTTTGAGTGGATGAAGTATCCAGCACGTCTGTTCTACATCCGCTACGCATATGGGGAACATTTGTTATATGTCCGTCATCCATTACGCGTCCGCTATATCCGCTAGGCATCCGCTGCGCATCCGCGCAACTCAAATCCGCTCCAGCGGAAAACGGACACAGGGAGGAAGCGAAAGAGACACGGAACACACACACAGTGTTAGTTGCACGGATGTAGAAAGGATGTAAGCGGATCCAGCTCACATATAAAGCATTAAAAAGGAAAAAACGTTTGTATAGGGGACGTATCTCGGATATTTAGGATGTCTGGAGGATGTCTAGAGTATGTGGAAGGACACCTCGCGGAAAACCTATATTTCCTATAAAAGGGGAAGAAATCACCTGGATCTCACTTTCAGTCCAGCAGCCCTGGTGTGCAGACCTTTTCAGCCTTCATCTTGCTCTTGCTCTTCCACAGCTTCCAGTCATCTCCACCATGGATCGTTGCACACTCCTTTTGGTAGCCGCCATCATTCTACAACAGTGTGAAGCTCTCTATAGGCTCTTTCACCTATTCTACACAAGGAAAAGGAGGCGTCCAAGAAGTGTGTGGGTCCGAAGATGGATCGCGAGAAGAGCCGAGTACGGACTGTATGACAAGCTGATGGTGGAGCTGAGAAACGAAGACCCTCGTGCATTCCAGCACTTCATGAGGATGCCACCAGCCATGTTTGATGAAGTCGTGGAGCGGCTGAGACCAGGTTGACCAAGGCAAACACCAACTTCCGGCCCAGCCTGGACCCTGGGCTGAAGGTGGCACTGACTCTGCGCCACCTGGCCTCCGGGACCATGTACAGGAACATGCCCTATGCCTGGAGGGTGCCACAAAACACCATCAGCATTGTGGTCAGAGAAATGGTGCAGGCCATCATCGAAGAATACCTGGAGGAGCTCCTCCAGTGCCCCTCCACTGAAGAAGGCTGGAAGAAAGTTGCAGAGCAGTGGTATCAGAAGTGGAACTTCCCCCACACCGTTGGAACCATAGATGGGAAGCACGTGGCCTGCAAAGCTCCAGCCAATTCAGGGTCCAATTATTTCAACTACAAGGGCATCTTCAGCATCATCCTCTTTGCCATGGTCGATGCTGACTACAAGTTCATGTACATCGATGCTTCAGAAAACGGGTCATCTTCAGATGTCCAGGTATACAATGCCAGTCACCTCAAGGAGGGGCTGGAACGCAACCTCATCATGGGCTTCCCAGATCCAGACCCCCTGCCCAACGACACACAAGATGTGCCCTACTTCATCGTGGGGGATGACGCCTTCTCCCTCAGAACCTACCTCATGAAGCCCTACACCTCCAGACTCCTCACCCGTGAAGAGAGGATCTTCAACTACAGGCTGTCCAGGGCAAGACGGGTGGTGGAGAACGCCTTTGGCATCCTGGCCAACAGGTTCCAGGTACTTCTGACCACCATGCAGCATCGCCCAGAGACCGTGAGGAACATTGTGGAAGCTTGCTGCATCCTGCACAATCACATGTGCACCCGCTACCCAGTGTTGCAGAACTTGTGGACCGCCAACAACATGGAGCCTGGTGAATGGAGGCAAGGAGTAAATCTGATAGACACTGTGGATGTACCAGGCCCCAACAGAGCTTCATGTGAAGGGAAGAAGCAGCGCATCCTCCTGAAACACTGGTGCAACTCCCCAGCTGGAGCAGTGGAGTGGCAAGACAGGATGGTAGATGCTTAATGGATGCTTCCTTCAGCCTGTCTCATCACACTGATGAGATTGTGCCATGTATGTTGAGTGGCCCTACAATGAACAGGTCATTTAATAAAGAGTTGTGTTTATGTTGAAATGTGTTGATGAATGATTAAATTGTTATTGATAATAAAGGGCCATAGGTGTGGCACCTGGGAGGGTGGACCATACAGTCCCACTATGCTTGCACTGGAGGTTTATCTATCCCACTGCTATCCTTACCCATCCCACAGCTATTCCCCATTCCACAGGTATCCCTGCCCATCCCACAGGTATCCTTACCCATCCCACAGCTATCCATCCCACAGCTATCCTTACCCATCCCACAAGCATGCAAAGGCTTAAACCATTTCTAAAAGTTTCCACCAAGACTTTATTTACTAAAAGAACTGAACCAAGTGTGTGAAGCAAAGATAAACTTTATTAATAACAAAATGTAAAAGCAAAATGACCCAAGTAAAGTGTCCCAAGAAAAGATAAAGTCAACAGGTAGCAACCCAGTCTCTGGCACTCTTCTCAGTCACTCTGAGGCGTTCTCAGGGGTGAAGGGTCCAGGTGCTGTGGAGGTGGCAGTGGCTGGAGTGCTGGTCTGAGGCGCCATTGGGGTGCCTGGCCCCGAGAGGACAATAGGAGGTGGTGTGTTCAGGAAGCTCTCAGAAAACTGGCTCAGCCCAGTGAGGTTGAGAGGCCCTTCATCAAGGACCTGGGATGTCAGGCACAAGACCGATGAAAGATGTTCTGAGGCCGGGCTTGGCTGTGGGGTGGAGGAAGGAATGTAGTGGGGATGTCTGGTCTGCAGCTGGGCGAGGTGAGGCATCTGTGGCTTGCGAGGAAACATCTGTGGCGTCGGTGACATCAGTGGCATCGGTGGTACCTGTGGCGTGCGAGTAACCTGTGCCTGGACTGGGAAGGGCTGCCTGTGCTGCTGGAACTCCTGGTAGCCATAGCCTTGGTAGGTGAGGGTCTGTGGAAATCCTTGGAAGGGCTGTGACATCACCTGGGGTGGAGGAGCAGACCTGGACTGGGTGGGAGCAGGTTTAGCTGGGCCTGGAGGGTGGTGCAGAAGACCTGTGATCCTCTCCTTGATCACCTGGTACTGGGATTCGGGCATTTCCATGAGGGTCTGGTTGACGTAGGTGAGGAAGGGCTTTCTTTTAGAGGATGGTTTGTCGGACTGTACCAGCTGAGAGAGGAGATGTATGCTGCTCTTGATTGTGTCCCTGATCTTCAAGAGGACAGTGTGGCTCTGTCCCTCCGGTCTGCCTCTCTGCCTGCTTTCTGTGGAGGTGGAGTTGGGTGTGGGTGTGGGTTGGTCTCTGGTGGCAGCGGCTTCTTCTTGCTCCAAGTGTGCCAGGGGGTCCTCCATGTGCTCCGGCATGGGGAGTGGAGCTCTCGGGGGGGGGGTCTCCATTGTGGCGTGCTCCAAAGATACCTGCCTGGACACAGGAACTGACTCTTGGCCAGAAGAGGACTGGCTCTCGGTGGGCTGCCTGAAAGTGAGGGTAGACAGAGGGGCTGCTCCTCGGTGGTGGACCTCACCCTCCAAGAAGCTGCACTTGGCCATCACGTAGGTCTTCCGGTCGGTGAGCTTGACCGCGGCCTGGCCAGACTTCTTGAGGTGCAGCTTCCCGTACCAGGTGTGCATATGCTTCCACCACCCGAGGAGGACATCCGAAGTGTAGCCCAGGCTGTCCGCCTTCTCTCTCCAAGCCGCCTGCTTCCGCTTGGTGTCTTGATAGAGCCTGTGTCCCTTCCTCCAGAGGTACTCGTTCTCCTTCAGCCATTTGAGCACCTCCTCCTCATGTTCCTCTGCAATGGAGTACTCCCTCCTCTCACTCTTTTCTTGCGAATGCCTCTTCCTCCCTCTGGCAGGGCCTTCTGGGCCCTCATCAGTAGGGCTTTGAGTTTCTAGGGGCTGGTCCACCACACCACCAGCAGCAGCAGCAGCACCAGCACCAGCAGCACCAGCACCAGCACCAGCAGCACCAGCAGCACCAGCAGGACCAGGAGCAGCACCAGCAGAGTCAGCACCAGCAGAAGCACCAGCACCAGGAGCAACACCAGCAGAAGCCCCAGCACCAGGAGCAGCACCAGCAGAACCACCAGCACCAGCAGAGTCAGCACCAGCAGCAGAAGCCTCACCAGAAGCAGAGTCAGCGCCAGGGGATTGGATGGTGGTCCTGTCCTTCTTGCCAGGGCTGGCAGGAGTAGGCACAGGCTTCCTCTTCTTCCCCATGGTTGTTGGCTGAAGATGTGTCTGGCAGCAGATCTTTCCTCTGAATGGTGACCTGCTTGTGAGCTGCATCCTTTTATATCCACGGGGCTGACACAATGCATCCTCCCCGCATGCGCAGTGAACGCTTTGCATCCGCTAGGCGTCCGTGATGCATCCGTGCCATCCGCTAGGCATCCGCTCTGCATCCGTTCCTTCCGCTGCGCGTCCGCTTCGGTATTCTCCCCCGGAAGCCCTGCGGATGTGTCATCCGCTTCCATCCGCTAGGCTTCCTATGAACGTCCACTTTACATCCCCGCTATATCCTCCCCATGTCCGTTCCTTTCCGTTGTTGTCCGTTCTGTTTTTGCAAATTTGGGGCACTTTTGAGAGCAGATAACAACGGATGGAACATTTTCTCGTCCGCTGTGTCCTTTTTACATACGTTTTGTATCCGTCGGCCAATGTGACCTAGCCTTAACATTAAAGAAATATTGAAACAAAGTAAGAATCTTAGAAAGTGAAAGCAGAAGCAGAATAAAGGAAAAAGCAAGGAAAGACTGACTGTGGGATTGATTGATGTTTTTGGTATAGACCCTGGGCTGGAATAATTGAGAACTTTAGAAAATTGAAAGTAGAAAGAAGGAAAGTAAAAGTGGTTTTTTTGTGGACTTTAACGATCATAAAATACAAGAGTGTGTAATGATGATATCTCTTCGTGAATTAAAATGGAACTTAAAAATATGAGAGAATTACTACAGGAAAGAGTCGAATCACTTTGCTCTGTGTTAGAAAAAATGGAAATGGCGATTGAAGAACAAGAAGAAAGAGCTTCAGAGGAGGAGGAGTCGACTCAAGGAGAAGATATTTTAAATAGACAATTTACACAAAGAACACTACAAAGAAGTGGGGAAAGAAGGAAGGTTAAAAAGTTGAGATTTAAGAAGGCAATCAAAAGGTGGAATACCTGTGAAGTCGGGTAAGGCAGAAAGACCCAGCAGAAAAGGGGAAAGGAAGATATTAAGAAAGAGAGGGATATAAACTGGAATGAGAAAAGATATGAGGGGGAAAAGAGGGGGAGGAGAAGCAGTAAGAAACAGGTGCAGGAAGTAAAGAAATACGGAAATAATAAAATGTTGAAAAGAAATTGTTTTTTCAGAGATAATGGTTGATGAATTAAAAAGGGATTCTGAAGGGTGACAAGGGATTCTAAGAATATTTCTGCAATTAAAAATATTTAGAAAATAGGGTAATATAGATACTGATAACTTTTATTAAAAATTAAGGGGGGAAAATATGTTGCGGAATCCAAATGAAAAGATGTAATGATTATTATTGTAACTTCTTAAAAATAATGGTTTATTGGGAATCAAGATGAAGGAATAAAAGTATATTTTAATCATTGAGGTGTCACACTCAAAGCAATAAAAGGGGGGAAACATATGCTTGTTTTTTTTTCTTTAGTGTTAAAATTTGTATTAATCTAGAATTTCTAAAAAGAATGTGTAATGGAAAGGAAATATGACAGACTAAAGAACGAACTAAATTAATAAGTTAATATGGACTATTAAAAGCAAGGAGAGACATTGGTAACCTTTTTTATTATTATCATTATTATTATTATTATGCAAACACATATTGTTTACCTTTATTTTTAAAATAAATATTAAAGGATTATATTTGAAATAATTGAAATGAAACAAAATGTTTCGATTGAGATTAATGAGAGAGGCTAGAATTAATATGTTTCTCTCCTTACTGAAAATTTAGAATGAAAAAGGTAATAATAGAATTAAGTATGCATATATGAATGTATAATTGCTGTCATATTTGTATGTAAAGGTGATGACCTGGAAATATGTTGTCTACTCAAAAGAGATTTTTGTTTTTAATGTGAAAAACTGAATTAAATTTGTGGGTTTTTTTGAAGAATATTTCTTATTTTCACAGGTAAAGTGGGCTAGGTAACTGTTTTTCACATGCAACAGATTAACAATGTTCTGCAAAAAATCTTTGTTTTGAAATTCCATAGACATCGTTGTTAAAAAAATCTTGAAAAAAATGGCAGGTTGGTAGTGGAAAAGACAGGATGTTTACAAAATTTTTAGTTGGTTTATTTTGTTCCTTTGTAAATAAAAAAAATGAGATCGTTATTGTCATTTTTTTATTTTTATATACAGTTTGAAATTTTTATCAATCTACTTAGCTGATTAAAAGTAGTCTTTTAATATGATGTGCCCTCTGAAATATGTTTATACTAAGATATTGGGAGTATTTCAGAAATAATTCTTACCTCTTGATTAATATCTATTTTAATATCTTCTCTTTTTTTAAATGCATTCTGATAGGCCATTAGTGGACTAAAGTGGACTGTTGGTCCATTTTTTGTGATGCCACTTTCATTGAATAATATTGCAATAAAATAGTGAGCCCGCACAGCTTTTTGTAGCTTAAATATTGGAGCCAAAATAAGAAGACACTGATACTTAATTTTGAATTTTATATTTTTGTATTCCAGCTGTTTATACATAGTGTTAACTTAGGATCAATTTAGTTTTTGCATTAATAAAAACACCAGTATTATCTTTTTTTTTTTTCAGGCTAAACAATTGAATTGTTTTCTATTGGTATGAGATGCCATTTTCCCATTCTTAAAAATTAAATGAAATTTGACAGAGTTCTACTTTTTTAACTCTGGGATTATATTTCATAATTAAATATATAAATATATAAGGTAATTGAGAGGTAATTTAAACATTCCATAAATTCAGTTATTGAATGAAACGATCATAATGCTTGATTCTCTATTTTGTAAAACTGAGGTGTTAAAATAACCTTTAACATAAAATGGAAACATAGCAAGAACAAAACAACATTGTAAGTTTCATGATTTTACTATTGAAGCTGTTTGTGCTATAGAGTAGAATGTGTCAACCTGTCATACAAACAATTTTGTTGGTAAATGTCCTGTATTTTGATTAAATAAAAATGTTTGTTTTGCTTTTCAGTGAATGGTAGTGTCTAGAAAGGGTATGTCCCTTCAGGAGAGAGGTGCCAATGTCCAACCGGCCTAATAACAGTCCAGGGGGGTCACTGCGACGTTCACAAAGGAACACTGTCTGGGCCCAATCACAAGACGACGCAGTAGGAGGAAGGTATGCTAATTTCTTCAACATTTTCAAAAGATAGCAAAATTTATTGTACAAAGGAAGCTATGATATCTTTTAATTATAAACTGGGGCTTGAATGTACTAATTAATATTGCTGATATTTTTGAATACACTATTAACTAAAATAACAGGAACTTATGTAACTTTAAGCATTAACTAAAAGAGCTAATTGTTGATAATATCTGAACTGAGTACAGTAACAGCAAATATGAATCACATTGAACAATAACTGCAAATAACAATTTTAAATAATGTACTATATTTTAGAGGAGAAGTGTATAAATTTGGTTATACATACCAGTATGAAATAATGTTTTCCCATTAAAATAGCAGAAACCAGTAGAAGTGTAAAAGTCAAGACCCCACTGATGGTGCTATAGTATAATTGGGTTTTGATTGAACAGTTGGTTTGGGGGTTGGAAAACTTTCCCAGTAAACTGAAGAACGTATCACAGTGTCTTGGGCAGTTTCCTGCCCCTCTTGATAAACTTCTGATAAGAGTTGTGTTTGGCAGATGGTTTTCTGCCAGGTTAGGAAAGGAAAATCAGTGTTTGTGTTCAATAAACCCTGGATATCTGATATCAGGATACCACTATCCTGAAGTGGAATAATGGCTATGGTGACAAGACGGTTTGATATTGGGACAGGATATTTTTGCTTTAGTTTTTTGCTGGCTGAAGGGTGGACAGACAGTCTTTAATTTAGGTGTGAGAAAATTGCAGTATGCACATTTCTTACCTAGCAGGAATTCACAGTCAGCTTGAGAGCTTTTCTCTTTTTTACTGTTTAAATACTACTTAAAGTTAATGTAACATATTTAGCAATTTCTACTGGTATTCAATTTAGTAAGTGTTTTGAAGGGTTTAAATAGTATGCAAGTTATGTTTTAAAATGGATTTGTGTAGCTAAGATAGTTAGACTGTAGGAATAAAATGCTAAGCTACTGTACATTTGATCTATTGTAAGTGGTCATTCTGTTGGTCAATTTAGTTTGAGTATAAAGAAGCTTAAAATAGTTACTTCTTAGAACTATATCTTAAACAGAAATATAATTGGTGGGAGCTTGTATAACAACATTCTGTCAATCTCTTGAGCAAGATTTATTGAAGTATTAGAACTGGGTGTAACATTCACTCTAAATAAGATCTTGGTTGTAGCAAATATTGAAAAACTATTTTCTCAAAATTTATATTTGAAAAACACTAGGCTTTTCACTGTAAAAATTCAAATTTTCTGGGATTTCATGCAAAAATACTTTTATGTTTTTCTTCTTCCTAGTTGTTTCAGCATGACACCAATAATTTCAATTTTATTAATGTTTAGGATACTTATTTGCATGAGGAAATTGAAGGATCCTGAACAAAACAATCTCTAGGAACGTGGTTTGAAGGAAAATGCATCCTGAGTTGGTGTGCAATATTAGTCAGGGATTGATTAAATAGTTTAAATTACAAACAAAACTAATATTGATTCTTTCATGAGAGGCAGTAAGATTCTGACTATTTTGTAATAACTACTTTCAGAGTAGAAATGGGTCATGGAGCACCTTTAAATTACTTAGGGAATATAGATGCTTCATGGAAATACTTTCTATAGATTTTGAATGATTACATATTACAGGTAGATTTCTCATTGTTGATAATCCTTAGTTTTCAATTTAAAGTAGTTATTTTCTCCATGAAAATGTATTGTGTTTACACATTATAGTTGCAAGCTAATTTTTTAATGCATTATAGAGTAATGTTATATTCAGATAGTCATTGCTTAACAATGGTACTTGGAATCAGCAAATCCATTGCTTAGTATGACGTGATCATACTGTTTGATGTCAGGTGACAAACTAACTTAAAATGTAGTTGCAGCCATCCCAATTGCTGTCATATATACCATGGTTGTGGGACCATGTATATATACCATGGTTGTGGGATCAGTATTTGTGACCACCTCATTGCTTCTGTGTTCACTTTATTTCTTGGAAGCTGTCAATGAAGGTTACATTTGGCAATTGCGGGACACTGTCATAATTATGAGTCAATTGCCAAATCATTATTACATGATTTTCAGCCCAAATCGTTATTATGTGATCTTGCAGATGCTGGGATAGCTGCAACTCTGAGGAACAATCAGGTTCTCTCATTCATCACCATCATAACTTTGAATGATCACTGAATGAAAGGTTGCTGAACAAGGACTACTGTAAAACATTTTTTGTCAGCACCAATCTCTTTTGGGTACAGTTTCCAGAATGCTGTACCTGCTTTTTTTGAATCTGTAAGTTATTAACATTGAAATAATAAGATGTAATACTCAAGTGCTGTTTCTTTTTGCAATCTAGAAAATATGTCTAATTTCAAAGTGAAATATCCCTATGTTTGATACGTAGATAACAAGTAAGTTGAGCTCTGTAAATTCAGTGACATTTTGAGTAAATTTATAAGCTCTCATTTCATTTTTGTTGTCAGTGGTAAAGGTCTAGAATCTATATTTCTTGTCCAAGAATGACATTTTTTTTTCAAATGCACATAAACTCTGAAACACATAAGTTAAAACAGAACTCCTTTGTGTATGGAACATTTTTGAATTGGTTGGAATAACCAGTTCTCCATCGGCATCCTGAAAAAGGGCGTATCAGGTAAGCTTTCAAATTCAGAAATGACTATTTTGAACTCAACATATTTGAGTTCAAAATATACAAATATTTTGTATATCCATATACAGTATACATATCTTTTCAAGTACTCGATATAAGAAGACTGCTAAAAAGAATGCTTCATTGTGAAGAAGTGAGAATGGAAAAAGACATGATGGCTGGTAGCCCAAAATGGAGTTATGCAGCATCTGCAGTTGAAGATTTGTTGCTGGTTTAATGTTGGTTAAAAAACTTGAGATGGACTGGGCAATTATATTGTTTAAGGATTATTGGTTTGAGTAAATTTGACATTTTTTGAAGTGGAGCTGTTAAGGTCTAGAGAAGATTCATTGAAGAAGAGAAGGCACCATGGGACCTTTTGAAGGTCTTTGGAGGAAGCTCAAGAAAGGAAAGTTTCTATCAGCTAAAGAAGAGAGCCTGTGTCAACCTAGGACAGGATAAGTTGGACAATGTGTTTAGTCTCATAATTATTCTAAAAGAGAAAATAGATATGATATTTAATTATGGTGCAGCGTGTATATGTACATACAAATACATATATATTGTCAGAACTATAAAATTCATAAATACCGGGAGAACAATTAGGCTTCATAATATTTAAACACCTGGAGAACACTTCGGCTTCATAATATTTAAACACAGGAAAAAACACAATTAACCTGTACTAATTAAGCAATCATCTAAGTAGAGAATGGAATAGGGCTATCTAGTTGTATATAATTCACACCAAGAAAGACTATGAACACTGAAGGTAAATACTGTTTTATGGCTGATTAAAAAGAAAAAACCATGCCAGGATTTTCTCACTGAATTTTAACATAAAACCTCATGAATTGGTATGATAATCCCCAGCAGCTGTGGTTATGCCTTTTGAGATTATTGTTCTACTACTATTATCTCTGTCATTTACGAATGTATACAATTTCCTTTTTGTAAGCATAGAATATTGAGAAATTAATATAGCTAGAAAAAATTAATATAGCTAGAATTTTGTGTTGTCTAGTACAGGTAGTCCTTGACTTACAACAGTTTATATAGTGACTGTTCAAAGTTACAATAGCATTGAAAAAAGTGACATGGCTATTTTTCACACTTATGACTTTTTTAGCATTCCCATGATCCTGCCATCAAAATTCAAATCCTCTGCAACTGATTCATACTTATGACCATTGCTGTGTCCCAAGATCATGTGATCACCTTTTGCATCCTTTTGATGAGCAAAATCAGTGGGGAAGCCAGATTCACTTAAGAACCATGTTACTAATTTATCAACTGCAGTGATTCACTTAAATTTCTTTATTTAGCTGTCATTTTGGCCATCCATCACACAAAATATGACTGGGCAATTACATTAAGAAACCCTCAATTGACATCACTAGGACATTGAAATAGAATATGGCCAATTGTTTCTACAACTGTCCAGGATTACATGTATAAAATAGATGGCTATGTACATTGGATGGATGGATAGATAGATAATTAGAGTTGATTAGAAGACAATGATTTTGGATGTATAAGCTGAGGTTCACTTGCATGGTGAATTACTAGGGACACAGTTAATAATATACAACAGAATGATAGCCTAATACAGGTAGTGCTTGACTTATGACCACCATTGGGAGCAGAATTTCTGTTATATAGTTTACAGAGTTGTGCCCACTTTTACAACCTTTTTTGCCGCAGTTGCTAAGTGAATCACTGCAGTTGTTAAGTGAATCACATGGTTGTTAAACGAGAATCCAGCTTCTTCTGTTGCCTTTGCTCGTCAAAAGATGACTGGGAAGATTGTACATGGAGATCATATAACCCAGGATGCTTCAACTTTCATAAATACATGCCAGTTGCCAAGTGCCAGAATTCTGATCATATGACTGTGGGAATGTTTTGATAGTCGTAAGTATGAGGACCAGTCACCTTTGTAAGTCACTGTTGAAGTGTGTTTTGCTGTTGTAAATTGAAATGGTTTCTAAATGAATGGTTGTAAGTTGAGGACTATCTGTACACAACAGGAAGAAATCCTGTTTTAAGCTTAAATTTGGATTATATTTAAAAATTTCTCCTGAAATTAGAAAAAACTGTAAAATTTGTACTGCTTATAAGATAGCTTTCTTAACTGCCTCATATTCTATTTATATCTTTTTTAGTATCTTAAACTCCAGAATAAATAATCACTTGTGTATATGTATGTATGTGTTTGATTGATTGATTTGTGTGCTGCCCATGTTATCTAGAGGCCACTCTTTCTGAACATTATAAAATAGCATTCTCCAGTGTGCTGAGTAGAGAATCCAAGAATGGGTTGACATTGCCTTTCTGCCCAGAGACTGAGTCTGTCAAACTTCCAGCCACACCTCCTTTGCCTGTCTGAGTCCCAGTTTTGACTCAGTCTTGGCCAAGAGAGACATTGCAAGATTGACACCTCAGAGACACAGACCTTGGACCGAATTGTTTTCTTGGATTTTCTACTTCACAGTAGGTTGTTTGAACTGCGCTTCAGTTCGCAAGGATAGCAAATGAATTGGCTGGCTTCCCTGGTCCATCCGGCATAGCCACCGCACAAAAATTGGCTTCCAGATTGCCCAGTGTAGCCATTTTGGATTTGGCTGGCTCCCTTGGTTCATCCAGCATAGCTGCCCACCCGCTAGGCTGCCACAACGGTGGCGCTTTGGCTGGCTCCCCTGGTCCATCCGGAATAGCCTCTGCGCCTGCAAGCATCCTAGCCACTTGTGAGTGAGCTGATTCCACTGGTCCATCCAGCATAGCTGCCATGACACGAAGCCCCTCATTTCGAGCCGCTGACAGTGGAAAAGTGATCACTGTGGAAAAAGTCACTGCCAGGTTAATTCTGGGACATACTTCAAATACAGAAAAGCTGTGGCAACAGGGTTCCTTTTGGAAACGAGCCTGCCTGTCAAGGGGGCCAGAGCAGGCAAAATGGAGGATCACAACATAATAGCAGGTAGCTGGGAGGATCAGGGTTGACCTATACAGCCCAAGTCTGCTGAGAAATGAATGCTCTGTAACATCTGAATTGGCTAGCAAAGGAGCAACCGACAGGATAAGAGTAAAAGCCCTTTGTTCCAAAAAGGCCTCTAAGGCTGAGGAAAGAGACACCAGAAGGCATCAAAAGGCCCCGGAGAAAGAAATCTCCAAGGTCGAGAAACAAGCAGAGCGAGGGAGAGAAGCAAATTCCCCTCAGGGAGGCCCTGTCATTTCCCACTCTCTGCAGCCTGAACAGTTAGAACATTTGAATGATACAAGGCAACAGACTTGGTCACCAGATGGCACCAGAGAGCAGTTTTCTCAGCTGCTTTTCCATCAGGCAGCAATTGGGAATTTTTTGCTCCACTTTCCTACATATCAACAGCAGAATGGGAACCAGCGTCTAAAGATAGAGCTTTGCTCCTGAGGCCACCTTCATTTCCACAGGGGCAGAGCTCTGCCCAAGGAAGAGCCAAGGACCCAAATTCTATGAACAGATAAAAATCCTAATTTCAGAGGCCATAACACAGGGAGCCGCCAGACTGCCTCCTTGGCACCCAATACCCCTGTGCATCCACACCAGTAACCTCAAATCCAAACAGATTTGGCAAGCTTTCAGGGGCCATGATCTCCCAATTCATCCAAGCAGAGTGGAGAATCGATCTCGGGGGACGAAGATCAGAGGGACCTGGCACTGTGAAGAGGATGAGGGACTGATTCTGGATCCTCCAGTATTTGCAGGGCTCTTCTGTCCAACCCTTTTCAACTCTCTCCTGTATAAAGCCAATACCATGGCTCATGTGGGAGTTGAGTCACACTCATCAGAGACAGCCTTGTTTGTGCCTATAAGAACCAAGTGAATGGCTATTTTCTGAACCAACTGTGGAGCATGAGGAGATCCCCTTACTTAAGCTGTTTATGGTTATGGTCCAGAGGCAATGGTCACAACCAGGGTCATATCCCACTCCAAGTGGGAGTGACAGAAGGTTTTAAAATGTTTGCTCGGACCTCACAGAGGCACTTCAACTACCAACAGTGGATGGACCTGTGGTGGCCTTAGCTTCCTCCACCATCCTGTCCAATGACATAGCGAGTGGCCTGAAGATGAAGGACAGGAAGATGTAGCTGACCCTCCGCAAGACATAGCAGGCAGTGGCCTGGACGGTTAAGGCACTGATGGCTTCCTCCTTTTTCAATGGACCTCCTTGCTCTGGCTTTACCTGACGCAAGCGAGAGTGCCACTTGAGGATCTCCGCTTTCACCAAGACATCAACAAACTGGTGGCAACTGAATTCTTGGCCAACACTACCTTGAATGCAGTTAAGTTTGCCTCCAGAGCCATTGCCTCATCAGTAACATCCTGCTGTCTTTTGTGGCTTTGCCACTGGCAGGCGGACATGAGGTCTAAATGGAAGTTAGCTTCTGCTCCCTTCAAGGGAAGCAAGCTGTTTGGAGAGGCCCTGGAGCCCATCCTCATGGAAAACAAGGACATGAGAAAGGTTCTACCTTCCATGTACAGGTGAGCAGACCACCGTCCCTCACCTTACTTTCATAGACCTTCCTTTCGGTCTACAGATACCGGATTTGATACCACTCAACATCAGCCTATTTGCAAAGACCTGACCGCCAACTGGACAGAACCAGGTTTCAGGACACAAACAGGCAACAATTTCAGGCCAAATGGCCATTTTGAGGGTTGGGAAGTTGGCCGTTTTGTCACTCCAAGTGACTGCCAGTCCAATCCTCCCATTGATGGCCGCCTAGGTCTATTTCCGAACCAATGAGAGTGTTTTGTCTTAACCCTGGCAAACAGTCTTGGAAAGGTATAATTATTAGCTCAGACCTTATCTATCTTGGAAAGGTTCCCTGTAAATATTTCCACATGTAGTGCTGACAGGGAAGGGCTGGGCACAGAGTCTAGGTTGCACAGGCAAATCTTCACGAGGCTGGAACGAACAAATGAACGAACAAACTATTTTCTGCAAAAGCCCCCTCCCCTTTTGTTCCTCTTTTAATCTTTATGGGAGGGGCCATTCATCATCCACCTGTGGCCTTCCAAGTTGACCCTGAGTTCTTAATTGTTCCTTCCTTTTGGCAGCTCTGCACATACGCAGGCTGGGAACCGAAGCTTCCCCGCCTCACTGCTGTCCAACCTGAAAGCAGAGGATGAGCCCCAACCTGTCCTGGCCCCATCTCTGCATCTGATGCAGAGCCCTTGTCCGAACCTTCCTCAACATCCAGGACTGGCTCAGGTTCCTCCCCAACATTCTCACTATCCGACTCTGGTGCCAGCTCCATCAGCTGCCAGCAGGCCACAACAGAGAGGCAATCACGACAGATACGTGGGTCCTCAATACGGTGAGGCTAGGCCTCATACTCTTAATTCCTCTCCACACCCCTGAAGTACTTCATTTGTTGCCCCATCTCCAAGAACAACACAAAGAGAGGCCTCATGGAGACCACAATGCAACACTTTTTGGATATTCATGCTATTGAGTTGGTTCCAGAGGACCAGCAGGGGCAGATTCTACTCCATCATATTTGTAGTCCCAAAGAACTTGGGGTGGTGGTGGAGAGCAATTCTGGACCTCAAGAAATTAAACAGTTTACAGGAGATTCAAGATGCAGTCCCTCCAGTCCATCCTGGAGGGTGGCTTCCTAATGTCCATAGACCTGATGGAGGCATATCTCTACATGCCCATTCTTCCATCCCACAGATGGTTTCTGAGATTCTATTATGCAGGATGACACTTCCAGTACAGAGCCCTATCATTCGGCCTGTCCTCAGTGCCCAGGACCTTTACCAAATTACTGGCAGCACTGACGGCACACCTCAGGGCAATTCCTGTGTGTGTCCAGTGTCACCTCAACAATATTCTGATATAGTCCTCCTCTCACCTTAGGGCGAAAGAGGATCTGCAGGTCACGATCCAGGTCCTCCAGGATCATAGATTTACAGTCAACTACAAGAAAAACCACCTGGCTCCCACCAATCGACTGTTACACCTTGGGGCGGTGACAGATATGAGGTCGTGCCAGGTCTCCCTTTTGCAGGAACGTCAGGCCTGTATAGAGACCTTAGCGAGTTGGAACCCAGCAGAACAAACAATATCCTTGGCCCTCCTCTTGCAGCTCCTGGACAAGATCGTGTCCTGCATATCAATCGTCCCTTGGACGCATGCCAGGGCCTTAATGTGGTTTCTTCTGCCATGCAAAGGTCCAGCAGAAGCAACTCAAATGCCAGGGTTTGCACTTTGATCCTTCCAATGGTGGATGTCCTGAGTTATAACCAAGGGATGTACTTTCAAGGAGCCCAGCTGCCTGACCATCACCTCAGATGCCAGCCTCTTTGGCTGGGGTGCCCACCTCCATTCCCAGATGACAAAGGGATGGTGGACTCAGGCAGATCTGAAGAATAATATCAATTGGCTGGAACTCAGGGCAGCACACTTGGCCCTCTGACAATTCCAGGACACTGTCTCTGGTCACCATGTCCTCCTTTTGACGGACAATGTGGCAACCAAGGCCCACATCAAGCCAAGGGGGAACCCATTCCAGGTCCTTCATGCGAGAGGCCAAACAATTGGGTCTCTGAGTAGAGAGACATCTTCTCTCCATCAGAGTGGAGCACATTTCAGAGACAATGAATGTGCAAGTGGACTGGCTCAGCCAGAGCTACAGTAGACCACTCAGTGGCACCTGCATCCGGACCTCTTCAGGAAGTTGTCCGAAAGATTTACCCATCCAATCCTGGAGTTGGTCACCACCCTGTCGAACACCCAGTTCCCCAGGTTTTACATCACATTTGCAACTCCAGGGGCGGAAGAGTCAATGCACTCCCCAGATCATGGCCCTAATGCCTACTATATTCCTTCCCTCCACTTTCCGTCATTCCAAGGATAATCAGAAAGATGCTGGCGGAGAAGGCAGAAATCCTACTTCTACCTCCCCACTGGCCCAGATGCCCGTTGTATGCAGATCTGGTCAGCCTGTTGATATCCTGAGCTTGGAAGATCCCTCAGGACAGAATCTCCCTCAGCCATGGGGCCTTAGTCCATCCAGAGCCACAATGGCTCCAACTGACTGTCTGGCATTTGAGAGGAGAATTCTGAGGCAGGACAATCCAGGCCTCCAGGAGGCCATTTACTAACAGGGTTTATGACTCAACCTGGAGAGCCTTTTGTAACTGGTGTTCCAAAGGACACATTGAACCTACCTCTATATCAGTGGCGAGATCTTAGAATTCCTCCAGGATGGGTTGGACAAGGGACTGCCCCTTAACACCATATGCAGACAAGTGGCTGCTCTGCCCACGGTGTTAGCATGCAGATCTGGAGCCCCTCGCTCAACACTCGATTGTGCGCAGTTTTATTAGAGGTGCAGCTAACCTAAAACCTCCTGTGGTATACAAGTACCCCACTTGGGACTTGCCCATACTACAAGCCTCACATCTTGCACCTTTTCAGCTGTTGAGGACAGCCGGTCTGTGCTTCCTCACATTAAAGGTAACCTTCCTCGTGCCATCACTTCTGCCAGACAAATGTCCAACCTGGCAGCCCTCTCATAAGAGGGACCTTTGCATTTTCCATTTGAACAGAGTGGTCCTGCAGTTGGACCCCTCCTTTCTTCCCAAGGTGAATTCCTGGTTCCATAGGGCACAGGAAATAATTTTGCAAACTTCTGCCCAGGGCCAACCCTTGCCCTAGAGAAGAAATGGCACACCTTGGCATCTCCACCTACATCAAGATGACAGCCTCTCTTTGAAAAACAGAATCCTTATTTGTGTCATTCCAGCCATCTTTGCTGGGTAACAGTGTGATGCCATTGACCATAGGCTGGTGGATATGGGCATGCATCGCCAAAGTTTATGAGCTTCAGGCTGTCCCATTGCTCAGGCGAGTGACAGCTCATTCCACTAGAAGCGCAGTTATGATGGCTGCGTGGGCAGCACAGGCCTCTATTGAGAACATCTGTAGGGCAGTCATATGGTTCTCCCCATCATCTTTTATAAGACACTACAAACTGGACGCCTTCACTTCAGCTGAAGCAGTCTTTGGCAGGCGGGTGCTCCAGAAGGTGCATCCAGACTTGGGGACTGGGGACCAGACTGTTACCCACCCTTAGGACAGCCGGCTTTGGTATGTCCCATTTTTGGATTCTCAACTCAGCACACTGGAAAAGGGGTGTTGGTCTTACCTGATACCTTCCTTCTTGGTGTGCTGAGACAGAAACAAACCCACCCTGGCAACCGTCTGGTCCAGAGTCCAAGAGTGGCCAGAATCAGCACTGAAAATACGTCTAGTCAATCGCTATGCCATCATCAAAAGTGGGACTCAGGCAAAGGAGGTGTGGCTGGAAATTTGACAGACTCAGTCTCTGGGCAAAGTCAACCCATTCTTGGATTTTCTCTCAGCACACTGAGAAGCAGTGTATCAGGTAAGACCAACACCCCTTTTATGCTTTTATAATTATGTTCTAATTTAACCACACCATGAGTTAAGCCCATGTCACACTGCACCAACGGATGCAAAGAGGATGTAAAACGTTAAAAAAAGCTTGCCATCTGTTGGAAAACACTATGCATCCGTTGTGTACTCACTGCATACGTGTTTCATACGCTCTATCCTTTGAGCATCCGTCCACTGAGATTTCATCTGCTCAAGAAGTTTTGAGCTGCACAAAACTTTTTGAGCGGATAAACTTTCCGCTGTGTACGATGTAAATCCATGACATACGAGCAACAAATGTTCTGTGTCCGTTTATCATCCGTTAAACGTCCGCTATATCGTCTCTGCATCCTCTGGGCATCCTCGCAACTCACATCCGCTGCAGCTGAAAACGGAAAGAGAGAGGAAACAAAAGGTACACGGAACGTCTACACAGCGTTAGTAGCACGGAAATAGAAAGGATGAGCAGTGAACGGTTTGCATCCTATATACATCCTCTAGGCTTTCTATGAACATCCCTTTAACATCTCTGCTACATACTACCCACGTCCGTTCTTTTCCTTTCTTTTCTGTTCTGTTTATGCAAATTTTTGCCACTTTTTGGAGCAGATGACAATGGATGGAGCCACCCCCAAAAATTTGCTTGTCCGCTGTGTCCTTTTTGCATACATTTTGCATCCGTCGGCCAGTGTGACCTAGCCTTTACCATTATAGTTTCCCTTAAACTAAGCTCATTCACAATCAAATACATCATTGAGGTCCACATATTTGTTTTAACCAAGGTTTTAATTTCTGGCTTGGGGCTATAGTATCTGAAGGAGCATTTCTTTCCAATCATATCCTGAGATGATTTCTGAAGATCTTGTTCCAGGTGCTCTGCAATCCTGAGGCTACCCAAGGAGGGGCTTTTTTAAAAGTGCTCTCTTCTCCCCAATTTTAGAGAGATATTTTTCAGTGAGGTTACTGAGGTATGTTAGGTATCTTTTCAGAGTTTGTGTGAATCAGGTAAATACATTTTTTTAGCTTTCCAGGCCACTTAATAACGTAAAAATGCTGCTATGGTATAACTATTAATGCTTTTATTTTCTGAATTTTTGCTTATTGCTTTACTTTGTATTTTGCATTATATTTATAAATGTTTAGATTTATATGTGGTTTGTAACAGTAAACTGCTTTGAAAGTTTTAAAGGGAAGTGGTAAGGAATTAATTTAAATAAATAAAAATAAATGGCATTTGGGGCAGAGCTGTTACAAAGTACATGCATGGTTGGGGAGGTCACTCAATTCAATGTTCTTTCTTGCCTTTACCTTCTCTATATAGGTAGTCCTTTGTTAGCAACTGTTCTGTTTAGTGACCAACAACAATGTCTGTTTCCTGGAAGTAATCTCCATTTCTTCCATTTGCTTTCATTATTTACATCTTTCATTCTTTTGTCAGATTTCACATAAACTTTGCCTATCCATATTCCGGGGGTTTTATGGCTGATCAAATCCTTAAATTGTGTGCTCAGGTTCAAGTAGAAATATAATTTGTAGTATTATAACACCTCTGGGATAATTAACATCAATTACGTCATTCATCTTCATGGTATGTAAGCTAGCCAGAATTGCTTGGTAGAGAGATGGGCTACATACAGATTTAATAAATAATAAATAAGTTTGGATAAACCCAGGCTGCATTTAAGCAATTTCTTTTTATTCTTACAGAAGATGCTTGCAAATTTCTTTAAAATCAGTTAAGCGTATATTTTCTTTTCAGGTGGGATTTGTTTAACCAAAGTCACCATTAATTTAATATAGTTTAAATCTATTGAGAAGGAAAACACAATGTTCAGGATTATTTTTCAAAGTAACTCAGTATTAGAAGTTAAATAAAATAGGCAAATATTGAGAATAAAGGAAAATAGAAGCTTTTGAATAGCTTACTGTTTCTAAAATTTTATTTAATATAAATTATTGGAACAATGGAAAGAACAGAACATCAAAACAAATCCTCATATTTTAAACATAATTTCAGGTACAGGAGTTTCAGGTATCTTACCTAAAACTTAGCTTACTAGCACTGTTCCCTAAACATGTTATGCAACTTAATGAGAAATTGTGTTATAAATTCAGTATCTAAATTGCTCCTTATGCATGTTTGTGTTTGTGTCCCAATGTTCTTCATAGCTTTCTGTTTTTAACTTTCTGCTGACAGGTCACATTTAGGGCAGGCAAAACATAAGGCACGTAGCCCTTCTGAAAGTAGAAAATCTATATCAAAGGCACCCAAAGTGCAGTCCAATACTACTACTGAACAGTCCAAAGGACACTTTTCTAAAAGGTAATAGCTTTATGTTTATGAATTCACTAATGTAACTTCTATGGAATATGTTGCAAACATGCTGATTTATTAGAAACATCTAAATAACTGATCTGAGTATACAGAAAATCTTTCAATTTGAGACATTCATATTTGAAACGTGTATGATAATGAAAGTTTGACAAGTCTGATATCAGCAGAATGAAATTTGTCTGAGTAATATAAAGCAGTGTACTTGTAAATCTTTTCTAAACTGCAAGAAAAAGAATAAATATTATTTATGGGGTTTGGTGTTTTAATAAACTTGTTTGTAGATGTTGAAAATTAGAGATGTGCTCTGTTTGGAAATAATTTGGGGTTAATGTTAATCTAGCCTTGTGCAAACATAGCACTTCTCTGCTATTTGCTAAAGTATGCAAGTCTTTTTTAAAGCTTCCATGGGAGGAAAAAGATGAAACAGCTTTAAGAGTCATATTAAACAAACACTGCTTAATTATTTTTTCTTTGAAGGAACAACATATCTTTGTGCTCTTATGAAATTGCTTATTGTAATTAAAATAAAAAGATGTGCAAAGTCAAAAGCACTCTTTCTGAATTATTTTCAAGATTTGTAAAGCCCTTCTGAATTCAGCTGGGCTGTCTGAATCATGACCTGTTTTATTCATTTCAAAAGAATAGGTGACCAGTGTATTTTCATTTTTAAAATTCCTATTTGGAATATTTAAAGGAGTCCTCTTAATCTAGTGAAATAACAATTCAATTGTCCAAGTAATATTGAATCAGATCAAAATGTTTTACTGAACACTTTAGCATCTTTAATTTTGTTCAGTTTTGGCGCTTTTCACTGTGAAACGCAGCATAGTTCCAAATGAAGCATTACAAAATCTTGATATAAGAAGCAAAGAAACTTCACTGTGTTGAAAATCAGAATTCCCTGGTTGCCATTTCTCATAAAGGTAGTTCTGGGAACAAACCAGCAAAAATATAGAAATTCTTTATTTCAGCTGTGTTCAGTAGTAATAGCAACTCTTTGCTGGAATTTGACACTGATTATTGAATATGTTTCCTTTCTTTCTTTCTTTCTTTCTTTCTTTCTTTCTTTCTTTCTTTCTT
>BLBF01000040.1:35272946-35291602 GCA_015471245.1 Laticauda colubrina
TCTCTTTCTCTTTCTCTTTCTCTTTCTCTTTCTCTTTCTCTTTCTCTCTCTCTCCCTCTCCCTTCCTCCTTCGCTCTCTCCTCCTAAGCTAGGAGACCCACCTGAAACAAATACACACACACTCACTCACTCTCTCTTCCAACAAGGTAATCTCATGGCAGCGTCACTTATAACAAGTCTCCCAGGGACCGGGCATGATTGTCCGTTCATGCCTGGTCCTATGTTGCCCGGAAAAGCCGGCAGACAAGGCTTCTAGGTCCAACAAAGAGGCCACGGGTGGGACTTCTACCCCTCCCTCTTTTGGGGAAAGGGCTATGAACTTCAAGCGAGGCTGTAGCCTCACCCACCACAGGAGCTGCAGGAGAAGTGAGCTGCAGGAAAGGTGAACCAACCTACCCTGCTGACTCACATTTCTCTCTGCCACCAGCTGCGGGAGGAATGTAAGTTTGTAGGCAGTCAGGAAAGCCCAAATGGTAGGGGTTTGGGCTTTCCCGACTGCCTACAAATTTACATTCTTCCCGAGGCTGGTAGCAGAGGGAAAGGAGAGCCAGTCAGGGCAGACCCGTTGCTACTCGGCTTCCCGCCAGTCTGCGTCTTGTCAGCTGCTGGGGCTCATGGGTCGTGGGTGCTAAGGGGGAGTGCGGGAGGCAATCAGGAAGCACGAGGCTAACGCCACCTGCATCGCTCCTCCGCCAGCTATCCCGCCAAACATTTTAGCAGAGTGCGGGCCACTGCTATGCAAGCTCCATGGGTAGAAGATCCAGAGAATCGTCAACGGGTCAGCCCTGGCTTGCCTTCCTCTTGGCCACCAGCAAGCCAGGCAAGTAGGGTGGGGTGGAAGCTGAATTGCGCCCTGCAAGGCCTCCAGCACTCCTCTGCCGTCCCCCTTGCCTCTTATCGCGTCCCCAAGTCATCCCACCATCCCCCAAGGGGTGGTACCACCCACTTTGGGAACCACTGTTCTAGCCTAATGAATATATGTAAGTTAAGAGCATGTTTGATGATAACTGATACTGACAGCTGATCACAAAATATGATTGAATTGTTTCCATTCGCCTTCTTTTCTCATAACTTTTGACTTCTAAAGAATAGGTGATCACTTCAAGTACTGGATCACAGGGCCCACTAATTCACTAATTTTATTTTCAATGTTTAGAGGTCATGTATAATCTGTCATTTTTTAAAATATGAAGCTGAAGGTAGCCATATTGTAGTGTGCCAGTGGGGGTCTTGTCTCTACCTCGATGTGACTGTGGTGCTCCCAACAAAAATATCGTATCACATTGTATCCGAATGTCCATCAAGAGTTTATACCGGTCCAGTGTCTGGTTTTTTCAGCATAGTCTTTGAATGGCTGGGTGGACTGGAGGACTGGACATTTTCAAGCCAGGTTGGGCAGAAAAATTACAAAATATCCAAGAAACTATCTATGGGTGGGTATATTGCAGACTCCAGAATCATATTTGTTACAGTTTCTTCATATAATCATTTACTACAGCTGATCTATTACTCCCCGTTGAAAATGTTGCACAATTATGCTAAGTATTAACTTAAAAAATTACTTAAATATAATTCATGATTTGGGAGTTTTCAGCATCAATTGTTTCGTATGTTTGAAAAAGATACATATCTACAGTAAGAGAATCTGTAAATCTTTGCAGCACAACTGCTTAGTTGATTATTATGTTTTGACTCGAAGCCTTGTTCTGCTTCTTCTGTAGAGGTAAAGTATAACTGTTCAGCCACATTTTCTTGAAAAGTACAAATTAAATAGCCAGGTGATTTTTGCAGGTTTAAAAAATATTATTTTCTTTGTTGAGTAGTAATATTGAATTTATGTTTACCTTCTCAGAGGCTGTAGCTCATCTGCTATTATAATTCCACAACAAGAGGCTCTGGACACAGACAGTACTTTAGAACAACAAAAATCTGGACAGGTGTCTAAAAGAGACAGTTCTCGAGGAGTGAAACGCAGTGCTAGTCCAGATTACAACCAGACAAATTCTCCTAGCCCTGCCAAAAAAACCAAAGCACTTCAGCACGCTGATTCTTCTTCGGACTTGGAAAGAAATAAATCTCAGACTAAGTCTAAAAAAAGACATTTGCATCAAGAGCAAGAGTCAAAGTCTTCACAATTGCCATCAACCAGTAAAGCTCACACCAGAAAGGGTGGAGCTACCGTTAGCTCCAGAAACCAGAAACGGAAAAGGACAGAAACCTTACCTATTGTAAAGAGTCGTTCAGCAACTGAACCAACTGACAGTGAAGAGAGACCAGCAAAACCCACCAAGCTGGCTTCAAAATCAGTGAGCTCAGCCAAAGCTGGGTGCAGTACCATCACAGATTCCTCCTCTTCGGCCTCTACATCTTCCTCCTCCTCCGTTGTTGCTTCTGCATCATCTGCTGTTTCTCAGGGTGCTAGAGTCAAACAGGGAAAAGACCAGAGCAAGGCCAGGCGCTCCAGATCTGCATCCAGCCCCAGCCCACGGAGGAGTAGCAGGGATAAAGAACAAAATAAAATAGGTGGCTCTTCAAAGTTTGATTGGGCAGCTCGTTTTAGCCCCAAGGTTAGCTTGCCTAAAACAAAACTTTCTCTACCGGGCTCTTCTAAGCCAGAGGCATCAAAACCTGGGCCTTCAGGATTACAGGCTAAACTAGCAAGTGAGTTGTTGAAAATGTTTTCATTTCTATAAGCTCTTGGAAATTTATTATTGTGAGACAGCTATAGTAATAATTTAGTAAGATCTGCAATGTTATATGAAAAATAATTTACCATATATAATCATTGGATGGTTGGTAAATTCAAGAAAGGGGGCTCTAGGCAGGGACTATGTATTTCAGATGCAAAGAGACATCAGTTCTTACTTTTGATCTCTATTCCAGTAGTGTATGTCTTTGTACTTTTAAGTTCTGTGTGTATAATGAACGAGGAAAGATTTAACTTTCCAGTGCCTTCTACTTTATATAATTTGCCTATACTTTAAGTGACCTTGTTTACCAGCATATGTTATGTTGAATGAGTCCATTTTTCTTATTTCTTAAGTTGTATCTTCCAAACAAGAATGGGAATTATTTATTCATAATCCTGTGTGGCAAAGAGGGAGGGAAGGCTATCAGCTTGGACAAGGGTTACCAAATGTAGAAAAGGTGATCCTATCGAAATAATGATTTATTTATTTTTTTGCAACATTGTCTACTGCAATATAACTTAATGGTTAGAGATGGAAAGGATTCTGTTCAGAGTCTGTCTTTGATACTTAAAGTATCAATAATAAACTAACATACAATGTTTTTCCACTAGATTTCTAACTTTGCAATTTACATGATCTATAAATATGTATATTTATCATGTGCTATCAGAAAACAATACATGCTTTTGCAGAAAATATTTAGTTTAAGGAGGGCTATTTTAAAATTTAAAAAAATCTCAAAAAAACTTTATCACTGCACCACTGCATCACTATATAGACTACCACATGTTTGGGTGCATGTTTGGTGATGTTTAATGTCTAAAAATAATTTGTTCAGTGAAAGTCAGGACACAGTGATTAATATTTATAATTCTTGTTCTCTGAAATGATATATATTGGATTTAGTGTAGAACATGAATAATTATTTTTATGTAAATGTTGAAAGTCCAGTCTAGATCATTACAATGTAATGCCCATTTTAAAAATCTATATTTGATGTTTTGATATAGTTTGAACTAAACAGGTTTTTTTAACCTAGAATTAATTCAAATTAAATCTATGTGCAGTTTAATTTGCATAAATTTTATTATGTTTCTAACATTTCCAAATGAATTAGAAAAACTAAAATACCACAAGGCTGCTTCTGAGTTGAAAAAAACAGTACTCTGCTTCTGTATATAATATCTCCTAAGAAAAATGGCCTAGTCCGTACTGTTTTGAGAATATTAGTTAAGTGCCTCTAGGAAATCCAGAGAGTATGAACTAATACTTCTGTTTTCCAAAAATTAGTTTTGAGAAATATTATCCTTTTGGTACTGTTTATGATCAATAGACATATTGACAGTTAAAAGCCTTTGACAGCTTTAATGTCTATGAAGTGTTCTATTTTTAAAAAATAATAATCCAAGTTGTTCATCATTCTGTAGAAAATTATAGAGGAAGGATTGTGAAGAACTACATAAGCAGATACTCAAGTCAAGGTAGCTCATTTTCTGTACTGTGTTGATAGGGAAGATAGGACGAAGCAAGACATTTATGTTTCTTGACTATCCTCCGACTAATGACCATCCAATGTTGTTTCAGTCCCATATTCTAGCCTGAAAACCAACTGGAAGGGATGCAGATAATTTGGCTCATCTAGGACCCTCTGAAACTGTAAAGCAACCATCTTGTCAACAACCTTCCCTCGGAAAGAAAGAGTGGAAACGGGGCAAAAATTTTCTGAAATAGTTGAGACTAGGGATTGATTATTGAAGTAGGAGAGAAGGAGCAAATCACTGTCTCCTTAAGGGACAATGTTATCTCCCCTTCTCTAAAATAACTGCAGGTTAAAAATCTGACAGATAAGTTTTTAGCTTTGATCTGTACTAGAGGTGTTCCATTGTTCAGATTTTTACAGAGCTATTCATAGTCTGGAGGTCATATTGGTGTCAGGGGAGGAGAAAGAAACAGGCTTTAGACTTAATCCCTGGCCAGGAGAATCTTTTCAGAGTTCCATTTTGTATATTAGTTCTATATTAATAGGCTTTGTTGATGGGTACTTGTGACTTTGCACTTCACAACTGGAGCTGTTCTATATGAAACAGTCTATGAAGATCACCAGGAAGCCGCTGCTAGTTCAGAATGCCATTTGTTTGCCTATTACTTTGGGAACTGGTTAGCAGTAGGCTTTCAGGTGCAGTTCAAGCTGCAGTTTAAAGTTCTTTATGGCTAAGAATTTGGGTACTTATAGAAATGCTTTTTACAGGTGGATTCTCCCATCCAGTAAGATCTACTTGGGAAGATTTGTTTTGTATCCCAAATCCTAGGGAAAGTTGATAACAAGGACTTTGAGGGTGAAATTAATTTCTTCCTCTTTTAGAATAGGATGCCACCGACTCCCCTCGATATTCTTGCTATTGTTTTAGAGGGTTTAATGCCTGGTTCTTCCAAACAGCTTATGGGATCAGATGAATAATTGAATGACTTCTGAAAATGACGTGCCAAAACTGCTAAGCTTTAGAATGGTCAAATGTCACATTGGATTTATTCTTTGATTTTCCTTTATTGTTCCTATTTTTTTAAAATCTGGATTACTAGACCTTGGAATATATCATTCAGACTTTCATCCAATTTGAACAGCATATACATCTTATAAATAAATAAAATAAATTTGTTAAATAAAGAGGATCTTTTAGATATTTATGTGTGTGTCATTATATCTTTCATGCTAAATTTTGAAATTCCTCATCACAGATAGGTGGGTAATGATCTGTATTTCCAATTAGGATGTGGTTTGGCCCAATAATTCCACTAGATTGTAATGTGCTGAAGTTGTGTAAAAAAAACTTGATGAATGCTAACTGAAATATTTTTCTAGAATTAAGATGTGGGAGAGGGAAGGAAACTTGCAGCACAATAGTAATAGTTTCACATATTTGCTAATTTAAAAATGTACTTCAAAATATTAGAAAATTCTGTTGCTTCCTTGTTTTTTCTCAGATTTCAGTCTAACTCAGTAGCTCCCTTTCACTTGCTTCTTACAAGGGCAAGAATATAGTTTTTGCTGCATGCATCTTGCTATGGATAGCCAGTAGAGGGAGCAAAAATAGCAATAGAATGATGTTATCACTTAAATGGATTCATTAGTAACCATAGTAAGTACTTTACGAAGCATTGTATAGCACTTTGGTTTAACCCACAAAAGGTGCTTCTGAGCATGCAAAGAAGTAAATATGATACCATATCCTACAAGTCAGTGGTCCCCAACCTTTTTTGTACCAGGGACCAGTTTTACGCAGAAACACTTTTTCAAGGACCGGCAAAATCAATTCTTCCCCAATAGTAAAGGGCTTCTTAGTTTTAGCTAATATAAAATATATATTTTAATCACGATTATTCATTCTTTGCGGCCCGGTACTGGTCCAGGGCCCGGTGGTTGGGGATCCCTGCTATAAGTTGTAAAAGAACCAGGACTTTCTCAGGATTATGTGAGAGTTGCATTGGAGTAACCATGCATCTGTGGAAAAAAGTTACAGATAAACATTACATTTGGAAGCATCCTTTAGAAATTGAAGTTAAAGCATTGCAGAGCCCTAGCTATGAATCATACAGTACTACATTGATTTAAATAAGCCCATGTACAGATCCTTGAGGAGTTTTTCTTCTTTGATTAGTACTCAAAATTTATAGTTTGACACGTTTAACTTGTACAGAAATATGGTAAAAATATTATTTCTCCTTTCCCAGTATTTTGCCTTTCCCCACTGAAAATTTAAAGAAAATTAAATGACATTTAGTTAGTATAAACTTTTTAATTTGAATGTTCTACTTTCTACATATAAAAGAAAAAGTATCATTTATGTCTTTGTATTCTCTCCAGGAGAAGGGAATATTTTTTCCTTTCTACGATCATGCATATGGGAACATCCAAAACTCTTATCAGCAACTTCCTTATTATTTTCCAAGTTTCAAGAAACTTCTTTCAATTAAATTTTGGAAAGAAATTATAACTTAAGTCATGCTATTTATTGAGATATTTCTCAATATCTTTGATTTCGTTCTCTTCATTTTGTGCAGATATTTATAACTTTCTAAAAAAGAAAATCAAGCCTCTCCACTTTCTAATTTCATGTAAAAAAGTCTATTTTAGCTTCAATAATGATTGAAAATGAATCCCTGTTTGAATTTCTTGTATCCCATCATATTTTGATGATTCTCCCTATACATTCTCCACTGCAGAATTATTAGGTTGTTGACATTCAAAGGCAATTTCTTTTAACTGGCATAATATATCAGAATGTTTGTATATGGGAATTTTTTTATATGAGAGATTATTTAGCGGTTTTTCATTTCATACAAGATATATAGTTATGTCAAATATTTTGATACTGAACTAGTGTCCAAAATTGTCCTGTGCACAGAACAGCACTGTTTTGAGATAAAATTAGATTTGAAAGACCTTGTTTTAAATTTGAAAATCATAATTTTAAAGTAGATATTTCAAAGTTAAAATGGTTTGTCATAGACTGAATGGTTTTTCAATAGACTGAAATAAAATAGTTGATTGAAGTATTTTTACTGGTGAGAATATTGAAAGGCTTTTCTAATAGCATGTAAATAAATGCACACAGTAATAGTATAATGCATAGTGTATTTATAAATTAAATACATTTTTAACCTTACCATGTTTTTATTTGTCTTAAATCATCTTTGTGTAGAAGTTATCCTTCATGGTGGCATGAATAAAAAGAGCTAAGAGCGTAATGAAAGGAACATTTCATGTTGGGAAACTTGTGAATAAGCTGTCATTATTACCCATCTTCTATTTGTTTAGGCTTGAGAAAATCTACAAAAAAGCGCAGTGAATCACCACCTGCTGAGCTCCCCAGTTTGAGGCGGAGCACACGGCAAAAGACCACGGGCTCCTGTGCTAGTACCAGGTATAATGTGATACAAAATTATTAACACTTAAAATAGTTGAAGAAATTGCATTTGAGAAAAGCCTATAAAGAATTTGAATGAACATAATGGACAGTTTGTATTTGTGTGCCTGATAGGATGTTTAATTTGACAAATGTAATTATTTGAGAAACATTTAAAATCACAGTTTGAAATAAGCAATCTTTTCTTAATATGTACTGAATTAGCAAGTCCACACTAAATATTTTGCTGATTTCAAATATAACTATATCCAGTTCAAATAACTTTCTTAATAATTTGAAATATATGTGAACCTATTTCCCATTTTTGCCATCCTCTTACTGTTCCCACCATGCTTGTTTTGGAACACTGTGAGATACAGCACATCTTAAACAATTGCTGCCCATTACATTTAACCCAGAAACTTGGTTGTCAGATTTCAGTTAAACTGGCCTATAGTTTAATATTTCATAGTTTGGTATTTAAGAGAAATAATGCCCAATTCAAGGCACATCAAGGAAAGCAGATTGTAACAAGATTGAGTTATAATTTGATTTATATTGCTGACATACAAGCATTTGAATTGACCATCAACAATTCTATGAATTTCCCTTTTAAAATAAATTCTGTAGAAACTGTTCATTTAACTAGATCATTTATAGGAGAGTAATTAATTATATATTGTATAAGTGTAGGTTGTACAAGCATGTGTTAAAAACATAATGTTTAAATAAAAGTCCTGAAGTTGCTGGTTAGTTATGCAGAACTTTATGTAATATTTAAACATAAATAAGGTGATTGCTCTATCCTTATGAAATAGTTAGGCGAGTTGTTTCTCTCTTTTAATCTTTTGGAAATTTGTTAAGAATATATTTTTCTGATGAACTTTTAAGAAGTAAGATGGTGGATTTGGGGCTGTTGCTCTTTTGCCAGTTTTTAATGTGACAATTTCATTGTTTTTCACACATTATTTTTCTTGTTGTGATTTGGATTTGTAACTGTCAGCTTTCCAGAATGCTTTGATAATATTATTTAATATCAACAAATTAACCAAACCTTTGAAGAAATTGTGCTATATATTTCAAACACATTGAATTGTGAACTTTAAAGAAATCCTCAAAAAATAGTAGAGGTGACTGCAAGAGGACAGAATTTAAATAGGATTCAAATATAGGTAATGGAAAAAAGTATGAAGACTGTGTACTAATTTTCTCAATATAAAATAATGTAACAAAATATAACAATATTAAACTCTTGTTCAAAGAAGTCATATGGCTGATGGAGTATTTAAATATTCTTCCACAAGGAGGTAGAAAGATTTTGAAATCAACATAGAGAAAATTGAATATTATGCATAACTTTATACATTGAAAAAGTGATGTTTGGTAAGCTAATAAATAATATACTTGAAGATACTTGAGTTGTGGACAAATGTATCAGATCAAGTAAGCTAAATGATGTGGATTTGGAAAATAGGTGAAAATGTTTCTAAAAGACATAGGAATAAAAATGAAATATTTTTGAGAAGAAATATTTTGAATCAATCTTAATAGATTCTCTATAGTTTAACCTCCATAGTTCTTGGCAGTAAGTACAAGTAGCTCTCAGATTGTGACCACTCATTCAGCAATCATTCAAAGTTACAATGGCCCTGAATAAGTGGTAATTTTAACTGCAAACTTCTGGCTATTGCAGCATTCCCAGTCACCTGTTCATGACCCAGATGCTTGGCAACCTCACACATTTAACAGTTGCAGCATCCCACAGTTATGTGATTTGTAAAATTCCCTGCTGGCTTACTACAAGCAGATTCAATGAGGATGCTGGCAGAAGAGGTTGCAAGTTGCTCCTGCCACTTTTTCTCCCAAGGAGACCTGCTGTGGAGTACAACATCTGTAGCATCCCCCCCGTTCCATAACTCATGTGTACCTCCTCCCACTGGCCCACCCATGATGCATAGCATCCACTGGCCACCCTTTGCTGGCCTGCCAAAGTGCCTGCACTCTATAATTCCACTGGAAGGCCCTGCAGTCCCCCCCAACCCACCTGCACTCTTTAGCACCTACCATGGCACCTGCATATCCCTGATCTCTAATTCCTTCCTGTGACAGCTGCACACATCCCAGCAGTACTCATGCATCTTCTTAAGCACCTTGCATGGAACTCCTGTCTCTTCTCACTTAATGATTTGTGCCATCCTGGGGTTACGATAGCTACCTGAACTACTGTCACTAAGTGACATGGTCACATAACATTGTGCTTTTATGACCTTAGCAACAAATGTTCTTGTCCCAAATGCTGTCATAGCCTGAAGACTATATGTAGTATTGATTTGCAGATGAAACAATCAATTGCTTTTGATTGGAAGCTGCCCAGAGTGACTATATAAATGTTTTAAATAAATAAAATATAATTTAATAGAAGATTTAAAAAAATTGAGGTGGCATCTGAATTATTTATTGACCCCTAGCTCCTACTTCAGTGGGAGGGTTTTTAAAAAATTGTTATCAGTCTAAATCTTTCACTTGCTATATAGATTTTGAAAATAGATGGGCATTAACATGAAAGTATTTCTCCATGAACTAGGTTGTTAAAGTCACCTAAGCCAAGATGTGATATTGATGGCATACTTTTTATATATAGTTGAAGTATTTTTGAACATATAGTGAAAAAGTACTACTCAAGAGCCTTTAGGGTTTAATTTGAAGCCATTGTAAACTGAAAACATAATCTAGAAGGTTTCTGATTGTACCTTTTTTTTTTAGTCGGCGAGGCTCTGGCCTGGGCAAAAGAGGAGCAGCTGAGGCTCGCCGACAGGAGAAAATGGCTGATCCTGATAACAATCAGGATGGTGTTAATTCTTCAGCTGCACGAGCTGATGAGGCTCCACAAGGAGCTGCGGGTAAGGAAAATAAATACCTATAAGTTGTAGGTTACTTTTACTGTACAGTACTTTCTTCTAATGGGGTGCTGGGTTTATTAGGAAATACTGTGCTAGAACGGATTTTACTAGTCACGTGTACTCCTTGTAAAGTTCATGGGTTCAGCACAAGATGACAAGTGTTCTCTAAAGTAGGCCTTCTTTTGTTGGAATAGTATCCCTCCAGAAATACAGAAATAGACATATTGTTTACATTCTCTAACCAAGTTATATAGATACTATTTCAGTATACCTCTATCCCACTTAATAGTGAAAGGCATCTATTTTTTGTTTTTTTACTGTGATTTTATTACTTTTTTCCCTCTTCCTGTTGTAAATTTCCTAGAGTCCTGGAGGATTTGAACTTATAATTATTGTTAATAAATTAAGTATATAAGCATTTTTAAAAATTTGAATTATAGCAATCCTTAATTTAACACTGTTCATTTAATGATCACCTGGAATTATAATGGCTGTGGAAAGGGTGCTGTACAGGCTGTAAAACATTGCTGGACATTGCAAAATGTGACATTACCACTCCTGCAGTCACATGATTGAAATCTGGATGCTTGGTGACGGGTTTGCACCTACTATCTGTTGCCAAGCACCCTGCAGTTATCTGATAGCTATTTGCAGTCTTCTCTGCTGGCTTCCCCAGAAAGTTAGTGGGGAAGCTGGTTGGGAAGGTTACAAGCTGCTATCTGCTGAAAGGACTCCCTCTTGACTTTGGGAGAGTTGCCAGCTGAAAAGAGCTGAACTCCCTCAGCAGAGCGCAGAATGGAGCTCAGATCCTAAAGTTTTCAAGTTCTCATTCTACAACTTGGTGAGAACAGTTCCTTCCAACGCATGGAGGGGAACATAATTGCTCTAGCAGGATAAAGAAACAGAACTCAGATCCTGAAGATCTGAATTCCTTTCCTGCAGCCCACCAAAGGAGTTTTCTTCCACATACAGGGGAGCTGAACTTGGCAGGCAGCTCTTTCAGTCCATCTCCTTTATAACCCAGGAAATTGCTTAACCACTACTAATGGGAGTGCCAGGATGAAGTCATTAATCATGTAGGTCTCTCACCTAATGATTGCTTCACTCAATGACTCTATAATAACTGAGATTCTGGTCTCGATTATGGTCAAAAGTTGAGTATACTGAAATAGCTTTTAAACCTCTTATGTGTTCTGATAAATATAGGACTTTCATGTCTAATCTACTCTCTCTCGAGACATATATATATAAAAGCAAAATACCTTTCACGCATCATCACAAAATCTCCAGAACCGTAAAGCCTACAAACTTGAAATTTGGCACATATGTTCCTCTTGGCTTCTAGGTGCTCACTAAGAAAGGATTTTTCGAAATGACCATCAGAGCATTAGTATTTTGTATATTATTATTAACACACTCTGATGCCAAGGAGTTCCTCACCTGAAAAGAAATCTGTTCCAAATGCAAAACACAAGCAGAAGAGAGGAGTTTCAGTTTCGCAGCACCAAGCAGCTTTAGTACAGAACAGTTGAGTTAAGCCACGCCCACGCTCCTTGCTGTCTCCTTGCTCATACAGCAAATACTGTTTCAGTTTTCAAACAACCTTCAACTCTCACATACTGACAGGACGCTAGCCAGATGAATACCGATAGATGCTGGTAGGCAGAGGCAGAATCCCCCTCCCCTTATTTTTCTCCCCAAAAACTAAGCCCAATCACATAGTTTTGTAGTGAAGCATAGGTATAGAACTAGTTTATGATATGAATTGAGCTTATTTAAACAAAGAAACAATTAAAAACTTAATACTCACCATTTCTAAAACATTGTAGATGTTTAAAATAGTATTTTGAAGTCTTGTTTCCATATTTTTAAAGACAAAATTACATTTAGAAAGCACTAGCTGCACACTGATCGCTATGGAATTGATAGTATTTCTAAGTTCTACAAGAATATACTTATTTGATTGTCCATCGCAGGTGCCTAATGGATTTTCTTTATTTGAGAATACTTAATTCCCCCCCACCACCCAAAGTTACAATAGCAATCATTTTCCCAACATTTTTGTGGCAGAAGATTTAGTAGCATTCTGGAATATAAAACAGAATTATACCTGAATGGTTTTCCAAGTTTCTCAATCCAGAGTTTTTTCCTTTTCCTTACTGGGGAGCTTTGGAAGATGAAGCAATAGAGAAAAGGCCTGTATTTGACTGAATACAGACGTGAACTCGGGTTTGAGACTATACTGTGGCAATAAACATGGCAAAAGATTAATTTTTCATGCTTTTATTATGCCCTTATACTCCTGGCTGGTTGTTCTGCTTAAACTGTTGTGGCTCTTTGGAGGAAAACAGGCTAAAATACCATGTTTTGAGTCACTGTGAGGGGTTTATGGGTTAAAATCACACGGATTCAGTCTTAAATTGAATGTTAACTGGTTGTTAACTGGTTAGATCTTATCAAGATAAAGTTGTGAGATTATGTGGGATTATTTTAAAGGAGTCTCTTAGTCTGTTAGTCCTGATTTCTGCAAAATCAGCACAGCTACTTATATCTTGAATCCCCATTCTTTCTTCTAGCTGATGAAAAACTCCTAAAGTGTGACAGAATGCTGAGTTTGGATGGTAATGAATACTTTTTGAAGGAGATATGATTGTAAGGCATCCAGAAAGTATCCATGATATCAGTCACTCCGAGACACTTCCTGCCTTGAAGGAGGCCTGGTGCACTCTGTGATCAAGAAGCCTTCACTTGACTCAGTATTTTAGATTAGCTATTCACTTGTAGCCTTCACTTGACCCAGCAATTTAGATTAGCTATTCACCAGTCTGTGATCTTTTCTTCTGGGAGAATGTTATTGAAAGTTTGAGGGTTGATGGGTCCTGAGATTGGATGGAATTCTGGAGAAAATAATTTATTCTTTTCAGTCAAGATTTAGGCTCAGGTACAGAGAAATGAATTCAAATTGGTCTCTCTCAAGGAGAAATTAATTTCTCATGGAGAAATTAAACGCCCTGCTTCTGATTGATCGATTTCTCAGTGGCTTTCAATATAATTAATCATGGTATCCTTCTGAACCATCTGAGAGATTTGATATTGGGGGCATTGTACTATGGTTCTTCTTTCTAAGTTGTGATTCAAATCAGTGATGAGGATGAGAGAACAAACCTTGAAGCTGCCTATTGTGGAGAGACAGACGTAAGGTATAATATTTTCCCTCTTCCTATTTAAGACCTAAATGAAGCTGCTCAGGGTGGTCCCTACTAGGATAGATTCAGGTATCACCAGTAAGCAGAGGATACTGATTTGTATCTTAATTTTGATCTGAACAGGAGACATTGTTTCCAGAGATATTCCATGTTTAGGTGAGAGTCACACTAACCCAATCAAAGTGGGTTGATAATCTAGAGGTCCATTTAAACCCGGGGTGTCAAACTGGCGGCCTACGGGCTGTATGTATCACACGTAGGCCACATCCATCCCAGCTCCGCGAAGGGAAAATAATTACAAAACATTATGTGACAGCAACATGATACCATGAGTTTGAAACCCGTGTCTTAGGCTCCAGGAGACTAGCACTTGGAATGTGCAGAACATGGGGTCATAGTTAAAAGAGGGATCAACCTAGAATCCTCACACAGCCACAAATGAACGTAGTCCATTCCTCCTCCCCCTGACTTTTATTATGCTTATGTAACCCCAAGAGATGTTAACAGATAAGTTAATTTTGTTGTGCATTATCATGATTTAGCAATTAATTTAATTGGTCCTTCATGTTGGACCTGAATTTTTCTTCCTGACATATTATCTTTCTCATAATATACAGTTGTTCAACATTTTATCATTGAAATTAAGGAAAAGCCCTTATCACTAATAATTACTTCGGGATGACAGTTGTTATTGCTTGTTAAGTGAATATAATATTTGAGAATGGAAAAATATCTCAAAAAAACCTTTAACTGGTTTTTAGGGTCTTTAGTACAGTTTAAAAGGAGCCAGGGTTTTTTCCCGAGAGTGATCCCAGTTAAATACATTTTTATCTGATACATTCAATATTTGTTGATAAAAATACTATTAAATGCAGTTAAATAAATTAAATTGTTGTCAATGTGTGATGATCAATAGGCTTAATTTCTAGCTTATTTTCTGATTAAAAAAGAATAATGATTGACATTGTAGTTTTCTGTTTTTGATTAAGCTGCAAACTTACACATATTTAATAATAAATGAAACCCCATTGCAATCAATAGAACTTAATTTTGAGTGTACACACATATACACACATACACACCAAAATCCCTGCATTTTGCCTCTTTTGGAAAAGTTTCTTAGAGATGTGAACATGTTCCTTGATTTTTGTGGGAGACATTTCTCTACAATAGTAATTTTCATTCTTTTTGGGGGTGTGTGCAGATGTTATACCAATCCTTTTTGGTGTATATTTCAGATCTATATACTATAATTTCAGATCTATCAAGTCCTTATGATAAACACTTGACTCTGATCATATTTTATAAAATTGTCAGATTTCTGTTTAATTGTTTTTCCTTATTTCAAATAAAAATCATAATCAGTAAAAATTCAGAATGTTTCAACCATATACGTGTTTCAACCATATACGTTGAAACCAATGTTTCAACCACATACGTGGTTGAAGGCATAAACCGGCTGTTCAAGTGCAGTCTTTCCATACTGTGTAAGTCAAAACTAAAAATAAACCTGCTGTTTTATATGCCCATTCCAATTCCTACTGGGGTTGTTAAAGGTTTTCGTTGACAACTTTGGAAGAAAGATTTCTAAGTTTGTAAGTATGTAAGCTGCATGATTTATTATTGCCATTTATTTTGTGTTCTTCATTAGCTTCTAGTTCAGTTGCTGGAGCTGTGGGCATGACGACCTCTGGTGAAAGTGAATCAGATGATTCTGAGATGGGAAGATTACAAGGTACATACTAAGCTTCCATTATATAAATAACAATTTTAAGGTTACAACTCTAGATATTTTTTTAAACTTTTCTTAGAAGACTTTTCTGATGTTCACTTCAATTTTTGTCTATAACTTGAAGAAAATATTTGGTCATTTTTGACCAAGTAATTAAAGGTCTGCTAAAACTAGTGGCATATCAGTCATCTTTGGTATAAATGAATACACTGAAATTATTGTGATTTAAAGAATTGTATTGATACAGTTGTAAAATCCATTTTAGGCAAACTTGGTTTAAGAAACTATTTTACTTATGTAGCATCTGGTTTTCTCTCTTTAATATTCAAAGGTATTACTAGAGGGACTCCTGCAATCTCAATATCTCTCCCCCCCTCTGTGTGTGTGTGTGTGTGTGTGTGTGTGTGTGTGTGTGCGCGCGTGTATAAATAAATATATATATATTTGTTTTCTTAAGTTTTCGTGGGTACTTACATGTGTGCTGTTCAGCTTTGTTCGAGTATTTTCCCACGTCATTGTAGTTGTGCTTTTAAAGTTGTAGCAATGTTTTGGCAGAATCTCATCTGCCATGAGAGACAGAAGCCTGATGGTGGCAAAATACCCGAACAAAGACGTGCATCAGGCTTCTGTATTGTGTTCAGCCGTTTCTGTTTTAAATTTGGTGCTAGCTTACTGCTGTGCCAGAATGATTTTTTCTTCATCCTGATTGGTTGGGGGTCTTGGTCTGTGTTTATTGGTCTTGGAGTTTGCTGTATTCTGCTTGATTGGTGTTTCTAATATCTTCTGTCTGTTTTGTGGCTTTTTTTGTCTTGATTGGCTGGCAACATTGTGTTTCCTGTATTGGAGGCTTTTAGTGTGGCTTCGCTCCGAGTAAGTGCTATCATTTATTAGGAAGCTAGGTTTCATCTGGGTGCCTGGTTGGGGTGTGTTTGAGCTGGAGGTATCAGGGGGAGTCTGTTTCTGGCCAGGTGTCTGCCTGGCTTGTGGTGTGGAGATTTTTTTGTTTGTGAGTTCAGGCTTCCAAATAATTGACGGTCTGGTGGAATCATCTCTTCTATTCATGCTTTCAGATCTTTTTTCAATCTCTATGGCTTCTTTGATAATTCTGTAGCTGGGGTTTTCTGTAGTGGCTAGGGTTTTGGTGCCATTGAAGTTGATGCTATGACCTGTGGCTTTAATGTGTTGGACTAGTGAGGAAGTGTGTTCCAGCTTTTTTTACTGAATTTTTGTGTTCATCCAGGTGGGTACTTATTCTTCTATTGGTCTGTCCAATGTATGTGGCAGGACATGATGCACAGAGGACTTCATATATGCCTTGATTTTCCAGGTCAATTTTATCTTTGGGGTTTCTAAGGATGGTTGCTATTTTTCTGTCTGTTTTGAAGGCAGTCTTGATGTGATGCCTGTGTAGTATCTTACTGATTTTGTCTGTAGTACCTCTTATGTAGGGCAGGACAGCTGTTCCATTGGTCTGTTCATCTTCTAGGTCTCCATTCTGTCTCAGTGTGTTTTTTTTTTTTGAAAGAATTTTATTAATTTTTAACAAACAAACATATACAAACAAAACACAAAACATAAAAAACATAAAATATCTTTTTGGACGGCAGTTTGATCCCGAGTTACATCTTTTTGTACAGACATAAATTCAAGTTCATGCTTACTTTTATATAGCATTCCATTTCTTATTTACTATTTTACATTTTCTATATAGTTTCTCCCCTCTTTTCACTCTCTTAATTCTATTATATTTATTTCATCTCAATTTAAATCATTATACTTATATCCTTTGTCTGTCCTGTTTCAGCTGTCTATTATCTTTTCTCATTAACACAAAATTTCTTCTGTAGTGATTGATTGGAGTATAATGCCTTGTCATACTTATCCTTCCCCTAGTTTTAAAGCTTAACATAACACATAATTTTCATTCGGATTCTGCGTAGTACATTCTAAAGATAGACTCAATATTTTAAAACAAAAAATTTTTTTTTTAAATATATAATATAATTAAAACAACAATCCATAGCAATTGAAATTATATCATTAAAATTAATATTCATTTAAGTCTTAAACATTTTACACAATCCTTTCTAAATAAGTATCATGCTTCTATGGGAACACTTATAGATTTTGCTTAGTTACTTCCCCCTATTTCACTTATATTTTAAAATATTATACAATGACAATGTTCCCATTTTTCTTTAATTCAATTCTCTCATATTTGATTTCATTTATTTTATTTAAAAATTTTTTTTCGCTAAGTTACATTAAATATTTTGTCCCATTTTATAATCATATATTATTCCAATTTTCTAACATTATTTCAAATACAAATACAACAACACAGTCTTATGTACCTTTGCAGAATCTCTTTTTCAGTTATATGTTTACCCATTATCTCTAAATAAATTCTGTTTCTTTACATCTTGTTTCAAACCTTTGTAGCTTCTCTTCCCTTCTTTCCTCTCTTGCTTCTCCACTCTACCCTTTTTACCCCCTTGTCTCTTAATCTCCACCCTCTTGTGTATTCCTCTTTTCTGTTGCTTTCTGATGTTGTGTCCACTTTTCACCTTGTTTTTCCCTTTTTTGGTTGTTTTTTTAAGTCTTAAATTCTCCATTCTCTTTCTCCCCTTTCCCCTTTCTTCCCCAAATAAAGTTGCTTGTTCATTAAGGATGGTTTCTTCTTCATCCCAATCTTCTTGTTCTTGTAGTTTCTCATATGTAGAAATTGCCATTTCTAAAAAATGAAAAACAGAGCCAAAAGAATCCTTCCCTTCTTGTTTCTCTTGTTTATATTTTATAAATTCCATTTTCAGTTCATCCATAAGTAATGCCATTGTAAAAAAAAAAAAAAAAATTTTAACGACCCAAATGATTTTAATCATTCAAATAAGAGTTTCCAAAAGTTCCAAAGTCACCAAACAATCCAAATACACACAGTCTATTTCATTTAACACTTTCTTCTTTTTTTCACTTTTTTTTTCATTTTAATGCTTCAAAAAACTTCAAATTCTTTTTGACCTTCAATCCATCTGATAGAGTAGCCAATTATGATCCAAAATGAAAAAATCCAATAGTAAAAAGGCCCAAAACCAAAGAAGAAAAAGGATAAAATAAAAAACAAAAATAAAAATATTACTAGAATTGAAATATACAAAAAGGTTGGCGAGTAGAGATTTCACAAATATATATATATATATATATATATATATATATATATATATATA
>BLBF01000040.1:35291702-35361909 GCA_015471245.1 Laticauda colubrina
CAAGTATATATATATATATATATATATATATATATATATATATATATATATATATATATATATATACTGCACACTGCACTTTATTTATTTATCCAAGGCTCTTATTATGACTCTCTTCTCCAGCAGCTTCAAAGCCAAGCCTCAAGTGTTGAAATATTGATAAGAGTCCAGGAAAACACCTGTAATAATATTTTTCTGTGCTCTCCCTCCATCTTATCACATTAAAATATCCTTGAGAAGGAGTGTTTATACATTTCTCCCCAATTCAAATAAAGTACTTTCAAGCCTCTAGTTGGCAGTGTTGCAGGATCTCTTAATACTTTTCCCCCCCCCCAGCCAGAAAGAAGAGTAATGTATACAAAACACAGAGGAAAAGAAAAAAACAAAACAAAGGGGGCCTCTATCCTAAAGAAAATTAAAAAGTCAAAAGAAGCATAAAAATATATATAAGAAAAAATTCAATCTGATTACCTACAAAGTCACATTAAAGTCCTCAGAAAAAGAAGTAGTAAGGAAAGAATCCAAGCCTCAATTTGACATCACTTTAAAAACCGCCGCTCAAACAATTCCAGTCAAACAAAAATAAAGTCACAGGTTTCTTCTTTGTTCAGGATATCCTTTCAGGTCTCAACCAATTTACAATACAAAAGAGGTTTCTCACCCAACCGACACACACTCGCTCAAGCCACTTTCTTTTCGGAGCTGTTCCGACTTCAGCAGCTTTGGAGGCTGCCTTTCCACCGCCAGCAAAAGGGCTTCTCCCGGATCAAACCAGAGATTTTGCGATATCTCTGGGATCCTGGGACTGTGCCCTTCACAATCCCCGTCTCTACGGGACGGTTTAGGTCCATTAGGACCGACCAGGAGCGAAAATATCAGCTGCGATCTCAGAGCCCCGAGATCGCAGCTGTAGCACCGAGACGAAGCTCCGCCTTCCGTCTCAGTGTGTTTTTGTGGGTCAAGCCAGTGACTTTGCTTTTGTGGAAGCCATTGGCTGTCAGTACTTTAGACAGGGTGCATAGTTCAGTCTTTATGTGTGTCTTGTCTGCCAGGCATTTGTTCTGGCAATTAGTGTTTTGGCCACGGAGTTTATCTATGCTGGGTGGTGGTGGGATTGGGCGTTGAGGTCACGGTTGGTGTGTGTTTTCTTCTGGTATATGGTGTGCCCTAGTGTGCCATCTGTTTTTTTGTAGATTAGTACATCTAGGAATGGTAGTTGTTTGTTTCCGTTTCCATGGTAAATTTGATTTTGGGGTGTGTGCTGTTTAGGTATGTTAGGAAATTGTTTAGATTTTCTTTCCCATGGGGCCAAATAACAAATGTGTCATTGAGGTATCTTAACCATAGTTAAGAAACGGCTGTGAAAGTCTGACTCACAAACGAACACTATACAGAAGCCTGATGATGGCAGATGAGATTCTGTTGAAACATTGCTTCAACTTTAACTGTTTCTCCAACAATACAGCCTCCCCCAATAGGAAATCCCAGCATGTTTTATAGGCATGAAATGAAATTAAGCCCCTCCCCCCAAATTAAGGCCTATATTAAAACATACAAAATGGGGGGGGGAATGGTGAGGGGGGTTGCCATTAGGAAGTACTTTTGTTGCCTGTGTTGACCCCGATACGAAGTGCTCCATCAATGCCGAGGTCAATATCCAAGCCATCACCGCCCGCCCGCCCGAAGATACATGGGGGGGAATTAAGTCACCCCCAAAAAGGCAGCCTAGCCATTTTTTCGGGGCTCAAAAAAAAAAAAAGACCCGGCCTTATTATATGAGAAACACGGTGTGTGTGTGTTTGTATTTTCTTAAGTTTTCGCGGGTACTTCCATGTATGCTGTTCAGCTTCCTTTGGGTATTATCCCACGTCATTGTAGTTATGCTTTTACAGTTGTAGCAACGTTTTGGCAGAATCTCATCTGCCATCATCAGGCTTCTGTATTGAGTTCGTCTGTGAGTCAGGCTATCATAGCCATTTCAGTTTTAAATTTGAGGCTAGCCTACTGCTGAGCCAGAATGGTTTTCCCTCTCTCCCTCTCTCTCTCCCTCCCCCCCTCTCTATATATACACACATGCACACACGCATACATATACATATAAATACATAAATTTTCTTGAGAACTCAGTCCCCTTTTATTCTCAAAATGTTTTCTGTTCACCTAACCAAAGTACACAAGGGTTGATGGAACCTAGATTTTGTTTGTACTCCTCTTAACATTCTTGATCATTGTCATGTCATGTCATGTCCAAGAATGTCATTGTTGGAAATCAAAATCCATTATTATTCATAGGGATGTGAATTTTCCATTCAAATTTTGCTATTTTTAATATGGAAGAAGAGCAGGTTTCCTTGATTTTGGTTTGGAAAACTAAAGGTAAAATAGGATATATCTAACAGGACTATTTCAAAAAGTTACAAAATTTAAAACTTTGTGCAGAATCAAAAAGATGTCTGGCCATTAAAACAGCATGGTAATAAATTACAATGTTAGTGACATTCAAGAGAAAATTGTTTTATGTCTAGGATTCTGTAAAAGTGAAATATATAACTGGGCCTTATAATAATTAATCTTTTAAAAATGAAGCATAAATTTCAGTCATATAAATACTACAAAATGAAAATGTATATCATGCAAATTATAGCTTGTAATATAATACAAAGAGAATTTAATGCAGATTAACATTTTTTTGATTTACTTTTTTTATTTCTAGCTTTGTTAGAAGCTAGAGGACTCCCTCCACATCTGTTTGGTCCTCTTGGTCCTCGAATGTCTCAGCTATTCCACCGAACAATTGGAAGTGGAGCTAGTAAGTAAACTGATTTGTATATTTCACAACTGATTTGTATATTCATTTGTATATCATAAAGTGTATTACTTTATGATAGTGAGTCTTCATTTTGTAGGATTATAATCAAGCCCTAAATTCTTATCAAATACTGCCTAGTGGATTAACTTTCATAAAGCAGTAAAGACTGCCCTCCCCCCCCCCCTGGTTCTAGGATATTGATGAAGTGGCATGGGGTAATGATGAATGAATGAATGAATGAATGAATGAATTTTATTGGGTTCTTATTGTGATTTTTAATAAATAAAAAATAAAGTTATTATCTATTATAATCAAATATCTATGAAAAAATAGCAATAGCAGTTAGACATATATATTGTTTCATAGTGCTTTACAACCTTTTTAAACAATCTTTTACCAACCTCAGAAGGATGGAAGGTTGAGTCAACTAGTGAGCTGGTGAGACTTGAACTGCCAGTAGTGGGGAGCAAGTAGAATTAGCTGGTTCCCCACTACTGGCTTGTAATCTTCCTTCCTTCCTTCCTTCCTTCCTTCCTTCCTTCCTTCCTTCCTTCCCTCCCTCTTTTTTAGGTTCTAAAGCTCAGCAACTTCTACAAGGGCTTCAGGCCACTGATGAAAGCCAGCAGTTACAGTCGGTGATAGAAATGTGCCAGTTATTGGTCATGGGTAATGAAGAAACTTTAGGAGGTTTTCCAGTCAAGAGTGTTGTTCCAGCTCTGGTCAGCATATTCATTAATTTATATCAACTTTTACCTTTAGTTCATTGTGATTTCATGAAAGACTAAATGGATCAATTGAAATATGTACATAAATGGAAGCAAGTTTTCCCCATGTTGTTACTTATTTGAAGGGGTCTATAGCATAAAAAGTTACGAGCTGTTAGAGTAATTCTTAAATTGTCTTAAAATAGCATAGCAATGTACCTAAAATAGAAACATAAATTGTTCAAGGATGGAGAGATGCTGAATTTTAGAAATACTTTTTACTAGTCTTTCTTGGTGACAGCTGTAATTTTTGTGGCATCTGATTGTTGTCTGCTCAATATATTACAATGCATACTTCATTAATCTATTACTAAGAGTGCTAATAGGGAAGATTGTATAAACTGTAAAGACATACCCCTAATACAAATAAATTTGCTACCTTAAGCTTTTGAAGAAAAGGGGAAATATAAATCAATAAATAGAGTAAAGACTGTTCTTTTTCTATGATTTACAGATAACTTTGCTACAGATGGAGCACAACTTTGACATTGTGAGTATTTCATCTTGAAAGTTTGTACACCATACATTTTGAGGACAAATGTCTAAGTGAGCTACTTATCTTCAGAGTTAGTTTCATGATTAGAAACATTTTGTCTCTAAAATAACGCCAATTCCTAGCAGTAGGAAGGGGAAATATTGATTTAATTTTCTGTTTCTGAGCTTCTTTAGAATTTCTAGTAAGCCACATTTTGAAAGAAAATACTGTATCAAAATAAGCAAGCTTTTGGTGTGATCTGACAGGACTGCTTTTGCATTTGATTGCTTTCACAGATGAATCATGCTTGTCGAGCCTTAACCTACATGATGGAAGCACTTCCCAGATCATCTGCAGTTGTGGTGGATGCAATTCCTGTTTTTTTGGAGAAGGTAAAACTAATCAATCAAGAATAGCAATAACATTGTCAGTTAATGTTCTCAGAGTCATTGTTCATTGTCTATACTTTATACTGGCCTGTTTGTGGTAAAAAAATGATTAAGAAAATTTAACTATAAATATAAATTAAAAAATTATTTACATTTATAGTTAAATTTTCTTAATCATTTTTTCTTGTCTAGTATCATTTAAGCCTTAATGTCATGTACAGTAGGGATAGAACAGGAGCACTATAAAATATGGAACTATATATAGTTTCAAAACTATATATGAGTTTTGAAAAAAAAAATTAAATACAGAAATGTGAAGTCTGTCTAATATTGATCAGATAAATTGTAAAATTTAGGTTTTTTTTGCCTAGTAAGCTTTCTACATGTAGTAGTTATCCAAGCATTGTTTATTTGGGCCTAAAGGAAACTTGAAGAGTATTCCTTGTATCCTTTGTACAAAATACTTTTTTTTGTTTCTGTTTTAATCCCAATTATTTTTGGCTTATTTAACTGTTTTCTTATATTTCTTCCTGATTTGTAACCAAACATATTATCATGATGTTAATATATATTTATGATACAAGTGAATATCTTCTCCCCAACTCTAGTATAAATTCTAGTAGACCAACTTTTTAGATCTAGATCAGTGCTTCCCAAACTTTTTCCTTCTTTACCTGAAACTATTAGAAAGTCCTTGTTATCCAATATAGGTAAAATATTCTGAATCAATTTAAATATACCTCTTGTGATTCGGTAATTGTTTTGTGTGTTGTTCTCCGAAGAGAAACCACTTTTATCTAATTTTGGGTAATTCATCCAAGTTTGGAAAGGACTATTTAGATCTTTTTTGTAGATTTTGAGATTATCCATGTGTGTCAGAGGGAATGGCAGCTAATGATAAACACTTAGAATAACTAATGGGTGCTTTAATCATAAATTCAATTCAGGAAGTAGTTTTAGTTTTCTTTTAGAATTTCTGGCCCTTATATACTTTAGGTTTCTCGGTATTTTGGAATGCCTTTTAAAAACTGCTAAAATGAACGAGAAGAAAAATAAGAGTTGAAAATGTAAAAGATTTGTTACGTAAGATGAACATTGAGCATTTGGAAATGTTTGCTATTGTAGACAATTATCTTGATTCATTGCATATGACTTAAATAATTTTCATTTGTTCTAGCTTCAAGTTATTCAGTGTATTGATGTGGCAGAGCAAGCATTAACTGCCTTGGAGATGTTATCACGCAGACACAGTAAAGCTATTTTGCAGGCAGTAAGTATTGCTTTAAATTAAAAAAAGTTATTTTTATAGTGATCATAACCATAGTTTTCTGTTCAAGCAAAGACTCCCAGAGATCTCTTCCCCCCCACCCCCTTTCCCTCCCTGGATGAGATGAAGTCTCCTTTGACCAAATTTTTTTTTTAACTTTTGTTTTTATAGGGAGGCTTAGCAGACTGTTTGCTGTACCTGGAGTTTTTCAGCATAAATGCTCAGAGGAATGCATTAGCTATTGCTGCCAATTGCTGCCAGAGCATCACTCCTGATGAATTTCACTTTGTTGCAGATTCTCTTCCATTGCTTACCCAAAGGCTAACCCACCAGGTTGGAAAATCTTTTAAACTGTTGTAGGCTTAAGGTTTTCATGTTGTATACTTCAAGATATTTCATGCAAAATTTCCTGTTATTCTAAATGATAGTGAGATCCATTATGGGAGAAAATATCAGCCTAGCTTTACAGCCAAAATAAAAAAGCAATTGTTTCAGCTCTTAGTGAAATTTTTCAGGATTTTGGTTCTTGATATGTGTGACATTGTATATTTGTATATTAAAACATAATATTTGTATTCAAACTGTATAGGATAAAAAGTCAGTAGAAAGCACTTGCCTTTGTTTTGCACGTTTGGTGGACAACTTCCAACATGAAGAGGTAGTGTCTTTTTACTTTTTCAGCACAATCTTAAAAAGATTTGCTTTTATGGAGTATTAATAAATTTTCTTTCTTTTCTCAAAGAATTTACTGCAGCAGGTTGCTTCCAAGGATTTGCTTACAAATATTCAACAACTCCTAGTAGTGACTCCTCCAATTTTGAGCTCAGGGATGTTCATCATGGTGGTGCGCATGTTTTCCCTAATGTGTTCCAACTGTCCTATGCTAGCAGTTCAGCTTATGAAGCAAAGTAAGCTCTTGTGTCAATTTTTTTTGTTTATTAGCTGATAGTTTTTATAGATGAAGTTCAACAAATCAGTAAGTGCCAAGCTGGGAAAGGAAGATGCAAAATTATTTTTAAGAAGCTGACAAGGGTACTACAGCATTTTTCTTGACATCAATAAAAAGTTTATTGATATTAGCTGGGAATAAAATCTTGTAGGCCATTACATAGCAAGACCATTCTAGCAGTATGGAAAGATAGTAAGTAACATAATTGTTAAAGCTGAAAACAATAGAATAAAAGCAGGTTAGATGAAAGATAGATAAAGTGAAATGTGTAATATTTTTAAAATTTTGGCTCTGGAATGTCATCATACTGGGTGCTATGTGAACTCCTTTGGCAATGGCATTTAACGGCATATGTGTGCATGCGCACACACAGGTACACATGAAACAACATCAACAGAAGATACATGAAACAATCAACAACATCTTCAAAAGATTAAAATTCACAAGGGAAAGAACCCTTCCTCAATGTAAGATCAGTCCTCAATGTAAGATCAGAATTAGGACCGGAATCTTGGTCAATAAGTGAAACAGTCATTAAAAAGTTGCCCACATGACTGCTTCTCTCAACCACTACAATCCCGTCACTCCTGGTTGTGATTGTTAGGTGCCAGGTAAGTTTTGTGGGGTGACTCGAGGATAGGGGGGATCCTGGAGGCTTCACTTAAGAGCTGAAAATCCTCCCTGCCAAAATCCAAACAGGATTTTCAGCCCCTGAGGGAGACACAAGCATGGGCTTTCTCAGGCCTCCCACAGCCTCCCCTGACATACTTCACATTCTTTACCTTACCATGCTGCCTTTCTGCTTAGATTTTGGCTCCCTCTCATTGGGGACTGGCTATAAGAGCTGCCTGCGAAGGCAATTCAGGTCCCTTTTAGCCAGCCCTCAGACAAGGCTGAGTGTTTTCAGCAGGTAGCAACAGTTTGCCACCTTCCCTGTTGCCATACATCAAATGCACTGTACAAGCAACACAGACTAGTCCAACCACATGCCACAACCATAGTACATGAACCAATGAAAGGCCTCCAAATATCTTATATAAACCAAATTATCCAGTTACCAAAAAACAAAACAAAACCCCAGAAGTGATGTACAATACGTATAAGAACTATAACAGCCACTATGTAGGAGAGAGAGAATATACAATGAAAATTCCTAAACTTTAGAACATATGGGAAGACTTAGCCGTAGTTTCAACTAGAAATCTATGAAGATGCTAGATCAGGTTAAATCCAAAAACACTGGGGAATTCCTGGAAGCTTGGCATTTAAACAAATCAGCAGGGCTTAACCATATATACATATCATTCAAAACAGACAATAAAAAAAATTGAGAACACTCCTTGCCAGCAATCAACACCCCAATAAAGAAAGATTAAGACAAACAAGCAGTAAACAATATCCTAATAAAGGGATTATAAACTCAGACAAACAAGTAGTAAGTAATAGGAACTACCACGTACGAAGTTTTATTTGATGCGTAGCCTTAGAAAAGATACTCCAAAGATCTGGGTGATAGATATCAGTGTCATGCCAAATAATGAAGGTGTTCAAAGTACAAACTATTCGTTTGAATTGGGCCACAAAAATTACGAATCAGGTGTCAGAAGATTGGGGGAACTAAAAGAAAGTAGGACCCTAATACGAAGTTTCTACAAAAGAATACCACAGCAAATCACTTGAGGTGTTAAAAAATACCATCAGGATCTTTATTACCTCTCAGTGACATCTGACAGACCATGAAAGCAATTTCTTCGTCAAATCCCAGCCTAATATTTGACTAAAATTGATCATAAAAAAAATTATAAACTTTTAAAACATGAACTGGAATGGGATGTCTATATGCTATTAGCTACAGAGAATGTAAAGGGGAAAACATTGTTCTAATGCAGGGGTAACTTTGACATAATCAAAATTCAACAGCTTTCACTGCACTATTTTGCAAAACAATTGTTTTTTTTCAAAAATTAATGGATGGAGAGTAGAATGAACTGGTTTAAAGTAACTCTTGATATGATTGCTTTTACATAAATGCTTCCTTCCTCTTCTTTTTTCTTCCATTCTGTAAATGTTTACATTTCCAAAAAAACCCACATATGTATATTTGTTCAGAAGAGCCTCATTCTTTAGACACTTGCCTAAACAAACAGACTGAAAGAAAATAATGCCTATCTTGCAATGGGTCATATCTTTCTGCCTTCAAGGTCATGTGAAGTAAACAGTGTTGTGGTGTGGCTTTTTTTCAATTGTTGTGTCTAGGTACCTAATTCATGTTGCTAAAAATTGGGTTTGCAAAGCATATTCAAATTATTTATTGCAATTTATGTTCTGACATTGCATTTGTTTGTTTTATCAGTTGTTTATAGGCTATTGATTCCAGCAGATTCATGGCATTTTACAAGTGAATTTATGGAATCATCAACAAATAATCTAGGTTTGCATAAGGCACAAAACACCCTACCCTACCCTAGATGTAAAACTAGCATATATAACCATTTTCCCACAGATATTCCATATATTAGGCAGATTTACATTGTGTAAATCTGCCTAATATATGTTTTCAAAGCAACATGTTAATTATACATTATAGCAGAAACTAATATTATAATTGCATGGTTTTTATTAAAGATATTGCAGAAACTCTTCACTTTCTTCTTTGTGGAGCCTCAAATGGGAGTTGTCAGGAACAAATTGATCTTGTTCCAAGAAGTCCTCAAGAACTGTATGAACTTACTTCACTTATCTGGTAGGTTTCACCTGAATTATTATTCAGTTTTTGTCCGGGATCATATTTCATAATACCTAAAATGAGATGTATGCTGTTACTAAAACACACATTTACTGTTAAAATGTTGACTTGTTCTTTTTTAGTGAATTGATGCCATGCTTACCCAAAGAAGGAATTTTTGCTGTTGACACTATGCTAAAGAAAGGAAATGCGCAAAACACAGATGGTGCAATATGGCAATGGCGAGATGACAGGGGTCTCTGGCATCCCTATAACAGAATTGATAGCCGGATAATTGAGGTAGTAACATCAGCATATAAACATCTACATTTTATATAGGGATTTGGACATCACTTATCAGCCACTGTCATAAATGTAACAACTTATAAACAAATTTCAACTATGAATTGCAGGTAGATTGGAATTAGCGCTAATTGGCAAGATGAATTCAGTATTCATCAATTACTGAATCATTTGTTTGCTTTATCTCAGGGGTGTCAAACTTAAGGCCTGGGGACCAGATGTGTCCCGTAGAGTACTTAGATCTGGTCCATGGGAGACCCCTGGAAATAGCGAAGGGCCAGCCTGTGGTGTCTCCCCACTCTGTTTTTGCTGGGAGAGTTAATCCCAGCTGAAAACAGAGTTTGGGAGCCTGTTTTCTCTGGCAAAGCACCTGGGCCACAGGTGCCCCCAACCCAAGTGATGTCAAGCTGACCATGCCCACCCTGGCCATGCCCACTCCACCCCCCCAAGGTCAAACACAACCCTGATGTGGCCCTCAATGAATTTGAGTTTGACATCCCTGCTTTATCTGATTAAAATGTATTTCTTCCTAATATTGTATATACTGCTGTTAAACAGTCAAACAAAAAAGACAATAAACTTTTAAAAGCATTATTCTGACATTAGTCACATATATATTTAGATGAACTCATAGATCTGATTTCCATATGGCATTAAGCCAAAATGGTAGTTTAAAAAATCCTACTGAAGCAGAAGGAAATAACCCAACCACTATGGTTTAGTATTGTGTGAGAATTAAGCCATTTAAAGCATTCTGTGATTACTCAGAAATGTGTTGCTGGATAGGAAGAAGAGGAAGTTGTCCTAAAGTAATTTGTACTTGTATTTAAACTTATATATTTATTCTCAGGCAGCTCATCAGGTTGGTGAAGATGAAATAAGTCTGTCTACATTGGGGCGTGTTTATACAATTGACTTTAATTCTATGCAGCAGATCAATGAGGATACTGGAACAGCACGTGCCATTCAGAGAAAACCCAATCCTCTAGCCAATGCCAGTACTAGTAAGCCCTATTTTATTTTTTTCACTGAAGAGTGCTTCCTGTATAGTCTTACAGTTTATTTTTTCATAAATTTGCTTCTAGTTTTCTAAGCAGCCATTTACTTCTAGTTTTCTAAGCACCATTCCATATTCCAATTCCATATGGTCACAATGAAATAGTAACTACAGTAAAAAACCGAAAACAGCAATGCAATTTAAAATAGCCTACTACATACCAGATAGTATGCCTGGTATTAATACTATTGTCCAAATTTATTTCACCTTGAAGGAAATAATCTTGTAGGTATCCGGTGTCCATATAGCAGAGGGTGATAATTGTACTCAGAAATGTTGGAAGCCAGTGCACTGCCCACGAAATGTTTATTATATTGCTTTATATTTAAAGGTAACTTCAGGTAGAGCACACTGCAATAGCCCAATAAGCACAAAATGAGAATATAAGTGATTTTTGTCAGAGACTCTTATTCTAAAGGAGATGTAGTTGAGCAGTAGTATCCCTGTTAGTGGTCCAAGCTGGAGTAAATCTACCTGGAGTAAATCCACTAGTTTTATATATTCATAATTCAAAACGAAGATCCCACCTTGGGTTACTAATGTCTTGTAGAATGCATGCTAGCAAATTTTTGCATATATCCCAGTGGTTTCAATGAGCAGGTTTGGCCACATATTCTGGTTCTCCTATAATCATAAGAGTTTTAGACATATTCTTAAGACATTAAATCTACCCTTTCTGACTACAGAACTCCAAATTAAAATATGCCCAGAAAGGAAGCTTACCAAATTCATCAAGGATTGCATCTACTGTTAAACTGCTCTGACAGTTAGATTCCCCATCCCTAACATTTAACTGGATTTCTTTAAGATCATTGCTCTATGTACTATTTTCAGGGTTTATAAGTTATAAATAAGCTATCATGGCTTTATACAGGTAGCTTTTTCATGATGCAGGAGAGAAGTATACTATACTAAGTATACTATAGTATACTATATACTATAGTATACAATATAGTATATAAGAGTATACTATAGTATACTTAGTATACTATAGAGTAGTATCCTAAGTTATAGTGAGATTTTTGCTATTCTGTTGGATCTCACTCATTGGTGGTAGAATGCTATGCTTCAAATCCCAAGGGAGAATATTTCTTTCAGTGTAGAATGATAGAGATAAGTGAACTTGCAAGTGCTTGGTTACAGACTGTAGAAATAATATATCCATAACTTTGTTATGGATATATTGCAAAACTCCATGACATTTTAGATCCACTTCAATGTTATTTTCATTTTTTAAATATGTCCTTCATTTTTCATGGTCCATATTCTTTCAATGAACAACAAAACTTTAAGAAAGGTTATTTATTTCTTAGTGCTTAGTTTGAAATTTAGTCAGTAATTGGGAAATTTATGATATTTTTGTAAAAGTGTCAAAATGTTTTCTAAAAGAATGCCATAATGTATCAATCGAATGGAATCGAATCAAATATTATATGTGCATTTAGCTCAGTACAAATAATTGAGCATCTCTCTATACTTTTACAGGCGGACATCCAGAATCAAAGAAAGATGATGCTCGAGCACAGCTAATGAAAGAAGATCCAGATCTAGCTAAATCTTTTATTAAAACCTTGTTTGGTGTTCTCTATGAAGTGTATAGTTCTTCAGCTGGACCTGCTGTTAGACACAAGTGCCTTAGAGCAATTCTTAGAATAATTTATTTTGCTGATGCTGAACTTCTGAAGGATGTACTGAAAAATCATGCTGTGTCAAGGTACTTATTAATCCATATCTTTGTTGTGAAGGATATTATAAAAATACTTGATTTTTGCTGAAACCAGTGTCTTGAAATTTTAATAATTTAATGAAGATATTTAATTGTTTAAAGTTTCTGTATTTGGCAATTATAGCCAGTGAGAACTGTTGAGAATGTTACTTAATCAACATTAGATGTTTATTATTTAATATTAAGTGCTAGCTGCTTCATTTACTTTTATTAATACAGCATGTTTCCTATGTGAGTAGAATCAGACCATTATCAAATATTCCTGTTTAATAACAGTAAGAAAGCTATATGTAAACATTTATTTAAAATTCTTGGATTGAGTCCAAGTGAAAATATTTGTGCTGAGGACTAGGCTGTATTCAGAGTGAACTGTTCAACGTTGGATTGTTGTTGGATCCTGCACCATTTAGCCAAAAAATTATATTTCACTGTCAAAAGGTTACATTTATGGATTTCAAATCAGCTTTTGATCTGATTCCATTGGAGAGACTATGAGAGAAAACACAGTGAATAAAATATTGATTTTTATTATTCAGATTATTTTAACCCCATGTTGAGAGTCAGATGTTACTGATGGAAATATTACTACTATGAGAAAAGTAAGGCAAGGGTGTATTTTAGCCCTCTTCCCCTTTAATTTATTAATAATGGAGGCTCTCACATTTTCTGTTCATTATGCCATAGTTTAGGAAATTGCACTTTCAACTTTGTAGTTGAGATAATTTTGTTATTCTCCCAAGTGGGAATGAGAAAGGCATTGAGGTCACTGGCTTCTTTTTCCCTAAATATTACTTGGAATAAATGATAAAAAAACGAGTACCAGTAGTTTTTGCACTGCATATTGAAGGACACATAAGCAGTAAATATAAGTACCTTGAGATGCAGCTGGATCTCTCTTTATCTTAAGAGCACACATTTTTCTTATTGGGTCAGGGTTGCTCAACATACTTCCTCATCTTGATATTTTTCGATTCAAAATTTTATTTCTGCAGCCTGCAAGGTCTTGGTAAAAACATTTCTCAGCTTGTTTATGGAGTTCAGATTTATACCTTAATAAATTTAATATACTGGAAAATCCCATCCTAAAATTAGTCTTATTTCCTATCATAACCGACAAATTGCCTTTAGGAAAGTTTTAGTGTGGCCTATTGATATAAAGGAAATAAAGAGCTAATGAGAAACATCATACAGAATATGCAAAAAGAGTAAGAAATAGTAGGATAAAAAAATTCAAAGTGTGAGACAGGAAAAGGAAATACAGGTAACAATAGTTCACATCAGCTTTCTACCAGCATTTGCATTTCTTAAAATTTCTTAATTTTTCCATCTGTTTAAAACATTCTGCCAAATCTCACCTACTCACTTCCATTTCTCTGTCACAATAATTATATCCATTTTTGATATGCTAATTTTCATATCTATAAAACTTGTTGCATCCTAAATTCTACATAACCTATCTAAGGGATTCCTACAATATTTTGTGTGTGTGTCTGTATGTGTATGTGCCCTATACTTTTATGACATTACTTCCATCATGTACCACTCTACCTGCTGGATCCACCAACTCTCAGCTACATATTCGTGCAAAACATAACCCAATTCTATTTTACATTTTCCCTAATAAATAATAGTAGATTTCCTTTTTCATATTTGTATTATTTCTCAGTGAGAATTGACTCAAATATTCAGCAATAAAGATAAGAAATAAATACAAAATATTTAGGAGTGTATATTTATTTTTAACACTATTTTGGAAAAATGTACAGTCTGGCAAACAAACAAATAAACTCATGTTCCATTGTAGGACTTTGTTGCTTGCATGTTAGCATATTGGGTATGTAATAGAAAGTGTATTTGCTAATGTTATTTTCAATATACTTTTCCTCCCCATTTTTTGCATTATTTTTGCACTATTTTTGCTCAATAGTGAAAATAACATAATTTATCAAAGTTAAATTACATTTTCCATAATGTTCTTTTTTGTTGTTTGGTCATTACAGTCATATTGCTTCTATGCTGTCAAGTCAAGATCTTAAGATAGTTGTTGGAGCCCTTCAGATGGCAGAAATTTTAATGCAAAAATTACCTGACATTTTTAGTGTTTACTTCAGGAGAGAAGGTAATGCTAACTTTTGACTGGATTCTGCTTTTTGGTGTCCTACATGCAGTTTTGATTATATGCAAAGTACAAGATAATAATTGACTAGTTATAAATTCAGTATTTATCGAATTATGAAAATTAAACTTCATGCTCTATGAGTCTTAGGCTATAAGGACTTGATGGAGCTCCCTATAATGATATGTGGGAATGGCCTTTGGAGACAGGAAGAAAACCCCACATAGATAATGGTCTTTATCAGACCAATTATCAGGCAATTTACTCCACACACTCTCTAGTATTCCAAGCACTAAAAAGAGAGATAAGGGGATAAGAACTTTCATTTTAACAAGAGTCTATTAATGTAACTTTACAATAAAATTGGATTAGTACAACCAGGTATGGTTCTTGTCTATTTTACAAGGCTGATGTCCTTTCAATCCTTCTCATGAACTTTAGTGGTGTGCCAGTTCTAGTACTAACATTTAGTGTAACTCTTCTGGCCACATAAAGGTTTTGGGGTTGAATGAGCTGCCTCTATCTCCTAGCTGCAGGAGCAGTTTCAAGAAGGAGCATACAATAGGGGTAACCTGAAGAAAATATTCCATCATTTTCTTTTGGGTGCTATTGAAACAGTTATGATTCTGATGACTTCTTGGACAGTTCTATGCAGCTTTCTTGGTGGTTTGCCATTATTTCTTGGGGATTATTTTTGATTTCCTGTCTAGGATTGATAAAGAATGGTAAAACATCACCCAGCTGTCTTCTATGCCTAAATGGAGGATTAGTAGTTGGGCTTCTCCAATTGCAATCCAGCACATTAACGATGATACAATGTTGTCGCTCATATATTTGTGAAAAATGTTTCAAAATCAAACTAATTTTCCTGTTTTGAGTTCATAATTATTTGTTTTGAATTTAAAACAATATTTCAGCCATCTTGAAAGTGTTTGGAGCTTGAACCATAACCCAAATAAACAAGACAGTCTGTGCTTGCACTCAGACCAATTGTTGGTCCAAACAGGATATTTTAAATTTGAAATGATTTGAAATCCAAGCATTTGGATACCCTCATTGACATGACTTTTTTCTGCATTTCCCTACTACAGCTTCTCTTCTTCCTACTTCCTCTGAGTGAATTTAAAATGTAGATTTTTAATATGAAAAAATGCTTTGAGGAACACTTGCTTGTTTCTGAGCTCTGTAGGCAGCAAGAAATTATACTTTTATTTTTGAGAGGAAATTGTTTCTTTTTGTTAACAGCTATCAAAGAATTGTTGAAGAAAAGGGAATAAGTTCATTTTTTCCATTTACTTGTTTCTGTTGAGGGATAACTTGATTTAAATATTTTACATTATATTTTACTTTATCCTACCATTGTTTGAAAATAGGATAACATTGGATCATTAGCCTATATAAGACTGAGCATCGTTATTTTTGAGTGCACATGCAACATTGATTTTTTTAATAATAATTATAAAACCATGCTGCATCTATCCAGTTCTTAAAAGTAAAATTTTCATTTCATGAGCTATAAATTCTGTTACTTTTTTCAGGAGTTATGCACCAGGTGAAAAATTTAGCAGAATCAGAGGCTTTACTGACAAGTCCCCCCAAGGCTTGCACTAATGGCTCAGGAACACTTAGTGCTACTACAACAGTAAGCACTGGAACAACCACTACTGCTAGCAATGCTGCTTCAGATTTAGGTTCTCCAAGCTTACAGCATAGCAGGGAAGACTCTTTGGACCTGAGTCCACAGGGGTGAGTTCACTTGACGAGGTATCTGAATCAGATATCCTCCTAAGATGTCAATCAGCATGTTAAAGGTTTTCTATTCTTTATTTGCACATAAAAAAAATGGAGTGAAGAATGTTATGATTCAGTATTTAATGTATCAGTAAGTTGTTTTTTTTTTAAAGTCAACATAATAGGATGTTAGTATTGTAATAATTTTGGATTTTCTCCTACATGCATTTGTTTTTTTAAAGTGCATTTTTTGTTCTAGCTGTCATTACTCTTTTAAAATATACATCAGTAGCTGACATTCAGTTAACTATTTGTCAACTTCTCTCAACCTGTTTTTAAGCCATATAAAATGAAAAAGTAGCAGAAATCACCTGAGTATTTAGGCAGATATTTGTCTTTTAAGCAATGCTTAAGTGTTAAAATGTTAGCTGCTAAAAAGTATATCTAGTAGGATCATTTAAAATCCATATGTATTTAAAACTGATATTTGTTGAAATATGAAGCCACATTAAAAAGCCTGATATATAATGTGTTTTTAATCCAATAGCCAATTAAGTGATGTTTTGAAGAGAAAACGATTGATATATAATGTGTTTTTAATTTAATAGCCGATTAAGTGATGTTTTGAAGAGAAAAAGATTGCCAAAACGTGGACCCCGAAGGCCAAAATATTCACCTCCCAGAGATGAGGACAAAGTAGACAATCAAGGTAAGTTTTGTCAAAACAGGTATTGTAAATTGTTAAAATAAATCGAGGTCTAGGTTTTCTCCCAGCCACATTCTTCAGCTAATATTGTCTCAGCCAACAAAACCATCTCAAGTGAAACTGCTGGGATAACTCATTTCTGATAAATTTATGGGCTGTTGCCAGGTGTGGTTGTTACTTTTTGGCTGAAATACCATTTTCTACAAAAGTCTTTAATTAAACATCAAAGTTTCCCCCTTCTTGATAATACAAACTCTTTCATAGGGCTTCTCTTCAATGTACAAATGCTACTGGGGTTTTTTTTTTACAATGTTAAATATGCCATGGATATTCTAATCCTGCGTAAGTCCTTGTTTCCTTGGATGTCTTATTATTTCTTATCACAGATACTTTTTGCTTTTGCTGTAAACTGCTGTGAGTCCCTTCATTGAATTCAACAGTATACATATTTAAATGAATGGACAAGCAAGCAATTAAATATTGGTTACATAACATGAAATAAGCTAGAATCTGGAACATCCTGGCTTGTTCTTAAGTATCTGTATGCTAGTTACTATTTATTTGCAGTTATTTGATTTGCTTGGGAGAAACACCCCACCCCCCCCCCCCCCCCCCAGTAATTATGGCATTTGAAGGACCCAAAGTATTAACAGTAATAAGGGAGAAACTAAGCAACAGCAAATTTTCCAACCTTAAAAAAAAAATCCCTTTATAAATGCAAACACACACAATATTTTTTAAATACAGGCTGATGCTTGTTTCTGGCTGAGCACCCACAACAGCTTGATTTAGAAAAGGTTTAATGATGAGTTTTAATATTGTAGGAAATTACAAAGAGTTGGCTGTTCAGGTGCATGCTTGCCCTGGAGAACATAGGGAAGTAAAAGACTTTCTTGATAGCTAGACATAACACAAATGGTTTAGAGCTGTCCAGAGTGAAACTATCCGGCATTGATAACATAAGGTAGTCCTTTACTTAAAACAGTTCATTTAGTGACCATTTGAAGTTACAACTGTTGCAGCATCCCCATGGTCACATGATCAACATACAGATGCTTGGCAGCTGACTCATTTATGACCATTGCAGCGTTCTGGTGTCATATGATTACCTTTTGCAAGCTTCTGACAAGCAAAGTCAATGGGAAAGCTTGATTCACTTAACAACTGTATTACTAATTAAATGATTGCAGTGATTCACTTAACAACTGTGGCAAGAAAGGTCATAAAATGAGGCAAAATTAACTTAACTGTGTCACTTAGCAGCATAAATTTTAGGCTCAATTGTGGTTTGTAAGTCAAGGAATACTTGTACAAATTTGAGAAAAGAAGCTGCAACAGCAGAAAAGGAGAGGCAAATGTTCACTGAGGTCTGGAAATCAAACATTAGAGAGATAGTCAGCTAGACAGAGCTATAAAACAGAGCAGGATGTAGGAATGCAGATCCTAGAGGGATGAGTTGTTTCCAGCAGAGGGAAATTACTGGCAGCTATTCTTAAATAGGCCAGTTGGATGAATAGCTCAATTATAAGCATTTGTGTCTTTCTTTCTTGTGGAGCTGAGCAGCATAGACACATTTGGACTTTGATGTGCTGCCAGGATCTGATCTCTAACTCTCACCTAATTCCTCTCCCCCCACCCCACTCCTGGGGATTTCCTGCCCCAAGTAATAGAAGCTGAGGGGGGGTCTGATGCTGATGTCAGCACCAAGAGTCAGCAGATACCCAAACATCAGATTCCTCAGCATCTTGACAGTCTTGACAGTTGGTACGTATTCCAAAGAACTGTTACCAGTGGTATATGCCTGCAGTGACAGCATATATAATGCTGTATGTATATATAAACCAAAGAGTGGCAGCAATATGGGTATGTAAAACATGAAGAACACATGTCCTCCTTTTGAAAGTGCATTTGGTAATATGATACTATTTTTAATTCACTTGGCATCTGTGACTGCTTATAGCTTGCTCTGGGTTGAATCATTTAAAGAATATTAAACACAAATATTGGTAGCTCTTAATCTAAAACAATCTCAAGATAATTGACAAATGTATTCATCCTATGTAAATTCCTTCAAACTTAAAGTCTATTACCGTTTTCCTTTTTTTTTTTGTAAAAGCAAAAAGCCCTACTGCTACACAGTCTCCCAAATCTTCCTTCTTGGCAAGTTTGAATCCTAAAACATGGGGAAGATTAAGTACACAGTCGAACAGCAACAACATTGAACCAGCACGTACAGCTGGTGTGAGTGGCCTGGCAAGAGCTGCATCAAAAGATACAATATCCAACAACAGGTACTCTTCCCCCCGCTCCCCCCCCAAAAAAAATGAAAATGAGCTTTGTTATATAAAACACAATTCTGTACAACATTGAACATAACTTTTTATTTTTTAATATATTGCTTTGTCTATAGCAACTAAGCTTATAAGTTCCTTAGTGATAGAAGATCCTGAAGACCATATTGGATCAAAAATGTTATCTAATAGATGATGGAGATTATCAAGTAATGGGAGTATATGTGTGAAAAAAAATTAAAGAACAAATCATTCAAGCTAAAACCATGACAAATAACTAGGACAAGACTATTATGTTTCTATAAAAAGAAAAGAAATGTTAAAGACAATCTAAAATAAACAGATTACTGGTGGAAATTGGTTTTTAGTTTTCATTCTCTCTAAAATTATGTGATTTGTTTATATTAAAATATATATTCAAAGAGCTTTTCAGAGAATGTGTGTAGTACAAAGATGGTAATATATTAAATTGTGCATTTCTTGTAGAGAGAAAATTAAGGGTTGGATTAAAGAGCAGGCTCACAAATTTGTGGAACGTTATTTTAGTTCGGAGAATATGGATGGTAGTAACCCTGCACTAAATGTGTTACAGAGACTTTGCACTGCAACTGAACAACTCAACCTTCAGGTTAGGATATCTTTTTCATTAGCCTTTCAATAAAAGGGTAACTTTTTGTGGGAGGACAATTAAGCACTGTGCTCTTCTTGCTTAAATAAAAATGTTTAATATATATATAGCTTTGCTTTAGAAAAGATAGATTTTAAAACTTGATGTGTGCAAGGATTATAAGTTTTTCTTGCTTGTAGTTTTTTTGCTGAAGAAAGATTGTTATTATCAGTTTTTATTCAAATAATTTTAAAGGATATAATTAGAATTGTACCAGCTTTTTTTTAATTCTAAGATGTAATTTTATCATGTACCAAGCACAATTGAACATAGAGTAAAACTAAGCTCGATTTGTGAATGTGTGAATTTAAAATTACAAGCAGAAGTAACTTGGGCTGATCAGAGCTGAATACATAATAGATTGTTATGGAATTGTCATTCCAATTAATGATCCCATATGAAGATGTGCATGTCCAAGGAAGACCAAGCTTTCTCTTCAGGAAAATATAGCAGGATAGCCACATCTTACGTTTGAAGTACACTAGAAATTTGCATTTGAGTAAATTTTGGATTTAATCTGCATCCAATTAAATATTATTTTCCCTTGCAATATGTATCTTAAAATAACTAAATATTTTTAAAAAGGTCAAACGTTGGGGAAACTGAGCCTTGAAACTAACCATATAAGCAACTATTACTTCAATTTAAGCACTTCAAAAACAGTTGTACTCATTTCATGGTACAGGTAGTTCTCATTTAGTGACTGCTTTGAATAGCAGCTGTTTGCAGTCTGTAAAGCAAAGGAAAGCTGAAGCAAGAATGTAAGCACAATTGCAATTTCAGTTAGTGACCACTTTGCTTTACAATCAAATTGCTGGTCCCAATTGTGGTTGCTAAATGACGACCACATTTAGCGGTTGTCATTTAGCGCTTATGATTATTTTATGAATTGCTTTCCGGTGTTTCTGCAGACATAGTGTTGTTGCTTTGTTTTCCATTAAACATAAAGCTGCTTTAATGATTTATTAAAGAGATATGTTTCATTCAAGGCCTCATGCATTGCAAAACATTTTGTTCAGATGCTTTGCACAACCTTATTACTAATAGATCTGGTATCTCTACTGAATTCAGTCCTTGAGTAATAACATTATTTTCTTATTTTGTAAGAGTGGCTCTTAATATTCTCATCAAGCTGTTTTAAGTTTTCTTACTATTTTTATTCACTAACTTGTAATAGTAGATATCAATACAGATGTAATATACTAATTAGTGAACATTGGATGAATGAAAATTTCAGGATTCACAAATAATAGCTATTGCTGAATTTAATAAGCCACGATGAAAACAATGAAACTGTCACGAAAGTAAGAAAGAAATCCATAGTTTGGTCATTATTTGTTGCCTCAATCAGTGAGAAGAAAAAAATTTTTGTTTGTCAAAGTTTCACTTGGATGGCTCTGGGGAAGTGTTTTGAAAAGAAATATTTCAAGCATCCTATCTCTGTGGGTCATGCACTGCATGAATATGTTGTGCGCTATCTCTTATTTATAGTGTTGGTTCTATCCATACTCGGATATGACAAAACAAGATCAGTAAAGTCAAATCTGCACATATTTTACAGTTTGTTTTTCTCTCTTTTCTGTTTTTAACTATGTTGTTTTATTCCATTTATGGAATAGTTTCAAAACTACGAAGCCTTGTTCTTATATAGAGACTATTTCTTTCAGGCGGATGGTGGAGTTGAGTGCCTTGTAGAAATCCGTAGTATAGTCTCTGAGTCTGATGTCTCTTCATTTGAGATCCAGCACAGTGGGTTTATGAAGCAGTTGCTGCTTTACTTGACGTCAAAGGCTGAAAAAGATGCTGTAAGCAGAGATGTCAGATTGAAAAGGTTCCTTCATGTGTTTTTCTCTTCTCCTGTAAGTATTCGTGTATTGTTCCTTTAGTAATATAGGGGTCTTTTCATTCCACTATCTACTCTGTAACAGATCTTTTGAATATGTTAGCTATTTCTGCCAGATAAATATTCTGGTTATTTTATCCCAGTAAATGCTTGACAGGCAAATTTTGAAATATGGTTTGATGCTAACCTCACAAAAAAAAAATCTGAGTTTTCTATTTGATATATAAATTATTTAGTTTAATGATCAAGACAGTTAAAATTAAAAATTAAATAAATAAAGTACAATTATACTGCTCTTAATGAACTATAGTCTATCAGAATTGTACTGTCTTGAACATTTGGAATATAATTTCCATATTGCCCAAAGAAGTAAAATAATACTGTATTCTTTAATTTCAGTTCCTGATTAAGAGCTGTGTGAATTCAGTGGTCCCTTTCAATTTTATATTTGGAAGGAACCATTTCTGTTTGTCCATTTGGATTATCTAAATGTTGACTTGTCCAAACTTTGTGATTTTTACATAATGGGAAAAAATTAACTTTTACAGCTTCCTGGAGAAGAACCCCTTGGAAGACTGGAACCTTTAGAAAATGCGCCTTTGTTAGCATTGGTCCATAAAATGAATAATTGTCTTAGTCAGATGGAGCAATTTCCAGTTAAAGTCCATGATTTTCCAAGTGGAAATGGAACGGGGAGCAGGTAAGGATTAATGCTCAGGTAAACGTATTTGTATTCCTTGTAGCATGTTCCTTGTATTATGAATGCTGCACAGGTAAAATGATATGTTATATGGTGTTTATTGTTTCTTTTCTTTAAATACTAAATAGGTATTTCCAAATTAGCAGAAAATCTTAAACTTCTGTGTAGAGGTTGCAAGAATGTAATATTTATAAAATTCCAGCTTCCTAATCTGGCATGCTGCATGAACTTCAGTTGTCAGAATATGATTTGCCTGTTTCATCTACGCACACTTCACACTTTTGCATCTAAAATACTCAACCTACTGAAAAAGTATTTGAGCCTGGGTGTATCCATATAAGAGAGAAGGAAAATGACACTTTCTGTCATTAACAGCAAAAGTGAATTTGCAATAATTTATAATGGGGGAGACATTACGGGGTAGATCTATAACCAAACTGTATTGACCAAATATGGTTGGATAATTTAAGATAAATACAGAACATTATATGAACCATGTAATCGTGCCTTATCTTGTTGATTTATGAAATAATATATTTTCATATATGTACATGTTATGTACACACACACACACACACACACACACATATATATATATGAATGCAGTTCAGCATTCAAAAAAAAAAACACACACACACACACAACATATATGTGTGTGTATGTTTTCTTAAGTTTTTGTGGGTACTTACATGTATGGTATTCAGCTTTGTTCGGGTATTTTCCCATGTCATTATTGTTGTGCTTTTAAAGTTGTAGCAACATTTCGGCAGAATCTGCCATCATCAGGCTTCTGTACTGTGTTCGTCTGTGAATCAGACTAAACTGAAACAGCTGTGAAAGTCTGACTCACAGACGAACACTATGCAGAAGCCTGATGATGGCAGTTGAGATTCTGCCTAAACGTTGCTACAACTTTGAAAGCACAATTATAATGACGTGGGAAAATACCCAAACAAAGCTGAATACCATACATACAAACTTACACACACACACACGCATGCACACACACACATACACACTGTGTTTCTCCCAACAATACGGCCAACCCCAAAACAAAGGCCCAGTACTGTTTGTGCACATGCAGTTAAATTTAAGGCCTGCCTTCAAAATTTGGGTCTATTTAAGTGCATGCACAGCCGTTTACACCATGAGGTGAGGAGGCATGGGGGGGGAACTTGCCCAACTTATCTCACGTGACTTACCTGTCCATTAGATCTCAGTCCCTTGTCTCTGTCATGCCACTTCTTTTGATCCCTGCTTTCCCTGCCACAGTTATTGCTCATCCAAAGCCCTCTGCCACCGCCCCCACCGGCCCCCTGGCTTTCTCACACACAAGAAAAGTGGGAAGAAAAAGAAAGGAAGAAGGGGGGGAGACATTTTTGAACAGGTCCAGGACTTTTCACATTGTCATGATCAGCCTCTGCCGTGGATGTGCTTGTGTGTAGAGGGGGCATGTTTCTGGCAGAATTAGGGAAAAGAATGGGGTGAATTGGAAGAGATTTTCCTCATGAGAATGGGGAACACAATGCTAGTAGGGTATGATTTATCCAGGCTGCCCTCTCCTGTTATCTCTGCAACCTTTGGGGAAACTTATAACGAAAGGTTAGGTTCACTAAAATACGCTTCTATGGTGGATTTTTGACTTTTCCCAATTCACTTGTGGGGGTGGCATTCATTCTCCCCTAGCCTCTGCCTTTTCTCTTTGGCTCACAGCTTCCAGAGTTTTCCCAGTCTCTGAATGCACACACACACACAAACACACACACACACATGCCGGGGGAGGGGGCTCCATCCAAATCAGTGTCTGTATTAATCAATGTTATTCTGCCTCGCTCTTTAAGGCACCCCTCAAAAAAAACAGCCTAGCTGTTTTTTCAGGGGGTCTAAAATAAATAAGGCCCAGCCTTATTTTCTGAGAAATGTGTGTGTGTGTGTATGTGTATGGGAAATTTACTATGAGGCAAATGCAGTACCATTATTGCAATTTCAAGTTGCATTGTACCTCCAGTATTTAATCAAGGCATGTTCTGATTGTTTAATTTTCTTAGGTGTTCATGTTCATTAACTACTAAAGATTGTACTTTGTATTTAGAGAAAACAACTCTTGGTTTGAATTTAGTTCAAGTAGATTATAATATTATTACATAGAGTAAGTCTTCTTTTTATATTCTGAGAACAAATCTTTTTGCTCCTGGTTGTTTCGCAGTTATTATCCATGATTTGAATCATTCTTTTGTGGAATAATTGCAAAAGTATTATCCCTAAGGTGTCTCTGGTTCTTCATGTGTGGTCTCTGTGAATTATTTATGTGACTTTGTGAATCTTCTGTGGCTGATTTTTTTTTTCCTGGGGAACTATGCCAGTATTGGCATGCATGGAATCAGTCTCTTCCTCTTCATTCATTTTCTGCCACTTAGCAGTTGGTTAATTGTTGAGGATATTCCATTTTTTATTCAATCGTCTTTATAGCCAAGAAATTCACTCACTGATTTTGTTTTCAAAGGCAAGGTACAATAGAATTTATTGGCTTCTTAATTGGTAGCTTTAGGCTGTTGAATTCCAGTTTATAGCTTGTGGATTAATATAATCAAGCTTAGTACAACGGCTCTTTGCACTGGTTTTATTCTCCACTGTGGGTTTGCCCCTGAGAATATTTTATCCAAATGTGATTTTCAGAACAAGTTTCAGTAGTTTATCAATCCCTCTTCATTCCACAATATAATTCTCAGATGCAATTGTTTTGTTGCCTTTAATATTCACTGGAGAGACTGTGAAAAGCTTTACTGCAGGTTTCTGCCCATTTTTGTACAGTAGATTCTGAATGCATTAGGAATTATGCATTAATTCCACATGGACCCTTTCAATATCAACAATGCTTTGTAGTGGTATAGTTCTGTCCAATATCTACAAAAAAGCATCTGCTTATGGCCTTAGTGTTTTGTCCTATGTTCCCAACTCAGTCACTGAATCAAGGAAAATTCTTAATTAGGGTATTACTCTTATTTATTTTGATCTAATCGTTGGGCCACCACTGTCAGGTAAACTTCCCCCAAATGTGTGTTGCGCTGAGGCCACAATAAAGGAAAATAGATTGTTTACCTGCAATTGTGATTCTTTATTATCTGCATTTGCACAAACCAGTCTCCTTCCTCTTTTAAGTCTGGGTGATTCTAGTTTGAGTATTTATTTACTAATTCTTAGGAGCTAGGAATGAAACAGGAGAAATTTTTTTTGGCAATACTGACATGTTTTCCACTCAAAATCTCTATTATAGAAGGTTCTTTAGCTATAGAAAGTTGATAGGCTTTAATGCAAGATGTAAAAAAACTTGTATATGTGAATGTGCAGATGCCAAGGAAAAGATTTATAGTTATAAATAAGTAACTTGTATTTCTGACTATTCTGCTTCTTATTTTTACAAGATGAAAATTATAGTATAAAACCTCCTAGAATAAATAATACATGAAAATCCACATAGATTATGAGAAAAAGTTGCAAGAGGCACCATATAAATCTCAAACCAATATTCTTAAATTAGAATGTCATTTAAATTATAGTCCAAATGCTTTCCTTTGTTTTTAGGATAAAACTAGATTTCCAAAAGAAAATTCATAAATGTTTCTGTCAATTGATAAATCATTTTTGATGTTAGTATCCATCATAATTTTTTAACTGATATCCTAAATTCCTGAAAAAAACTGCTACTCTTTGAGGTATTCACCTAATTAAAAATATTTTAAAATAACTGTTGGGAAGTGCTAGCTTTTAAATGATGTGGGTATCAGCTTCGCTGAAATGTTCTTGTATCTTCTATGATACTATGGTATCTGTAGGAATTGCGGGAAAGTGGAAGTCTATGTTGATTTTAGACTAGATTGATGAAAATCTACATATTTTCTCTGTAATTTGAACTAAAAACAATAACCTATTAAACAATAGGTTAAACAATGACCGAACTTATTTGTATGCTTGAACATTGAGATTAAAACTAACAAGATGGGATGTCTAATGAAGTAATATCTTAATTATTTTCTTCTACTAGTGCATTGTGGTGCACTACTCCACATATTTATTCAAAAGGAGGTAACACTTTTTAATTGGTCTTGCCCTGGGTAGGATTGTATGAAGGTGCTACTTTAATCAATGTAAACTGTCTTGAACAAGCACCTTGCTATAATAATTTGAAATCAAATGAAAAATATCACATGATGTTATGAAGGTTCTGAATTAGAAAGACAAATTAAAATACCTGTAATCTCACCAATGTAATCTATGCAGCCAATGCAAAAGATGATTTATTTTAATTATTATAATGAATTGATTGTATGAAACAGAAAATAGAATAATTGTAGCAACGTTTTTCATAAATTATCTTGAGTTTTTCTCTTAACAGAGGATCACAAGCTTTAAAATTTTTCAACACACATCAGTTAAAATGCCAGCTGCAAAGACATCCAGATTGTGCTAATGTGAAACAGTGGAAAGGAGGACCAGTGAAGATAGACCCTCTAGCGTTGGTACAAGCCATTGAAAGATATCTTGTAGTTAGAGGTATTTTATTCTTGTTATGATTCACTACCACTGTATGATCACAATTGTATATTATTTCTAGTTGTGTTTTAGGAACTCAGCTTTTACAAACTGTATTATAACTCACTTCATTAAAAGTTTTAAACAGCCTAGCCAAGGTTTCTTTGCAATGACATTCTACTCCCGATTGCATCAGTGCTCATATATCTAGCCAACAGTTTGGTCTGCCCATTCCAAATAGCCTGTTCATATATAGGCCAGAATCAGGAATAGGTTAACCAGCTAATATGGACAAATAGCTAATTGAAGGACATTTCTTATTGAATATTGTTATAACTCAAGTTAATTTTTTATTGTATATAATTTTCCTTCATAGATCAGCAGTTTATTGTTGAATTATTAAGGATTGCATGTGCAAGGAACATTTCCAATATGATATGACAACTTTCCCTACCTGATGACTCTGAATGATAATTTTCCCTCTGTGACAGTTGCTGTCTATCTTGGAATTCTGATAGAAGTTAGACAATCTGTTATTCTTTGGGTCATCAGCATAGCTTCTAATGCATTTGAAAAATTCTTAAATATTCAGAGAAATATCAGAAATGTATCCATCTTAAAAATAGCCCATGTTAAACTGTACAGCACAATCAAATATAGGAGTTGACCACAGGCAATGTTTGATGATATTTCTTATTATGTTTTATAATAGTTTTTTGATACATGATTTATAAAATGTGTCAAATTTCAATTCCATGGGAGTTCATTACTCCTAGACTTTAGACACATTCTGTAATTTAGACCATTTGTAGTACCTTGGTTGAAAAAGTTGATATGATGCACCATTTCATCCCAGTGGAAGGTTATAGGCATGTGTGTTTTAGTAATACATAGATTCATAATAGAGGTATATGCATTAGTTTGTGCAAGCCTATATCTTAGTAAGAAATAAAGTAAAGTAATTGGATAACTAAGAAAGGTATTTGTTTATGCATGCACATATACATATGTATATATGTAGATACACATTATTACTTCTGTAGTATAAGCAAAAATGATAAACAAAGGTAACAAAAAACCATATAGTCTTTATCATTTCAGGTCCATAGGAAGTGCTTGATAGGTGGACAAAAATGCCAAATCCAGTTTAAACATCTGGCTGAATGTGTGACCAACCTTAATAATTGAGGAAAAACAATTGGGAAAAAAAATGAAATCCCGGAATAGTCGGAGATATGCATATCAAAACTGTATATCTGTTAAAGACATGTTCATTGTTATACCAATCCTGAGCCCTCAAAACAATACATAAAGAACTTCCTCAATATCTCAAAATATTGAATATATCTGATACCCTAAAAAAAAATCACCCTGCTTCGAACTGTCTATATTTTTAGATGGTACTGTAGTACCATCTCAGATGCTTGGATAGGACTTGAATTATTAAGACTTAGACTGTAAGTCTGAGTTTAGATTACCCAGTCATAATAATTTAAAAACCATAACACCCACCTATCACTTATCCCAGAAGAAGCATGCTGATAAATTTTCCCATGCCTAAAGCATGGGAATTAAATTAAAGTTTTAATTGTCTTTTCTTAGATCACTTAGTATGTAGAAGCTTCTTAGTAAAATTCTTGGAACTCCTATGCTAAATTATTCTTTCTGTAATGGGTTATTTGAGATAGAATATTATACTGTGATTTACATTTAAAAAATAATTTTAAAAAGCCAAGGCAATTTTTCATCTTTGCTTCCTCCATTGGAGAAAATGTTTTCTATAAATATAAGAGCATAAAATGTACTTTGCAGTTTCTGTAATTATTTTAAAATCATTCTTTGGCACATGATCCAGTGGTACATTCTATTTGTTTATTTTAGGTTATGGCAGAGTGAGAGAAGATGATGAAGATAGTGATGATGATGGATCAGATGAGGAAATAGATGAATCTCTGGTAAGGCACTGTTCAGTGTATAATTCTGCTTTGCATTTTCAAAAGTTGTTTTTAAAGGTTTTTCTCTCCCCTCCCGGCACATCTGCTTTTTTAAAATAGGCTGCTCAGTTCCTAAATTCAGGGAATGTGAGGCACCGGCTTCAATTCTATATTGGAGATCATCTCCTGCCATATAACATGACAGTTTATCAAGCAGTTAGACAATTTAGTTTGCAAGCTGAAGAAGAGAGGGAGTCTACAGATGATGAAAGCAACCCATTGGGAAGAGCTGGCATATGGACCAAAACTCATACCATTTGGTGAGTCAAAAGAAAGGATCTGTGACAGTTCTCATATAAATCTGATGAAGTATTATATTAATTATATTGATTATATTATTAAAATAGTTGAACTAATTGTAATTATTCTTAATTTCTAATTAACATGACAAAATAGAGGAAAGTAGGTTGGAGCAGATCTTAAAACTTTCTGAAGGTTTAATCAAATGTAAAAATATGTGAGTACAGGGATTAGCTTTGGTTTATTTCATCCATTCCTAACAGGAAAAAAATATTCTGGCATCTTTGGTATTATAGAGCCTGAATGAACAATAAACCCTAAAACTACATATTTGTCTCCTGGTGAAAGGAAATTGGAGACCTTTTATTGCATTTTGTTTGAAAAATAAGATTGAATGTTTCACATGAATTCTGAAGATTCTTCAATGAGGTGAAATATGACACTAATTTCCTCTATATGCTATTTTTATTCATTTATAATTACTGTAGAAGTAGGTTTATTTATATGTTCTATTTCTATCCCACTTTCCACCAGAAGTTCAAGATGATGTATAAAACTCCCAGTTCCAATTTTTCCTATAACAGCCATCTGACCAGTTTTGTCTGGATTCTGAAGTAAAGCAGAAGATTATCAGGGAGCTCTAGGGTTGTAGGCTAGACTAGGGCAGTTTAAAATAATCATAGAACATAAGTGCAAAACTATTTCTGAACCATTTTAATAGAAACTGCTTGGATATATCTGTGTACTAGAATATGGTTCCCAGATGTATACTTATGTTAAATCCATTAGTTATATAAACAAGGAAGTCCATTTAACAGATAATCAGAGTTAGATAATCTAATCCAACCCCCTGCCCAAGCAGGAGACCCTACACTATTTCTGACAAATGGCAGTCCAATCTCTTTTTGAAAATCTCAAGTGATGATGCTCCCACAACTTCCGAGGACAAGTGGGTTCCATTGGTTGATTGTTCTCACTGTCAGAAAGTTTCTCCTTATTTCCAGGATAAATCTCTCCTTGTTCTGTTTCCATCCATTATTCCTTGTCTGGTCTGTTGGTGCTTTCGAAAATAGCTTGATCCCTTCCTCTCTGTGGCAGCCCCTCAAATATTGGAAGACTGCTATCATGTTTCTCTTGGTCCTTTTCTTTACTTGAATAGTCATGCCCAGTTCCTGTAATCGTTCTTCATATGTTTTAGTCTCCAGTCTCTTAATCATCCTGGTTTCTCTTCTCTACTTTTTCTAGAGTCTCAACATCTTTTTTATAATGTGGTGACCAAAACTGGATGCAGTACCCTCGGCATGGTCTGACTAAGGCTTTATAGAGCCTGGTTTCACCCAGTCTAGATGTGTACTTTTGGTTTTTCTTGCCTAAGTGTAGGACTTTCTTTTCTCTACATTGAATTTCATTTTGTTAGATAGGGCCCAGTGTTCTATTCTGTCAAGATCCATCTGGATCTTGAGCCTATCTTCTTGGGTGTTAGCTATTCCTGCCAGCTTAGTATCATCTGCAAATTTGGTAAGTTCCCCTTCTATTCCCTTATCTAAGTCGTTAATGAAGATATTGAAGAGTACTTTAAAACTGTAAGACTCAAAAATTTGGATTGAATGATTTTCATTGGATTTAAGAAGGGTGCCCACGTGGGAACCATATGTCATCTGAAAGATTGGTTTTGTTTTAAAGATATTAGTGGCCACTAATGTACAATAGCCTTCTCATAAGAAAGAAACTCAGTATAATCTTTGCATCCCTTTCAGTTGTCTTTTTGACAACTGACTTAAATTGTTCTTTCCAAGAAGGATGGAATATCACTCCAAGGTATTTAATGGATATGAATTGTACCATTGAGTTTCCATTTATTTGCCAATGATATTTATGACAGCAGAACCCCCTTAAAAAAAGATTTAGAGTATCTAATAATTAAGGTTTTTTCATTACAGTAGATTTCTAGAGCTCAGTCTTCTGCGTCTGATCTGTGTAGTAAAAATATAACAGCAGCATCAACATAAGGAAACAGTGATCTGTTCATTCCTCATAGGAAAGATTAAAGTTGCTTTTAGATAAAGCTATAGAGTTCAAATAAATATGAAGTAAGAGAAGAGGCAAAATCCTGTTTTACTTCACCCCTTTCAGCATTAGGATATTGGCAGAGGTAAAGATAATGATCAAATATAACTTTCACAGGATATTTTTGTGTTTTCTTAATTAACAGTATATATTAACAGTATAAATCTCCTGTGTGAAGGATCAATTTCTACCAGCGCCAATCCTAACTATAGAGTTGAATGCAGATTTCAGATCAAGAAAAACAAACAATGTCCTGCGAGGTGCCCCATGAAGGGACATAAATAGAAAGATATTGGGAGATAAATTGTAAATTAATAATTTAATTTTATAGCTATAACTTTATTTTTTCATTGACCTGATTTTTTTATTTTTAAATTGATCCAAGGAAAAAAGCTATTGCTCATGCTTCTCCGTTGTTGGATCAATTATTTATTAGAATGTATTTCTTTTAGGTACAAGCCAGTACGAGAAGATGAAGATAGTAATAAAGATTGTGTTGGTGGTAAAAGAGGAAGAGCACAAACTGCTCCTACGAAAACATCTCCCAGAAATGCAAAAAAACATGATGAATTGTGGCATGGTAAGTAATTAGTTTATTTCCTAATGTAGACTAAAGGTTGTATAAGTTTTGAACTATATTAATTCAACTGCAATTTAATTGACATTGTATTTCTACACTTGTATTATGTAAAATGACTGATGAAAATATTGTATATAATTCCTTCTCTAATGGAATGTATTTTCTTATAGATGGTATATGTCCTTTTGTCTTAAATCCTTTGGAAGTTTATCTGATATCTTCCGCTCCTGAAAGTATAACTTTTGAAGATCCCTCAGTAGATGTTGTTATTCTATTAAGAGTTTTACATGCCATCAGTCGCTATTGGTATTATCTATATGATGTAAGTATTCATGGTACATTTGCATTAGATATCTGGATCTGTGTTGAGCTTCAGTTTTTCCTAGGTATAATTTATATAAATTTTTATTGTCCATATAAGATCAGCAGAAGAATGTTAATTAACAATGTATGAAATTATTGATTATTGTCTTTATGACAATAGTATTGTTTCACCACAAAGCTAATTTATCCATGCGTATCAGTAGAAAATTATAGTGGACCTGAATAATTTACTGTATGGTTATCCATTCATGCAGATATTACACTTTAAAAACCACATCAAATGTTGATTACCTGACACTTCCGAGAATATAAGAACTGCCTTTGATCACAGCAAAGACAATCTATTCAGTATATTGATAAATGCACATATTGTGTGAGATTCTTTAACGTAAAGAATAATTTATATGATCATTTATCAAATGATTCTCTAGAAGTGTACTTCAAAATGCTTTGAAGGAAATTTAAGCTATTGCTAGCTGGGTAGATTTGGGAAGGGGTCATCATTTTTGTTCTCTATGTTTTGTGGTATTTCTTTATGTTATATAAGGCATGGTTAATAGGCATGATAAATTTTATACAGAGAGGAAGTGGGAGAGTTATGGCACCTAGCTTTTGATGGTATACTATGATTTATAAAAAGGCAAAGCAGGTTCAGAAGACATGTCACAATCTCTGTCTTTGTAATAGCCTTAATATACTGAACTGCCAAATAAAAACAACTTTCTTTTTGTTACTGCAGAATGCAAGCTGTAAAGAAATTATTCCAACATCTGAATTTATCAACAGTAAGCTAACAGCAAAAGCTAACAGACAGCTTCAAGATCCTTTGGTAATAATGACAGGAAACATACCAACATGGCTGACAGAGCTAGGAAAATCATGGTATGAAGTTTATTTATCACTATCGATATTTTAATATGTTTATTCCTTATTGCTTAAGGTGTTTTATTATGAATGAATAAAAAATAGGAAAATAAATACAAAAGATTAAATTTTAATCTTAGACTGATGACTTTATGAAACGTATAAAACCACTTGATTTAATAAGAAGCACACACACACACACCGCACACTATATTTCAGGTTACTGAAATGCATAATACCAAGAATAATAATAAACAATTCTTTACATAAAGTTTTGAGTGGTCTTGTCTTTAATGTTTATGCAACATATACAGTTTGCCTAGATACTTAATGGTTAGGAGATCAAAGAAAATAATGAAAAGAAGTTGTTTCTTGGTGACAGTTTTCCAAATCATGACACTGGGTTGTATCCCTGCTTCCAAGAGGAGTTCTACTAAAACCTGGCTTTTTAAATGAGTATTCAAGTATTATTCATGTAACATAATAATTTTAAACAATTAGGAGATATGGCTTCTTTTATTCATGTCCCAAATTTTCTAGATAGAATTACAACTTCATAAGAGGCTGAATTTTGCAAATTAAAAATATAATTTGGTTGCAAATCTAGCTTTATTCAAGTCTTTATATTGCCAATACTTAAATAAGCTAATTAATTCACTTTACACTGATTTTGACATATAGAAGTTCAGAATGGATTTGTTTGAAGGGGTAACTATCGTAATGCCAGCTTGTTTGAACTTCAGAGGTATGTTTTGTATATATAAATCACTTACCATATTTTTTGGAGTATAAGATGCACTTCCCCCCCTCAGAAGGTCTGTGGAAATGTCTGTGTGTCTTATATAGCAAATATGGGCCCATTTTTGGCCTCCCAAAGCCTCTGCGTGTCCAGTTTTTGCCCTTCCTGGCATGCAGAAGCACTCTGCGGGCCAAAAACGCACCCATTTTTGGCCTTTAGAGCAGGGGTGGAATTCAAATTTCTTAAAACTGGTTCTGTGGACATCACTTCATTTGATAGTCATGTGACTGGGTGGGTGTGGATTGTATGTAAATATTATAAATATTTATGTAAACATTGAATTTTTTTTATAAAAAAAACTTTTACCCAAAATCAGGCAAAGCAGGCAGATTGAATTGCTCACAGAACCACAGATTCACTTAGAGAGCTATGATTCTGCAATCTGCTACCTGAGTCTGTCACAAAATTTGCTTGCAAGAAAACTCATAAAATTTGCTAGCAAGCAAACTTACAAAATTAACTCACAACAAACATGTATGTAAATTCAGCTCTGCTTTTAGATTAGCTAGAAAGCAAGAAATCCAATGATTTCCTGCTTTCTAGCTAATCTAAATCTGGCACAGCAGAACAGCTGATGGTTGGGGAGGGGGAAAGAAAAAATGGCAACCTACCAAACCCAGGCAAGTTTGATGGTGCGAATGCCAGGTAAGGAGTGAGTGGGCCGGGCAGGGCCAGCCAGTGGTGCGATTTGCTGGTTCTCCAAACTGGGTAGAATCATAACAAGCAGTTCTATAGAACCGGATCAACCAGGTAGAATCCCACCCCTTCTTCAGAGGCCTCCATAGGTCCCGTTTTTGCCCTTCCCTCCTCTGCAGAGTTCTTCTGGATGCAGGGCAGTGCAAAAACGGAACCCGCGGAAGGTTTTGGGAGCCTGCAGAGTGCTTCCGGACACTGGGGAGGACAAAACAGGATGTGTGGAGGTAAAAAACTATTTTTTTCTTGTTTTCCTCCTCTAAACCAAGATGCATTTTATAGTCTGGTGTTTATTATACTCTAAAAAATACGGTATATCTTTTTTTCCCCTAGGAGTGTTTACTTGAAATCTGTTTCGGTAGGCATTCAGTTACCAGGTTTAAATGCTTGTACTGATTTGCACCTTTAGTGGTCTCCAACAGTATACTTTAAATATTTTGCTGTATTTAATATTTTTTCATTTGGCAAGTTATTTTAAAATTTTATATTGGGCAGTGAGAACTAGGTAATGAAAGTATTTTCAGCCTCATTTTTACAGATTTGTAATGACATTTAATTCCAAAATAATAAACTTGTAATGTAAACATTATTTCTCTTTTTATAGTCCTTTTTTCTTTCCATTTGACACTCGGCAAATGCTGTTTTATGTAACTGCATTTGATCGTGATCGAGCCATGCAGAGACTGCTGGATACTAATCCAGAAATCAATCAGTCTGATTCTCAGGATAGCAGAGTAGCACCCCGTCTGGATCGGAAAAAGGTAAATTATTATAGGAAATAATTCATTCTAAGTCATTGGATTTTGAAATTAATTAAATTAATTTTTATACTGCCTATCTTTTTATGCTGTCTATCTTGGAATCAAACAAACAGGATTACTGTGCTCATCTGCAATATTAGATTATTTCAACAAACAATAGCTAAAACAACCGAAAGCCTAGGATGATATGTTAATTCAGCCTACGTCAAATGTCCATTATATGTAATTTAAATGAATTTAATTAAAGGTAATTTACATGGCTAGAGAGACAGTTTTGTGGCTCAGGTGCCAGACTAAAAATCAGGAGACAGAGAATTCTAATCCTGCCATAGGCATGAAAGTTGGCTGGGCGACTTTAGGTTAATCACTCTCTCTCTCAGACCAGCCAATTTCATAGTATTATTATTTTGGGGAAAATAAGAGGAAGGAGAATTAGACATTTTTGCTCCATTGAGTTATTTATAAAAATAATAAAGGCAGGATTTAAGTGAATTTATATACTCATCCATGATTATGATATTAAAATTATAGCTGGACAATAAATGCAGAAGAAATAATTTGTCCTTTTCTTTGACAACAGCGCACAGTGAATAGAGAGGAATTGTTAAAACAAGCAGAATCGGTGATGCAAGATCTGGGCAGTTCAAGAGCTATGTTGGAAATCCAGTATGAAAATGAAGTAAGCAAAGATTATGATTGTAGCTTTCTACAGATAGTGGTAATATTTATCTTCCTCCATGAGTCAGTAAAAGGATTAAAAAGGTTCTGTGCTCTAAATTTCTGTTTTTCCTTTTTTTGTCCACTGCCAATCTCTATAAGCACACAGATTGGTGCTATTGCAGCTACAAAATCTGAAAATTGCTGTTAAAAATACTTCAGAATTTAAACTTGTCCTGAAATTTCATGCCATTGTTCTTGATTGAAATCTTAACATCTTCTGGAAAATACTGGAAGGAATTCATTCCCCAGAATAGTTACCTCTGACATAGGAGTTATAACTTTATTTGTCCAGAATTATCATAAAAGATTAAAGTAAAGGTATTTGAAGTAAAAAGTATTTTGATTATTTTTCTATCATAACTGACTTATAATTAAGTCTTCCACTGCAGTGTTTTCAATGGCTGTTTTTTTATGTTTTCTCCTCCTTTCAAGAACAAGATTTATAGTTCGCTGGATGTTAACAACTAGTATTTCCTGTTGCAGAATGGTTGTTGTTTTTTCCCTTCAAAGATCATATAATGTTGAATAGTGATTTGTTTTTCCTCAAAAGGTTGGCACAGGTTTAGGCCCCACACTGGAGTTTTATGCACTTGTATCTCAGGAATTACAACGGGCAGACTTGGGCCTATGGAGAGGTGAAGAAGTTACTCTTGCCAATCCTAAAGGTAAATAAGGGTCAAAGCAAATTGCATTCCATCATCGATTCACTGGTAACTGCCACTAGTGTTTGCTAGTGAGGTAGAAGGGAATAACCATGAAAGTTAGTTTGCTGAGAATCTCTTCAGAGACTAAGCAATTTAGAATCCAGATAAATTTAGGATCACTTCTGCCATGTATCTGTCCTATATCACTTCTAAAACTAGTACTGGGGGGAATTAATTAATTAATTAATGATAGACTTGCAGAATGAACTACATGTATGATTGACATCTTGGACTGACAAACAGTCCTCTCCATTTCCTCAATAGAAGCAACTCAAAGATTTGTCTCCTTATTCCCAACTCTCATTAGCTGGCAGATGCAGGATCAGGATTACTCTGCATGATTCTTTTTTAGAAAGTGGAAATTCAAGATTGATATTGAAAATGTTGGGGGATTTTATACTGTAAATAACACAAAAGCTTTGGAGAAATTCCTTAAACTTGGTGTAAAACTGTAAATATAGTTTACAGTTTATAAAACTTTAAGTCATAAATACTTGAATTTTTGCTCAATTTGGAGCAGCATAAAAATGTTACACTGCTGGATATTGTTGATTTTTCTTGAATTTGTCCATGTTTTTAAACATACTACAGTAAATTCTCTTAAACTGCTGTGGTTAGCTTTTAGATGTTACTAGTTTAATCTTGTTTGATTTGTATATAAGTCTACTTTTTGTTTTGAACAGGAAGCCAAGAAGGGACCAAATATATTCATAATATTCAAGGTCTGTTTGCACTTCCATTTGGCAGAACTGCTAAGCCTGCCCATATTGCTAAAGTTAAAATGAAGTTCCGTTTTCTGGGAAAATTAATGGCAAAAGCAATCATGGATTTTAGACTGGTAAGAGCAAAACTGGGTTGAGTTTGATGTAACATTTACTATCTTTGAAGTAACTTATTGTTATATGTCACATATGTCAATTTCATATGTGAAATTACAAAGTAACCAATACATCTTTTAATATTGGAAACAATATTCTATTCAGTATTAGCTGGATATGATTGACTTTTTGTTAATTCAGCTAATATTGTCAAAATTTTATAGTCTACATTCAATAAAAAGATTGGTGTATCATTGTGGTTTCTCTGGATTCTCTTCTTTGTAATTTAAAGGTGTGTGTGCTTCTGTCCATGTTTGTGGTATTTCCTTTGTGGTTAATTTCATTCATAGTGTTTGTCAATTATTCTAATTATCCACCACTTATCAACTATTGGTATGGATAGCTTTCTTAAGCAATGTGGTCTGTAGCTTGAGATGAAAAATATATTGTGCCTGTTTGATCTGAATATGGTCAAGTGCTGTATTTCATACAAATCCTTGATATGATCACGTACAATATTGTTTAACTGATGCATAGTAAAATAATAAAAATGCAATGTGTGTGTGTGTGTGTGTGTGTGTGTGTATGAGTATATAATGTTTAGCTATTGAAATGTTTTACCTTTTGCTTTTAGGTTGATCTTCCACTTGGCCTTCCCTTTTACAAATGGATGCTGCGACAGGAAACATCTCTAACATCTCATGACTTGTTTAATATTGACCCTGTAGTAGCCAAATCTGTGTATCATCTTGAAGAAATTGTGAGACAGAAGAGAAGACTTGAACAAGACAAATCACAGGTATCCATGCTTATTAGATACGAAAGGCTATATTTGGTTCTCTTTTCAATTAATCCTCCTTAAAAGGAGTATTTCACTTTGTCCCACATTTAAATTAATTCTTCTGAGAAGATGTTTAACTACGTACTTAAAATATAGAAAGCTAAAACATTTTTACCAGATGATCATTTGTGTTTATGCTTATACATTTAGACCAAAGAAAGTCTACAATATGCACTGGAGACCCTTACAATGAATGGCTGTTCAGTTGAAGATCTAGGATTGGATTTCACATTGCCAGGGTTTCCAAATATAGAACTGAAAAAAGGAGGAAAAGACATATCTGTAACTATTCATAATTTAGAAGAATATCTCAGAGTAAGTAACACCAGAGGTTTTGAAGGATTTGATTGGAAATAAGATTTTATTATTAATACTAATTCTGAATGATTGCTGACATGTTCCATGATGCTGGTGATGAAACTTCAACTACAATTATTTTAAATTGTTCCTAAAATACTTGCTAAAAGGTTATGTGTTCTTTAGTTCCTGGATATGCTTATTTATAAATGTGTTTATTACATTGATAAGAAATATGCTTCCATTGTGTTTTAATCTGCGTCAGAGAGGAAATATATTTTAATCATTTTTAAACTTAAAAGTTTCACTTAAAAATAAAAATATCAGTACAATTCTTTACACATATATTTAAAATCATAGACCACTTCTGGGTCATTATAGGACAACAATATTATTTCGATAGAAATGTGTAGTATTGTCAGTTAATCATGCTGCATGTTGCAGGTACTAATAACAATACAGAATAAATTTCATAATTAGAGAATTTATATCAGAAATATTCTGCTTTATTATTTAATAACAAAGAAACAATTGTTTTATGTTATATAACTTAGATTTGGATGGTAGATTAATAAGTTTTCTTGCAAACATTGTTACCCATTATTAATTATAAATACTTGAGTAGCATTGTAATGTTACTATTTTGTCAATGTTTTCTTATAGCTAGTTATATTCTGGGCACTAAATGAAGGTGTTTCTCGACAATTTGACTCATTCAGAGATGGATTTGAATCTGTCTTTCCTCTTAGTCATCTTCAGTACTTCTATCCTGAGGAGGTTAGTACATTTCATGTTTGAGTTGTATTTTCTTGGTTATAAATGTGTAGATTTATGCAACTTGTTTGGTAAAGGAAATCTCTCATGGAAAATATTTAACTTCATAAAACTAAATTATCCTGATTTCTTGGCATAGTTTTGAAATGGCCATATACTTTTATTTTTTAGTGTTTGCAGTTTATGTGTGTTGAGGACACTATACCTCTTACACAGTATTGCATAATTCTGTAATTTGTGGCTTCGTTTTTAAGAGCTGATAGTCTTTTGTGATATTTGGTTTACTTTATAAGGAATAAAAAGTAGGTGGAAAAAAGAAAAACGGGCTATGAAAAATACAGATTTCTGCAAGATTTGGATAAATGGCACATGCAGTTCTGCACAAGGACTTCTGTTAATCATATAACAGTTCTGCAGAAATAATAGCAATAGCTCTTAGACTTATATACTGCTTTATAGTGCTTTACAGATCTCTCTAAGCGGTTTTACAGAGTCAGCATATTACCCCCAACAATCTGGGTCCTTATTTTATCGACCTCGGAAGGATGGAAGGCTGAGCCAGCCTTGAGCCTGGTGGGATTTGAACTGCCAAATTGCAGGCAGCCAATAGTCAGCAGAAGTGGCCTACAGTATATCACTCTAACCACTGTGCCACCGAGGCTGACTTGCCTTCTGTACTCTTCTGTCTTCACATTTCTCATATTGCCTCCTGTTCTAAAACACTCATATAGCTGGACCAGTTGCTGTGTGGTAGCAAAACAGACACTTGGGATGCAAAGACACTAATGGAATGTTGCAGGCCAGATCATGGATATACACATGACAGGTAACATCAATTTATTGATAAGTGGCAATAATTCATTTATGAATCAAACATCTTTTTATACTGCATCTATATCAATATACCATAATGACTGTCTTTGTTAACTGAAGTATTCCTCTTTTTATTATTTTAGTCGTGCCGTGAAATTCCTGTTTGAAATTCTTAGTAGTTTTGATAGTGAACAGCAGAGATTATTTCTTCAATTTGTGACTGGTAGCCCTAGACTGCCAGTAGGAGGTAGGTGTTTTTGTTCCATTTAATCATAACACAGTGTTAGCTCTAAGAAAGGTACTTATATAATTCTTAATTTGTAATCATCCATAATTATGTTTTAAAATAAAATAATTTATGATCTGATCCTGCTTGGATCATGCCAATAAATAAAGGCTGTCAAGTATAATAAACTTTAGTCCTAGATAAGTATATATTGACTGCAACTTTATCCTAGTATATAAGAAGTTATATATGAAGTTATAATGAAAGTAGATCTGGCCTCTGGTTTGGTTAATTATATGGACGTTCTCTTTATATCTGTGGGACAGTCACTGTCTCTCAGCTCAGGTTACTTACTAGCTTATTGTCGAGGAGAGATGCTTCTTGATTTTCTGAGAAAACTGGAATAAAAAATGTATAATTTAATCAGAGCACTATTCATTTGCCTTGAATAATGTACGATTAGGCAATTACTAAATAGAAATAAATAAATGAAATAAGGAGTCCATATTTACAGGCTTATCTTGTGCGAGAAGGGAAGAAATGCACCTAGAAAGAGCTAAACAAGTAGACTTTTTTGTGTTAATCACTCATTTAAGACTCTTGAATTCTAGCCTGTTGAGGAAGGAACAAATTGGCAAGAGATTTTTGAAGAAACATCATAGCTTCAAATGTTCTACCTTTCCTTCCTGTTTTAAAAAAACCCTTTACTATTTGAGTGAGCTTCTAAGGGAAATATGAAGACTTCCACTTTAAACATTACAATTCTTTGTTAGGAAAAGAACATCATACTAAAGGTACAACAAAAATGATAAGGTTGTGGAAATATGCACACAGGTATCTTTTGTAATGATGAATCCTATAATGGAAGAAAAGACAAGATACTTCGCTTTGACAAATGTGAGCTGAAAGATGGTTTGTTTTCATTTTAGTGATACAAAAACAGTGTAAATCGTTGTATTCTAGCGTGATAGCTTTATATATAAATTTGTAGTGAAGATTGGTTTTCCCCTCCACTTTCTTCTTAGGCTTTCGAAGTTTGAATCCTCCCCTTACAATTGTACGGAAGACATTTGAATCCACAGAAACTCCAGATGACTTCTTACCCTCAGTAATGACCTGTGTAAACTATCTCAAGTTGCCAGACTATTCAAGTATTGAGATAATGCGTGAAAAACTTTTGATAGCTGCAAAAGAAGGGCAGCAGTCATTCCACCTTTCCTGATCACAAAGAATAATGCAATGTCTGCCTGTTACAGCAAAAAGAGAATCATGATTCTTTTCTAAATGTATCATCTGAGTCGAGGAAACGTTACGCCTTGTTTAGAAAACGGCTTGCAGATTATAAACAAAGACACTAGGTTGATATTCATTAAAGGCCCCTTGGACTTTAAAGTGATCAGGCCCTAAAATTGTTGTGACAAGGTTTCTTTAGCAAGTTCTTGTTTTAAATTATCATTTATCAATGAGTGAAGTTTAACTTGCTTTGCTGTGTGAAATTTAAAAGGGATGTTTTTTCAGGCTGGAACAATAAATGTTGCTGTGCAGTTTAATACTGGGCTGTGTGTATCCATCTAGCCAAGTCTGCAGTTTTTTCCTCCCAAAGACAACTTTGTACATACGTACAGAAATTGAAAGAAGTATTGGACCCTCTAGCTAAGTAGACTAGTTCTGTATACCATGATTTGCTCCCCTTTCCCTCTCTCATGTATTGTCTGATATGCAATCCACATGGTTCTATTTGTGTGCAACCCTCACAAATGTTACATTTTTGGACATGGACATTTACTGTACCATGTTTTCTCAAATTAAAAAAAAATAATTTAATTTTATTAAATATATTGTCAATAATTCCACCTTTGTAAGTAGGTAGGATGTTTCCAATAGCTTAGTTTTATTGTAGTAGTGTATATTGGCTACTTACCAGAAGAAACTCTAGAGCTGTTTACACAGTAATTTCGGCAAACCAACTCTTACCAGGGGCTAGGAGGAATGTATGCTTTTTGTGTAATTGAAAAACTCAACAATTAATTGGTCTGGCCAATATTTATGATGTGGCCAGAACATTTTGAATTGATGTAAAGTTTTTTATAAAGTCAAATTAATATTTTTTTCTTCCCTGTTCAGTCCTGTTTTCTTTATTTTAAGTTCACATTTTTTCTGAATTACTGCCCTGCTTTCAGCTAGCATCCCTTCCCCCCCTCCCCCCCATTTGCCCACAATACTGGTATGGATCAAGACAATTCATCCATTTTTGACACAGATAATGCACCTGTAAGAAATACTGTCCTACTGTTTTATGTGCTGATTTCTCAAATCTGCAATAATTTACTTCATCAGGTCAGTGTTTTTACCTGAATATAAATAAAGTTTGCTTCACCTTTTTGTTCATAGTTCTGTACTGTATGCATAAGTTCAAACCTGTAAATTATTCCAATGCAAGTAAATCATCTTAAATTTTGTTGGCTAAGTTGCCATCTTGTCATGGATGATTTACCATTAAACAAAGTTTGCAAGATCTAGTTTTCTTTATTTTCATGACTTCAAAAATAGAATATTCCAAAACATTCCTGAGATGTACATGCTATGTAGTTCATCTCTTAATTAAAAACAGACATACAACTTTATTCAACTTTGAGAAATCAAAATAAACATTGGAGTACTGTTAAATTTGGTTGGATGATCAGGGTAGAGCATCTATTAAACCTCATCAAGATTGCTTTTCAGATGAAGAACTTGTAACTATATAATGTACTCAAGTACATGTAACTGATATTCTTTTAAAATAATGGGACTGGCCATATTGTGCACCACTGAACTGTGATGAGAAGCTGAACGTGAAAATCATTATGCAAAGACATTGAGCAGTCTGTCAGATTAGAACTGAATGGAAGTACTTCACAGTGGACATAACAGACCATGGCTAGTATTTCTTAAAAACCGGAAGGCAGTGTTAAAATATGGACTGGTGTTTAAAATTGTTCCGATAATGCTATCAAACATGGCACAAAGACTCGTGTTTATAGTATATTGATAGCAATTTGTTCTTTTTTAAGGTTCTATATTTTAAAAAAATTGACTTATGTAAAAATATTTTGTATTAAAATATCATCTGTATTGATATTTTTTTTACCCATGTTGTCTCCCTACAGAATCTGGGTTTCATTGAATGGCAGTTCTTAAATTCAAATAGTCCTCTGATTTCTGAAAGCCCAAGTAGCTTTGGGGTAGGTGGGTGGGTGGGATGGGAAAATATTGTTTGAGGAAAAATTGAGCTATTGCCCCATTGGATCCATGCTACAGGAAAGTTTTATGCTTGATTTGAAAATAGGAAGGGTTTCAAAAGAATGGTGTTTATTCAGCAAGCACAAGAATCATATAGAATGACACATGAAGAGGCCTTCTGACTGTTTTACCATCGCAAACTTCAGTCTGCCAAAATGAAGTGAAATATAGAAAGCTACATTGTGGTTTCCTGAATAATATATGTCTTGTTAATTAAAAAAAATTGACCAATAAGATTTGTTACTTTAAAAAGATTGGTGATACGGACACAGTTCATCGCTATATTGTCATACTACTAATTTTGGGTATAGTTTTGCTGCTGTTAGCAGACACAGTGGCGATGTAATCTAATTTAAGGTATGAAGTGTAGTGCTTTAAAGCAGCTAACAAAGTATAGATCATTTCTTTGTCTTCAGTAGTTTAGTAGACTGACGTATGTCTCCAGCTGTTTATTTTGTGAGACTGACTTGGAATTCTGTTCAAGCAAAATGAATTACTGAGCAAATTAAGCAGATAAATATTTTGTTAGTTTTCGTTGCTTAATGCATGCAGTTTGTATGCATTGCTAAATTTTAAGAAATAGGTTGAACATATAATTGTTCTGTTCACAGTAAGAAGTGACAACATAAAATACTGCTTCCTGAAGACTTTACAATCTTACTTGTTTTGCTCTTCAAATATGAATAACACTCTTTAAACCAGAACCGGAAACTGTTCTTTGTCAAACTTTGTAAAAGATTGTGGGAATTGTAGTCCAACAACATAGCATGGATAAAGTGTGCCAGTAATAGTGTGGACAAAGCTACTCTTACTTAAGCTATCCTTTCATGATTATGGTACCCTGAAGCTTATAATTGCAGTGCATTATGTTGCCTGTAGCTATCACAACTCAATTTACTTTCAAACTGAAAAGTTCTAGTTAGTATTTTGCCATATTATTAGCATGTGTATATCATCTAAACTGGTGGAAACTGAATTAAAGTCCCAACAAAGGACCTAAGAATTAAGATAGCGTCCAAGGATATATAGGTAGTTCCAAGTAGGATGGGTTTTTGTAAAGTGTTCTGATCTGATAAATTCTGTTATTTCCATATATCAAGGGTGTTCTTTAGATATTGCAGTAGGGGCTCCAATCACAATTGGAACAGTAAGAAATTTTCATTTATACTTTCCTGTTTTGGTCTACTGCTGCTTTCCAATACTGTGTCTTTAATTGATCCTAAATACATATTTTTAGACATTATTTGTTGCTATTTTATTAATTTTATAATACTTCATCAGAGCACTTTCTCATTCCATTTTTCTGCTTATTCATATCTTTTCATAATTACTTAAAAGTAGGCAAAAATAGAAAGTGAAACTGAACAATTACTTTCACAGTGAGTAACATCTTTCTATGACTCTTCTCAAAAGAACTTCACTTACTTTTCCTAACTGTATTTGTATTTAAGTGTCTTAAAATTGCTTTTAAGTCTCTGAATTTTATTCCTAATATAGGAACAATTCTTAGCTTTGTCATAAGGCACAGTTTTAAAGCAATTTAAAGGCATGAAAGCAATTATGGAAGTACACAGTAAGCTGCTTAATTTTCAGATACTAAATTAGTGTCTATGCCACTTCTTGCAATGTTATTGCCTTTGATTGATGCTAGGGAAACATATTCCATGTACAAAAGAAATGGCATATTTCTAAAATGATCTTCAGGCAAAGTTACATTGATTTATAGTACCCTTATATTAAACTAGTATCTTGAGCATCTCTTTGCTACTTTAAAATTCTAAATTCTAAAGATGTATTGGTTAGAGTTGATGAGATTGATTAGTAGAAAGATATAAAAGCCAGATAGAGTTAGATAGATTTATTGAGCTAGATAAATTAGTGCCTTGAATATTTCTTCCTAAACCAGGTTACTTACTATTATGTCAATGGTAGAGCATTTTAAAAATCTCACTGACTGCATGCATTGTGCATAGCTTTATCTAACCATGGTTTATTGAATAAGCCACTGCCACAGCATACTAGGCCTGCATTATGGCTTAGTTATTGTGTAAACCATATCATTTTAAATATTGTTACAGAAATAGAGTCACAAGGGAACATGTATTCCAACTTGACTTTAAAATCCAAAAACCAAGCTAAAACTAACCATTTACCATAAAGCTTACAAAGGCTGGATTTATAAATATAAAATAGTATAGAATTGGTTTGTTTGAATTCTGAATTTATGTTAATTTTTGATTCAGTGTGATAAGCAATCTGACAATGGCTTAAATTAATAAACAATGGTTTATCAGCCATGGGTATTTTATGCAAACAAGGTGAAAATGTTGCATGCAATTTTGCTTCCTTTAAAATGAGTCTTAAATGGATGGGAATTTTATAAATGTCAGAAGCATCTTTCTTTTGAAGATAAAATTTCGGCATCATTTTTGTAATCTGCTTTTTCTAATGCTTTTAAAGCCTCATCATAATTTTTGCAAAGGTAACATGATTTTAAGACAAGAATAAATCCCATTTCTGCTGCTTGCTTTAGCAACTTTGGGATGGATCTATAATATATCTATACATATGTTTTATGTATGTATAAAAATCACAACTAGTAAAATGTTTTTGTTTATTCTTAGTGTAATATGGTTAATTGAAATGTTTTTGGCTAATATGTCTTAGAATCTAATTTTTTTTTTTTTTTAGGATTTAATATCTTTTGCCAGTTAAATTTTCTAACCAAAGATGTGGACTTCCACCTATAATAGGCACCTTCAGCAGTGCTTTTTCTCTGGTAGCATTTGTTCATTAAATTTAGAGGGCTGTTGGCTTCAGGATGACACCAGTTTACACTTCAAAACGAAACAAGAAGAAAAATGTGTCTGAACAAACCATATTCTATATAGGATGTACCACAACTGATATGGGCTCCACAAATACTCTTATTGCAAGGCCTGGAAGTATTGCCAGGTTTTTTAAGACTTCCAGAACATTATCAGGGTGTGAACAACATGGATCTTTGGGGATCCAGAGGGTAGATGTTGCAACAGAGAAGGTACATTTATTATATTCTGATATATGGCATTTAATTAAAGGGATCCAAAATACAATAACTTCAACAGAGCACAAATATTGGGTTAGATACGGGTAGCTTTTGACTTGTAGCCATTTGTTTGAAGGCACTGAAAAAATTTATGACTAGTCTTCACTGTTATAACTGGCAAATCCCTATGGTCACATGATCCAAATCCATTGGCATCTGGCATGTATTTAAGACATCCTGGAGTTATATGATTAACATTTGTGTCCGTTCCATCCGGCTTCTGAGAAAGTCAATGAAAGAAGCTGGATTCACTTAACAAGCACCTGATTCATTTGCTTAACAATTATGGCAAAAAGGTCATAAAATCAGGTGTGACTCCCTAACTGCTTTGCTCAGCAATGGAAATTCTGATTGTAAGTCAAGGCCTATTGTACACAAATAGATTTCATTAAGGTATCATTTACTGTTTAAGGGTCAGCAGAAATGTAAGCTAATAAGTTGTCCTCCAAAATGTCTGACACCATGCTATGAAAATTCAGCAATTGTCCTATTTTCTGAAAGTTTTCCCTTCTAAGTTAAAAGGGTGTTTAATTAAACAACATTTTTTTCCCTCATATTCTCTAATAATTTTAAATGTCATTCTCAAAATCAATCAATCTGAATAGAGCTGAAAGTGACTTTGGCGGTCTTCTAGTCCAACCCCGGCTCAAGAAAAAGACCCTATACCATTTCAGACAAGTGACTGTCCAGTTTTTTCTTAAAAATTTCCAATGATGAACTGCCTGCAACTTCTAAACACAAGCTGGGCCACTGGTTAATTGTTCTCACTCTTAGGAAGTTTCTCATTTCCAGGCTGCTTCTCTCCTTGATTATAGTTTCCATCCATTTTTTCTTGTTTACACTTTTATTGCAAGATGCTTTTCAACAATTGTTAAGTTTCTTCAGTAATATAACTCTATTCTGAATCCTATAATAATATCAGGATGTAGTAACCAGTTACTTCTCCTTGAATATGGGCCAAATTATCTTAAACGTTTCTTACATGATTCGTATATGAGTAACATTTAACTTCTGAATATCCCCTGTAATAAAATGGAAAGGAAAAGCAAACAGTTATTTGCTATTTTCACAAAACATGGTAAATGTGCCTTGTAATAACATGACTGTTTCGATGTTCTATTTACTTATTAAATGTATATGACTATCCAGAACTGTAAACAATCCAGTTTCTGTAGCTATCGGCTGAACTGTCTGGGAATGATGGAGTATTTGGTGAAGGACAAATACTCCCCCCTCCATTTCTTGCTAAGAACTGGTTACCTGCCATGAAAGACAAATTCAGAAATCCAACTATAAATATTACATACGACATAACTCTACATAGTTGAGAGAACAATCTTAGGTAGTTTTCTGGAGAAGTAAATTCCATTTGAACCAAGCCTATATAGTATAGTTCTGAACAGACATGAATAATAGGATGTGGTTGGACGGGAGAGTCCAATGTTGCTGAATTCCAGTGGCAGCTGAGTTGTGGCAGCTGAGCCATTCCATTGCCGTTCTAAAAAGTTTGTAGAGGTTTATGTGCTGCAGAATTAAATTGAACCGGACTTTAGAGCATGATGATAGCATGGTCTCATTTTAATATGAACCATTCTTTTGCTTCTGACTATAATTCAGCAGGACCTCTTGGAATTCAAATTGTAAAAGCATCAGAATGTGTTATCAGTCAACTGTGGGCAGGATTGGATCAACTACAGCAAAGAGTTGCCAAGTCAGATGACTGGATGATCGCTGTTGGTGAAATGGAATGAAGACCTTCAATACCAACCTATCAAGATGGAAGGCAAAGGTCAATGGACCCTGAGTGTCTGGAGGGAAACATTTGACTTGACTCTCTTCTGTTAAATCTTAGAGACTACTTCAAGCATAATATGTGGCAGGGATTAGGAGACCTTGCTTGAAGTAAGCTAATGGGACAAAAATCTCTGGGGTTTTGGAATAAAGTGCTTGGGAAGAACCAGAATGCTTATATTGTAATGATTTAACAGGGTGGTTATAATCTACCTCTGTCAACATGTACATAAAAGCGATTGTAAGCGAGTTCAGTAGTGTTTATTAGGTTGAGAACAGATCATAAACCGGACCTTGTTTTTGTCTTAGTTGATACAGATACTCCTTGCTTAGAGACTGCCTCATATAGGAACTGTCTGCAGTTATGATATTTGAATGTGCTTCCCAAGATGTCTAATAAATCTAAAATGTATTTAAATAATTTCCAAACTATCCAGCAAGCAATTCTGCGCAAGGCTATTGAGTAACTCGTAATGGGAGACAAATCAGATCATGAACAGTATTGCCTTCTAAGTAGCCTCTTTGGTAGCCTCTACTCCATTCCCAGCCAAGTTCTTGATTTAATGGGGGTCTTCAGGACAGGAAGCTGAGAAACAATATCTAGAGCCAGGATGTCAAACTTGTGGCCTATGGGTGGTATACATTATGTACTGGTCATGTCCACCCCATTTTAGGAAAGGGGGGAAAAGTGATAAATCACGTGACAATGCAATGACGCAAACTGATCTAGAGGGCCAGTGGAAAAAGACAAAAAACAAATCTGAATGAACAAGAGGGTAGCACAACAATTGAATTACCTGAATAAATACATGCCCATGTTTGAGCATACTTTGTGGCAATAAGGAAGGCAAAGCATGTCTGCTATTTCTCCCATATTGTGTTAGCAGGCAGTCTTGTTTACGACAATCAACTTCCTAATAGGGAGATATTAACATACAGATCTCCCCCTAGATCATTGTGACCATTTTCTAAAGTACTTTGCTGATAAATTTGCTCAGATTTAACATAGTTTTGAGCCCATGTGGGCTATCTTTATAATGATTAGCGCACTGTCTTGCACTATTACTATATCTGGAATTCATTTCAGCCTGGGAACTCTGAAGAAATAGAAGGAATATTGGTTAGGTTGTTTCCTGGCACCTGTTCTTTGGAACCTGGCCTTCCTGACTATTGCGTGGAGCAGAGGAAAAGATAATCACTTGGTTCTGGGAGATTGCAAGTGCCTCCTTGCAGGACAGGAGTTACTACCAGCCTTGAAAGAGACTGAATTGCCCCTTGTTGAAAAGGCCAGCCTCAAATAGGCCGCAGGGGCCTATAACAGAAAGAGAATGCCACCTGATAGGTAAGTGGTACATGGAATATCTTGGGGGCCATGCTTACGATTGGACTGTATTTTTTTAAAAAATAAATGAAAATGTAAAGAATTGTTTCTTGTTTGATTGTGTGTGACACCCCATCAGAATCAAGTTAGGCATTTTCCTAATTTTTGACATGCTGAGCTCACCATCTTGCCATCTCTGACCTATGCCAAGACCTGGATGCCAAGATGTGGATGAGGGCAGTCTGCCCCTCATGGATCTGTTAGATCTGTCTGTGGCATTTGATACTACTGTTATTCATTTCAGAGGGCAGTTTGCTAGTCAAGAACTGCTTCATTAAAAAGAATATCTTTGTTTTAATTTTCAGGGTTTTATGATTTCTTTTTTAGCCACACCATAGATTTTTTTGTTTGTTTGTTTGATATATTGCACACTAAGGAAGTTGCTTAGTGTTATAATCTATATTTTTTTCATTAAAACATTAGATAAATTGTGAAAAACAAATCTTATACAGTGGAACCTCGGGTCGCGACCGTAATCCATTCCAGGACTATGGTCACAACCTGATTTAGTCGTGACCGGAAGCATGACTGACTGCGCATGCGTAGATAAAAAATTACACAGACTGTGCATGCGCTGAAAGGGACAGTGTGGAAAGGGAATCGTGACCCAGTTCAAAAATTGGGTGGATTTTTTGGTCGGAATGTACTGGCAATGCACCAGATAAAAGACATGCTAACAGTTCTGTTTATCAGAATACTTTTAATATGTTTGGAAATAGTGAATAAAATGCTATTTTGTTAGTGCTAAAGGAAATTATTGGTAAAGCCCATGTCCCACTGTACCAACGGATGCAAAGAGGATGTAAAACGGACAAAAGAGCTGACCATCCGTTGGAAAACGCGATGCATCCATTGTGTACTCACTGCGTACGTGTTTCATACGCTCTATCCGTCAAACATCCGTCTACTGCTATTTCATCCGCTCAAAATTTTCAGCTGCACAAAACTTTTTGAGCGGATGAATTTTCCGCCGCGTACGATCTACATCCACGACACATACGGGGAACAAACGTTCTATGTCCGTTGTCATCTGTTACACGTCTGCTGTATCATCTCGGCATCCTCTGGAATCCACACAATTCACATCCGCTCCAGCTGAAAATGGAAAGAGGGAGGAAGCGAAAGGTACACGGAACGTCCACACAGCGTTAGTAGCACGGATAGAAAGGATGTAAGAATCTCGAATATAAAGCATTAAAACGGACAAAACGTTTGTATATGGGACGTATCTCAGATATTTAGGATGTCTGGAGTATGCCTAGAGTATGTGGAAGGACACTTAGCAGAAAACTGATATTTCCAATAAAAAGGGGGAGGAAATCACCTGGATCTCAGTATGAGTCCAGCAGCCGTGGTGCACAAGACCAATCACCTTTGGTCTTGCTCTTCCACATCATCCATTGATCTCCACCATGGATCATCACACACTCCTTATGGTAGCTGCCATCATTCAACACCAGAACCAAGCCCTCTTCAGACTGTTTCACCTTTTCTACTCAAGGAGAAGAAGGAGACGTCCAAGAGCTGTGTGGGTCTGACGATGGATCGGGAGAAGAGTGGTGTTTGGACTGTACGACAAGCTAATGGTGGAGCTGAGGAATGAAGACACTTGTGCATTCCAGTACTTCATGAGGATGCCACCAGCCAAGTTTGATGAAGTTGTGGAGCGTCTGAGACCTAGGTTGACTAAGGCAAACATCAACTTCCATCCCAGCCTGGACCCTGGACTGAAGGTGGCACTGACTCTGCACCACGTGGCATCTGGAACCACATACAGAAACATGCAGTATGCCTGGAGGATGCCACACAACACCATCAGCAAAGTGGTCAGAGAAGTGGTGCAGGCCATCATCGAAGAATACAAGGAGGAGCTCCTCCAGTGCCCCACCACTGAAGAAGGCTGGAGGAAAGTTGCAGAACAGTGGTATCAGAGGTGGAACTTTCCCCACACCGTTGGAGCCATAGATGAGAAGCACGTGGCCTGCAAAGCTCCAGCCAACTCAGGGTCCTCTTATCACAACTACAAGGGATTCTTCAGTATCATCCTCTTTGCCACGGTTGATGCTGACTACAAGTTCATGTACATCGATGCTTCAGGCAACAGGTCAGCTTCAGATAGCCAGGTATACAACACCAGTGACCTCAAGGATGGGCTGGAATGCAACCTCATCATGGGTTTTCCAGATCCAGACCCCCTACCCAATGACACACAAGATGTGCCCTACTTCATCGTGGGTGATGACGCCTTTTCCCTCACAACCTACCTCATGAAGCCCTACACTTCCAGATACCTCACCCGTGAAGAGAGGATCTTCAACTAAAGGCTGTCCAGGGAAAGACGGGTGGTGGAGAACGCCTTTGGCATCCTGGACAACAGGTTCCAGGTACTTCTCACCACCACGCAGCATCACCCAGGGACTGTGAGGAGCATCGTGGAAGCTTGCTGCATCCTGCACAATCTCATGCGCACCTGCTACCCAGTGTTGCAGAAAAGACTTGTGGACCATCAACAAGGGAATGGGGACATGGAGCCTGGTGAATGGAGGCAAGGACGAAACCTGATAGACACTGTAGATGTACAAGGCCCCAACAGAGCTTCACGTGAAGGGAAGAAGCAGCGCAACTTCCTGAAACACTGGTGCAACTCCCCAGCTGGAGCAGTGGAGTGGCAAGACAGGATGGTAGATGCTTCATGGATGCTTCCTTGAGCCTGTCTCACAACACTGAAGAGATTGTGCCATGTATGTTGAGCGGCCCTACAATGAATAGGGCATTAATAAAGAGCTTTGTTTATTTTGAAATGTGTTGATCAATGAATAAATTGTTATTGATAATAAAGGGCCATATGTGTGGCAGCTGGGAGGGTGGACCATACAGTCCCACAATGCTTGCACTGGAGGTTTATCAATCCCACAGCTATCCTTACCCATCCCACAACTATCCTTACCCATCCCACAGCTATCCTTACCCATCCCACAGCTACCCTTACCCATCCCACAACTATCCTTACCCATCCCACAAGCATGCAAAGGCTTAACCCTTTTTTTCCAAAGTTTTCACCAACACTTTATTAAGTAAATAAAATGAACCAAGTGTGTGAAGCAAAGATAATCTTTATTAATAACTGTCTTAAGTAAACTGTATGACTTTATTAAAAAAGCAAAATGACCCAAGTAAAGTGTCTTAAGCAAAGATAAAGTGAACAGGTAACAACTCAGTCTCTGGCACTATTCTCAGTCACTCTGAGGCATGTCCATGGTCTCAGCTGTCAAGCGGCCAGGGACTGTGGAGGTGGCTGTGGCTGGAGTGCTGGTCTGAGGCACCATTGGGGTGCTTGGTCCCGAGAGTACAAGAGGGGATGGTGTGTTCAGGAAGCTCTGAGAGGAAGCTCAACCGTGAGGTTGAGAGGCCCTTCCTCAAGGACCTGGGATGTCAGGCACTGTACTGATGACAGATTTTCTGTTGAGGGGCTTGGCTGTGGGGTGGAGGAAGGAGGAGTGTAGTGGGGCTGTCTGGTCTGCAGCTGGGTGAGGTGAGACGTCTGTGGCGTGCGATGTCCCTGGGCCTTGACTGCGAAGGGCTGCTTCTGCTGTGGGAAGTCCTGGTACTCGTAGCCTTGGTAGGTGAGGGGCTGTTGAAAGCCGTGGAAGGGCTGTGACATCGCCTGGGGTGGAGGAGCAGTCCTGGAGTGGGTCGGAGCAGGTTCAGCTGGGCCTGGAGGGTGGTGCAGAAGTGCTGTTATCTTCTCCTTCATCACCTGGTACTGAGACTTGGGCAGGTCCATGTCTGACTCACGTACGTGATGAAGGGCTTGCAGTTCGAGGATGGTATATCGCTGTGGACCAGCTGAGAGAGATCTGTGCTGGCTTTGATTTTGTTCCTGATCTCCACCAGGACAGTGTGGCTCTGGCCCTCCAGTCTGCTTCTCTGCCTGCTTTCTGTGGAGGTGGAGCTGGGGTGGGTGTGGGTTGGTCTCTGGCTGCTGCTTCTTCTTGCTCCTTTTGAGACAGGGGATCCTCCATGTCCTCTGGCATGGGGAGTGCAGCTGTCGGGGGGGGTCTTTGCCGTGGGGCCCTCCAAAGACACCTGCCTGGACAGGGTAGCTGTCTCCTGGCTGGAAGAGGAGTGGCTGTCTGTGGGCTGTCTGAGGGAGAGAGTTGACAGAGGGGCTGCTCCTCGGTGGCGGACCTCACCCTCCAGGAAGCTGCACTTGGCCATGACGTACATCTCCCGGTCAGTGAGCTTGACAGTGGCCTGGCCAGATTTCTTCAGGTGCAGCTTGCCATACCAGGTGTGCATGTGCTTCCACCATCCCAGGAGTACATCTGAAGTGTAGCCCAGGCTGTCTGCCTTGTCTCTCCATGCTGCCTGCTTTCTCTTGGTGTCGCGAGAGTCTGTGGCCCTTTCTCCATAAGTACTTGTTCTCCCTCAGCCATTCCAGCTCCTCCTCCTCATGGTTCTCGGAAATGGAGTACTGTTTCCTCTCTCCCTTCTCCTTGCCTTGCCTCTTCCTCCCTCTGGCAGGGGCTTCAGGGCCTTCTGCAGCAGGGCTTTGAGGGCCTTGGGGCTGGTCCACCACAGCAGCAGCAGTAGCAGTAGCACTAGCACCAGCACTAGCACCAGCAGTAGCACCACCAGCAGCAGCAGGAGAAGCACCAGCAGGAGAAGCACCACCATCAGCACCAGCTGCAGCAGCAGCAGCAGAAGCACCAGCAGCTTCAGAGTCAGCACCAGGGGGTAGAATGGTGGTTCTGTCCTTCTTGCCAGGGCTGGCAGGAATAGGCACAGGCTTCCTCTTCTTCCCTGACTGATGAACCATGGTGTTCCTTCAAGATGTCTCTGGCAGCAGGTCTTTCCTCTGAATGGTGAGTGCTTGCGAGCTGCATCCTTTTATATCCACGGAGCAGATGCAATTCATCCTCCCCGCATGCGCAGTGAACGCTTTGCATCCACTATGCATCCTATAGGCGTCCGTGATGCATCTATGTCATCCGCTATGCATCCGCTCCTTCCGTACGTGTCCGCTTCGCCATTCTCCCCCGGAAGCCCTTCGGATGTGTCATCCGCTTCCATCCACTTCCATCTGCTAGGCTTCGTACGAACATTTGCTTACCATCCTCGCTATGTACTACCCCTGTCCGTTCCTTTCTGTTGTTTTCTGTTCTGTTTATGCAAATTTTCACCACTTTTGAGAGTGGATAACAACGGATGGAGCCACCCCCGAAATTTTGCTTGTCTGCTGTGTCCTTTTTGCATACGTTTTGCATCCGTCGGCCAGTGTGACCTAGCCTTAAATGCTAAAGGAAGAAATGATGAAGGAAATAGTATAAGAAAAAGAAAGGGTTATGCACTTTCTGCATGCCAAGTATGATTTTATCAATTCCAATCATATCTCCTCTCAGTCTTTTTTTTTTTTTAAATCTAAAGAGTCCCAAACTTCAAAGCCTTTTCTCAGAAATAATATATTTGATCCTGAGATCATCTTATTTGTCCACATCTACCTTTTTTTGGTAGCTGTGTTATGTCTTTTTTTTTTTTTAAAGTGTAGCTACTAGAATTATAAACAGTATTCAAACAATGTTGGCACTTTTATTTTCAATCCCTTTCTTAATTATCTCTGGTATGAGATTTACTCTTTTCAGATTTGTTGCATGCTGACCCAACATTCTCATTGAGTTACCCGCCATGACCCCAAGACCTTTTTCCTGGTTTTATAGACAGGTCAGAATCTATCCACATATAAATAAAGTCATAGTTTTAGAAATTAACATCTTAGTAGATCTTCCTGCTTAATGCCTCTTACCTAAAAATGTAATACATTTAATATGAGAAAAAGCCAACACATAGATTATATAACCTTTATAATATTATACTATTGCTTTGTTTCATTGAAGCTACTTGCTTAGGACTCAATTGGCCAGGAACCCACGTTTATCAGTGGTGGGATTCAATTTTTTTTACCACCAGTTCTGTGGGCATGGTTTGGTGGGTGTGGCAGGGGAAGGATACTGTAAAATATCCATTCCCACCCCACTCCAGGTGAAGATTACTACAAAATCCCCATTCCCTCACCAAGCCTGGAGAAGGTTACTGAAAAATCACATTGCCTCCCCACCCCACTAACCTGCTTTCCAGCTCCATTCTCCTACGCAGGGCAACAAAAGAAGACCCAGCTGATCAGCTGGGACTCAGGAGCCAGATAATAGATGGGGGCAGGGCCAGTCAGAGTTCGTATTTGCTGGTTCTCCAAACTACTCAATTTCCACTGCTGGCTCTCCAGAACTATTCAGAATCTGCTGAATACCACCTCTGATGTATACCCTGTCTGGCTGGGGAGAGTAATTGAGAACCTGGTTGGATATATATAGGAAGTACAAGGGCAGCAGGCTAGACTTGTGATTAAGAAATCAGCCTGGAATGTATTGTCAGAAAGTGACATAAATCAACAAGAGTCAAGTTCATGGAGACTTTACTTTAAAAAAAAAGTTAGACACTATCACATTAAGTATGCACTTGACTTTTTTAATTAGGTATGGAAAAATCTAATTTGTACATATTAAAACAGGGCTCACTTAACTGTGGATCAAAATGCAATTGGCCGGTCTCATAATAGAACATGAATAGAACATAATCCAAAACTAATCAAAGCACATTATGATTTAGGCAGGGATCTGGACCTTATTTCAGCTTGAATGCTGTACAAGGGTTGCATAGCACACCAAGGTCTGCACGCTTTTTAAATTTATTTTTTCTTAAATATTTTATTGCCAGTGAAATAGTAATCTTTTTATTTAATTCTTTTAAAATATTTTTTTTGTGTGTGTGTTTCAGGTAATAGAAAATTCCTCTTGAAACCTCCTGCGCTATTTTTTTAATTCTTTTTCACTAGAGGGTGCTATAACACCAAAATGGATGCATTTTTAGTCTTTTTTATTTTAATTTTTTCTCTCTCTTTTCTGATAAAAGAAAAAGTACTGCATATATTGGCTGGGGAAATTCTGGGAGTTGAAGCCCACACATCTTAAAGTTGCCAAGTTTGAAAAATACTGTTTTAGATGCTTCTCATTTTCTACTCCTAGTTTAGGATGATTAGGCAGCCAAGTCAGCATGCGTTTGTGGACTGGAGCCACCATAAGTAGATGGTGGGAAAAAATAATTTTCTCCCAGATGCTTAAAACTGCAAGATAATTGCAGTTCTCCTGTAATGTCAGTTTCCTTCAGAGTCAGAAGGTACATTCTGCCAGAGCCAAAGAAAGCTCTTTAGTGCAAAAACCCAACTAGACAGGCTTTCTACTGGCTGGAGTCATCTTCCTTTGAGCCCAAGATGGGGGAATAATTCTACCCCTCCCACCCTTCCCTATGCATTCTTTTCTACTGCTGTGGTTCTACCCAGCTGACAAGGTCATAAGTGACCAGCAGTGTTCAAGGCAATACACATTCAATACATGTATATGTGACTCTTTTCCTTAGGGAACAGTTTGAAGGAATTTTTTTGCTGTTGTTTTCATAGATTCGTAAACATTTTACCTCAGCACATTCTGCTCAAATAATGAGCTGGACGCAAATGAGATTTTAAATATTTTAGATACAATTGACCAAACAGTCAACATACATGGCCTAATAGTGGTCTTAACTGAAAGTAAGCACTTTCCATACCAAAGATAATTGTTCTATTTGCACTATAAATTGTTATATTTGCACTATAAATGTCTACATGATATATATTTCTGAAAATAATTAATATTGAAGTGATATGCAAATGGTACTATTTATAATTTAGAGTTATTTATAGCTATAGTTATTACTATTTGGAGATAACAGTCTATTCTGGTTCATTACCTACCCAATTTTCTTCTATTTAAAATCCACATTTAAGCTAAAGAAGTCTAACTGCAGTGTCCTAACAAATTTATTGGAATAAGCAATGTACGATGTGTACGTATGAAGAAATTAGAAGAATTTAAAAAAATATTTATATATTATATATTTATTATAATTTATTACAAGCATAATGGTTATTTTTCGAATCTTTTTGCTTCCAGTATGTGAAAATCCTTTGAAATAAGGCTACAATACTTTCAGTTATTCAATCTACTGTAATCAACAGACCTACAAAAAAACTTACTAACCTTTACTAACTAGTAAGGGTTAGTCCCCTTACTAACCTTTATCCAGGATAATGGGATTTGGAGCTGGCTTACAGTAGCTTTTAGCCAATGGGCAGGCCCTCGTGTAAAGTGTTACCAGTCAGCCCAAAATTCTACTGTCTACATGGATTTGAACTTTTTTCCTTCTTTAGAACTAAAACAAGTATATTAGATTCTAGAAAAGACAAAGAACAGATATCCTTCTGGAGTAGCATTTCACAACCTCAGCAACTTCAAAATGTGTGGAATTCTGGGAGCTGAAGCACACACATCTTAAAAGTTGCCAAGATTGAGAAACAATGCTCTAGAGAGCTGAGCTGGATTCAATTTTCTTTTCTGCCAAAGACTTTGCCAAAGTCTCTCTTGACTTCTTTAATCAGTTGATTGCTGATGGAAGCAAGTTCTCAAAGCCATGAGAATCACTTCTGTAAATCAAAAGTGGCAACCTATTACAAAAAACAGTAATAAACTCTACTCATGTTAATACTTTCATTTACTGCTGGTTGGACATTATCAGATTGGTTTTTATTTAGTTCATTCTACATTTAAAAGGACTCAGCACTGAACAGAGAGATTATAAAAATGCTATGGAGGAACACTTGGGGTCAAAGGAAATACATTATCTGATATAGCAGCCCTCACTTTAATTGCCCACCAGGTGTTTATCATTACAATTCCTTGAATATCACACCAACATGGATATTGCACAGAAGCTGTGATGCAAAGCACCAAGCACAAGTGTAAATTCAGGAAACAGTGACCACCAGAGGGAGCAAGTGTGGCACTTTATGTAATATTCAGGTTCAGCAGATAAAAGCATAAAAAAGATGCAGCCAGTTGGGGAAGGGAAAATTAATTGCTTTCCCAATATTGTCAAAATATTTTCAGTTTGCCATCAAATAAACCATATGAACTGGTATGCGTATGTGTATACATCTAGGCATTCTTGGTGGCTGGTGCAACAGATTACATTTTAGGGTGAACCAATGGCCACACCAGACTGGACGATGATTAAAGTGGACTATGGAATAGCTTTAATTGACTGAGCCAGAATTTTCCATTTTCTCCCCTGGATTTTAAAAGTGTTTGAAAAATGTATTGATTTGAAAACTATACTAAGCCTAATTTAAGCCTTTTCTGGTTCTCAATGGTAAAAACTAAATTGATAATATCAGGGACATTATTTGACTTCTATATTACCTTCTTCTCAGAGAACCCTCTTTCAGAAAAGGAGGGGGGATCTTAAGTAAAATCTACAGTTTCTTAAGAATATAATATTCTATATAATATAATAAAGTCCTACTTTAAGCTATTGTACCATGAGTGAAACTTGCTAATGGGATGACAAAACTAAATGAGAGAGATGATAAATATTTAGACTGCAAGGTACCTTATAGATTAATAGAACACCTGAACTTAGACCTATCGGCAGCCAGTGTGGTGTTTTCAGGATTGATGTTATGTGGTTCTATTTAGTCACTCCACTATCAAAGATAATGCAACTAAAGCATTCTATACTAGTTGCAGCTTCTAGGTCATCTCTAGCCTCAAGTAAATGTACTGCAGTAATCAAATCAAGCAATGATTACATCACAAATTAGTCGGGCTAAATTGTGTAGGATGTTAGTTGGTGCGAGAGCCAATCTTTGCATAGAACTTTTTGCTATTTAGACTAGTTGTGCCTCTATTGACAGATGAGAATCAAGAGAACTGGCTAAGCTACATGTTTGTTCTGGAAGACAGCTTCAGGAACTTTTATTGCTGTCAATTGACTTTGTTGTGGATCTATGGTCATGGCATAGAACCAAAACACAAAAACAATTATTGTCTCTTATAAAAGGGTAAGGAGTTTCTAAGACTGATATCAAGTTTTATGCAGAAAGGTACGGTCAAGAATGCAAAAACTATACAAATTTCAGTAAGGTATTTTCACTGGTAGACTGGGAAAATTTTTAGAAACTGTCAAAAGAATTACCTACCCCTCCAAAAAGTGAATTAGTTAGGGTCTTTTTGAGTGATTTGAAATACTTCTTCTGAGGCTTTTTACCATCTGGGTTGAATGACAATGCATTGTACAAATATCAACTAATTTGTTCTCTTTTTCTTCTTGATTAGGTCTACTCTCATTTGCATTCCTTTCTCACCTCCCCACAATTTTCCTTTTCTGATTCACATGAAAAAAATTAGAGCTGAATGTTACTGATAGCAACACTGATGAACTCCAGATTTCTTGATGACTGCCTCCAGTGGCTTCATGTAGGTAGACATTTAGAACTTGTGATACCCTCAAAGCTCAAGGATCATGGGCCTAGACCAGGGGTGTCAAACTGGCGGCCCATGGGCCAGGTGCGTCATGTGTAGGCAACGCCTACCCCCAGCCTTTGTGAAGGGAAAAAAAATTCACAAAAGTCATGTGACAGCAACAGTAGATTCAGTGAGGCGGCAAGTTTGACACCCATGGACTAGACTAAATTAAAAACCTCCAGCTGCCATTTTTTGTTGATAGGATTGCAGAGGGGAAAAAAACCCACTGCGTTTAATTTGTTGCCTTTAGATCACACGATCAGTGACTTAATAACCAGGAGACTCAACATGTTAGAATTTTCTATGTCTCCCTCCTGAGAAGTCAAGACATTCAAGGCTGCTTTGATGCTAAACTCTGATGCAAACCGTGGGCTGTCAGTTGACATCCTTGTTCTAGACCCATGATCCTTGAGCTTTGCAAGTATCACAAGTTCTAAATGTCTACCTACATGAAGCTATAAACAGGTGTGAAATAGATCTTACCATCCTCTCCAGAATCTGGCTCAAAATTTGCAGTTGAGTAACAATTGTCCAGCAGTATTAAAAACAGTTTAAAATCAATGAAAATGTGACATAAACTATATGATCATTTGGGGACTCTGGTCATTTGCTCAGTTCTGAGCAAATTTATGTCACCAAAATCTAAATGACTGAATCTACTGCTTCCCATATATAGGACACATGCTATAGATCCTCCCTTCATAAATAAATGCCAGTGATACCTTGAAATTGATTTCAAGAAAAGCTCTCTTTTCCCACCTTTCCCCATTTCACTAAGATTGTTTCAACTAGATATTCCCTGCCCCACCCTCATTTTGTCATTTAATGCAAATAAAACAACAACAACCCAGGACTGGATCTCTTCTGCAGAAATATGCTTACATCTTTCCAAAACACAAAATAAATGGCAGATCAGAGGGTGGGGTGATGGACAAGTCTTCTGCTGCCTACCCATCCATTACTCAGTTTATTTTCGCAAGTGAAATGACATGTAGTTTCATGCTAGTTTAATACACTGATTCCTGCCAATAGCCATACTATTTGGCAGCAATAGATAGCGAATGTAATGAAGTGGTTGAGTATGCAGATCCAGGTGGAAATGGCCCAGGGTAGCTTCCAAAGTAGCACACAATTCTAAAAGACATGACTGCTTTAACAAGCTGAATAGGTAACTCAGATGCACTCCCAAGTATTCTAACATACTATTTTGAAAGATGTGCATATTGCTAGAATCAAAATATCCAATTTTGCATCACAAAAGGTGACCTGTTGAAGCTTCTGCATAAGAAATGAGAATATATATATCACACACTTTCTCATCTAATAATCAAAATGCTTCATGTATGCCAAATGTATGACAAGCTGAGAGAGATGGCATGATCCCAATGTAGCTGGGCTGCATAAAGAAAAGCATAAAGATTGTTCAATTTTTTTGTTGGCAACCAATGACAAATTAACAGCAACACATCCAAAACAAAATATTTCAGTAATGAATACTTTTTCTCAGAATTCCACCCAGGTAGCCAATTTTCAGAATATTCTATCTGCCAAGCAAGATTATTTTTTCTTTCTCATCTATTTAAAGTATTCTCTTTTGTATTATAGATAATAATCAATGAAAAGAACTTTTTCGGTTTGATAAGAATCTACATTCGGAAAATACATTTCCTTAGAAGAAGTTATATTATTTGTTAAGCAAAGATGGGCAAACCGTTATAAATTATTTACTATACATATTTTACTGCTATGAGAAATAAGGGAAAATCCAGAAATGTGGTTTCTGGAGATCTCATAGAGAATGATAATCATTGCAAAATGAATAATATTTCCAGAGTAATAAATGTAATTTGAGAAATTCCAGTGTATTTCAGATATACTGATAATTATTAAGAAAGTTTTTATGGGAAGAGTAAAGTAGGAGTGGGATTCAAATTTTTAACAATGGTTCTGTGGGCATGGCTTAGGTGGTGGGCGTGGCTTGGTGGTCATGTGACTGGGTGGACATGGCTTGGTGGTCATGTTATTGGCTGGGTGTGGCCAACTCAATATCACTCACATTGAGGCATGCATCTCCTCGCCTGGCCTCTCATGACTGTGGGGATGCTGCAACAGTCGTAAGTGTGAAAAATGGTAATGTCACTTTTTTCAGTGCCATTGTAACTTTGAATGGTCACTCCACACAAGCAAAGTACCAGCAAAGGAGGGAAAAAAAACTCGAGAGATGTTCCTGAGACAGGAAGGCTAGTCCAACTAAGAATGTAATAAGGGTTAACGGAGAGGCAGTTTCTCTAAGCAACACCAGAATGTTTTCTTCCTGCCTTCCTTACAGGATTAGGCCAGTAATTTCCTCTAACAACTGGTTCTCTGAACTGCTTAGAGTGTTAACAACCGGTTCTATCAAATAGGTGCAAACTGGTAGAATCCCGCCCCTGGAGTAAAGTCCTATATTTTCTTTATCTAAATCACTGTCATCATTACATGGGTGGAGTTTTAACTTATGTCATTATAATAGTCACAAATAGGCATATTAATTTACTTTGCAAATGGGCACAATACTTTAAAATTTTTTGTGTGATTCAAGTACTGTAACCATACTCCAAAACAGCATACAGTTAGATAGTTACTATATCACCCTTTGACACCACAAAAAGTGCTTAATTCCAGTTTCTAAAACTGATTGAATAATAGTTTATGAAGAATCTGGGATGCTTAAAACTGAGGAATCCATATTCAGTTAAAAGTTCATCTGATTTCACATATTAACTCAGATACATCAGGACATCTAAAGCTCTTGAATTATTTCTGCACTGAAACACATATTGTATGAATTAAAAATTTGTACTATTTTAAGTAGACAATTGAATATACGGTTAACGTATGTTGTGCACTGATGTTACCTAATTAGGTGATAAAATGTCTGTAATCAAACAACCAAGCTCAGAGAACATCAAGGATTTCACAGTTGAACTCTGAGCTACCAATTACATTATACACCTATTCTATTCTCTTCTATTAATTAATGTGTACATTAATTATTTTGAAGAAGTTTGGAATAAAGACTTGGAAAATCCAGTAAAAACAAACAAAAAATGAAAAGTTTTAATGATCTCATAAGGAGATTGATTCAAGAGAAGTTTTTCCATCATTAGACATTTCATAGACTGTTTAAAAATATCTGAGGATTAATTTAATATACTGCAAATGTATATGATTTGTGAAAATAATATTTTTTCTCACTATTACTGGATTTTGAAATATCCAGAAATATGTTATTATATCCCAAAATTTTAGATTTTTGTCATCATACATTGAGCTATGGATATTCTCTAAGTATAGGCACAGCAATAGGGACAGTATGATCATCAGAGGTGGTATTCAGCAGGTTCTGACCAGTTCTAGAGAACCGGCAAATACCACTAATGACTGAAGATTTTACAGTATCCTTCCCCTGCCACACCCACCAAGCCACGCCCACAGAACCACAGGTAGTAAAAAGAATGGAATCCCACCACCGATTACCACGCTGCGTAATCACCCAGTGTTGCCCCAGAACAGTGAGATGGGAAGCATATAAATTTAATCAATACATTTACTCCAAACAATACATGAATCTCTGTTCTCTATCAATGCAGTACAATATTGTGAGATCAAGGTTTAATGATGACTTTTTAAAATTCATGGGTTTAAAATGAATGGGTTATGTATTACTGGTTTTGTCCTTCTCCCGCTTTTCTCCCTCCTTTTTATTTTTTTTCTGTATGTTGTCAATTCTAAAAAAAACACACTCATTACTGATATGTTACCGTTTCAAAGAACTGCCAATCTGGTCTGGCAATTTCATTTTTCGCATGATGATGATGATGATGATGATGATGATTTCGACCACCGGTCATGCAAAATGTTTGATGGTATGAGAACTAATTCATTTTCCCCGGTGTCCATCCCAAAAGCTCAGGCCAGGTTAGGTGATTTAATTTGCGGGATCGGCTAAGATCCCAATAAGGAGGCCTAGGGTCACCAAACCAGCGTCTGTGTGAAAAGGCCGCTTCCGCCCCACCTGCCCCGTTTTCCGCAGGCTCCAGAGCGCGCAGGCGCTTGCCATTTCTGGCTCTCTCTCCTTCTCCTCGCCCCGGGCTTCCGCCACCCTGTCCTTGCCCGGCCAGCTGCGCCCCTCTTCCCGTTCCGTGGGCTCCCAGCGCCAAGGTCCCAGCAGCGCCCTCTGCCGATCGCTGGCGCTGTGGCCATGCCCGACCACTCCCTCCCCAGTCTCCGCCTGCACGTTGTCAGATTCTGGAAGCCGCTGTAAGCGCTGCCGTCTCCTCAGCTTTTGCTTCTTGCCGGTAACGGGAGCACCGAGCCGGGCGCGCTCTTTCCTCTGCTTCCCGGGGCGGGTCCGCGCCATGATGTCTCGTGCCGCCCCGCTCCTCTTGATGCTGCTCTGCTTGGCCCAGCGCCGCACCTCCCTCGCCGGGCCCACCGCCTCGTCCCTGGAGAGAGCGGCGGACCCCTGCCTCAGCCGGCCCTGCAAGAACAACGGCACCTGCACGCCCGTCTTCGCCAAACTGCCCGCCGCGCCTCACCGCCTGCCTTTGCTTTTTCTTTCGCCTCAGCCTGTTTACAGCTGCCTCTGCCGCCCGGGGGTCACCGGCACTGAATGCCAGGTAAGCCGGGGGAGTCGGGCGCCTTCCCTTTGGTCCGTCGGTCCGTGCCTTGCAAGCACTCGCCTGTCCTTGTTCCTCTCCGCCTTCTCCGGCTTCGCACTCGGGTGTCTTTGCCGGTCCACCTCGCACCCCCGCGCCTTGGGACTCGATCGGCCGCGCTTTCGCGGATTCTTCCCCCTTCTGTCCTTCCCATCACTTCCCTCCCCGCAACCCCTGCACCCCCCGCGGGTCGCGTCGTGATTTTGGTTCGCTCAGCACCCGCGATCTTCCTTGCCGGTGGCTCTGCGCTGCTTGCGCTGGACTCTTAAGTGTGGTTTGAGTTCCTTCGTTGCGGAATCCCTTATCCGACCGCTCTCATTTCGGTTTCTGCCTCCGATTCGGGGCACACACGCCTCTTTTGTGCAATCGTCCACAGCGGCCTCTTTCTTGTGATGGGTCGCTCATCTGTTCCACACGCACACACCGAGCCAGACCTTTTATGTGGGACCGAGTCCCGCGGCCTTCACGCATCAGCGCTAACAAGGGCAAATGCTTGAGTGCTGAACTTGGAGGGCATATTCTGTGCCTTCACCAAAAAGCTTTCCATATGACCACCTTTCCCATGTCAATGATTTTGCACTACTTTAGCTAAAGATCTTTTTAAAAAATCGTTCTAAGTGTGGTTTAAGTGTAACCTTGCTCATTTTTATTTTAGGGCTAATTTCATATTCCGCATACCCTGGGCTCACTTCATTGTGCCTTATGAATCAGAAAATGGGTTAATTAAGGAAGCAGGTTAAGCATGTTATGTGAAGGCAGCCTTGTATTTTTAAGAGATGCCTCCGAAGATGCGAATTTGAACAACTCTTCTTTTTGAGCTGCCTGAATGATGCTGCCTGGGATTGTTAGAATTACAGTTGCAGAATGCCTTCCAGGATACAGAATTGCAAATTGTTGGTTGACAGGATTCTGCGCTGTGCAAGGTTAAAAATATTTTAGAACTTAATGATGTTTTCCAACACAGTCTTGGTACTTTCATGTACAGATTTTCCCCCCAGTGATGAATATAGTCCTGATTTTTGTCACTAATAGTCAAATGAAGGTTTGTGCACATACTTTGGGTAATCTTATGGTTTCCCATTTTTATTGGAATTAAAATAGGTGAGTAAAACAAGAACTGCGATTTATTCCTCTCAAATCTATGTTGTAGTATGAAGAATACAACTATTGCTAACATCTGTTATGAAATGTTTTGTTAATCCAGTTTGGTCTGGGAAAGAAAACAGCTCATTTGTTTCTGGTCTTTAAAATGGTGCATTCATATTTGCCTTTCACTCTTTTGAGCAAAAAAGATGAAGAGGAGGAGGAGGAATAGAATGATGGTGGTGGTGATGATGTGTTCAGTTATAGAATAAGGGTGCAATGGACTACATTTCTGTGCATGTTTACTTGGAAATAATCTCATAAAACTAATGGCTTTTACTCATACATAATTATGCATAGGCATAGGTTGATAATCAGTGACGCTAAATTTACTATGCTAAATTTACTGAATATTTTTAACATGGCAAAATGGTTTGTCATCTTTCTCTTTCTCCCTCCCCCCAATATTACGTAAGATGTTGCATTTATGAATACAAGGATAAGAAAAGAATAAAAGGCTACTATGTGAAATACTGAAAATTAAAGACTTTATGAAAGAAGTTGAGAAAAAGAAATTCTGTGTTTTATATCGCAGTGCCCCTCTTTCTGCAATGCAAGTTTGTGGGAAGCTGGATCAAACAGAGGAGAAATAAATGGAACTCTTACCAAGTGAATCTTGTAAATTAGGTGTTGACTGTTCTTAGGTTTCCTTCTGTGTTGGAAGAAAGAGAGTGTTGTATGAATTGTGCTGCCTTCTGGAAGTTAACAAAGGTAAATTGCTATTTTAAACATCAGTAAAGTGTAATATCCAGAGAAGAAAGAATTGCAACTAAAGATGCAGCTTAGCCATTTATTTCCACTTTGTTCGATTTTCATTATTGTATTCTTTTATATAATTCTTATTTGCATGAAATCATTGAAAACTGAAGAACACTAATAAGTATATTTAAATGTTTTTATATTTTGTTGCAAGAGTTAAGATTATGACTGTTTGATTTGATCAAATTGGATTGATTTTCTGTACCATGGAAAACTGAGTTATCAAGTCAATTTGTTTCAAAGTGACCCAGACACAGTGGATGCACACAGTTTCCTGCAAAATAAAACGGCTGATTTTCCCAGTGAAGCATTCTTGTCCCCTTCTGATGACTAGGCGGCCATCAGAAACACCACAGCCACCAACATAACTAGAGGCCTTCCTAGAACAGGGGTGTCAAACTCAAAGGCTGCAGGCTGGATCCAGCCTATGGGGTGCTTAGATCCGGCCTGTGAGGCTACCTTGGAAACAATGAAGGACTGGCCCGTGGTGCCTTTGCCCATGAAAACAGAGGTCAGGAGGACTGCACGCAGCCTTCCAGGCTCCATTTTTGGCTGTGATGACCTCCTGCAGCCCTCGGCCAGCAAAGACAGAGCTCCCCGCACTCCGTTTTAGCTGGCAGAAGGCTGCAGGAGGCTGTCACGGCTGTAAATGGAACCTCGATGAGTGATGTCAAGCTGGCCATGTCCCTGGCCCAAATCCCAGCCATGCCCCCCAACCATGCCCCTTGTCCCCTGAGGTCAAATACAACCCTGATGTAGGCCTCAATCAAATTGAGTTTGACACCCCTGTCCTAGAAGAACTTTTATTTGCAAGAGATGATAAAGGTTCAGGTTATTGTTCTGGCCTAGACTTAGCAGAACCAAGAAACAGACTCCTTGTCCCAAAAAAACCCTCTTTATTTAGTTACTGTGAATTCATGGCATTCACACACAGAAAAGTCCCAGCAATAATTCTCCCAAGGGTTAATTGCAAGAACAGACCTTATCAATCCTTGGATAGTTGCCAGGCCAAGAGCTTCCAGTCCTGCAAAGCTGTAAATGAAATACCTGACAGGAGTCTCTGTGAGGCACGAACTACTTGGATAAGCAAATCTTCCAAAAGAAATATGAACTCCTTGTCTCCTGCAACTATCACTCCTCTTTTGTTTTTATTTATTCCCCAGGGAGGGGCCATTCAGTGTCCACATGTGCCTTCTGAGTTGGCCCCTTTTCCTTATTGTTCTCCTTTCCTGATAACTCTGTGCACATGCGCATCTGGAACAGGCTCCAGCTGTTCTTCCCCACTTATCTCCGACTCCATAGGAAGTTGGGAAATGTTGGACAGCCCTGGTCCTATCTCTGCTTCTTTCACAGAGCATCCATCAGAGCCTTCCCCGGATTCCAGGACTGGCCCAAGTTCTTCCCCAACTTTCTCACTGTCTGAGTCTTCCACCAGCTCTGCTGGCAGCTGGCGGGCCACAACAGTTATGTAGCAGAAGCAGACTTGGCTGCAGTTTGAAAGGAAATATCAGACCAGTTGATTTGATCATTATACATTGCTCAAAAAAATAAAGGGAACACTTAAACAACACAATGTAACTCCAAGTCAATCACACTTCTGTGAAATCAAACTGTCCACTTAGTTAGCAACACTGATTGAGAATCAATTTCACATGCTGTTGTGCAAATGGAATAGACAACAGGTGGAAAGCAGAGGCAGTTAGCAAGACATCCCCAATAAAGGAGTGGTTCTGCAGGTGATGACCACAGATCACTTCTCAGTTCCTATGCTTTCTGTCTGATGGTTTGGTCACTTTTGAATGCTGGTGGTGCTTTCACTCTAGTGGTAGGATGAGACGGATTCTACAACCCACACAAGTGGCTCAGGTAGTGGAGCTCATCTAGGATGGCACATCAATGCGAGCTGTGGCAAGAAGGTTTGCTGTGTCTATCAGCATAGTGTCCAGAGCATGGAGGTGCTACCAGGAGACAGGCCAGTACATCAGGAGATGTGGAAGAGGCTGTAGGAGGGCAACAACCCAGCATCAGGACTGCTACCTCCGCCTTTGTGCAAGGAGGGACAGGAGGTGCACTGCCAGAGCCCTGCAAAATGACCTCCAGCGGGCCACAAATGTGCATGTGGTTGCTCAAATGGTCAGAAACAGACTCCATGAAGGTGGTATGAGGGCCTGACGTTCACAGGTGGGGGTTGTGCTTACAGCCCAACACCGTGTAGGACATTTGGCATTTGCCAGAGAACACCAAGATTGGCAAATTCACAACTGGTGCCCTGTGCTCTTCACAGATGAAAGCAGGTTCATACTGAGCACATGTGACAGACATGACAGGGTCTGGAGACGCCGTGGAGAACATTCTGCTGCCTGCAACATCCTCCAGCTTGACCAGTTTGGCAGTGGGTCAGTAATGGTGTGGGGTGGTATTTCTTTAGGGGTCCTCACAGCCCTCCATGTGCTCGCCAGAGGTAGCCTGACTGCCATTAGGTACCAAGATGAGATCCTCCGACCCCTTGTGAGACCATTTGCTGGTGCAGTTGGCCCTGGTTTCCTCCTAATGCACGACAATGCGAGACCTCATGTGGCTGGAGTGCGTCGGCAGTTCCTGCAAGATGAAGACATTGATGCTATGGACTGGCCCACCCGTTCCCCAGACCTGAATCCAATTGAGCACATCTGGGACATCATGTCTCACTCCATCCACCAATGCCACGTTGCACCACAGACTGCCCAGGAGTTGGGGGATGCTTTAGTCCAGGGGTGGGAGGAGATCCCTCAGGAGACCATCTACCACCTCATCAAGAGCATGCCCAGGTATTGTAGGAAGGTCATACAGGCACGTGGAGGCCACACACACTACTGAGCCTCATTTTGACTTGTTTTAAGGACATTACATCAAAGTTGGATCAGCCTGTAGTGTTTTTTTCCACTTTAATTTTGAGTGTAACTCCAAATCCAGACCTCCATGGTGTGAGGTGGAAGCAGATAAAAAAACCACCAAAAAATTCATTGATCCAAGGAAAACAAGGTTTTATTCACGTGTCTGCAGAGACGGG
>BLBF01000040.1:35376909-35391345 GCA_015471245.1 Laticauda colubrina
AGCCTGCCTTCCAGCCTCCCTGCCAGCCAGTCTGCCTGCCAGCCTTGGTGCCTTCCTTCCTGCCAGCCTTCCTGCCAGGCTTCCTAACAGGCTTCCTGCCAGGCTTCCTGCCAGCCTTCCTGCCAGCCTCCCTGCCAGCCAGCAACCCCACAACCATGGGCAAGAAGCGAAAGTCTCAGCAACCTGCCGCCATCCCTGGCAAGAGGGACAGGGTCACCCTCCCACCCCATGTCCCTGACTCTGCTTCTGCTGGGGCTTCTGCTGCTTGGGCTTGCTCTTCTCTTGCTGGAGCTTCTGCTGTGGCTGCTCCTGGCAGTGGTGCTTCTGCTGCGTACTCTGCTGAAGCTGCTCCTGGTCCTGCTGGTCCTGCTCGTTCTGCTCGTGCTCCTGGTCTTGCTGGTCCTGCTGCTGGTGCTTACTCTGCTGCTGCTCATCCTGGTCTTGCTGCTGCTGCTGCTGCTGCTGCTGATTCTGATTCTGATCCTGCTGGTGATTCTGCTGCTGCTGCTGCTGCTGCTGCTGATTATGATCCTGCTGGTGATGTTTCTGATGATGATGATTCTGCTGCTACTGCTGCTGCTGTTGGTGTGGAGGAGCAGCCCCTACAACTTCGAAGTCCCTCTGATGAGGGCCTATATGGCCCTGCCAGAGGGAGGAAGAGTCGTTCGCGTCAACGGGAGAGGAGGAAGTACTTTATTGAGGAGGCACACGAGGATGAGGTGCTGGAGTGGCTGAGAGAGAACGACTATCTGTGGCGGAAGGGACACCGGCTGTACAGGGACACCAAGCGGAAGCAGGCTGCTTGGAGAGAGAGGGCGGAGAGTCTGGGCTACACTTCGGAGGTGCTACTCGGCTGGTGGAAACATATGCACACCTGGTACGGGAAGCTGCACCGCAAAAAATCTGGCCAGGCCGCGGTCAAGCTGACGGACAGAGAGAACTACATCATGGCCAGGTGCAGCTTCCTGGAGGGTGAGATCCGCCACCGAGCAGCACCAGGAGCCCATCTGTCTACCCTCACTCTCAGGCAGCCTTCTGGGAGCCAGTCCTCTGGCGGCCGAGAGTCAGTCCCTGTCTCCAGGCAGGTTTCCAGGGAGCGTGCCACGGCGGAGAACCCCCAGGCAGGTGTTGAAATCTTGGTGGAGAGCGAGGAGGACTCCCTGGTGCGGTAGGAGAAAGGAAACATCGAGTCCACCACTGCCAAAGTCCCATCCACCCACACCGCCGCCTCCACAGGAAGGCAGAGAGCCAGACCGCAGGAGGGGGAGAGCCACAAGGTCCTGGTGGAGATCAGGGACACCATCCGCACCAGCATAGGTCTCCTCTCTCAGCTGGTCCCCATCGAATCCTCCTCCTCCAACCGCAAGCCCTTCCTCAATTATTTGAACCAGACCCTGAAGGAGATGCCGGATCCCCAGTACCAGCTGGTGAAGGAGAGGATCTCCATGCTGATTAACAACCCTCCAGACCCAGAGGCACCTGCTACCACCCAGTCCAGGTCTGCTCCTCCACCCCAGGTGATGTCCCTCCCATACCAAGGCTTCCAACAGCCCCTCACCTACCAGGGCTACAGCTACCCCGAGGTCCAGCAGCACAGGCAGCAGCCCTTCCCAGGCCAGGCACAGAGTCATCAGGTGGCACCGTTGCCAGCTGTTCCACTGATGCCACTGATGCCAGCCACACCAATGATGCCACCGATGACATCGATGCCAGCCACGCCACAGATGCCACCCACGCCACTCCTCACCTCACTGCACAGCAGGCAGTCCCACTACACTACTCCTTCCTCCATCCCACAGCCAAGCCCGGCCTCAGTACATCTGTCCTCAGTACTGGGGCTGACACCCCATGGCATGGAGGAAGGACCTCTCAGCATCGCGGGGATGAGCCAGCTGTCCGACATCTTCCTGAACACACCGTCCCCTGTTGTCCTCTCGGGTCCAGGCACTCCATCAGCACCTCAGACCAGCACTGCAGCAGCACCCACCTCCAGATCACCTGCACCCTAAAAATTAGACTGGGCACACACCTCCGAGTGACCAAGAGGAGTACCAGAGACTGGCTGCCTGGATATTTTTGGACTTTATTTGGACACTTGACTTGGTTCATGTTTACTTTACAGGTTGTTATTAATAAAGTTTATCTTTGTTTCACACGCTTGCTTCATTATTTTTTTTCTATAAAGTCTGGGTGGAAACTTTTAGAAATGGTTTAGCCTTTGCATGCTTGTGGGATGGGTAAGGATAGCTGTGGGATGGGCAGGGATACCTTTGGGATGGGTTAAGATAGCTGTGGGATGGGAAGGGATACCTGTGGGATGGGTTAAGATAGCTGTGGGATGGGAAGGGATACCTGTGGGTTAAGATAGCTGTGGGATGGGTTAAGATAGCTGTGGGATAGATAAATCTCCAGTGCAAGCATAGTGGGACTGTATGGTCCACCCTCCCAGGTGCCACCCCTATGGTCCTTATCAATTACAATGTAAGCATTGATCCACACATGTCAACATAAACACAACTCTTTATTAAACACCCTGTTCATTGTACGCCAACCAAACATACATGGCCCAATCTCATCCGTGTGATGAGACAGGCTGAAGGAAGCATCCATTAAGCATCTACCATCCTGTCTTGCCACTCCACCGCTCCAGCTGTGGAGTTGCACCAGTCTTTCAGGAGGTTGCGCTGCTTCTTCACCTCACGTGAGGCTCTGTTGGGTCCTTGAAAATGCTCAGTGTCGATCAGGTTTCACCCTTGCCTCCATTCCCCAGGCTCCATGTCCCCATTGCCTTGCTGGAGGTCCACGAGCCTGTTCTGCAAGACTGGGTATCGGGTGCGCATGAGATTGTGCAGGATGCAGCAAACTTCCACGATCCTCCTCATGCTCTGTGGGCGATGCTGCATGGTGTTGAGAAGTACCTGGAACCTGTTGGCCAGGATGCCAAAGGCGTTCTCCACCACCCGCCTTGCCCTGGCCAGCCTGTAGTTGAAGATCCTCCCTTCACGGGTGAGGTATTTGGAGGTGTAGGGCTTCATGAGGTAGGTTGAGAGGGAGAAGGCGTCATCCGCCACGATGAAGTAGGGCACATCTTCCGTGTCGTTGGGCAGGGGTTCTGGATATGGGAAGCCCACCATGAGGTTGCTTTCCAGCCCCTCCTTGAGGTGACTGTCATTGTATACCTGGGCATCGGAAGATGAGCCGTTGCCTGAAACATTGATGTACATGAACTTGTAGTCAGCATCGACCATGGCGAAGAGGATGATGCTGAAGAAGCCCTTGTAATTGAAATAAGTGGACCCTGAGTTGGCTGGAACCTTGCAGGCCACGTGCTTGCCATCGATGGCTCCAACGGTGTGGGGTAAGTTCCACTTCTGATACCACTGCTCTGCAACTTTCTTCCATCCTTCTTCAGTGGTGGGGCACTGGAGGAGCTCCTCCTTGTATTCTTCGAGGATGGCCCACACCACTTCTGTGACCACAAAGCTGATGGTGCTGGGTGGCACCCTCCAGCCATACTGCATGCTCCTGTAGGGGGTCCCTGAGGCCAGGTGGCGCAGAGTGAATGCCACCCTGAGCCCAGGTTCCAGGCTGGGCGGGAAGTTGGTTTTTGTCTTGGTCAACCTGGGTGTCAGGCGCTGCAGAAGTTCATCAAACATGGCTGGAGGCATATTCATGAAGTTCTGGAACGCACGAGTGTCTTTGCTCCTTAGCTCCACCATCAGCTTGTCGTAAAGTTGGTACTGTGCTCTTCTGGCTAATCATCTTTGGACCCAGACTTTTTTTGGGTGCCTCCTTTTCTTGCCGTAGTAGAGTTCATAGAGACTGTTGATGGTTTCGCAGTGATGCAGAAGGATGTTGGCTGCCAAAAGGATTTTGTCGCAATCCATGGTGGAGATGACTGGATGGTGTGGAAGAGGAAGAGTCAGATGAAGGCTGCAGAAGTCTGCTCTGGTGGGCTGCTGGTCTGAAAGTGCGATGCAGATGAGTTGCTCCGCCTTTTTATAGGCAGTATAGGTGTCCCTTTGCATCCTCTAGGCATCCTCTAGGCATCCTCTAGGCATCCTTAATATCCAAGATAGGTCCCCTCTACGAACATTTTTTCCATTTTAAATGTTTTGTTTCCGTGCTGCATCTGCTAGGCATCCGTTCTGCATCCATTCTGCGTCCGTTCCGCTTCCTCCCTGCGTCTGGGCAGATGGAGTTGCGCGGTTCTGCAGCGGATGCTTAGCGGATATAGCGGATCCATAGCGGATGCGTAGCAGATGCAGAACGGACAAACTGGATATATTTTCCGCGCAAAAGTTTTAGGCAGCCTAAAACTTTTGGAGCGGATGAAACGTCAATAAACGGATGCTGGACGGATAGAGAGGAAGCAAAACGGAGGCAGTGAGTACATCGCGTTTTAGAACGGATGGCAAGGTTTTTTGTCCGTTTTGCTTCCTCTTTGCATCCGTTTTTGTAGTGTGACCGGGCCTTTAAGGATGAACAGTCCATAATTACAGTGCAGGTGGCCAGATTCTGTACAGCAACACTGGGGATTCATCATAATCTTCTCCACCATAGTTATGTTTCTTCTCCACCATAATTATGTTATATAACAAATGTGGCAAACCCTTTGCACTGCTTAGTCTTCCCTTTTAGCATTGAACCTATAACGGGCCACACAGTTTATGGATTGTAATTTTAGTATAGTTTGACCATGTATAATTTGACATATTGGATTTTATTATAGATTTTAGTTGTTATTTATTATGTTATATTAGAATTTTAATGGTATATTTACTGAGCATTTTTATTTGTTCTGGTTTCTGGTCTAAGACTGTAATAAACTGATTGATTGATATTAATGATTTATGTTGTGATTTTTATTTTTAAACTTAAACTTTATCACATAGAGTTGCTTTAGCCAGAGAGACAGTTGTTTATATCTATAAAAACAAATATTCTGCCTTCTTTTTGTAATTCCTTTTGAATTGTGCTATTTATTTGAAGATATTGAAACCACTGGGTAATTGTGACTGTTTTGAAGAAAGACTTGAAAGATTTCATCTTTGTTTATAAAGAATTAAGTCTTAGAATCTATACAAGTTAATCTTTCTCTATTGATTATCTGATATGGTTCCCATTTTCAAAAAGGAGAGAAAAAAGAAGTCAAGGAAATTATGACCAGTCAGCTTGACATCAAGTGGTAGTAAAATTGTGGAAAAGATAATCAATCAGAGGATTTATGGTCACCTAGAAATAAACAAAGTGATTTCTAGAAGCCAGGGTTTGGGTTTATTAAAAACAGGTCATGCTAACTAAAACAAGAATCTTTTGGATGATTAATTGTACATATAATTATCAACATACAAGTTTTATTTGTGTTCTTAATTTGCCAGTTTCATTCTTGAAATTTCTTTTTCTTGTCATATCTTCCTTGCCAGTGGTTCTGATGCCAGTAAAATTAAAGAAAAAATTAATTTAAAGAGGAGAATACTGTTTTGGAATCTAAGTTTATAATTTATCTTAATTTCTTGTTCTTTATAAATACTCTGTGAGAACACTTGGACTTTAGTTCATCTTCAAAGTTGTGAATATGAAAACAGAATTATAGCCATGTTCATATTTTAAAACTGTCAAAAGTTTTCAAACTATATGGCATATTCCTGAGACATCTCTTTGGGACAAATCCAGTTTAATAAGGATATATTAGATCACTTAAAAGACCATTTAATGCCTGTGTAAGAGTTGTTATAAAAAGTTTATAATCTAGATTTAGGTAGAGAGATAGGCCTACATGACTCTGGATAAATTGGAATATTTCCCTTTTTGTAAATCAAAGAAATGAAGGCCCCTTTGTCATGAGGAAAAGAGTATTTGACCTTGTATCTCCTTCATTTCCCAAGTTAATGGTTTGATCAAGATTTCTTGGAAGGTCTTGTAATATATTGTAGAAAAGCCATCTGGTCCTGGGGATTTGTTCAATTTCAGTTTCTGTGTTACTTCTTTTGTTTTATCTTTTGTGACTGGATTTTGTTGATCTGAAAATTTCCTAGTCTGCGTTGTTTTAGTACTCTTCTTTGGATTTAATGCCTGCATAAAGTATTGATTTATAATTTTCTCTGTGGTTGAAACATATACCTCATATCTCAAATAATAATCATTATTTTCTCTTGTTCTTTTCATATTTGAATATGCCAAGTAGTTTACTACCTTTCTCAAAATATTCCCTTTAGTAAAATTCAGTGTCTTATACTAATAGATTACAAATTATTTTCATCTTTTGTTCTAAATTCAAATTTAAGTTCTGCTTATGTATTGATTCTAATTGCTTCAATTCAATGTATCCTTTTGTTTTTGTGTGACTTTTTATTTGATGCCACATAAATAAACAGGTTTTTAAAATAAATGCTCTAGGTTTAAGATTCTTTTTCTCACTCCCTAAATCTTGTAGGCAGTCCATGAGGATATAATGCTGAAAGATATAAAAAAGTGCTGAGACATCTAACAAGACCAAGAGAGCTGCATTCCCACAATGCAAATCCAGACAGGAGTCATCCACTTAAATTAACATTAAAAATGAAATCAAATACAGGAAACAATTTTCATCCTTCAATATCAGGAAAGTATTTCCTAAATTAGAATAAGTAAAACCAGTGTCAGTTTTAAACATAACGTAGGAGGTTTTTTTTTTTTAAAAAAAGAAACACCATTATTGTAGTTCACAGAAATAAAATCTTGTCTAGGAAAGATTTAACACAAAATCCCTTATCAGTTAATTGGTTCAGTGTGCCAGAAAGTCAATATAGGATCTAAAAAAAGAAACCTCTTTACTTATAAAACTAAAAATAACTGTAATTTTCTAACAAATATTAAATAATGATATTCTCTAAGCTCAGCAAGATACAAAAATAAAAGAATTGAACAAAAAGGAGCTTCAAAGCAACTTTAGAATACTCTAATGATTACTTAATTGCCAAAAATGAAATAAAGTATTTTGGGAGTTTCCAAGACAAAAGATAATGAACAAGATTTGAAAACTATGTTATATTTCTTTTGAAGGAAAACAGAAAGGTTTCTTAAGTTTAGCTTTGTTGGCAGTTGATAATTATGTATGAAATAGATTTTTCATCTAATTTATGCCTGCTATTTCCAAAAAGTACTGTAAGTATGTAAAAGCATATTAGGTAAACATGAGCAAACTGAATAGAATTTGATCAAAAGCAGGATATGCCAGTTAATTTGATCAAAAGCAGGATATGCCACTATGGGAACATGCCTAATATTTCACACAATTTGAAATTCCTCTTATATATGTGATTTATATTCCCAATTGTTAAATCTTAAGTTTGCCTTAAAGTGTAAGATTTGTTTCAGTTGCAAATGATAGAGAAAAACTGAAACATCTGGTTTCCAGTGTCAAAAATGGGCATAACAGTTTTGTGCCCACAACATATATTATTGTTTTAATGAGAATTGTGGAAAGGGAGAAGTCATAACAACTATAAAGAAATATTAAGAGGCATAGCCATGAGCAGACATTGTTCTTTCTTTTAGAATTTCTAGCAGATAAAGCATCTTATTTATGTAGGAATATTTATAGTCTTCTTGAATCTGCTGGTTGTTTTATATCACGAATGTATTAGAACTGATAGAAGTTAAAAGTCCATGAAAAAATTAGAAGAGTTATTTATAATGCAGTTGTATGTATAATAATTTCTATAATTTTATTATATTCCTCCTTTGCTTTTTATTGATGTTGCTAAGCAATAAATACGAATTTTTCTTTAGTTTAAAACCTGTTATTATTACTGAAATTACTATTTGTTATTTTATAATCTGCTTTGATGATTGGGTTAACAAGAAATACAATATCCCAAAATTAATAAGAATCCAAGCCTCATATAAAATCTTAGTGAAATATTGAGTAAACTACAGTAGCCCTCTCATTTTACTCATTTTACTCATTTTACTGCCTACTTCATAAACATAAACAATAGCCTGTATGATGCTAAATCATATTACATACAATGTATGGTTCTTTGTGTTTAATGGAATTTAATCTAAAGAAAGTATACACACAAAGACAATATTATGACTTCCCTTTATAATCTGTTTATCTGAAAACTCAAGATGATTTATATGGTAGATATATGAAATCTGAAGAGATCTAAATTGCTCCCAGACTCCTTTAAATCATTTATACCATTTATTACAAATGTCAAGATGTGTCTGGTCTTGGAGGCCTTGACTTTCTACCTTGTTATGACTCATTAACTTGTTAATATTCATTACTGCTGATCCTAGGTGTTTAGGCTGCCTAATTTCCATTAAATGTTATTTATATTTTGCCCTTGAATTAATATCTAGTTGATCTGTTAGTTTGTGATATCTAGGATCAATTTTTGTAACTCTGTATTGTTGCTCTTAGCATATGTGTAGGATAATGTGTAGGATAATGTAGCATATGTGTAGGATAATCTTTGCTATTTTTCTATCCCTCCCATTTCTGCAGATGTGTAACTTGTGTAACAAGACTGAGTGGCTCTGGGTTTGGGGTTTGTTGGTTCAGGCCTTTAGTCTTGGATAGGGTGGCACTACCCCAAACTGACCCTGTGCGTAATCTAGGGTTTTTTCTGGACTCACAACTTCTGTTCGAAGAGCAGGTGCTGGTTGTGGCCAGGAGAGCCTTTGCACACCTGTGGGTTGTTCATCACTTATGCTCTTTGCTGGACCAACAGTCCCTATTCACAGTCACTCATTCCCTGGTCACTTCCCATCTTGATTATTGCAATGCGCTCTACATGGGGCTGCCTTGAAGAGCCTCCGGAAGATCCAGTTGGTGCAAAATGCAGCAGGCCACATGGTTTTGTGCAGACCCCGGTGTGCACATGTGTCACCTCCCCTGCAGGAGCTGCATTGGTTGCTGATTTGCTTCTGGATGCAATTGAAGGTGCTGGTTGTCATCTTAAAAGCCCTTCATGGCTTGGGTCTGGGTTATTTGAGGGAATGTCTCTTGCTGGTCACATCTACCCGACCCATTAGAGCGAGGAGGCAGGGAAATGTCCCACCCCAAGGGAGATACACCTGGTGGGACCCAGAAGAGGGGCTTTTTCCATAGGGGCTCCCTCTCTCTGGAATATCATTCAGATATTACAATGGCCCCACTCTAGCACTCTTCCGAAAGGCACTGAAAACCTGGTTTTGCCAGCGTGCCTGGGGAACCCAGAGAGGGATGGAACCTGTCAAATGGCTAGTGTGATCCACTGTTATCAGGATACAGGTTGAGAGTTGGATTTTAATTTTTTAATTTTTTTCCTAATTTTGTTCTATTGTACTTTATTTATTTGATTCTTTTTGATAGATTTGTTTTTTATTTTTATTTTTTGTTTTAAATATGGTTTTAAATTGTGTAAGCCTCCTTGACTTGCCATGGGCAAATAGGCGGCAACATAAAATAAATAAATAAATAAACAAATAAATAAATAAATAAATAAATATTAAGTTGTCATGGCAGCCAAGAGTTATAAGATGCTTATGTACTGTATAAGATGTTTATATTAAGTTCCCAAGCTTACTTTATGATTGTTATTAAGTACCCAAGCTTACTTTATGATTGTTATATGATTGTTATAGTATATAGTATATACTATTATAACTAAAGCTAGTTATTACTAGCTACTAAATTTGTGATTTTTATATTAAAAATAATATTTTAAAGCACACATCCTTTTTATTAAATGTGATTGATTAGAATATTCTGCTCTTGACAATTTAATTGTTTAATATTTAAATTAGATAAAGCAGAAGTAGAGAAATCCTTGGGGGCTGAAGACTTCATTCTCATTTGGGAAATATAAGTTGCACTTTCAAATATGCCCAGAGCTAGGCTAAGAAATTATTGAGACCAATGCCTTTATATTTCAGTTTTATTTTTTAACCAATCTATTGAATGATTTTCATTAAAGGTTTTCCTACATATATAGACTACAGGTAGCCTTCAACTTAAAACCACAATTGGGACCGGAATCTTGACTGTTGAGCACAACCTCAGCACCCTTGGTATATATTATTAAGTGCTTTTGTGAGTCATTAAGTGAATGGAGTGCTTCAGGGAGGCTGGAAGAGGGGGGTTTCCCTTCAGCCCCTTAGCACAAAAACACTTGCACATGGACTATGCTGGGCCTCTCTTACTCTCTGAGACATCCTGCACTCTTCATTTCACCACACTGCCTCTCTTCTCTCTTCTTGGATTTTGACTCTCTCTCATATCTGGTTGAAAGAGCTGCCTCCTGAAGGTTGTTCGTAAAATTGTGTATAATTTATGGCTTTGGATTGGATTATTATGATAAAAATATGTTTATGTTTGATTTGATATAAATATGCACACCTGTTGGAAGAAATGTACTGATTAAATAAAGTTTTCATAGTAAAATCATGTGAATATGCCTATAATACAAACTTATTTCCAAACCAAATAAAGTTTTCTGGCAAACTCGGTTCATCTCATGCTAAGAAGATCACATAGTTATGTCCATGTTAATTACAAAGAATTGGATTCAGTTCTTTGAAAGCAATAGGAATGTTTTAGAACAGGAATGAATTCAACTAGAAAAGGGTTAATATTTGTTTTCACTATTTCAAGGTTCATGTTTTGAAATTGTGCAAATTTTACTTTAAAGGAAGTAAGAGAGCTAGCATGATCTTGGAATTCTGTGTAGCAGAAGAATGAGCTGCTTCTACAGTAGTGGGGAATATAGCTTGTTTTTGATATTATATGCAGAGTACTGATATCCCCAAATAGGACAGGGCTGGATGATTTAGAAATAAGTTGGTTTTAAAAAAAAGCCCATGTGAGAAGCAATGAACGAAGTTTAGACAATGTTGAGATGGGTGGGAATTGTGGAAGAAAAGGATATGTTCTGCTGTAAAAACTGTTTTTTCCATATTATATACAAGTTTCTGTGAACTATTTAGTAGAGAGAAATAACTACAAGAGGTATGTCCAGATTGATCAAGATCTCAGAATACAAGATGACTGTGAGGTCTTCTGTTGTGTAGTTGTAGCATAGAAGGAAATTTGAACATGATGTTTTCCCAGATTGGCTTGTAATTTTTATGTACTACCAGCATAATAAGGGCCTTAAGCAGCCATGTTTATTGTCCCTTTACTCAATAGCAGTGATTGTATTTTCAAAAGTTGCCCCCTGATTAACAATGATTACTTCCCTTTTTCTCTCATTACTATAGGAAATTGCTATATAATGAATTCATAGTAGATAACTAATCAACCCTTTCGCTTAAAAGACTGGTTTCAGTAAGAGGAATTTCTTTTCTTTTACATTGAAGAAAGATGGCACCCACCCCTCTTTGAAGAATGAAATATTTTAGGAAATATTAAAAAGGCAGAATATTATATGTTCGCTAAAGAAGAAACATGTTCTAAAGACAGAAACTTAGAGCCTTAGCTCTCTGCCTCAAGTAGAAACTAAGGGGCCAACTTTTAGAAATGCAGATTTGGTAATCCATTCAAGACAGGATTAAACCCCAAGAAAGCATGCATCTAGGATTAATTACATTTGTTAAACAAGATTAAAAACCCCAACTCATTGTGAGACAAACTAATGAAAATCAAATAACAAACTGCACAAAACAAGCCTCTAAATTACAAAATGCTGTAGAATAAACTGTATAAAAATCCATCTGCTCACCAAGCCCCAGGAGGTTAGCTACCCAGAATCACATGTGTTTGGTGGTTCTGCTTCACCATTATACCATCTTTCCAATCAGCCTCCATGTTTCAAAATTTTTTCCCATTTGGAACTGAACCCAGATGGACCTTTCTTCCAACAACAGCTTTCCTAACACGATAAAAATAGAAATATTTGAAACCAAAAATGCCACTGAAAATGTGGTGCTAAAGCCCATGTCACACTGAACCAACGGATGCAAAGAGGATGTAAAGTGGACAAAAAACCTTGCCATCCATTCGAAAATGCGATGTACTCACTGCCTCCGTTTTGCTTCCTCTCTATCCGTCCAGCATCCGTTTATTGACGTTTCATCCGCTCCAAAAGTTTTGGGCTGCCTAAAACTTTTGCGCGGAAAATGTATCCAGTTCGTCTGTTCTGCATCCGGTACGCATCCATTAGGCATCCGTTCTGCATCCGTTACGCATCTGCTATGTCCGCTAGGCATCCATTCCGCATCCGCACAACTCCATCTGCCCGGACGCAGGGAAGAAGCGGAACAGATGCAGAACGGATGCAGAACGGATGCCTAGCGGATGCAGAACGGAAACAAAGCGTTTAAAACCTATCTCGGATATTAAGGATGTCTAGAGGATGCCTAGAGGATGCCTAGTGGAAAACCTATACTGCCTATAAAAAGGGGGAGCAACTCGCCTGCATCTCACTTTCAGAACAGCAGCCCAGCGGTGCAGACCTCTGCAGCCTTCATCTGCCTCTTGCTCTTCCACAGCATCCAGTCATGTCCACCGTGGATTGTAACAAAGTCCTTTCGGCAGCCACCATCGTTATGCAACAGTGCGAAGCCATCTGCAGGCTCTGTGAACTCTACTGCGAGAAGAAAAGGAGCCACCCAAAAAGAGTCTGGATCCGAAGATGGTTCGCCAGAAGAGCAGAGGACGGACTGTACAACAAGCTGATGGTGGAGCTCAGGAACGAAGACACTCAGGCGTTCCAGAACTTCATGAGGATGCCTCCAGCCATGTTTGACGAAGTTGTGCAGCGGCTGACACCCAGGTTGACCAAGGCAAACACCAACTTCTGGCCCAGCCTGGAACCTGGCCATCATCGAAGAATACCTGGAGGAGCTCCTCCAGTGTCCCTCCACTGAAGAAGGATGGAAGAAAGTTGCAGAGCAGTGGTATCAGAGGTGGAACTTCCCATACACCGTTGGAGCCATAGATGGCAAGCACGTGGCCTGCAAAGCTCCAGCCAAGTCGGGGTCCACTTATTTCAACTCCAAGGGCTTCTTCAGCATCATCATCTTCGCCATGGTCGATGCTGACTACAAGTTCATGTACATCGATACTTCAGGCAACGGCTCATCTTCAGATGCCCAGGTATACAACGCCAGTCACCTCAAGGAGGAGCTGGAACGCAACCTCATTGTGGGCTTCCCAGATCCAGAATCCCTGCCCAACGACTCGCAAGATGTGCCCTACTTCATCGTGGGGGATGACGCCTTCTCCCTCACAACCTACCTCATGAAGCCCTACACCTCCAGACTCCTCAACCGTGAAGAGAGGATCTTCAACTACAGGCTGTCCAGGGCAAGGCGGGTGGTGGAGAACGCCTTTGGCATCCTGGCCAACAGGTTCCAGGTACTTCTCACCACCATGCAGCATTGCCCAGAGACCGTGAGGAGGATCATGGAAGCTTGCTGCATCCTGCACAATCTCATGTGCACCCGCTACCCAGTCTTGCAGAACAGGCTCGTGGACCTCCAACAAGGCAATGGGGTCATGGAGCCTGGGGAATGGAGGCAAGGGCGAAACCTGATCGACACTGAGGATGTGCAAGGCCCCAACAGAGCCTCACATGAAGCGAAGAATCAGCGCAACCTCCTGAGACAATGGTGCAACTCCCCAGCTGGAGCAGTGGAGTGGCAAGACAGGATGGTAGATGCTTAATGGATGCTTCCTTCAGCCTGTCTCATCACACGGATGAGATTGGGCCTTGAATGTTTGGTTGGCCTACAATGAACAGGGTGTTTAATAAAGAGTTGTGTTTATGTTGACATGTGTGGATAATTATTTCATTATTATTGATAATAAAGGGCCGTAGGTGTGGCACCCGGGAGGGTGGACCATACAGTCCCACTATGCTTGCACTGGAGGTTTATCTATCCCACTGCTATCCTAACCCACCCCACAGCTATTACCCATCCCACAGGTATCCTAACCCATCCCAAAGCTATCCTTACCCATCCCACAAGCATGCAAAGGCTTAAACCATTTCTAAAAGTTTCCACCAAGACTTTATTAAAAAAAAGAAATGAAGCAAGTGTGTGAATCATAAATAGACTTTATTAACAACAAGCTATAAGACAAAAATGAGTCTCTGGCACTCCTCTTGGTCACTCAGTCTCAGGGTTGAAGGGTGCAGGTGCTGTGGAGGTGGCTGGTGCTGGAGTGCTTGTCATCAGCTCCTCCAGAAGCAGAAGCAGCAGAAGCCCCAGCCCCAGAAGAGCGAGCCCGTGCTGCAGAAGTCCCAGCAGAACCAGAGTGAGGGACAGGGGGCGGGATGGTAGCCCTTTCCCTCTTGCCAGGGCTGGCAGCAGATGGCTGAGGCTTGCTGTGCTTCCACATGGTTGTGGGGTTGCTGGCTGGCAGGGAGGCTGGCAGGCACCAAGGCTGGCAGGAAGGCTGGCAGGGAGGCAGCCACCAAGGCTGGCAGGAAGGCTGGCAGGCAGACATGAACCAAGGCT
>BLBF01000040.1:35394973-35419839 GCA_015471245.1 Laticauda colubrina
CTATCTATCTATCTATCTATCTATCTATCTATCTATCTATCTATCTATAGCCTCAAATTTAAAACCAACGCCTGTGATAGCCTGACCCACATACAAACTCCATACAGAAGCCTGATGATGGCAGATGAGATTCTGCTGAAACGTTGCTACAACTTTAAAAGCACTACAACGACGTGGGATAATACCCGAAGGAAGCTGAACAGCACACACACACACACACACACGTATACACACACACACACACACACACACACACTTAAATAACTAACATCAAATGAACTATTAAAATTTACTGACACCAATCCTTTTTATAAGGTAAGCTTTGTGTGGTAATCATGAATATAAATAGGGTTTGGAGATGGTCCTGTCTGTTCTACCTGCTTCATGGACTCCACCTTGAAATACCGTACATTCACTACTCTTCATGCATGAGTGATCAGATGGCACTTAGCATTGTGAAATGTTGGGGTCCATTGGTCATAAGTTATGAGTTGGGATGTGGCTGATGCATTTCTTACCCATAATTATTTATTAGACCTAACTATATTGCGTCAATAAGGTTGAGATTGTAAGATTTTTTTTCAAGAAGCAGCCATTGCTTCAAAAAACAAAGCTAGAATCTAATTCTTGTTCAGGATGTATTTTACAACTGTTGAAAAAAGATTAATATAAGTGAAATAAAGGAGGGACTTATTAAATTATTTTAGTAAATAGATACAATTTGACATTTGGGGACTGAAAATGATAAGGCAACTAGTTAAGATGAAACAAAACTATAATTGCATCTGAAAAGTAAAGCTAAGTTGTCAGTGTGCCTAGGATTTGCAGTTTGCTGTATAACTCGAATGAAGTATAATTCACATATTCATATTTAGATATAGAGGACACAGAAATTGAGAATATCTTTTGACAAAGCAGCATGCATTGCTTTCAGGTGCTGGAGGAAGTGATTCATGGACGATTATGATATTGGTAGCAACAGTGAACATTAGTCCTATTCATGCATGTATAATCAGATGGTAAATTTAGTCAAGTTGTGAACTCTTGTTCTCTATTTAAAACATATCTTAATCTTGGGCTTCTGAAGGGGAGGTAAAATAGGATAAGTGAAATGGGTGATGTTACCTGTGCTCTCAATGTGGTCTAATTAAGGCATTAGTTTACTAGTTATATTGAGAATCCCAAAAATATAGTAATTATCCACTGGCACACCAATATACCAGGGCTTCGCTTATACAACAGCTGCTTATCTATATAATGAGGCAAATAGGCAAGAAGGAAGGTAAACATTGTTTTCAGACCACTAAAAATAGTCACTCTAGTTGTGCATGTGATCTAATTTATTATTTAAAAATGTCTGAAGGATGGGTATAGATAAACTGAGATGACTTCTTTTTCAAATCTTAAAAATACTTTTTCTGAACCATTTTTACTTCAGTGTTTTGTATGGAGATAAAGGAGAGGGAGGAAGATGAGTCAGTTTGTGTTCCTGTATTTCCAAAATGATCTCTGGACTGTGTCATGTTTTCATCTACGTAAATTCTCAGTACATCTGGCTATAATTTTCTGGAATTCTTCTAAATGTATGCTTCTTTAAATATCTCAAACTGCTTAAAGTTTTTACCCTTAAGACTTCCCAAAGCTGCTTATTGCATCATGTCTTCTCATCCTAGTGCAACCTTTTGATTATCTAAAATAGTGAATTCATATTGAGTTCCATAACAAACCATCTCATCAGCAGTTTCTTAAAAGTATTTTCCAGCTCTTCTTTCTCAGTCTTACTTTGCAATGCCTGGCCCCATGTATGGCAATAGGACTGTCTACAATTTGAGGTCTCATTTGCATGCAGTCTATTTATGTAAATTGTTCAGTGCTGCTGTGTGAATGACAGTCACCATTAAATACGGGTTTGTATTTATTAAACTCCTGATGATTCTAGAACATGTACTATACTGAAGTTGAGACTCCAAGTATTATTAATTTGCCATATTGCCATATTTAACACATATTTCCTTGTATTAAGTTCCAATTAAATTACTTTATTTGATGGATTATTTCTGTGAATATGTATACAGGATGCTTTCACAAACTAGCCTAGAGTTAAAATATTATCATAGACATTAATCAAAATTTGAATTAAATTTAACTATGCCTTATTTAAGATCATCCAGATGATTCCATTTTTCTCCCTGCAGCAAGATTAAAATCCATCCCTTTGATAGTTTTGTAGCTGACAAAATTCTGTAAATTTTCTCAATCCAGTTCCATTTTGTTACAGCGACTGTATTGTCAGTTAAGTTGTACCAAAGCATTTTACCAGACAATAATTATGGAATTTGAACTGTGTATGAATATTGATTCCTTTTAAAGTAGTTCTTTATTTTATTTTGATGTATTGCTAGTTGCTAGGAAATAGAAAGACTGTCTTCTTTAACCTCTTTTCCTTTCGTTCTACTGTAACTGTTCCCTGGGAGCATAAAAAGTATCAAAGACAAAAACTGGACATAATTAACATAAATTTTATCATGCCTTTAGAAATTTCTACTGTCATATGTGCTGGGTAGTAATATTATTTCACATAATCTAAAAAGTAAGATGAGCTCAAGAGTGTTTTAACATTGTTGCTCAATAATCTCTGTAAACTTGTAAACTGAAAAAAAAAATAGTATTTGAAGCATTGTATAAGATTGCAGTTCTGTGTTCATTTACATGAGAATGAACATCACTGGATAAAGATGTATATGAAAGCACCAAAATGATTTAGTTCGTGATTCATTATATTTCTTTATATAGAGATTTCCATTATATTTTGCTCCAAAAAGTGTAATGTCCAACTCGGCCTATTTTCACTGATCTCCCTTCTTCTTTTGTCCTAATTAAGCTACTGTATGCATTTTCCTCTTTGCTTCAGTGTTTGATGAAAATCTATTAAACCTGCCATATTAGTTTGTACAGTGTTCCATTGATCCAAGCCACTTGGTGCTTCCTCCCTCAGGAGCTCCTAAAGTTTGTATTAACAGCCTCCACCAAATATAGCCAAGGAAGAATTTAGAACTCATCGTTGCTACTAGTATGCAGTTTTTTATTCCAACTGATAGTTTTAATTGAGCCAAAAACATAGGAGTCCATGGGGAGATAAGGAACAAGCAGCAAAACTTGACTTGCATCTGATGTTGGGACACAAGAAGGCTGGATATTGTTTGTAGTGCTGCAATAAAGGCTTGTCATTTTTTTTTTTTTTTCATAATTGCAGGTTTTACCAGATGCGCCAATTCTACAGGTATGCTGCGACTGTGGAATGGATGATAGCTTCTGCTATAAAAGAAGCTCTCAACTTTTTGTTGGTTTAAAAATAAAAATAAAATGTCTTTTAAAAATCCATATTTCTGAATTATGGGCATTATGCATTTTGAAGAAACAGAGTAACATTCCCTTATCATTTAAGTTTAAAGTATTTTTCCATTTTAGCTTTCTTCTCCCTACATTTTATTCAGTATTTCAGTCTTTAATTTCCTAATTGGTTTCTTAGGATTATGACTAATATTACTACTCTAATCAAAGAGATTATTCAATCTTTCTGTATATTTGAGTTCTCAAGTGGTAGAACAAAATTTATCTTTGTTGGCTGATCAGCTCTTGGAATTATAGCTGTCATCTTGCAGAGACTGGAGTTGGCCATGCTTGACAGAAAGATGGAAAGATGGTTGAGCTAGCCAGTGGGGAGTGGTTATCTTGATGCAATGGAGGCAGCACTGGGGCAGCACTGGGAGTGGGAACAGGTTTCTTGTTGTGGGAAGAAAGTTACTGTGTCCTACAGCTGCTGTGTGATCAATCACATGACATAACAGCTATTATTGTTCTTTTCACATTTCTTATTGCCCTCTTTTCTGGATTTGAGGCTGTGGAGGATAGGTGTCTGCAATTAACATTAGATTGATGGTGTATAGCAGTTGTATGTTATCTGTGTACTTAGGGATTTGGTGAAGATCTGTATTTAGACTGTTGAGAGAGTGGTAATGGTGATGTCAAGTGATTTGGGAGGAAAGTATGAGGGTCAGGGCTATTTAACCCTTCTCAGGTGAGAGATGGGAGACCCCAAGAGCATTTCTATCTGATTTGGAAGACTGTGTGTGACAGATTTTGTCCAGTCTGCTGGATGAGAGCAGAGAAGTGGTTGGGTGTTGTGAGAATGACCCCATATCTTTTTCTACAATAAGGGAATGATCTGTGGCAGGCTCAGGATGGGGGTAGTGTAAAACAGTAACAATGTAACACGGGTAAATTGTGAACAGATGCATTCTGAACTGATTGTATCTTCAAAATAATTTTCTAGCAGCAGTCTCATGTAAAGTGTATAGAATGTAGCAGGGAAGTCCCACGAACATAAATGACCATCATTAAAGCTTCCCAGTCCAGAAAAAGCTGTTACAAAGATAATATACAGATTTATGAAAAGTTCTCCTGGAAATAGTTCTCCCTGGTGGAAGGATCTCAAATTGTAAACCTCTTTATACAAGGGAGCATACCTCATTTAAACTGGTATTTCATCTGGAATCAAAAGTTTTCTAAATGGCAGAAACATGAGATTTTATGATTTTATATAATATATTAAACATAAATATATTTCTCCCTATCTAGATTCTAACAACATCCAAGTATAAAATTTGGGAAAGCAAATTTAATTTCACAGACTGCACCAGTTTAAAGATAGGTTAAAAATCCAGGTATATAGCAAATTTCATAGTAGTTATTGAGAAAATGCAATTCCCTGCTGAGAAAGGAAATAGTATCAGTCTTTCCAAGTAATCCAGACATGAAACACAACTTGTTGAACTTGTCATTCCCCTGTCAGAATCTGATTCAGAGGGGGAGGCTGAGCAGCTGACAGGGAGTGGGAGTGTGGCTCTGTTGGCTGTGGAAGAAACTGGGAAAGGGCACAGTCCAGCTGAGCAGAGCAGGGGAGAGGTAGACCAAGGGAGAGTGAATTTGAATGAAGACCCAGGCCCACTCCCTCTTCATCCTATGGCACGCAGGGAGGAATGGAGAAGGGAGTAATGTGAGTTGAGTGGCTTATGGGGGAGGAAAGGGTCCTGATTCCCTTCATCAGCTGCAGCTAAACACAGTGTTTAGAAAGGGAGTTTTGCGCACAGCAACTTGTTGGAAACAAATCACGAGTTATCTGTTATTGTTGATGCTTATCTGGGTTTCTGGCAGTGATGGGATTCAATTTTTTTGACTACCAGTTCTGTGGGTGTGGCTTGGTGAGCGTGGCAGGGGAAGGATACAACAAAATCTCCAGTCAGAGGTGGGATTTGCCGGTTCTCCGAACTACTCAAAATTTCCACTACCGGTTCTCCAGACCTGGTCAGAACCTGCTGAATACCACCACTGGTTTCTGGTGTCTTCTCAACTGTGTGTGTTTTGTTGGTCTTTCAAGTCTGCAATTCCTTATCCTTCCCTGTCAAGTTAATTGCTGTAGCATGGTTGTGTGGATTTTTATTTACAGTTTATACGTACTTTGTTTTAGGACTGAGTTTCCTCTACTTAAAGACTATTGTTGGGAGAGTTTTTTTCTCCAGTCAAAGGTAACTGGACATTGGGGGCAAAGTTGGAGATATTAAAGGGACTCTTCTTACTTATGTGAGTGTGTTGCCTTTGTGCCATACCCCAGGTCATCACAGAGCTAAGCCTACAGTACTTGATTGTAAAGGGCCTGTCACATAGGCCGACGGATGCAAAAAGTATGTAAAAAGGACACAGAGAATGAGAAAATTTTCCATCCATTGTTATCCGCTCTCAAAAGTGCCCCAAATTTGCATAAACAGAACGGACAACAACGGAAAGAAACGAACGGGGGGAGGACGTAGCCAGGATGTAAAGTGGATGCTCCACGGAAGCTTAGCGGATGGAAACGGATGGAAGCAGATGGCACATCCGCAGGGCTTCCGGGGGAGCACAGCGAAGCAGACGCGCAACGGAAGGAACGGATGCAGAGCGGATGCAGAGCGGATGCAGAGCGGATGACGCGGATGTATCACGGACGCCTAGCGGATGCCTAGCGGATGCAAAGCGTTCTCTGCACATGCGGGGAGGATGCATTGCATCAGCCCCGCGGATATAAAAGAATGCAGCTCATAAGCAGGTCACCATTCTGCCAGACACATCTCCAGCCAACAACCATGGGGAAGAAGAGGAAGCCTGTGCTATCTGCTGCCAGCCCTGGCAAGAAGGACAGGGCCACCATCCCACCCCCTGGCCCTGACTCTGCTTCTGCTGGGGCTTCTGCTGCTTGGGCTGACTCTGCTGGTGCTGGGGCTTCTGCTGGTGCTGCTCCTGGTGCTGGTGCTTCTGCTGGTGCTTACTCTGCTAGCGCTGCTCTTGGTGCTGGTGCTTCTGCTGGTGCTTACTCTGCTGGCGCTGCTCCTGGTGCTGGTGCTTCTGCTGGTGCTTACTCTGCTGGCACTGCTCCTGGTGCTGGTGCTTCTGCTGGTGCTTACTCTGCTGGTGCTGCTCCTTGTCCTGCTGGTGCTCCTGGTCCTGCTGGTCCTGCTGGTGCTGCTGGTGCTGCTGGTGCTTACTCTGCTGCTGCTGATCCTGGTGCTGCTGGTGCTGCTGGTGCTGCTACTGTTGTTGTTGCTGCTGCTGGTGGTGGTGGTGTGGTGGAGCAGCCCCTAGAACCTTGAAGCCCCTCTGATGAGGGCCCAGATGGCCCTGCCAGAGGGAGGAACAGGCATACGTGAGAATGGGAGAGGAGGCAATACTCCATCGAAGAGGAACATGAGGATGAGGTGCTGAGGGAGAACGAGTACCTATGGCGGAAGGGACACAGGCTCTATCGAGACACCAAGAGGAAGCAGGCTGCTTGGAGAGAGAAGGGGGAGAGCCTGGGCTACACTTCGGAGGTCCTCCTCGGGTGGTGGAAGCACATGCACACCTGGTACAGGAAGCTGCACCTCAAGAAGTTTGGCCAGGCCGTGGTCAAGCTCACCGACCGGGAGACCTACGTGATGGCCAAGTGCAGCTTCTTGGAGGGTAAGATACACCACTGAGGAGCAGCCCTTCTGTCTACCCTCTCTCTCAGGCAGCCCACAGAGAGCCAGTCCTCTTCTGGCCAAGAGTCAGCTCCTGTGTCCAGGCAGGTATCTGTGGAGCGTCCCACGACGGAGACCCCCTCGACAGCTGCACTCCCCGTGGAGGAGTGCATGGAGGACTCCCTGACACAGTGGGAGCAAGGAGAGGGCACTGCCACCAGAGACCAACCCACCCCCACCCCCAGCTCCACCTCCACAGAAAGCAGGCAGAGAGCCAGACCAGAGGGACAGAGCCACACTGTCCTGCTGGAGATGAGGGACACGATCAAAAGCAGCGTAGATCTCCTCTCTCAGCTGGTACACACCGGCATACCATCCTCAAACTGCAAGCCCTTCCTCACCTATGTCAACCAGACCCTCATGGACATGTCCGAATCACAGTACCAGGTGATAAAGGAGAGGATCACCAGTCTTCTGCACAACCCTCCAGGCCCAACTGAACCTGCTCCGACCCAGTCCAGGTCTGGTCCTCCACCCCAAGTGATGTCACAGCCCTTCCAAGGCTTTCCACAGGCCCTCACCTACCAAGGCTATGGCTACCAGGAGTCCCAGCAGCACAGACAGCCCTTCCCAGTCCAGCCACAGGTTCATCGAACGCCATCGATGTCACCGATGCCACAGATGCCACCCACGCCACAGATGCCATCCTGAAGATGACCCATTGCCTGAAGCATCGATGTACATAAACTTGTAGTCAGCATCGACCATGGTGAAGAGGATGATGCTGAAGAAGCCCTTGTAGTCGAAATAATTGGACCCTGATTTGGCTGGAGCTTTGCAGGCCACATGCTTCCCATCTATGGCTCCAACGGTGTGGGGAAAGTTCCACCTCTGATACCACTGCTCTGCAACTTTCTTCCAGCCTTCTTCAGTGGTGGGACATTGGAGGAGCTCCTCCACATATTCTTCGATGGTGGCCTGCACCACTTCTCTGACCACAATGCTGATGGTGTTGTGTGGCATCCTCCAGGCATAGTGCATGCTCCTGTACGTGGTCCCGGAGGCCAGGTGGCGCAGAGTCAGTGCCACCTTCAGTCCAGGGTCCAGGCTGGGCCAGAGGTTGGTGTTTGCCTTGGTCAACCTGGGTCTCAGCCACTCCACAATTTCATCAAACATGGCTTGTGGCATCCTCATGAAGTTCTGGATTGCACGAGTGTCTTTGTTCCTCAGCTCCACCATCAGCTTGTTATACAGTCCGTACTCGGCTCTTCTCGCGATCCATCTTTGGACCCAGACACTTCTTGGACGCCTCCTTTTCTTCGTGTAGAACATGTGAAAGAGCCTGTAGAGGGCTTCGTACTGTTGTAGAATGATGGCGGCTACCAAAAAGGAGTGTGTCACTATCCATGGTGGAGATGACTGAATGCTGTGGAAGAGCAAGAGGAAGATGAAGGCTGAAGAGGTCTGCACCGCAGGGCTGCTGGACTGAAAGTGAGATCCAGGTGATTTCCTCCCCCTTTTTATAGGAAATATAGGTTTTCCGCTAGGTGTCCTTTTGCATCCTCTAGGCATCCTATAGACATCCTAAATATCCGAGATACGTCCCCTATACGAACGTTTTTTTCCGTTTTAATGCTTTGTATGTTAGCTGCATCCACTTTCATCCTTTCTCCATCCGTGCTACTAACGCTGCGTGTCCGTTCTGCATCCGTTTCGCTTCCTTCCTGTGTCCGTTTTCCGCTGGAGCGGATGCGAGTTGCACGGATGCGCAGCGGATGCCTAGCGGATATAACGGACGTGCAACGGATGATGACGGACGTATAACGGATGTTCCCTGTATGCGTTGCGGATGTAGAACAGACGCGTTGGATACATTTTCCGCTCAAAAAGTTTTGTGCAGCTCAAAACTTTTTGAGCGGATGAAATGTCAGTAGACGGATGCTGGACGGATAGAGAGTATGAAAAACGGACGCAGTGAGTACAGAACGGATGCATCGCGTTAACCAATGGATGGCAAGTGTTTCTCTCCGTTTTACATCCTCTTTTCATCCGTTGGTGCTGTGTGACAGGGGCTTTAGGTTTAACAGACCTGAAATTCATAAACAGAATATTGGAAGTCTGAAAGTACAGTTTTAGTGCGAGTCCTTCCTAAGTTTCCTTCTCTGACCATTAATCCATTTAGGGCTCTTCTCTGCCTTAAAATGAAATCTGTTTCATGCTTCATTTACTAGCCCTTGATTATATGGAAGCAGCTGTTTGAGAAATAGACATTATCACAGCTTCTGGATTATTTATAATAAATGTGAACTTTGGTATTTTTATGAAAGCTCCATAAAGTGCCATTTTGTTTATGACAACATTGTCAAGACTAAAGCAATTTCTGAACAAGGAAAGGTTAGATATTGCATATTGCCTTTTAGTACCAATTGTGAAATTCAGAGCTGACAGAGTGCATGTTTCAGAAAATATTTTTGAAGAAAAAATATTATAGGTGAAGAGACCATATACCAGAAATATACTGATGAATGAGGTCTATTACTTAATTAGCTGACTGGAAAAATATAATATTTTTCCAGGCAGCTAATTGTGTAGTCAGTGAGAAAATGTCACAAAATAGTTGACCAGATCTATAAGCAGTTTTGTTCTAATTACAGAAAGAATTATGACACTATCTGGTTGCTTTCTCTAAGTTTAGAGTTAACATTTTCTTGCGAGTTGATTCAAACAAGATTGTAACACAAAATAAGTATCTTTATTTATTACACAATCATTTCATGTGAGGTCAGTAAAAATATACTAGTAAATCCTTAAATACAAAATGCCTTTCAGCCAGGATATTAATCAACATTTTTGAGTACACTATAATAATTCAGGGCTGTCAAGTGTCATTTCAGTACCAAGGACTGCAATCTAGAACCAAAGATAAGCAACAATTTACTCCAGTGTGAACTTAGCAAATGAGTATCAAAAGAATTGTTCCAAACACTCCTTATCTTTATAAGGTTTTTCTGCACTGTTGGCTCTTAAATCTGTGTTCTAAAAAATAAGAAGATGAAACAATATTTTTCTGTATGGTGTAGATTTAACAATAAGGATTGAAATAATTTTAGATATATACAAGATGATCCATAAACCCTCATTTTAGAGATGCTTGCTTACCTAAACAGAGAAACAGAACAACTATGGGCATGGGCAGGTAAAAAAGCATAGGGAGTGCAAGTTTCTAACTCTGTTGGCTTCCTAATTGAGTTTCCCAGTGGAAAGCTGGCAGTGAGCGCTGGAAATCTTCCTTCTTTTTTTTCATCCTCTTTCCTTCCTTCCCTTCCCTTCCCATCAGGCAAGTAAATGACTGCAGCCAGATGGGAGAAGGAGTGAGGGTGTGTGTGGGAGTGACTGGCACAGTGCAATACAATGGGGCAGAACCATTTCTCTATTGACTTTCTTCCTGAAGCTTCCTATGAGTAAAGACCTTGGTAGGGGGAAGGTGACAAGGAGCATATGAAAGCCAATGCACCAGTTCATTTCAGGTTTTCCATTGATTTGTAGGAAGCTGCTAGGGAACATTGAAAATGACATTCATGTAACTGTAGCTGAAAATAACACTACAATTAAGGATGGTAGAAACAGTAAGAGTGCAGTGGTGCTGAAGCAACAAAATACTTCCAAGATTTCATTCCCTTGGGAGTAAAGGGTCCTGGCATTCTGTAAGTTAGCCCATTTGAGACACCTTTGTTGACAAAGTCTTGCCTGTGATGTAGCATTTTGTCCAATAGAAGGTTACAAAATATCAAACAGACACAGGAGTTTTAGCAGTATAAGATTATTATGGATATTGCATGGTTGTTTCTCCCCTTTGTAGTGAATTAGCTTTCCTCCCTCTTTTTCTGATTATGTTATTCTAATCACCATAGTTTTATCTAGGTTTTTAAATGTATAATCATTTATTTGTTTCTTGCTGATATTATAGTTTTTTTTAATTGCTATTTTAAAAAAGTGTGAAACATTGGCTCATGTACAGAAATAAATCCTCTGATTGTAATTGAGTCTAGTCACATAGCTGTGAAATGCCATCTCATTTTGGGGCAGATGAACTTGAACTATGTGAATGAGTGAGAAAATTGTGTTTGATAACCAAACCTGTAATTTTGGGCACTTATGGAACTATTTTAAAAGAATCTGTACTATTTGGTTGTATTCTTGAATGTGTATGCTGAATCATAGGTGAGTCAAATATGATTTTCACCCATGACTAGGCTTTAAAATAAGGGATATTTTCATATAATTTTTTATAGAGGGCAATTTGATGATCCTGCAGTTGTCGTGAAGCAGAAGGTAGAAGCAAACAGAATAGAAGTAAGGATATAGCTGCAGATACTCTTGCATGGGAAAATATTTAAATAAATAAATCAATTTTTCAAAATGAAGAATAACTCCCACTGAAATGACATTTCTGCACTGAAAATATTGTTGAAAAACATTTTTAAAATGTTAATGTAATGTTTTAAAATCCTGAGTTTGAAACTATCACTGAATGTTGCTTCACTTGGCTCAGGTAACCTCTTTGGTGTAACTATGTAGGTCCTATTCATATAATGACCATCTTATTGCTTGTTCCATCCTTAATTGTAGTGTGATTTTCAGATGGTGTTTATAATATGTCAGCAGCTGTTCTGTACATGCACTTAACATCTAGCCTCTTAATAAGAGCATCAGAGTGGACTTAGACAGCAGCAACACAAAAAGATACTGGGAAGTTGAAGAAAGAAAGTGGTTGAGAAATTAATGATAAAAAAATCTGTTTTCGCCATTAAAAAGTACCTACTACAATGTTAATTCAATATTAACTCACATATTGGGTTAGGATCGTGTGATGCATCTATCTTCTGCTTGAAATATCTGGTTTATTAACTACAATCCATGTTTGTTTAGCATGAAGAATCACATCTGAACTGTAGAAACATAATGATCTTAGCTTCTTTCCCCAAAGTGAAGGTTATTGCCAATCCTAAAGAAATTCACTCAATTTTGGTTTCTCATTTTTATAAGTATTTATACTATTGTTTATTTGCCTAAGATGCTGCCTTCAGGACAGATTGCTTCTGCTCTTCTAGGCCTTGGTAATCACCTTGTTGTTACTCATACAATATTTATTCTTACTGAAGTTGTTAAGATGTCAGTGTTGCAAGAAAAATACCTGTATATTCTGCATATCTCGTATCATTTTCTAATTTACATTATTCTTTTTAAAAAAATATTTTAAAAACAAACATACACATACAAACATAAAGCCATCTTCCATTTTGTATACATACAGTGTGTCAGTTGGTTACATATCTTTTGTGCTATCCTTTTGTAGTCATTTACTCACAACTTATATCATCAGTCTTCACATTGTCGAGCTAACATCTGCTTATATATTTATCAGTTATTAATCATCCATGACTAAACTATTTATTCCATCATTTTATATGAGATGTTCCAAGTTTTATCTTAAAATTTGTGTTATACTTTCAACCAATGGTTATATATATCTATATTATGTTTTATATCAGTCTGTTAAATTTCTATCACAAAATTATCTAGTCTATTACATTACCATGCCTTTTTATCCAACCATTGATAAAACAAATCCCATATCACATAAAATTGCTTGTCTTCTTGTTCTCTAATTTCAGATGTCAGTTTACTCATTTCAGCACAGTCCACAGTTTTTTTATAACTTCCTCCTGTATAGGTATTTTATTATTTTTCCAGTTCTTCGCAAATACAATTCTAGCTGCTGTTAAAACATTTACAATCAAATATTTCAGTTCTTTATTGTATATGTTTGGTATGACTCCCAATAAAAAGATCTCTGGTTTAAAGTCGATATGTTGTTTTATCATTTTTTCCAACCATGTGTGGATTTCACTCCAATATTTCTTCACATCTGAACATGTACACCAACATATGGTAATATGAACCAGGTATCTGATGATATTTCCAGCATTTATCCGATTTATTCTTAAACATTCTTGCAAGTCTTGTGGGTAAGTGCCACCTATAAAACATCTTATACAAATTTTCTTTATATGCAGCTGAAATTATCATTTTATAATTCTGAGACCACAGTTTTTGCCATTTTTCTAAATCAATCCCATATCCAAAATTTTTTCCCCAAGCAATCATCGTTTCTTTGACTTGTTCCTCCTCCAATTTAAGTTGAAATACCGTATTTCTCCAACAATATGGCCTCCACCAATAGGAAGCCCCACCATGTTTTATTGGCATAAAATCAAATTAAGCCCCTTCCCCCAAATTAAGGCCCATATTAAACATTCTAGATGGGGGGAAATGGCGGGGAGGGGCTTGCCGTTAGAAAGTACTTTTGTTGCATGCTTGGATATGGAGCTGCCTGCGTTGGTGGTGCACTTAATATCAGGAGACCTTCCGCCACTGTTGCTTCCCCTTCTCCCTTGCTGCCACGGCATTAGAGCAATGCCTCGGCATTTGGCGCAGCCATGTGCAGCCAGTCAGGGCTCATCCCTGCAACTGGAGCCCTGAGGAGACACTTGGCTACAGGCGCTCCCATTGCTGCCTTCCCTTTGCTTTCGAAGGTAAAGCAAATTATTTTAAAAATGACACCCTACTACAACAAAGCCTCCCCTGCCCGAGAGGGCAGCCCAACCCCATGTGGGGAGGCGAATCTCCCAGGGCCTCTTCGGTTCCTCCCTGACCTCCCTACACTGCGCACCTCTGACGTGCCGGTCCCTTCATCCCAGTGAGCTCTTCCATCTCAAAGAAAGGCCAGGTGGGCAGGCGGGCGGCTGCGGAGCAACAGCAGTGGGTCTGAGCCTCTCGCAGCAGAAACAACCACCACCCTTAGCCTGGTGCGGGAGAACAACTGAGGTTAGTGCCCGCCAGCCCATCCTTCCTGCCTTTGGAGGCACCTGCACCAAGCGCTTCCGTGGCCAGCCTAGCCACGGTGCTTCTTATTGACTCCTTCGGGAGCATCCGCTGAGGGAGCCTTCGTGGCTCGGTTTCCCCTACCCACCCTGGCCAGCGGGTCCTCCTTTCATGCAGAGGGCTGCAGGGGAGGCGCTCGCCCAAGAGGATCTCCTCTCTCTCCCCACAAGGTCAACATCTGCGCTGTGGCTGAGGAGAAGGAGGCTGCAGCGGAGAGCCTTGGGTGCCCAGCGCAGCTGACAGGCGCGCCTTCCTTCCCGGCAGCAGAGCTCTCACCAAGGCAGCAAGCGCCTCACCGCCGGACCCTCCACTCATCTCACCAGAGCCGTGTGAGCTGGGCAGAGCTGGGAAAGTGACCCACAGGTGCGTGCGTGCCTCCTCCTTCCCCTCATCCCCAAATCTCACCTGGGCGAGCAGCGCCTCACTTGCTCTGCAAAGCCGCAGCTTCCTCACCTCTCAGCAAGCAGGAGGAACCAGCTGCAGCCTCAGTCCTTTTATTTCTTTTTCTTTTCTGATATTCCTATTCAAGACTTCCAATGTTAACACAAACAGCAGAGGCAACAATGGACAGCCTTGCCTTATCCCTTTTCTTATATCTATGGATTCTGTTAATTCTTCATTCACCATCACATTTGCAGTTTGTTCATGGTATATTGTTTCAATGATTTGGATAAATTTCTTACCAAAGCCCATTTGTATCAATTGCAGTAAAATAAATTGCCAACTCACATTGTCAAAGGCTTTTTGAGCATCTAGAAACATCAAGGCCATTTGCTTCTCAGGGTGAGCTTCATAATATTCCAGAGTATCCAAAATGATTCTCACATTGTCTTTGATTTGTTCTTTGGCAGAAATCCATTTTGATCAGTATGAATAAAATTATTTAAGTATCTTTTTAGTCTTTCTGTCAAAATTGAAGCAAAGATTTTATAGTCTGAGTTCAATAAAGATATGGGTCTATAATTTTTAACTTGCTGTAGGTCTGTATCTTCTTTCGGTATAAGTGTAATGTATGCTTCTGACCATGTTTTTGGTATTCTTTAACATAAATTCATTCATAACTTCTAAAAGATGAAAATTCAATATTTTCTGAAAAGTCTTGTAAAATTCCACTGACAAACCATCTGGACCTGGTCTCCCAGCATTCTGTTTTTTTAAGGCTTCTGTTAATTCCATCATTGTTATACTTCCTTCAAATATTGTTTCAATGTTTTGAGGTATCTGAGGTAGCTTCATTTTCTGAAGATATTGTTTAACTTTTTCTTCTTGAATATTCTCTTGAAAGTACAGTTTTCTGTAGTGGTCTTGTATATTTTTTTCCTTCTCCTCATTTCCATAGCAAACCTGTCCTTTATTTATCAATTGACGAATTCTTCTTGCTTATCTTTCTTTTCTCAGTTTATAAGCTAGCCATCCGCCTGGTTTATTTGCATCTTCAAATTAATTCTGTTTAGCATTTTTAACTTTTTGTGCTAATTCATCTTTTTCCATTAGTCCCATTTTATGTTTAATTATATCCATTTTATTTTTAATGTCTTTTTTTGTGGGAACATCTGTTAATCGTTTTCCAGTCTTTTATAGTCATCCTCTAATGTCTTAAATGTCTTTTTCTGTTTTCTGTTTCTTCTCCTAGTATAATCTATTATCAAGCCTCTTGTGCCTTCATCGTGTCCCAGAGATTCTGTAAAGATGTATCCTCTCTTCTATTTTCTTTGAAGAAAAAAAAAGTTCTTTCTCTATTTTCTGTTTAAAGTCTTTTTCTTTCAGTATCATATTATTTAAAGTCCATCTAGATCTCCTCTTGTGTCCTTTCCAAATAACTGACACTGATCTGTGCTTGTTTCTATTTCAATCTGTTGTACATTAGTCAGTAATTCTGCTGACATCCATATCATGTCTATTCTGGAACAGGATGTGTGCCTGTTTGAATAAAAAGTATATTGCTTACTTTCCTCATTTCTCTCCCTCCAGGCATCTTTTAAATTAAATTCTTCTGTTATTCGGAGGAAGGATTTTGGTAATATCTTTCTAACTTTCTTTGTTGTTTTCTGTGTTTTATAGTCCAACCGGTTGTTAATTATTCCATTAAAATCTCCTGTCATACAAATATTAACATAGTTGAATTCAATTATTTTTGTATGTAATTTTCTATAGAATTTTTCTTGTTTATCATTTGGGGCATAAATTGCAATTAAAAGTGTTTTACCACTGTTATCCGTTATTTCCACCATCAAAATCCTTCCATCATCATCTGTGTAAATTAGTTCTGCCAAAATTGTTTCTTTAATATATAATACCACATCTCTTTTTTAAGATTGTGCCAGCGACGTAAATAATTTCCCTAGTTTTCCTTGTTTTAGTATATATTCATGTTGTTTTTTTTAATCTGTAAGCAGATAATATCAAATTTTAATTTTTCTAATTTATGAAATACTTTCCTTCTTTTAGTAGCCAAATTAAGTCCATTTATGTTAATCGTAATCAATTTTCTTTCATCCATGTTGAACTTTATAAGAGGGTTTTATTGCTCGAGTAGATCTCAATTCTCGTTGTTCTCTGTGTTCACCACCTACTGCACCTTCTTCTTTTTCTTTTTCAATTACTGCTATACACTCCTCTTGGAACTCAATTAGTGACTCTTCCTTTCTTTCTTCTTCTTCCTTTTCTCTAAAGTATTCTAAGTAGAATAGCTCAGCTTTTCCAACTGTGTCAATTCTGTGTCTTTGTTCCTGCCAAGTGAACAAGAGGCCTTCTGGCATCAGCCATCTGTAGTTTACTCCTCTTTTAAGTGACACTTTAGTCAATAATAAATATTCTCTTCTCTTCTCTCTTACTCTTCCTGGTATCTGTTTCAGCACCACAATTTCTTTATCTTTATATTTTAGTGTTTTCTCTCTCACCATCTGGAGTATCTGTATCTTAATAATCTTCTTAGTAAATCTAATGTGAACTTCTCTTGGTAATCTATTTCTCGTTGCATATCTTGTGTAGACACAAAACACTTCATCCATCCAATCCATCATCTTTTCTTTGGTTATTTCCAGTGCTTCTGCCATTATTTCTGCCATTATTTCAGCAAGATTTTTTACCTTTTCCTTCTATATTTTGAAATCTTAGATAAAATTCTGAATTGTCTATTTCCCATCCTAGTGGTTCAAATCTGCCCTTCTCAACATCGCTCAAACAAATATCAATATCTCCAATTTTCTTATCTCTTTGTATATCTTCTTCAATTTTTTTGAATCTGTCTTCATATTTCATCATCTGTTGAATATTTTCCACTTTTTCATCTCTTTTCATTTTTTTGCTCAATTTTCTGAATTCCTTGCATAATCATCTGTAATGTCACTTTCTTCTCTTTCTCTTTTTCCTGTTGTAATATTATCTGTATGGATCATTGTCCTCCAGATGGTGAAGGAGTTGGTATCGAAGAAGCTGGGGCTATTGTCTTTCTTCTCATCTTGTAATGCTTATTTGTAAAGAAAGAGAGAGAAAAAAGAGAAAAAAGAGGACAAAAGAAAAAAAAATGAAGGCAAGCAATTGCCACTCCAAAGGAAAAAAAGGAAAAAGTAAATCTTCAGGCACTTGTATATCAAAATAAAAGGTTTACATTCTAGTTTCTGGTTTAAAAGTTAAAATCCAATTAAAGAGAAAAAAAGCCCCATTAGTGGGGGGGGGGTTGGTAGAAAGGGAGGCAAAAGTTAAAAACCAATTCTAGTACAAAACAAGCCTCTGTTACCAAATATCCAAGGCTCTTTGGTAAATCAGCTCAGAATTTTTCAAGGTCACTTCAATCTTCTTTCTTTCAATTTCAACTCCAGACTCCAACTATCTGTTCAGAAATGAGTATCTGAATAAACAAACTGCCATGCTCATCTCTATCTTTTCCGATACACAGCTCAGAGTCCTTGATTGTAACACAAACTAGTGGAAAAAAAAAGAAACTGTATCCAAGCCTCTGAGTGGCAGTGCTACTTACTTTCCTTCACTTTCACTTCGCCCTCCTCAATCTACAACCAGGAACTAAAAAAAAGTAGTCTTTTCCCTTTTTTTTTTTTTTTTTAAAAGAGAAAAATAAATCTTGAGTCAAGCAGAAGAATCTTAGTCACAGAGGGATTTTCAAAAGGGTTGTTAAAAAAAGGGAGAAAGAAATACAAAGATAAAAAGATTTAAAGAGTATCAGTCCAGCTTAAAGTTAAACAGCTTTACCAAATTCAAAGTTGCAATAAAAAGGGAAAAAGGTAAAAAAAACTTTCACTTTGACAGATGCCCTAAATCTTCTAATTGGATGCACAATGTATTGGTTACTCCATTCCCCCCTCCGCATTGTCAACCAATCAAGCATTAAAAAAATAATCCCTGAAACTGTCAACCAGTTGTAGTTTTGAATTTTACCAATTTTATTCAGGTCTGTCTCAGAGGATTTCACATTTTTACCAAATAGTCATTTCAAAGCCTTAGAAAGAACACCTTGTACTTGTCATAGCTCAGAGACCATGTTTTTTATTAGCTTTGCATCTGAAGGTTACTGCTGCAGCTGTGTTTTCTGCCCATCAATTACCTTCAGCTCTGAGTGCTGCAGAATTTAGATAATGAGAAGATACCCTTTTATATAGGTCACCATAACCTTAAGAACAAAATCCAGTGATAAGATAAAATAAGATAATAAACCTGGATTACATCTCACAAACATTCCAATACAATTTTTTTTCCAGTAAAGTAAAAATAATTGGCAAATGTTTATTTTTTATATCCAGCTTGGAAATATTAGATGCTATTATTTCTCAGGTTAGATGGTATTTGGTCATTTATTTTGTTCTGAGGGAACAGAAGCCTTATTGAAGTACCTCATTCTTCACACCAATGAAAAAAAGCAATCTCAAATATATGAGATTAGCTTGATTCAAGTTGTTTCCAAAATTTGAAAGCAATTCAACACTGTTGGATATTTCATATCTAACTAATGCCATTATCCATTATTGGTACATATGCCCAGAGCATTCTACTTACAAACTCTGCAGTATCTGTTTCCTTATTTCTCTTTATAATCCAGTTTACTCTTTATGTTTTTCTGAGCAAGGCCTTCTTTTAATTTCTTGTTCTTGTAAAGTAATCCAGATTCCAGTGACGTAGTGTTATCCAGTCTTTTAAAGGCCTACTATAATTTCACATTCTGGAATTATTTCTCTTCCACCTTCCATCTTTCTGGAAGTGTGATGGCCTTTAAAGGATTGAAACATCCTTTTATTGACTAGTAGGATAATCTGGCTGTTTTATCTGATTTTTACTCAGCTGCTGTTTTAAATTAATACCTAAGAATTACTAAGAAAAGACATATGCCGGATATATTTTAAAATCTACTGATTTGTAGTGGTAATTTTAGTATTAATATTTACTCACTGGACTGCTGTTAGGTTTTGAGTTAATTTTTATTGGATTGACTTGCAAACATTGTGAGTTTCTTTGGCTAAATATATATGATGATGGCAACAATGATAGTTCTGAAATATGCATTCAATAGTAGCTCTTACTCAAATGCTAATTCAGAAAGGGATTTTTTTAAAATTTGGTGATTGTACACATTTTTCTGTTGAATACTGATCAAAACTTACCTCTTGGGAATATGGAGCATTATGCAAAGACTGGAGGGAAATGATACAATAAATACAGAATGCTTATTTTGAGTTAGGTTCTTTAATGTTAACAGCCAGTTAAATGGTTAATATTCTTTCTTTAAAGCCAACAGAATTTAATTTCTAATAGGCTTGGGTTGGCTTGGATATAGCTGCCAAACTAGTTACTGGTGCCTAAGTAATTAAATTGGAGCTGTGGGGGAAACTATAACATTTTAAACATTACTGTTAAACTTTGGCAACCATTTAGATGAGCTACCTTGTTTTCATAGAAGTAAGCAAGGTTTGCATGAGCTATTTGCTTGCTATGAGCAAAAATAAAAAATAAAAATGGAATGATTTCTTCTGTGAGTTCTTATATTTTGCATGTAGTGTCAAGACTGATCTACACCAGACATGATTGACATACAGTATATGTTGTGATACAAGGGATTAATGCTTCTTGATACTATTAAGATTATATTAACATAATCTCAGGAAAATCTGGATATGCTGTCACTTTTTACAATGTGAATATATAATATTTACAGGAAAGAGTTAATGCCACATGTTTGTGATGCTTCTTAGTTCGTGAAAAAACATTATTTTTTGCCTTATTCACTTCAACTCATACAGAAAATTTTACTATTTATGCAATTATAAGGCTTTGGTGATGCAGTGCAGTATTGCAGACTACTTCTGCTGACTGTCAGCTGCCTGCAATTTGGCAGTTCAAATCTCACCAAGCTCCATGCTTCCAAGGTCAGTAAAATGAGGACCCAAATTGTTGGGACAATATACTGACTCTGTAAATCACTTAGGCTGTAAACCATTGGAAAGTGGTATATAAATCTAAATACTATTGCTATTTGGACAATTCAAGTAATAATTTTTCTTGGTTATAACAGAAGATAGCAATCTAACTTCTGGGCCTCTTATTTGTTCTACACAAATAATATTTGTTAACTTTCTTAAAAAGAAAAATAGTTGCTCTTAAATTCAGAGAGCTGTGTATATTCCCATTTTATTTGAATTTGCTATCTCTACATTTTTAATGTATGTTTTAGTTGTGTGTCTCATCAAATTTCTTCTTTTTCTCATTCTAATTTTTCATTCCCAAATACAATCACCATATATGTAGGACAATAGTTGATTTTCTGTCTAGATTAATATGTCTTTACTGGATATTTTGCTTAAATTTAATATTCCCGCAAAGGAGGTGTAAGAATAACGTTAGAAATATGCAGAGGTCAAGCTAGAAACTCTGTGTAGGAATACATAGGATTAAAGCCCCTGTCACACTGCAGCAAAATGGAGAAAAAGTCTTACCATCCGTTGGTTAACGCGATGCTTCAGTTCTGTACTCACTGCCTCCGTTTTGCTTCCTCTCTATCCGTCCAGCATCCGTCTATTGACATTTCATCCGCTCAAAAGGTTTTGAGCTGCTCAAAACTTTTCAGCAGAAAATGTATCCAACGCGTCCGTTCTCCATCTGCTAGGCATACGGGGGACATCCATTCTGCATCCATTGTCATCCGTTACGCATCCACTATATCCACTAGGCATCCGCTGCGCATCTGCGCAACTCGAATCTGCTCCAGCGGTAAACGGACGCAGGGAGGAAGTGGAACGGACGCGGAATGGACACGCAGCGTTAGTAGCACGGACGGAGAAAGGATGAAAGCAGATGCAGCACGCAAAGAAAGCATTTAAAACGGAAAAAACATTCGCAGAGGGGACCTATCTCGGATATTAAGGATGTCTAGAGGATGCAAAAGGATGCTTCCGTTCCGCATCCACTTTCCATCCGCTCTGCATCCTCCCCCCGTCCGTTCCTTTCCGTGTTATCCACTCTGTTTATGCAAATTTTTGCCCCTTTTGACAGTGGATAATAACAGATGGAACATTTTTCTCGTCCGCTGTGTCCTTTTTACAAACGTTTTGCATCTGTTGGGCAGTGTGACAGGGCCTTAAACTGGCTATTTTCTGTAGATCTGCTGTTTTCATAGATTCCTTTGAGAGCTATATATCTTTTTCTCCCACATGAAATATTGTTCATTTTATTTATTGTTTATTTTCTGTTTTGTGCTATTTTGATCTGATTATACACATTGTTGCTGGCTTAGAAGTCATATTGTGTTTGGATTCTGAGTACCCAATGGTGAAAAAGTTGCCCTCAGGAGTGTAACTGGATCTATAAGCCTTTACCTTTCAGCTAATACAAAATAAAAACAACAAAATCACATCCTTGGTGACATAAAAGTTAATATTTACCTCTCTACTGCCTTGATGTGGTGGGTAGGAGGTTTATTAAAGATACAGTTCAAGCATTATCAAATCATTTATCTAATGGATAACATAAGAAGGATCTCATTTTCATTCGTTCATGATGAAGGGGATAATTGCGTAAATCAAATGTGCCTTGGAATGTTAATATCTTCCAATGAATGCTTCCTGTCTTCATGTTGATTTTGAAAAGACAAATTTTTTGTTTCATGTACCTTAATATATATTAGTTTTTACACTACTCGCCCCCCCCCCCCCGGGTTCCCACACTAAAATAGGTAGTCTTACCCAAATCTGCTCTCCAGATTTGTTGATTTCAATTGTTGGAATTGTCTACCCAGCATGTCTATTCCTGAGAATTGTGGGTATCAGTCTACATCACAGATGTCAAACTCGATTTAATTGAGGACTGCATCAGGATTGTCTTTGACCTTGGGGGGTTGGGGGTGTGGTTGGGGGGCATGACCAGGTCAAGGTCACGTGTGGTGGACCAAGCCCTCTGCCAGTGAAAATGAGCTCCAGTTTTGGCTGTGACGGCCTCCTGTAAACTTCTGCCAGCAAAAACAAAGCTTGAAAAGGCTGCTCGAAGTTCCACGCGCTCCATTTTCCCTGGCAGAGGTGTCACAAGCTGGTCCTTTGCTGTTTTCAAGGTACCCAGGAAATATCTAAGCACCCTGTGGGCTGGGTCTAGCCCCCAGGCCTTGAGTTTCATACTCCTAATCTACATATTTGAACAGTACTAGGCTTGGCAAAAACCACATTCTGTGGCTCTAAATATATCATAATCCAAAAGTTTAACAATAAATATATCGCTGCCTTCCCTTAATTTCTGTACTGCATTATCTCAACTTCTCCTAAAGGCTAGGTCACACTGGCCGACGTATGGAAAATGTATGCAAAAATGACACAGCGGATGAGCAAAATTTCCATCCGTTGTTATCCGCTCTCAAAAGTGCCCCAAATTTGCATAAACAGAGTGGACAACAACGGAAAGGAACGGACGTGGGGAGGATGTAGCGGGGATGTAAAGCGGATGTTCATAGGAAGCCTAGCGGATGGAAGCAGATGGAAGCGGATGACACATCCAAAGGGCTTCCGGGGGAGAATAGCGAAGCGGATGCGTAGCAGAAGGAGTGGATGCATAGCAGATGATGTGGATGCATCATGGATGCCTACAGCATGCATAGCGGATGTGTAGCGGATGCGTAGCGGATGCAAAGCGTTCACTGCGCATGCGGGGAGGATGAAATGCATCAGCTCCGCGGATATAAAAGGATGCAGCTTGCAAGCAGTCAGCATTCAGAGGAAAGACCTGCTGCCAGAGACATCTTGAGAGAACACCATGGGGAAGAAGAGGAAGCCTGTGCCTACTCCTGCCAGCCCTGGCAAGAAGGACAGAACCACCATCCCACCCCCTGGCACTGACTCTGAAGCTGCTGGTGCTTCTGCTGCTGCTGCTGGTACTCCTGGTGTTGCTGCTGCTGGTGCTTCTCCTGCTGGTGCTGCTGGTGCTGCTGGTGCTTCTTGTGCTGCTGCTGGTGGTGGTGCTTCTCCGGCTGCTGCTGGTGCTGGGGCTGCTGGTACTTCTCCTGCTGGTGCTGCTGGTGCTTCTCCTGCTGCTGCTGGTGCTTCTCCTGCTGCTGCTGTGATGGACCAGCCCCAGGGCCCTCAAAACCCTGCTGCTGAAGGTCCTGAAGCCCCTGCCAGAGGGAGGAAGAGGCAAGGCAAGGAGAAGGGAGAGAGGAAACAGTACTCCATTTCCGAAGACCATGAGGAGGAGGTGCTGGAATGGCTGAGGGAAAACGAGTACCTGTGGAGGAAGGGCCACAGACTCTATCACGACACCAAGAGGAAGCAGGCAGCGTGGAGAGAGAAGGCAGAAAGTCTGGGCTACACTTCAGATGTACTCCTTGGCTGGTGGAAGCACATGCACTGCCCGTTCCGGAGGACGTGGAGGATCCCCTGTCTCAGATGGAGCAAGAAGAAGCAGCCACAAGAGACCAACCCACCCCCACCCCCAGCTCCACCTCCACAGAAAGCAGGCAGAGAGGCAGACCAGAGGGACAGAGCCACCCTGTCCTCTTGGAGATCAGGGACACAATCAAAGCCAGCACAGATCTCCTCTCCCAGCCGGTCCACATACCATCCTCTAACCGCAAGCCCTTCATCACCTACGTGAGCCAGACCCTCATGGACATGCCCGAGGCCCAGGACCAGGTGATGAAGGAGAGGATCACAGCTCTTCCGCACCATCCTCCAGGCCCAGCTGAACCTGCTCCTACCCACTCCAGGTCTGCTCCTCCACCCCAGGTGATGTCACAGCCCTTCCACGGATTTCAACAGCCCCTTGCCTACCAAGCCTTCAACTACCAGGACTTCCCACAGCAGAGGCAGCCCTTCCCAGTCCAGGCCCAGGTTCCTCGGATGCCACAGACGCCTCACCTGACCCAGCTGCAGACCAGACAGCCCCACTACACTCCTCCTTCCTCCACCCCACAGCCAAGCCCTTCCTCAGAACAACTGTCATCAGTCTTGGGCCTCACATCCCAGGTACTTGATGAAGGGCCTCTCAACCTCACGGGACTGAGTCAGCTCTCTGAGAGCTTCCTGCACACACCATCTCCTGTTGTACTCTCGGGGCCAAGCACCCCAATGGTGCCTCAGACCAGCACTTCAGCAACAGCCACCTCCACAGTCCCTGGCCCCTTTACATCTGAGACCATGGGCACGCCTCAGAGTGACTGAGAATAGTGCCAGAGACTGAGTTGTTACCTGTTCACTTTATCTTTGCTTAAGACACTTTACTTGGGTCATTTTGCTTTTTAATAAAGTCACACAGTTTGTTATCAATAAAGGTTATCTTTGCTTCACACACTGGGTTCATTTTTTTTACTTAATAAAGTGTTGGTGAAAACTTTGAAAAAAGGGTTAAGCCTTTGCATGCTTGTGGGATTGGTAAGGATAGCTGTGGGATGGGTAAGGATAGCTGTGG